>CM060909.1:1003187147-1004437147 GCA_030737875.1 Allium sativum
CCAAGGAAATAAGAATTTTATGATTGCCTATTAAGTTGACCACAGTAGTTGACCATAGTAGCTTAGTTAGATTCATTTATTTGGAGGTGCAACTCACTATGTATTATTTTTCAGTATTATATAGCTTAAGTTGTGCTTTCCCTTACATTCGTTTATTTGAAATAAATAATGTAATACATTTAGTTCTTTGATCATAGGAGGCAGTCTTATTCTGAAGAGCCATATGCATTTTTGTTTGCTAAGGTTTTAATAGTAATACAAAAGCATACAGGACATGTTTTTATCAGACGCTATGTATTAAGTTTTTAGCAGTATTATAAACACAGACGTGTGTATTATAAAAATAAAAATAAAAAATAAAATCAATACAAATACATCTATAACAAACACCATGTACTGTGTTATATGTAACAGACATCATATACCATGTTACTCATTATTTGTGTGTCATGTAGGACGTAAATATGGGTAATTTTAATTAGTCATGGGAACTTAAATTTAAATGGACGTTGTTTTCGTGGATTTAGATATTTTCAATGGATTTGTTCCATATACTTTCTAACAATTAAAAAAAGCTCTTCAACAACTTCTTTTCGGTGAGGTGCCTGTTAATTGCGACCGCTGTATTTCATTCTTCTCTTCTTTACAGCATGGTGTTAAGGCCGCGAAGCTGTTATGGCTATTTCTTTTTACAACTCATTTCCTCTTGAATTTTTTTTCTATCTATTTGTCTAACTTCTATACTTTCGCTTCTTTAATAAATGAAGGAAAATTTTTAAGTCAACCTGCTTTACTATGTGATTTGAATTACATAGGGTTTGGCTTCTATTTATGATGAGATATTATTGGTATTATTAGTATTACCTAAAAATTGTATTACATTAAATTGTCTTTATAATCTGACATGCTTACAATATAAACATTAGTAGTCTTACCTTTACTTTGGTTCCTCACTTTAATTTTTAGGATAGTAATTCAAGTTTCCAAATAGGCGAGCCTATCATATCCAATATGTTATGAGTTTGTGTTAGAATAGAGCTGAGAGCAATAATTTATAACTGTAATTGAGTTAGCAGACTATTTTATATGGTAAAGTCAGACTATTATGCATAGTTAATTTTCTTACTCAGCTTCGTAATTATATCAATTATTTTGGTGCAATAGGTATCATGTTAAACGTCCTGGAGTTTCTTAATACCCCCATCATCTCACCTTTGTATTTATACATAAGCAACCAAATTTTATTGGGGAAGAAAAGAATAACAAGATATGCGTTAACTAGATGATGCGATTGAGTGTCCATTCATTGTGTACTACCCTTTTTTGTGGAAGACACAGACAAGAATCATTAGACATTTTGTGTCTTCTCGATAAATAGAGAATTCCAGGTTAATAAAGTTGTCTAATATATTTGCCTTCGATTTGCTGAGATGACCGACCATTTACTGGTTATTTGCTCGTGTATTTTCTAGGGTAAATAGGAATGTCTAGTATTTATACTTAAAGCATAGGTCGCACAAATATTGGTCAAGTAACCAATTTTAGTTTAACCTTTCCAGTGTGTTTTTCGTACACCATCCTTTTGCTTTTAAATCCTTCTTCTACATTCAATAAACCACAAATTTCTTCAATTTAAACCGTATTAGCTTTTGTGCTGTTTGTAATGATTTATTAATTCTGCCCAACTATCTTAAATTTTTAACCTTAGTTTGATGCAATCCCTCTCTAGCATTAGTCTAATTTCACACTATGCTTTCTCTACTTATATAAACATTTTAATTTTGTACTGAATAAGTTCTACTTCCCCTACCTTACTTATATGTCTTAGTATTACATAGTGTACTTGTATATCCACTTATAATACTTACCTAACACTATATGCTTAGTTAGTGAATTATATATCCTCTTACAATACTTGGATTGCAGATATTTTAATTTTATATCCTGCATCAACTAAGTTGTAACTCTTTCCAATCTAATTAAATTGCAAAAACTTGGAAAGATACATGCATCACACATAATATCATAGCATGACTGCTATAAATGTGACTTATTTTAATCTTGTGAATTGTATTAGGAAGTTATGAATCATAGGGATGCAGCACAACATGCTGCCATAGACGCTATTCAGGAGGCTTCTACTGTAGATTTTCAAGCTTATATTCGTAAAAAATCTCCAACATTCAGGTTAGTTTTCTTACTAATTTTTTGTAGATAGCCGACTGTCATTTCTAGTTACATTTTTTACATAGAAATCTGCAGCGAGGAGATCAATGTCCTCCTTTCCCTAGGAAACCAGAGGCTCCGTATACATGAGAGTTTAGAGGTCAGAGATGATTAATAATTAAACTACTCTTCTTGTTTCATGCTTCAGATTTACATTTATCCGTTACATTTACAAAGGAGAATTTTCCTTGTTGGTCTTGGAGAAGAAATTGAAAATAGTGTGGTGCAAGTGAATGAGCTTCGAAGGCTTGGGGAAGGTATTTTACTTCAACATAATAAAATTTTATTCTTGTTATGAATAGATAGTGAATTCCTATTTTTCAAATGATGCTGAGTGGAAAAATTAATAACTGTTTATCATTAGAAAATTTCTGAGTAGGGATGAAACGACCCAAACCTCCCCTTACGGGAAAGCTCGAATTGAGTTGAGAACACGACAAATCCGAACACAACCAGAAGAACATTTCATTTATTATTACAACAATTTACATCAGAGTTCAAAAATATACAGAGTATGAATAAATATTATACATCAGAAAAATATCGGAGATTTACAATTTATAATGTAGGGGAAAATAATACAAAACACAACTGAAAGAGATACATAGATACAGAGCTTTCCGAATATCATTCCAGCTGTAAACCAAGATCCTGTGAATATAAATCTGCAAAACCAAAACTACTAGCTGCCCGTGTGGAAAATAGGGGCACCCAGAGTTTAGGTTAAAACAATAAACTCTAGGTCAATCAGGTGACTAGTGTGAGAATTAAAACATTTATTTAAAATTTTACTTTAAAATGAAGTAAATCAAGGGACCACGCCATTGAAACACCCCACCTCCGTTAAGGTCACTCACAAAGGGAATGCCTTAACTTTGGTGGAGGGTTATATGTACAAGACACAAAAAAAATTTACAAGACAAATAAATATAAGCAGCGAAATTCAAATATTTATTTCATACGTGGTTCAATACAAAAGTATTATAGCAAATTGTCTCAAAATAACTTCCAAAACATTACACCATAATTTCTATCTTGATTATTTAATAAAGAAGCATAAACCATTAATAAAACTGCACAAATTCCCAAGGTTAGTGTCCAAAAGCCATAGCCAAGGTGATAGAGTCCCAATCATACATCTACTTCCTTGAATCTTGCAAAGAGTCTGACTAAGCTGGAGTATTCCCTCCTTGTAGACCTGGGGAGGGGGGATGGGACGGAAGAAAAGAGGTTGAAAGAAAATGGGTCAGACAATAAGTCTAGTAAGTTCAGTGATTACTAGTATTTAAACAAGGAAAGGGATCATGACAGTAATAACAGAACATAGGACAATACCCTAATATAAGACAAGAGGAACATGTGATCGCACCCATTACTATAGTCTCTGCACCTACTTAACCATTGGTTCAACCTGCCCCACGTGTTCATAACAAACGATCCCCTTAATGATCAGCTCCGACTCGCATGCATTCATATCCTGTGTCCTTCGGTCCCACTTGACTATAGATACCTGTGCTGGTTCCACAATGGGGTGTATCAGCCCCTCTAGTGGCAACCCGACACGATTCAAGATGCACAGTTTATACTACTGATGCCCAGTGCCTGCTTTTTCCATTCCGGAGTACGTGCATGCCCGTACTGCATTGGAACCTACACTGATGCACCAACCGCCGATGTTTTGACCGCTTATAATCAGCCCAGTAATCGTGCCCCACCCTGCCTAGTTCAGGGTACCATGATACATCTATGTGGGTTACTGGTGAAATGGGTCCCCGTTACTAGGGTTTTCTAATCAACATGCTTATTTGGTTAAGTGCCCAAGTTTACCTAACCCCACCCATTCGTTTAGTTAACATGTTGAATCGTTTAAGTTTTTCCCTAATTGATTTAACCCAACCAATCATGACTTAGCTTTAATTTATTCATTAAAGCACCAACCACTCACATTAGACAGGTCATGTTGTGGTCACTGGATATGCTGGTCGGTTCCGGGCAGTTTTGCACCACAACTCAGTCTAACCTCGGGTTCTTTTTGGGCTTGATGTACTAACCACCCACATTAGACAGGTCTTGTTGTGGTCACTGGATATGCCGGTTGGTTCCGGGCAGTTTTACACCACAACTCAGTCTAACCTCGAGTTAGGCATATTCGTCTTTTCTAAATCAATATATTTTCTATATATGTCTAATTCTATATGTAAATTAATCTTAATTTAATCATGCTATAATTATCCTTTGATTATGCTCACAATAAATGGTACATCAAATATACCATTTTATGAACAAATCTATGCCATGAAATTTTCATACTTTCCCATCGCTATCCCTGTGGAACGTACGCATGAATCACATAAAATGTTGGGCTAGTAAATTAGCCCAAACCCATAAACAAAAAGGGGTAATAAACAGGGGACATGAAATAAACATAAAATAGCATACATTTTACTTATCACGTGTAACTTGGCATAGAAGTATCATTAACTTAATTAAACGAGTAAAGGTGAACTTGTGACTAAGTTGGATCTAATTGTCATGTAAACTTGATATAGGTCTAGCATGGAGGTTTAACATATAAACACAATTTTTAAACCACAACTTAGCATATTAACTTATGTATGTCAAAACATAAGAAAGCTACTATAAACATATTTAAATCACAACTTAGCAAGATAACTTATGTGTGTTAAACATCAGAGAACTATTATAAACATATTCAAATCACAACATAGCTTGATAACTTATGTGTGTTAAACATAAGAGAGCTACTATAAACATATTTAAATCACAAGTTAGCACTATAACTTATGTGTGTTAAGCATAAGAGAGCTACTATAAACATATTTAAATCACAACTTAGCATGATAACTTATGTGTTAAAATTTAAGAGAGCAACAAATCCAATCTTGCAACTTAAATAGATTCAACTTAACATGGTTCTAAATATACATGAATGTTGATCTAACATGTAAGCATGTGCTTTAGATCATAAACTCGCAAGTAATCACAAAATTATAACATGACATGTTTCACCATTTAGTTAGCATAATACGTTCATTTCCCAATCATAATAGATCCCAATATATAAAATATGGTATGTTCATCACTGCAAGCATATAGACATGAACAATCGTAACGGTAATATAAGATAAATGAGAATCAATCTTTATTTATCTTGTACATAAGCATCATTCTATATTCGAATTACAACATGTCATGATTCATTTGAAAGAACGTTTAAATCTACGTAATAACCAACTTATAAACTGAAAAGGAATTCTTGATTTCTGAAATATGAATTCTGAAGTTGGTATGCTCGCCTTTGATGTAGATCATTGAATTAGATTACTTTAATTTGATTTTGATTCAGGTTTTTTTATCTTGTCTTTGAATTGAAAGCGGTAACGGCTACTCCAAGTTCTCTATTGACGGCATGATAGTTCCAGGATTATTTTTGTGTGATTTTAGGTTGAGCATTGGGTTGTTTATATAGAATTTCAATTTAATTAGAGCCGTCGGATGATCCTAAAGTTAACCACAACCATTCAGTTAGGATAGGGTGACACCTCATCCCTAATGACTCAGCAAGGAGTCAAAAAGGACTCAGCAATGACTCACAGTATGGATCAGAACACACCAGAAAGCTGTGCAAGCTCTCAGTCCGGCAGGGGCGCACTTGGCAGGTGCGGCAGTGAATTTTTTTTTACTGGTGCACTTCCCAAGTGCGCCAGTGCATTCCCTTTTTTCTCTTCTTTCTTCTAGTTTTCTGCTTAACTTCGTTCGTCCATATCTCCTTCATACTGTGTCCTTTTTACGCAAACCGGACTCTATCTCAAGAAGAATTCCGAGATGAACGCAATGGCGTAACCCGTATCTTTGATTCATTACTATAATGTTAACAGAAAATAAAGGGTGTTACGTTCTCCCCTCCTTTTAGGATTTCGTCCCCGAAATCTTCAAGTCGGGAAGAACTTATAGCCTACCATCCAATCACCCATCTACTCAACCATCAAAAACAGGCGTCCATTGTCCTTAAAATATTTCTAATGCTTCATGATCATATGCATAGTGTGTGTACATGTCCTTATCTAATGCAAAATCAGGCGGTCTACTGATTCAGTTGACCTCCTAAATGCTAATTATGTCAGTGCCATGAGTCCATTATGAATGCAATTTTTCCTACTCAAAATTTCCTACATGAGTGTACGATCATTCATACAAATGAAACGTCCATATGATAACACATCAAGTTTCAATCCATATAAAAATACATATATGCATCCACGAGCAACCACTAGCAACCACTTGCAACCACTTGTAACCATCAACCATAACATGTTTCAATTACATGTTTACATCCAAATGGATTTCTACCTAAGGATAAAGGATAGGATCTAGGAGATATAACTAAAAAGGTAGATATGAGCATAAACTTAAGGAAAAAGAGATCAAGGATGTACCCTCAAAAAGAAAAGGGTTGGTTGCGCGTTTTCTTTCCTCGGCTTTCCAAGTCGCGTCTTCCTCGGCGTCGCTCCATTAAACTTTGACGAGCTTAACTTCACGGTTGCATAGCCTTTTGACTTCTATTCCCAAGATACGGGTTGTAACTCTCCTCACAGATGCTTCTCGTTCAACTTCTACTTCCTCTAGCATGCTTGGTTCTACCACTTCCACAGACTCGTGTAAGCACATCCGCAGGTGAGAGACATGAAAGACATTATGAACCCCGACCAATCTCTCGGGCAGCTGTACGCTATAAGCCATCTTCCCAATCTTCTCGATGATAGGGAACGACCCTACAAATCTTGGTGCTAACTTCCCTGTGGATCCAAAGCGAACGACGTTCCTTAAAGGAGATACTTTAAGGAACACCTTGTCTCCAACTTCGAACTCAAGGTCAGTTCTTCTTTTGTCTGCGTAGGACTTCTGTCTATCTTGTGCAGTCTTCATTCTTCTTCGTATCAAATCTACTTTCTCTGAAGTTTCCCTAATCTTGTCTGGTCCAAGTATGAGCTTGTCTGTGGACTCTCACCAGCAAGTTGGTGACCTGCACGGTCTTCCATATAAAGCTTCAAAAGGTGCCATGCCTATGGTGGCTTGGTAGATATTGTTGTAAGCGAATTTCACCAAAGGTAGATGATCCTCCCATGTACCTCCGAAGTCAATAATGCATAATCTCAAGAGCTCTTCTAATACTCTGCTGACTCTTTCCTTTTGGCCATCGGTTTGAGGGTGATAGGCCGTGCTTAAGTATAACTGTTTGCCTACATTCTCTTGTAAACTCTTCCAAAACTCGCTCGTGAAGATAGGGTCTCGATCGCTCACTATGCTGGAGGGTATCCCATGGAGTCGTATTATCTCTTTAAGATATATGGATGCTAGAGATGACGCAGTCCTTCTACTTTTGACAGGTATAAAGTGAGCGCTTTTAGTAAGCCTGTCCACTATTACCCAAATGCTAGTATTGCCCCTTCTTGACCTAGGCAACCCATCTACAAAGTCCAACTAAATGCTATCCCATTTCCACTGTGGGACCTCTAGAGGGTGAAGCAAACCTCCAGGCTTCTTCTGTTCCACCTTGACTTGCTGGCATATCAAGCACTTGGAGACGAATTCAGCTACATCTCTTTTCATGCCACTCCAAAAGAAAACCCTTTTTATGTCTTTGTACATTTTGTCTCCACCGGGGTGTATAGTCAACTTGGAATGGTGTGCCTCTTCGAGAACCTTCTTTACCAAATCCCTTGCTTGTGGGACGCATAGTCTTCCATCCCGTCTCAGCCATCCCTTATCATCGATGGAGTATCTATTGAGGTGACTCGATGTCTCACCCCTAAGTAGCTTATCTATTGTATCAACTAGGTGAGGGTCTTCACGTTGCGCGGTCCCTATTGAGTCCAAAAGCATAGGCTGCACTTCCAATGTTGCTAACAGGCCAGGTACAAATTCAGAGGAGGGCCTAATGTCAAATTTGGCTATGTACTCCAAGCTTTACCTTTCTACAAAGAGAGGGCTTAAGGTCAGTTTCTTTCTACTTAGGGCGTCCGCTACTGCATTGCCCTTGCCAGGAGTGTAGGAAATCTCAAAATCGTACAACACAAGAAACTCCATCCATCTTTGCTTCCTCAAGTTGAGATCTTTCTGCGAGAAAAGGTATTTCAACGATTTATGGTCAGTATACAATTCAAATTTCTCACCTAGGAGATAATGGCGCCAAGACTTAAGCGCAAAAACGATGGCTGCCAACTCTAGGTCGTGGGTTGGGTAGTTTTTCTCATGTACTTTCAACTGCCTTCCACCATAAGCCACTACCTTCCATTCTTGCATCAGAACAGCGCCTAGTCCCTTTCTGCGTGCATTTGTGTATACTGTAAATATCTTACTTCCATCAGGCAATGTCAGAACTGGGTCTGTTGTTAGAGCCCTTTTCAAACGTTGGAAAGCAATATCGCAATCCAAATCCCAATTGAAAGCTAGGTTCTTCTTTGTCAACCTTGTAAGTGGAGCTGAGATTTTTGCAAAATCTTTGATGAACTTTCGATAAAAGCCTGCTAGCCCGAGAAAGCTTCAGACTTCGGTTGCGTATCGAGGAATCTTCCAATCTTGCACAACAACCACTTTCACGTGGTCCACAGCCATCACCTCTTTGGACACCACGTGTCCAAGGAACCTAACTTCTTCTCTCCAGAATTGGCATTTGGAGAATTTATCTTTCAACTGATGTGCACGGAGAGTATCCATGACTTCCTTTAGATGCTAAGCATGCTCTTCCTCATTCTTTGAGAAGATCAAAATATCGTCTACGAAGACCACTACAAACTTATTGAGGAACTCCCGGAACACCCTGCTCATTAAATCAACGAAGTAAGCGGGTGCATTTGTCAAGCCGAAAGGCATGACAAGCCACTCGAAGAAACCATCTGGAGTTCTCAATGCGGTCTTATCAATGATGTCTTCAGCCACTCTTAGTTAATGAAACCCGGTAGCTAAATCTAATTGGGAGAAAACTGATGCACCTACAAGCTGATCGAACAAATCATCTATTCTCGGGAGTGGGTGCCTATTCTTCTTGGTCAGCTTGTTTAGCTCCCTATAATCAACGCACAGGCGAAGCGAACCATCCGCTTTAGTTGCGAACACTACTGGAGCACCCCATTCAGAAATACTCCACATTATAAACCCTTTCTCAAGCAATTCTTTAACTTGCTTGCTGAGTTCTTTCCTCTCCCTTGGAGCCATGTGTCTAACGGGTAAAGAAACGAGTTTTGCATTGTCAACGAGGTATTTGTGAAAGTCTATCTCCCGCTTCGGAGGTAAGCCCTTTACCTCTTCAAACACATCCGAGTATTCACGGACTACCCTTACAGACTGCAAGTTCTCAACAGACGGATCAAGAGATTCTAGATAACTAAGCATAACAGAGTTCATGGGATTACAAGAAATTTCGAGAGTGTTACCAAGATGAGCCATGAGTCTAACCACTCTCTTTTCACAATCGAGTACGACACCATTACTGGATAGCCAGTCCATGCCTAGAATCAACCCATAGCCCGTAAAGCCCAAAACAAAGGCATTACATCTAAACCCAACGCTTAGTATAGATATTTTCAAATCCAAACAAACCATTGAAAAATAAGCTGAGCCCCCAATTGGATTTGAAACAACCAAGGGATACTCTACTATACTGGTGTCTAGGTGCAGAGATTCCACTAACACAGTAGATATAAAAGAGTGCAATGCGCCAGAATCAAATAGTGTACGAACAGGATGATAAAAAAGATAGACTAGACTTTCAACAAAAATATTTCTACCTCGTTCTTGTGGAGATGTTGTGAGAGCGTGAACTTGTCATCCAGAAGAAGTTCCATCTATCTGTCCTTGCTTCCTTGGGCAGTCCTTAGCCATGTGTCCTGTCTCACCACAGTGGAAACAACCACCCATCTTCCTTTTCTTCTTCTTGCAGTTTTTGACTAGATGTCTAGGAATGCCACAGAAATTACACTTTCTCTTGTCACGGGGTTTGTTGTTCTTCCCGCCTTTCTTTGAACCAGCCTTCTCGTTCTGTGACCCCTCCCCCTTCTTATCTTGAGGCTCTTTCGCTTTTACCTCTTTCTTGCCCTTGTCTTCCTCATGTAAGAGTGCCATGTCCACTAACCTCTCGTAAGTAGCCCCCATAAGTACATGGGTCATAGCCTGGCTGTGAAGTGGCTCACTCAATCCCTTGACAAAACGGAGAGCCTTCTTCTTAGGTGTATTCACTAAGTCCAGTGCAAATCGGGTGTAACGACCCGGAATTTTGGGGCCAATTTAAAAATTTTATTTTAGAAATTTTAATGGATTTTAATATTTAAAATAATTTATTTTAAATAAGAACGACTAAAAATTTATTTTAAAACGAATAAATTCAATTTAATTATAAATGGAGCTTAAAATAACGCTGTAATTTGAAATTTTGAATTTGAACTTTGACTGAATGTATAGGATTCATTTTAAATCAGAATTGAGTGAAACAAGAAATATTTGAATCTGTTTAATCATATCTTTCTAACGAATCTGAAAAACTGAAATTTCGTTTTAAAAATCAAAAGTTATGTCCAGTTTAAAATTTTGAAAAGTCGCTGTAGAATTTATATATATTTTAATTAAATATATTGGCCTTAAAAATAGCCATTTTCAAACGACCTCGGTTTTCGATGAAACCACTTTTGTTGGAACCGGAATGTCAAATTATTGCTAAGTTTCAATTTTCGTAATTTTTCGAGTTAATATGTGAGCGTGGTGAAAGAAAATGTGTTTTGACTGTTTTTGTCAAATTTAATCGAATAGAAAAAGGCCATTTTTCAAACAGTCTCGAAATTCAACGAAATTAGTTTTCTTAGGACCGTATCGTCAAAACATAACTAGAAATAATTTTTTAGGAATTTTCTAAGTCCGTATGTGGCCCCAGTGAATTTATATATGTTGTTAAATTAAATAAATAAAAGATTTAAATATTAATTTAAATAAAACATGGCTCAGACGATCAAACTGGCAGACGGGACCTAGCCCATCCCGTCCGGAGCGTGTGTATTTGCTTAGGAACAAAGTTCGTTGGGCCTGAATTGGAGTTGTTAAGGATAATGGGCTTAAACTGAAAATTTGGAAATTAAATAATATAAATACACTAAGAAATACGGTCCTAATGCCAATCAAATACGTAACCCTAACACCCTAAAAGACCTGCCGCCATATGCTTCTTCCATGGCAGAAAATCACCGAACTTTAATCAATAAATACTCACAATCCACTCCAAATAAAATCGAAATTCCAAGACCAAATGAAAGAACACTTCAAGCTCTTGAAATTCATACGGCTATGATCGGTTTTCCCTGACGATTGGGCGTGGATTTCTAGGCCAAAGGGGCCTACTTCGGGTTCGTTTTCTGGGGGCTTGGGGGCGGCGAGTTCAATGACGAGGGGTGGCGAAGGACGGCGGCGCTCGGGGCTTGGCGGCGGCGGTCTTGGATCCGGTTTTGGTCCATCATAGGGTGGTGCGTTCGGGGTCAAAGATGGGAGCTTTATGGGTTCGGTGTAACAGAAAGAACAACGGTGGAAGAAGGATTAGTCAAAGTCATTAGGGTATAAATTTTTAATTAATTAATTAATTAATTTGTATTATGTTTAAACAACGATAACTTTGTCATACAGTATCGAAATCAAACGAAACTCATTGTGTTGGATTCGTATTTCAGAACACTACAACATGAAACTGCCTAGATCTGAAACCAGACACATTGGAAATTCAGGAAATTTCAGATCTGAATCGATCGGTGAAAAATCATGATTTATTTTTATTATTATTTATTTTAAAATAATTAGAATAAATCATTGATTGATTGTATATACTGGCTAAGTGATTAAGTTGTATGTGATGTGCTAATATAGATTTGTTTATTATAGTGCTGAAATTTACATTTATGTAAATTAGATAATTGGATCAAAGCAAAATTATCATTTTATTAGATCGTCAAAATTAACATCTCTATTAATTAGATTAAACAAAATTAACATCTCTGTTAATTAGATTAAACAAAATTATCACTTTGTCCAGTGGATTGTTAAATTAACATTTCTGCTGATCAGAATTAGAGTAAAGAAATTTTTCATTTTGATTATTTGATTTGTCATGTTAGATAAAAACAAACATTCGTGTTAGAATTGTTAGTTAGAAGAAAAATAAAAATGACATTTTGTTAAAAATGTTTATTTAGAATAAAAATAACATTCTTTGTTATAAAATGTTGCCTTAGGATAGAGCTAACATTTTTGTCATAAAATGTTAAAATGGAATAAAATGTAAAGAAGTAGCGGCAAATTTCATATTTTTGTCAATATAAAGATGTATTTTTATTGTAATATAAAAGATTAGAAAAGAGTACACAATAAAAAGATTTATTTTTATTGTAATATAAAATATTAGAAAAGTGAAGACAATAAAATTACATTTTTTTTATTATAATATAGAATATTAGAAAAGTGAAGGCAATAAGATTACATTTTATTGTAATGTAAAACATCTGAAAAGTGAAGACAATAAAAAATTGCATTTTTGTTATAATATAATACATTAGAAATAATGTTGCATTAGAAGTATGATTACATTAGAAATAACGATACACTAAATTATGTACATTAGAAATATGCATACATTAGGAATGTGATATTAGATAAGATATAACATTTTAGTTATAAAATGTTAGAATAAAGAGATATAACATTTTAGTTATAAAATGTTAGAATAAAGAGGGATAACACTTTAAGGTATAAAATGTTAAAATAAAGGAGAATAACATTTTTAGCTATAAAATGTTAGAGTAAACAAAAATAGCATTTTTGTCAAAGAATGATAATTGAAACGAAAATAGCATTTTTGTCAAAGAATGATAATTGAAAAGAAAAATAGCATTTTTGTCAAAGAATGATAATTGAAACGAAAATAGCATTTTTGTCAAAGAATGATAATTGAAACGAAAATAGCATTTTTGTCAAAGAATGATAATTGAAACAAAAATAGCATTTTTGTCAAAGAGTGATAATTGAAAAGAAAAATAGCATTTTTGTCAAAGAATGATAATTGAAACGAAAATAGCATTTTTGTCAAAGAATGATAATAGAAACGAAAATAGCATTTTTGTCAAAGAATGATAATGGAAACAAAAATAGCATTTTTGTCAAAGAATGATAATTGAAAAGAAAAATAGCATTTTTTCAAAGAATGATAATTGAAACGAAAATAGCATTTTTGTCAAAGAATGATAATTGAAACGAAAATAGCATTTTTGTCAAAGAATGGTAATTGAAACGAAAATAGCATTTTTGTCAAAGAATGATAATTGAAAAGAAAAATAGCATTTTTGTCAAAGAATGATAACTGAAATGAAAATAGTATTTTTTCAAAGAATGATAATTGAAACAAAAATAGCATTTTTGTCAAAGAATGATAATTGAAACAAAAATATACATCTTTGTTAACATTAAAAGGATTTGACAAAATTATCATATTTTGTACATTAAAAAAAAAAGTTAAACAAAAATAGACATTTCTGTTTACATTAAAGAATTAGACAAGATAATCTTTTTTGTTTACATAAAAAGAATCAGACAAAAATAGTCATTTTTGTTTACATTTTTGTTAAATTGAAATTATCATTTTTGTTTACATCAAAAGGAGATATTTTGTCACTTTGTAAAGAATGACGTAAACTCATTCATTTTTGTCACTTTAGAAAAATAAATTAGAAAACATTCATTTTGCCACTTTGAAAGAATGAAGTAAAAATGGACATTTTTGTCACTTTAAATGAATAAAGACAAAAATGACATTTTTGGTTTACATTGAAAAAATTAGACAAAATTATCATATTTTGTTACATTGAACGAAATTTGACAAAAGTATCATATTTTGTACATTAAAAGAAAATTTGACAAAATTACAGTTTTTGTCACTTTAAAAGAATTAGAATAAAAGAGACATTTTTGTCATTTTAAAAAGAATGTAGTAAAATATTCACTTTGTCATTTAAAATGAATGAGAGTAAAATTGTACATTGTGGTTAATAAATAAGAGTTAAGATTTTTATTGTTGTTTGTCAACAATATAAAGAATGGGAATAAAAGACTAGATTTTTATTATCGTTTGTTCGTAATAAAAAGAATTGAGATGTTTGTCTGTGTTGTTGAAATGTGTGACGTGTTAAATATAATGTTAGTATATTCAAACTGAATATTACACTTCCATTTACAAGTTACCCGACTTGTTTATGTGATTGAGACGATAATTTTTACACATCGCTCAAGTGCACAGATAATTTATTATTTGATTGTTGGATGAAACCCCACACGGGTGTTGGGATGATATCTGATCTACACTAGTCCCAATATTTAGTGTAGAATCCACTTTTGTTGTTATTTGGATGTGTGATAATTGTTTATCATGATTGTTGATTACGTACAATATATGGTTGTTGATTGAGTCACATTCCAATAAAGAATATTCTGGAAAAAGTATATTTTAGATCAAGAATATATTTTAGAAAAATATATCTTTATTGAAATAAACCAGTTATCAACTAGGATTAGTCATTAAATTTAGATTTAATGAAGTTTTCCAATTATTTAATTAAATTTAAATAAATTGGATTTTGGGTTTGTCGTGAATAGTGTCTTAAATAACACTGTTCTTAAACCCCGTATGGAAGAATAATCTTTTAATTTAGATTATTAAAGTTTTCAATTGAAATAAGAAGAAATGTGAGTTGGGTTCATTGTGAGCTGTGTTTTTGTGCGACACTTGTTCTTTAACCCAACTGACAGTAAAAAAATTTGATTTGGATTATATAAATCTTTTATTAAGATTTAAATAGGAAATTTCCAAAAGTAAAGTTTTCCAATTTAATATATTAAATTGGAATTGAAAAGAATTTGAATTAATTATAACGGAGATAAGCATCTGTAAAAAAAGACCGATACTACATATGGAAGTTAAGAGGCTTTGCCGTTATTCCATTTATATTATCGGTCGGATACAGAAATTTATAACGATTATATACTGATTTGATTTCTGTGAAGATTCCATATTTTATGAAAGACGATTTTGGGTTTACCGTGAACTATGTTTTAAATGACATTAGTTCTATAACCCAGTTAAGAATAAGATTAATTCATTAAATTTAAATAATCATTGAATAATGATTTGTGAAAGTAAAACCAAATTGGGTTTTTAATAAATCTTTAAAAGAAAGATTTAAGAATAAATTTGAAGAATTTATCTTTGATGAGATAATGTGAATATTTTATTTAAAAGAATTATGGATTGGAATGAGACGTTGGGTGTGCTTTTATAGTACTTGAGTTTATTATAAAATACGCGAGTTATTCGGAAAGACCGGGTTTAACCCATTCCGAATAATTACTACGACGATGAAGAGTCGAAGATGAAGACGGTGTTTGAAGACCGACGATCTTCACATCGAATGGATGTGTTGCTACAGAGACCCTTGATGAGAGTAGCTACCTTGAAGGGGCTTCAGTAGTGGCCGTCCGGACTATTGTTGATTGTTCGGATTTGGTTTTCGCTCAGACCCAGAGCATAAGCTTGTAAATGGATGCGTGTCTGACATTGGATTTCGTTCCATGTGAATCTAATCGATTTCTGTTAATGTATGGCTGTTTGGTGGTGGAGGATTTATTCTCTACTTAACACCGGGTATATATTAATAGTGATTGATCGCATGGCGTGAATTGTCAATGTGGCATGCCAAGATGCAATTGATCAAGGCTTTTGTTGAAAAGCAGGGCCTTGTAGGATGATCAAAGTAAAGCCTATTACGGCATAGCTTTGTGTATAGCGTGACTTCGCGAGCCTCACACCCCGGTATGAGTCAAAAACGGGATATGGACCGTAGGGAGTGCACACGTTTCTTTCTAGCTATTGGTAGTGTCAGTGCTTAAACTGGCTGGCATTTTACTTATGTGGATGATGGATTTTGAGGTGCCTTGGATTTTTATAGGCCGTTAGTGGTCATACTATAGGTTCAAAGGAACCGGGAAACGTGTGTCCAGGCATAACTAATCCAGTGCCGATAGGCGGGGACCGGCCCTACCGCATCCAAGGGTTCACTACGGGGGATCCTGAGGCATTTGCTAGAGTGTCTCGAATCGGAGAGGAGCTTGCCCCTAGCCTCGACTCATGATGGAAATCCAATTTCCAATACGACCTTGCGGTTTTGATTGTAGAACTAGTATGGCGACATAGTAGGATGGGGTACTATGCCGTCTATGATTAATACATTATGATTGAAATTGTTTTTGAAATATATATATATATATATCCACATATATACGCACTAATACTCAATCCATTTTATCGCATCAAGCATCTTTTGACCATTATAAGGTAAAACCCTGTCCTCCGGTTTGCGTTGCATTGTGTGATGAGACTTGGGTCTTATAATGGTTTCATTTTTCTAAAAAGCATTGCGTTGTTTAAACGATTTACTTTATTTTATGCACTGGCAAGCCAATGGAGTAAACCCGTTCCGCGTTAGCGGCGTGGTCCTGTGATTAGCCTTATTATTAAATAGTTAAGTTAAGATTTCTCATACCAGTCCCATGACTGACCTGTAGTTTGTTTCACTGGCAAACTCGGGTGCCTATATTTTCCACACGGGCAGTCGAGTAGCTTTTTGCAGATATATTTACAGGATCCTGGTCTACAGCCGAAGCGATATTCGGAAAGCTATGTATCCGTGTATTCCTTTCGGTTGTATATTTGTATTATTTTCCGCTGTTATTTAAATGTAATTTAAAACTCTGATATTTTTGTATTTCTATTTCTTTAATAAGTATTCATACTCTGTTACATTTTTGTACTCAGATGTAATTGTTGTAATCAGCGATAAAATGTTCCTCAGTTGTGTTCTGATGCGTATTGTTCTCAAAGCAATCCGGGCTTTACTTTACTGGGAAGTTTGGGTCGTCACATCGGGCCAGCTGATTGAATTGGTTGACGTATTCCTTGACCGTCATACTTCCTTGCTTAAGAGATAAGAACTTTTCCAGCTGTAAACTTCGCTCAGCTTGTGAGAGGAATTTCATCTCAAACCTCATTCTGAAATCCATCCATGTTTCAACTGGTCTTTCAGCGTTAGTGAATTCCCACCAATAGGAAGCTTCGTCCTTGAGCAACCATACAGCCGACTGTATCTTCTGCCTATCGTCCACCTCGAAGATAACGAACAAATCCTCAGTTTCTTTGAGCCAGTTCCTTGCTTCTACGAATGATTCAGTTCCCTTTAAATCCTTTCCACCCATGGCCCTAAAGTCTTTACAAATCTTTGAGAAAGCATTTGCACGAGGAGGAGGAGGAACCGCTGCAGCTGGAGGAGGAGGAATATCTGCTGGGCCTGCGTCATTAGCCCTAGCCTCTAAGTACCTCCTGAACCAGCCAGGTATCGGTACACCCACTAGAAGGTTAAGATTCCCATACATGCTGAAATGAAAAAGAAAAGATTCAAAATGAAGGATAGAAAGATAGTGCATATGGCTTTGGGGATT
Source organism: Allium sativum (assembly GCA_030737875.1). Lineage (NCBI taxonomy): Eukaryota > Viridiplantae > Streptophyta > Magnoliopsida > Asparagales > Amaryllidaceae > Allium > Allium sativum. Next base: position 1,003,204,965 of record CM060909.1, read on the forward strand.
ATGCCTTTTTAAATTTAAAACAACACTTTTTCTTGTAAAACGCTTCTTTATATTTCTTTTTGAAAATAGTTTTCATAAACTCTTATCAGATCTGGTAAACTTTTCCTCTGATACCAAGTGAAACACCCCACCTCCGTTAAGGTCACTCACAAAGGGAATTCCTTAACTTTGGTGGAGGGTTATAGGTACAAGACATAAGAAAAATTTACAAGACAGATAACTATAAGCAACGAAATTCAAATATTTATTTCATACGTGGTTCAATCAAAAGCATTACAGCAAATTGTCTCAAAATAACTTCCAAAACATTACATCATAATTTTTGTCTTGATTATTTAATAAAGAAGCATAAACCATAAATAAAACTGCATAAATCCTCAAGGGTAGTGTCCAAAAGCCATAGCCAAGGTGGGAGAGTCCCAATCATACATCTACTTCCTTGAAGCTTGCAAAAAGTCTGACTAAGCTGGAGTATTCCCTCCCTTTGGACCTGGGGGAGGGGGAAGGGGGAAACGGAAGAAAAGAGGACGAAAGAAAACGGGTCAGACAATAAGTCTGGTAAGTTCAGTGATTACTAGTATTTAAACAAGGAAAGGGATCATGATAGTAATAATAGAACATAGGACAATACCCTAATATAAGATAAGAGGAACATGTGATTGCACCCATTACTATAGTCTCTACACCTACTTAACCATTGGTTCAACCAGCCCCACGTGTTCATAACAAACGATCCCCTTAATGATCGGCTCCTACTCGCATCCATTCATATCCTGTGTCCTTCGGCCCCGCTTGACTGTAGATACTTGTGCTAGTCCCACCATGGCATGTATCAGTCCCTATGGTGGTAACCCGACACGATTCAAGATGCACAGTGTATACTACAGATGCCTAGTGCCTGCTTTTTCCACTCCGGAGTACGTGCACGCCCATACTATGTCGGAACCTACACTGACGCACCAACCGCCGACGTTTTGACCGCTTATAATCAGTCCAGTAATCGTGCCCCACTCTGCCTAGTTCAGCGTACCATGATACATGTATGTGGGTTATTGCTGAAATGGGTCCCCGTTATAAGGGTTTTCTGATCAACATGTTTATTTGGTTAAGTGTCCAAGTTTACCTAACCCCACCCATCCGTTTAGTTAACATGTTGAATCGGTTAAGTGTTTCCCTAATTGACTTAACCCTACCAATCCTGACTTAGCTTTAATTTATTCATTAAAGCACCAACCACTCACATTAGACAGGTCTTGTTGTGGTCACTGGATATGCTGGTCGGTTCCGGGCAGTTTTACACCACAACTCAGTCTAACCTCGGGTTCTTTTTGGGTTTGATGCACTAATCACCCACATTAGGCAGGTCTTGTTGTGGTCACTGGATATGCCGGTCGGTTTCGGGAAGTTTTACACCATAACTCAGTCTAACCTCGGGTTAGGCATATTCGTCTTTTATAAATCCATATATTTTCTATATATGTCTAGTTCTATATGTAAATTAATCTTAATTTAATCATGCCATAATTATCATTTGATTATGCTCACAATAAATGGTATATCAAATATACCATTTTATGAACAAATCTATGCCATGAAATTTTCATATTTTCCCATCGCTATCCCCGTGGAACGTACGCATGAATCACATAAAATGTTGGGCTAGTAAATTAGCCCAAACCCATAAACAAAAAGGGGTAATAAACAAGGGACATGAAATAAACATAAAATAGCATACATTTGACTTATCACGTGTAACTTGGCACAGAAGTATCATTAACTTAATTAAACGGGTAAAGGTGAACTTGTGACTAAGTTGGATCTAATTGTCATGTAAACTTGATATAGGTCTAGCATGGAGGTTTAACATATAAACACAATTTTTAAACCACAACTTAGCATATTAACTTATGTTTGTCAAAACATAAGAAAGCTACTATAAACATATTTAAATCACAACTTAACATGATAACTTATGTGTGTTTAACATAAGAGAGCAATTATAAACATATTTAAATCACAACTTAGCATGATAACTTATGTGTGTTAAACATAAGAGAGCTACTATAAACATATTTAAATCACAACTTAGCATGATAACTTATGTGTGTTAAGCATAAGAGAGCTACTATAAACATATTTAAATCACAACTTAGCATGATAACTTATGTGTTAAAACATAAGAGAGCTACAAATCCAATCTTGCAACATAAATAGATTCAACTTAACATGGTTCTAAATACACATGAATGTTGATCTAACATGTAAGCATGTGCTTTAGATCATAAACTTGCAAGAAACCACCAAATTATAACATGACATGTTTCACTATTTAGTTGGCATAATACGTTCATTCCCAATCATAATAGATCCCAATATATAAAATATGGTATGTTCATCACCGCAAGCATATAGACATGATGAATCGCAACGGTAATTTAAGATAAATGAGAATCAAACTTTATTTATCTTATACATAAGCATCATTCTATATTCGAATTACAACATGTCATGATTCATTTGAAAGAACGTTTAAATCTACGTAATAACCAACTTACAAACTGAAAAGGAATTCTTGATTTATGAAATATGAATTCTGAAGTTGGTATGCTCTCCTTTGATGTAGATCGTTGAATTAGATGACTTTAATTTGATTTTGATTCAGGTTTTTATCTTGTCTTTGAATTGAAAGCGGTGATGGCTACTCCAAGTTCTCTATTGACGGCATGATAGTTCCAGGATTATTTTTGTGTGATTTTAGGTTGTGCATTGGGTTGTTTATATAGAATTTCAATTTAATTAGAGCCGTCAGATGATCCTAGATTTAACCACAACCATTCAGTCAGGATAGGGTGACACTTCAGCCCTAATGACTCAGCAAGGAGTCAAAAAGGACTCAGCAATGACTCACAGTACGGATCGGAAGACACCAGAAAGCTACCTGGCCTGGGTGCATTTGGCAGGTGCGCCAGTGCAATTTTTTTACTAGCGCACTTCCCAAGTGCGCCAGTGCATTCCATTTTTTTCTCTTCTTTCTTCTGGTTTTCTGCTTAATTCGTTCGTCCATATCTCCTTCATACGTTGTCCGTTTTACGCAAACTCGGACTCTATCTCAAGCAGAATTCCGAGATGAACGCAATGGCGTAACCCGTATCCCTTAATTATTCTTTGATTCGTTACTATAACATTAACATAAAATATGGGGTGTTACAGCCGTATAACACGGAATGAGTTTCCTTCCAAGAATACCAGTGCATATAACAAACAACGCAATGCATTTTGGAAAAATGAAGCTATTATAATACCCAGGTCCCATCACATAATGCAACACAAGCCGGAGGATAGGGTTTTCCCTTATAATAGCCGAACATGCTTGGTACGTTTAAACCAAATCATATGATACTATTATAGGTGCGTAGTGTACAAAACAAATTTGAATATAAATGTATGAACCATAGGCGGCATTGGTACCATCTATCATGTCACCAATACTAGGCTCTACAATCAAAACCAAAATGTCGCGTATTGGAAATTAGATTTCCGTTTGTGAACCAAGGCTAGGGATCGTCCTTACCACTTCGAGACAATCTAGCCTACCATGTCTCAGGCAAGCGTGAAGGCAAGCCTTGGATCGTCAAGGCTGGTCCACGCGAAGTGGATTAAAATGCGTGAACAATTTGTTTCCCCGCCCTATGGGGTGAAAACTGGTTATATATCGACTAAAACATCCATCGAAACTGTAGTAACCGATATAACCGAGGCGCCTCGCTATCCATCATCCACATATGTAAAACGTCTGGGCTTGCAAAACCCAGACACCACTCCTACCCAGGAGGAAACGCATGTCCTCCCTGATGTCCTCTCCCGTTTCTAGTTCACACCGGGGTGTGAGGCTCGCGAATCAACGCTATACACAGAGCTATGCTATATTAAATTCGTTCTTTGATTATCTACCACAAGACTCTGGTTTTCAACAGAAGCATTGATCACTTGCATCTCAGAGCAATTCACGCTATGCAACTGATGTTTATCAATCACACAGAATGAAATCCAATGTCAGACACGCGTCCATTTAAAAATTCGTTCTGGGTTTGAACAAAACCGGAGGCACCTTATTCCTCGTCCCATATGTCCAACACAGGATAGAGGTCATCGCGTATCTGGTCGATCTCCAAGTACGTTTGGACGATCACCACCTATTACCTCATCTTGGGTGTACAGCCCAATCAAGACATCAATAATCATCCAAACGATGTCAAGACCTCTGGTCTTTAACCACCATCTTCATTGTCGACTTATCTTCGATCCAGTTATTCAGAATGGGGTAAACCCAGTCTTTCCGAATAACTCACGTATATAATAAACAAGTGCCATAAAAACACAGCATACGCCTCATTCCAATCCAGAATATTACTTTATTCAAATATTCTTATACTTTGGGAAAGGTTCCCATTAATTTTATCAAAGATAAATTCTTTAAATTTATTCTTTAATCATCCTTTGGATATCAATTCAAACCAAATTATGGTTTATCCAAACTAGTCGCGATTAGCGCACCTTACTGAAGTAATCATTTGTTATATTTCCTAATCCCAACCTATTCATCCCATGAAGCAAAAATGGTAATACTTAATATCTTACACCACGGTGTTATCGGAAAATTTAATTACCATTTCACGTTCAAAACTAATTAAAGATTTAATTATAGCTTGGAGCAAAACTGATGATACTCCATTCTCGATCATACCTTGAATTTGATAATTTAAATTATCACATTCACATTTCAATCTTATTAAAGATTCGCTAAAACTCTAATTTAGTTTTAATTTCCAAAATCATTACTTAACGATTATTCAAAGTTAAGAAATTAATCTTATCTTTAACTGGGTTAAAGAACTAATGTTATTTAAAACACAATTCACGATAAACCCAAAATCACATTCCATTAACAATGGAATCTTCATGGAAATCAGACCAATATATATATATATATATAATCGATATAAATTTCTGTGTCCGACTAATAATATAAATGGAATAACGACAAAGCCTTTTAAATTCCCTATATATTATCAGTCTTCCTCCACAGAAGCTCACTTCGATTTTTATCCAATCGAATTCCATTCGATTCCAATTTATTGTATTAAATTGGAAAATTTACTTTCGAAATTTAATTTTAAATCTTAATAAAAAGATTTATAAATTCCAAATCACATTTAACTGTAAATCGGGTTAAAGAACAGATGTCGTTAAAAACACAGTTCACGATAAACCCGATTCACATTCCATTTCATTCCAATTACCAAATATAACTGGAAAATCCAATAATCTTAATTAATAGATTTATTCTTTCCCCAACTGGGTTTAAGAACAGTGTTATTTAAGACACCGTTCACGATAAACCCAAAACCCTATTTGATCTTAAATACAAGGCTCTGAATAGAAAATATGTCACCTTATATTCAATATCAAATTCTAAAACCAACAAATATCGTATTAAAAATAACAATACAAAATATATCTTCCAAATTTCCATAACAATATCCATAGACTCACGAAATCCAATATCGAAATATTCCAACGATAATTTGGACACAAATCCATTCCAATTCATATATTGTAAATTCTAGTTATTTTTAAAACCAATTCAAATCCAATTTATTTATTTAAAAGTATTGGATTCTAATTCTAGTTCATAACTAGTTCATTTTGATAAAAATATATTTTTATCTTTACAAACGTGGAATTTTTCCTCCAAATTCTTTACAAACCATTTATTATGATTTTACACAAATTATTGATATTTTTAATAATTTTATCAAGGCCCGTACAGTCGATTTCCATAAACGGTCATCGAACTGCACTTATAGCGACCTTATCCAAATTTGATTTGGACATAATTCCAAATCCAACCGTTAGATTTCAAATTCCTTACATTCGTTGGAAAGCTCTTTTTGATATGAACCCAAGTTCCGGTTTTAGGAGAATCCGACGATCGGATCTCCCGTAATGTCCATTCGAAGTCAATGGTCGAAATTCGCGAACTGTCGCGGAGCGACGCGTTCTATTCAGGCCATTAAATATATATAGTATATATATTATATATATTTCATCAATTTCCAATTAAAATGTATTTTATAAATCGTTTTAAATTTGTTTTCAAAACGTTTTCAACTTCATATTAAATTTTAAATCAAAATTTAATATTCTATATCATTATAATATATAAATGATAATATTTTCAAAATTTCAGATTTTGAAATCATTTCCTTTTTTATATTCATTATAGAAATGAATAAAATCGATATAAATACGTTAACGTCAAAATGACGTTAATTTAATCAACATGGCTTTATATATTTAAATATTTTCGTGTCCGTCCCAAATCGGACATCAAAATCATATTTTGATCCATTACTGAATATTATTTTAAAATGTAAGTTATTTTATAATATTCATTACTCGTCAGTTTAAAATATTCTTTAATTTAAAATATTTGTTCTTTCTGAATTGGAATCAAACACAGTCAATTACCATATAATTTTATTTATATGGATTTCATACACACATGTACACAACAATAATCAAACACAGTCAACCATCATCCAGAGTGCATTACACAACTGCATAAGCGTTAAATATAAATAATTAATGCTTACAATAGTCTGTCAACACATCGATTGACATACAACTAAATATTGGGATTAGTGTATGTCCAATATCATCCTAATACCCGTGTGGGTTTTCAAACAACAAACCCTGATTATTATTTGTGCAGTTGGGCGATGTGTAAAATATATCATCTCAATCAATATTAGGTAAATGTGTGTACATAAACAAATCTTCCGATTTGTAAATGAATATTTATTTCAACTCATGAATATTTTATTCAGTTCATATATACAATAAAAATGATATTTTTATTGTTCAAATATTTTATTCCATACATGAATATTTTATTTTCCATTTCACATCACAATCACAATTAATTTCCACAACAAAATACAATCAATAAGTCGTCCATGGTCTGTGGATGACGATGTGAGGAGCTACTAAGCCCCGTCTGCAACCCAGTATATAATTTATTGTAAAAGAAAATAGAGTGAGAAGGATTTCTCACCTTTGCTTTCAACTTTGTCGTTTTATTTCTGAATTTCTGAACAGCTTGGATTTTCCCGACGCTACCCTTTTTACGCTGTTCATATATAAAATCACATTTTTATTTATACACAGAAAATCACATTTTTATTTATACAAAGTAAATCACATTTTAATTTATACAAAGAAAATCACATTTTTATTTGTACTATATATATATATATATTTAAAAATCAAATTTTTTTATAATGATATTATATATATAAAAATCTAATTTCTATTCTAAAATGATATATATATATATATAAATCATATTTTTATTTTTATAACACTATTCCTATTATAAAAATCATATTTTTATTATACTATATTTATAATTTAAAAGGCGCATTTTTATAACCATGCCATATACAAAAAAATGCATTCTTATTCCAAAACATTTCTCATATTAAGTTTTATATATTTTTAAAACAATATCTATTTTTATTTTTAAAACATTATCTTATATTGTTTTTTAAAACAATACCTATTTTTATTTTTAAAACAATATATATTTTTGTTTTTTTAAACAATACCTTTTCTTATTTTTAAAACAATATCTAATTTTGTTTTTAAAACAATACCTATTTTTATTTTTAAAACAATATCTATTTTTATTTTTAAAATAATACATATTTTTATTTTTAAAACAATATTTATTTTTTTAAAAACAATACCTATTTTTATTTTTAAAAAATATCTATTTTTCTTTTTAAAACAACATCTATTTTTAAAATATATATATATATATATATATATTTAACTCACTAGACAATTAAGTTAATAATTAACTAAACATTAATTTCTCACTAAGCGGTAATTACCTCATTCCTTCTTCCATCGGGTATGAGCTCCAGGCTACGGCCATTTTTCCAAAACCAAAGTCCACCCCTGGGGCTCGAAATTTCTATTGCCACCATCATCTGAACGTCGATCAAAAGTGTCCCCCTCGTCGGCCTACGCACAACCTTCCCAATGCCGGAATTTGGACGAACTCGAGACCCCCCTTTGTGCTAAAATCATCTACGAACGAGTGGCTTTTGAGCTCGAAATTCGCGCTCCCTCCCTCACTAGAAACGATCAACGGGGTATGAATGGAAAGAGCATGAAGAATTCTACCATTCCCCTTTGAGATCTCATCCTAAATCGGTGAAGATTAGAAAATTTTGTTGGTTGAATTTGGGAGCTTTTCAGCCCTCAATCTGATAGTGGCGGCGCGTCGTTTTCCTGAATTGGGGAACTTAGGGTTTTAGATTTGAGTTTATATATATATATATATATGTATATATTACAGTAATATTTTATTATATTTATTTTTTCTTTAGAAATTTATCGCTCTAAACTCCAAATGAATCCCAACGACTATTGCCCCTAGCTAAATACCCTCATTCCGAACCCAATGGGATATGTTTCGTGACCTAATTCGGCTGTTACGATCAGTTTTGCTTTAAATAAAATTATAAATCAATATAAATTTAATTTAAACGTACATTTTAATTTACCGGAGCCACATACTAACTCCAAAAAATTCCACAAAAATAAATCTAGCTTTGTTTTGATGATGCGGTCCTAACAAAACTAATTTCGTCGAATTAGGAGACCGTTTGAAAAACGGTCATTTCCCAGTCGAGTAAATTCAAACAAAATTCACCAAACACATTTAAATCCACCACGCTCACATATTGATTCCAAAAATTATGAAAATTGGAATCTGACAATAATTTGACATTCCAGATCCAACAAAAGCGTTCTCGTCAAAAACGGAGGTCATTTGCAAAATCGCTATTTTTAAGGTCTAAATTCCATAACGACTATTCTGAATTTTCAACTGGTCATCACTTTTTATTCCCTTTATGAAATCTGGATTTTTCAGATTCATTGGAAAGATATTTTTAAACAAATTCAAATATTTTTGGTTTCACTAAAATCCGGTTTATTTTGAATCATGTGCATTCATTTGAAATTTGAAATTAAAATTTCAAACTATCGTGCCATTTCCAATTCCTTTTATAATTAAAATAAATATTTATATTCTAACTTCGATTTAAATAAATATATATGTTCTAATTCTATTCAAAATAAATATTTAGTCATTATTATTTGAAATAAATCATTTTAAATTTCCTAAATTCATTAAAATCGCTAAAATAAAAAATTTAATTGGTTCTGATTTTCCAGGTTGTTACTAGGGATTGCAACTGAGTTTTTGAAATTAAGCTTGCAACTCAGTTTCGAAAACCGAATTGTAACCTTAGTTTGCAAAACTGAGATGTAAACTCAACTGAGTTTGCATCTCAGTTTTCAAACTATTTTCCAAATTATGTTGCAAAACTCAGTTTCGAAAGCTGAGTTGCAAACTCAGTTTGCAAAATTGAGTTGCAAACTCAATTTGCGAAACTAAGATACAAACTCAGTTTTGCAAACTGAGTCAACTCGGTTTTCAACTGCAAAATGACTTTGCATCTCAATTCTGCAAACCTGAGTTTGCATCTCGGTTTTGCCAAACTGAATTTGCAATACAGTTTGTATTTTTTTTTAAACTAGCAAAACTGAGTTGCAAAACTCAGTTTGTATCTCATATCTGTACTTATGTGCAATAATTTGTCATATAGAGTTTATCATCTAGGTCCATATCTACTGAATCAAAGTGGAATATTATTCATATATTAGTTGTTTTACCATATTACTGTTCAATTATTTCTATTCTATGCCTTTAGATTGGTTATAGCTTTCTTAAGTTTGAAAATTAAGTTGTGTGTGCCATTACCCTAAGTATTTGGTTTAGAAACGTTGAGCGTTTGAATGGGTTTTTAACGTTGAGTGTTTATATTAATGCATGAATATGTAGATGAATACTATGAATTCTCATATAGGAGTTTGAAAAATATGGAAAGTTTGCTCAACATAACACTGAGTTGCAAGTAGCTTAGTTTCGAAAGCCGAGCTACTGCAGCTTAGTCTTCAAAACTGAGTCGAGCAACTCAGTTTTGAAAGCCGAGTTTCTGAAACTCAGTTTTCAAAACTTAGTTGAGAAACTCCGTTTAGAAAATTGAGTTGCTACAACTCGGTGTTTTTGCAACTTAGTTTGAACTACCGAGTTGCAACTCAGTCCGTTTATTTTTATCATTCTTAAACACAATTTCTGAAAGAGGGATTTATAGCCATTCAAATTTTTCTATGTAGTCACATAGACAATCTAACTGGATTTTGCATGTGGACACACACAGGCATCACGCATATGTTAGTAGTTATATATGTGTACTACAAATGTGTGTGTGCAAGTTTTGGTTTATCATTATGACGACTTCTAGTTTTTTGTAAAAATGAGTGCACTTATATTTTGTAGGCACTTGTGGAGGAGAAGGAAAATACAGAATTTGGAATGCAACAACAACACCTGTGTGCCTAACAGCTCAATCCTACAGCACTTTAAAAACAATATTGTTTAAAGTATAGAATACTACATCATTATGTGGGAAAGCTTCAGCATAGAGCACAAAAAACATGGTTGGAATGTGAATATTCATCCATTAGTTATTTATTTGTTGGTTTTTATGTCAGGCGTACTTGATCATCACCTACCATTTTTATATGTTATACAGATTATGCAATCATTAGTTATGAATATCGCTTCTGTTTCAGATTTTCTACTGTATCGTCTACTTATTCGGTTTGAGAAGATTTATGCCACAGTTCAGCCTAACCATCGAGAAATTTAACAGGCTCATATTATTCACTTTTTAATGCCTTTGTGCTAGGTTTTTGTATATAATAGTTCTAAGTTTTTTGCATAACAGTATTGCTTCAAGCTTATGAAATTCAATATTATGTATCAACTAATTAACAAAGATAGAACTCGTGTCCTACTTGTTAGTAGTAAATAGCCATTATTTGTGCCTCAACATGGTATTGTTACTATGTATTGAATCTGGAACTAATTCAACAAAAACTGGGTTCTAAAGAATAATATGTGTATTGAATTTAATGTGGTTATCAATGTAAATTAAAGCTTACAACAATATTCTTGAAATTTATGTTACTTAAAAAAAATTACATACTCATTTTGCAAAGAATATGGGCTGAATAAGCAGGCCAACGAATACTTTAAAGTGCATTTGTTGGCTTAATAATAAAAGCTTTTCTTAAACTCTTCAATACCGTTGTTATCGAGGTTTGTAATCTGGATCCTAGGATGATAATAATGACATTCGTTTGAGTTATTGACAAAAACACTGAGTTTGGAAAGTGGGTAAGGATGAAAGAGCCCAATACACTCGAGAAGTTCAACAGAAAGGCCGATGAGTTCATGAGGTTGGAAGACATCCCTCTCACTACCCAGAGTGTGGCTGGAAGCAATGCTATGGAAGATAAGAAGGAAGCCAGGGGCCTGAAAAGGGAAAATGAAGTCAAAGGAAAACGGGAAAATAATGTTGTATATAACATTGTTGTATACACAATTATATGATTTTTGTTTGATGATAACAACCAAATATATATTAATATAAATGTGTTTGTTATTGTACTTTTATTCTACATCACAGACAAGAATATAATATTTTTATTTATATAAAATAAAACTGTACAAGAATTTCAATATTCACACAGTATTTTATTTAAAAAGAATATTTTATTTCAAATATTCAAACAGTACAACTTTTACAACTCCACTATTTGTACAACACACTATAATTCATTAATACATTCACAGTCAATTTCTTTTTACACTGTGCTGCTCACTACTGTTCACTCATCACTCAATACATTCATTGACACTATTACATACACTCAGTCACTCTATACAATTTCATATACATACATTCACTGACATATACACACACTGATGTTCTTGTCTTCTGTCTTCACAGCACCTTTCGGTCAGTCCAGTCATCCATACCTATCAAATATAAACACACACACACATAATATACTACAATGAAAATAAAACTGAATACATGCATATGTAAATTTTATTTTTAAAATTTTATTTTCCTTAGTATTCTGGTGTGTTTTCTCATCATTTTTCATGACTTGATATAATTTATTAATTCATCCGACTGTGTCTAGACAGCTTGTGATATTCACAGTGAAACACTGTAAATACCACAATGCACTCAATGTATATACAAAATATTTCAGTGCAGGGACAAGAAAATTTTCTGAATGGCTGCAGATACACACATGTATACATATACATGCGTGCACTGCCTCGCTAATCCAGTGTGCAACTGAGGAGCAGCAACGTAGACCAACTCGACTCAGTGCACAAGAAAACAACTCAACATAACAAAATAGTCGAGTCTCAACAAATACATAGTTTCCGCAAAATGGTCAACATACATGGTCGAGACAAGTGAAAGTCAAACAAGTATTCAAACAACACAATTGGTCGAGCCATGGTCAAGTAAATCATGATTCATCAACATACAATTTCAAGGATGTTCACATGGAGGCAACAAAGTGATGTTCAAACTGGTCATGCCGCAATGATTTCATTCTATACTGTAGAGCTACGGCATTTTCAAAGTGTCCAGCAGGTTAACAATGTATAATATATCATGGAACAACAAATGTGGTCGATCACATATCAACCAAATCATTTTCAAGCTAGCATAAGTGGTGCTACAAGATCAGTTCTGACTTTTCAGTGAAGTCGAGTCTTTCAGGTGCTCTCAAATTTGTGAAGCGTAGAAGGATATAATGGCATATACAAAAGCAAAATCAATTTCAAGTGTTACATGTTCAGATATGTATCATGTGTAAGAATGACAATTCAGTTCAGCCCAGAATTTTATGTACACAAATCCGTGAAGCAGCAAGGTTGGCAAAATAGTGAGCATACATGATACAAGTTAGTTGCACAACTATGGTGAGCATGGCGAGATGTCAAGGAAAATGGATGATGAGAAGTTCAAGCGAACACAACATCATATATAAATAGTGCAAGGTTCACAAACCAGCTTTAGTGCATAGTGAAGGAGAAAAAAAACAACAAACATGGTGTGCACAGTGGGGAACAATCTAGAACTCATGCATGTGGGCATTCAAATGAGCAGTGCAACAGAATACAAGTACATCGGTGCAAAGAATGAGCATACAAGATGCAAAATAACTCATGGCAGTATATACGTGGCATTAACAAGTACATGGTTATTAATCAAACCAGTGAACAACATATTTGGGCCAAGTTTTTAATTCCTTCCACTTTTAGACCAAGTTATTTTGTCAAACTATCAGCAATGGTGGTAATTCAGGCAGCCTAAAATCGTTTCATTCATGAGAGTTAATACACATGGATAAGAAATGCATGGTGATGAAAATTCAGTAAATCTTTTTTAGCAAGTAATAAATAATTTCCAGATTTCCAGAAAAATTAGAGAGAGGATATCCATCTTTGGCAAGTTCATTAAGATTGTTTCAACATGTTTAGAAATCTCCAATCTGTTTTTTGGCTAAAGCAAAATTAATTTTTGGTAAAAGTTCAATTCAACAACCATGATACACGCACAGATTTAATTCAATGGGACTACAAAATTTATTTTGAACTCATTTCCAAAATTTCTCATATATTTCAAATCTGACTGAATTCAAACAAGGGCATCATTTTGATATCATTCTAAGCTGATTCAATCGATGAACCAAAAGGGGAAAGCAACTAAAAATCAAGGGACAAGAAACCTGTAGTGTCCCGAAATTTCGGTAACACAAGTCCAACCCAAATTGCACTGGAAACCAGAAAACTAATAGAAAGAAAACAGAAGGTGAGGATAGATAAGACAGAAACTTAGAATAGAATAAGAAGAAGAACATACAACACCAGAGTAAACACGAATCTCATAGTGGAACGAACAACATATAATAGATAACATATCTTTGAAATAAAATCAATATATGTATACAGTAACATTATCAGAGTACAACACTTACATCACAACGGAAATAAACAATAGCTATAAAAACGCTGCTGAAGCCTCCAGCTCCAGCTACTTCTAGTATATCTATAAAAACCTGACTACTTGACGCCCGTACAAAATTGGGCCCCCAAGAGTTTAGGGAAAACAAAACAAAATAAACTCTGGGTCAGTCATGTGACTGGTGTGAGTAAACTCAAATCATTGATTTAACTTTCAAAAATCCTTTTGAACCAAAGGATTATCGTAAGACGATCCACACATAAACACGGATGATTTTTACCTTACGATAACCGAAATATTTTTCTAAAAGATACTTGTCTAATATTATAATAATGTCTAGATCAAGTAAATAGAAATCTAGCAGAAACACTTTTATCTCACGTTCTACATATACAAGATACAATCAAAACCGCGGGCTCTTATTGGGGAAAGGATTCCAACTATGACAAGGTATGGATCCACCTTTTGATCAGTGTACTCTAGAAGCGATACACTGGAGTTCAACAAGAACATCTTGTAACTCGACCACACATGACCGACCATTCATTTCGCTTGAATGTTCCAAATATATTATCACCTTACGGTTGGTATACCAACATAACCGTTCCCGGGAGATACAGAACTGAAAGAAGTAACATATATGAATATTTTTTTGATGGTGACAATATACCCTACTTTGGTGCGACCCAGTTAGCCATGATGCCTGCCCGATTTATGTCATTTTCCAGTTGATGAGGCTTGAGGTCATAACGTATCTTTTAACAGATCACTCCTTCATTTACTTTGAATGCCACATCGTCATCCCGTCAAATCACAAATTGATTTCCCAAAAAATACCATGGGTATAAGCTAAGAGAAACGAATTCCTCCGCCACCAATGTAAATACGTTTGAAACGATCAACTCACGCGATCAACCATATATACTCTATCAGACGTTCATCCATTCAAGTTGCCCTTGGATTGGACAATCCGAAGGGACTATTCTGTAAACAGGCAACCATTGCATAACTCCATCTTCAATTATCTTCATCATATTTGATTCGCAACGCTAATGCCATACGGAGTGGTTTTCAGATAATATATCTGATCCCGATCTCTCCGTATTGACAAAGGAAATGGTCAAAAACTTTGATAGTCGGTGATTTAACTATCAAAGGAAAACATGTGCGCAAACAACGATATTATTTCCAGCTAGAAATTTTATCGATCAATCATCAATCAACATTTATTCATTTCCCCATTTCTCGTTCCATATATTCATCAAATCCTTATTTTCTAATTTCAGAAAATATACGTTATTAACATTGGAAAACGTTTCCATTTATGATTCACGCATCACTATCTTCTCACATATATCAGTCTTTAACTGTAAACTAGTAAGAGAACAAACCCCTACGTATTAACCCCGACATATATCTGTCCGACCTGTTTTCCCAACGGATCAAACCTTCGAAATTCTGATATCGTATGACAATGTTATGATTTGTACAAGTTTCATATACTTTTAAATAAAATAAGAACTTGGAATTAAATAACTAATGGCCTACCCCTCTATTAAATATTTCGGCCCACAAACACTTTTAAAACCGGTGAACAGTCTTCTTCCTCCCATGATTCACGAGCTCAACAACAGCATTTACAGCCGATTCTTCATCAAATCCCTCCACCTTTCAACTAAAACCCAAACTAAGAACACAAATCGAACTCTCCTCAAATTCTCTTCAACCTCATACCACCATGGTTCAACTCGGCTTCCTCCATCGAGTAGTGTCTCCAGCTCGACGCCGTGAAATCCAATGAAGACATCGACAGTTTACTTTCCAGAATTCAACAAACTTTTTCTTTTTGATGTTATTCGATCTCGTGAGTCCAAATACGAACTCCAAAACACGGATTAAAGCTTCGACTCGCGAATTCCTCTAACCCTAGCGCTACTGCCAAATTTTGAGCATCTCAGGAGTGCGTCGCACACTGTGAAACAAACACCAGATTGTAGAGGATGCTCGCAGGGATTCATATACACATATAACATGGTTTATAAATTTTACTTTGATTTTCTTTTGATTTTTAAATTTCCCATTTTACCGTTTGAAGAAGAACAAAAGCGACGGATGTTTGGTTGACCAGAGAAAGAGTAGTTTAGGGTTTAGAGAAATGTAGTGGTATACATAGTGTATTTTTAATAATTTAATATTCGATTAAATATTCATTTTTAACCAACCGCTGTTTGTATTTATCCCTTAAAAATTCCTGTGATCACATACGATACCCAAAAATCACGAAAATGGACATATAACTAGAGTTTGACATTACGGACCCAACGAAACTTGTTTCGTCGAATTCCGACTCCGTTCGCTCACATAGCGTATTTTTAAAGGTCAAATTATCGACTATTTTTCACATTAAAATCCCCCACGGCTACATACTGACTTCAAAAATGAAGAAAATTGAAATCTAGCAATAATTTAATATTCCGGATCCAACCAAATTAGTTTCGTCGAAAACGGAGGTCGTTTGCAAAACTAGCTATTTTTAAAGCTCTAAATAAATCCTTTTTAAAAATAAATATATTTAAAAATAATTAAATTAAATATTTATAAATAAATATTATCGTATATATTCACAATAGAATATCATACAGCTTGAATTGGATTTATAACTCGATATTTCAAAATTCCCAGTTATATCGATATTCGATTTATATTTAAAATCCTTTTATAATATAAATATATATTTATAAATTTCAAAGGAATTCCATAACGACTTTTCTAGAATTTGATTTGAACATAAATCAAAATTGACATGACGAAATCTCAATTTTCCTCTTCCATTAGAAAATTATACTTCAACAGCTCCGAATGTTTCTTGTTTCACAGAAATCCGATTTAAAACGGATCCTGTATATTCAATTGAAGTTCGAATCGCCAAATTACGAACTTTAGCGCCATTTCGAGCTTGATTATAATTATAATATAATTATACGTTCAAACTTCATTTAAATAATATATTCATTATTATAATTCAATTCTAAACTAAATTAAATATTACAAATAATCCAGTTCACATAATATCGTCAATTCACTATTTCCGACTAGTTCAGAAATAAATATATTATTCTATTATTTATATTAATTTAATATTCACTATTATTTAATTCTGGTCACTTTAAATTACAAAACCATTATTTAAATAATTAAATAGATTATTTATTATCCATTAAAAAATACGGGTCGTTACAAAACCGACGAGAATTCTTTCTGTTTTTTACCAAATCAAATCATGCCATATTATGGAAATCAGAGAAATATCATGGATTTATAATCCTATAAATTACACCCTTTTCCTCATTGGTAAGGGTAGCAAAACCACAAAACAATTCGAGAGATATTCAAAGACATATAATTCAGAAAGCTCACAGTTTCGATAGAGAGAGAGCAAATTCCAAAACGAAGTATCAAAGCCATCCATGGTGTTCGAAGCAATAGAGATTTGATTCCAGAAGCAAGCAACCGAGATTCGATTTAGGATTTAATCAGAAAAACTCTAGTTTCTTTTTCCAACTACCATTGATTGAGAGAAGTGATCGGGAGAAACAAGGGTGGAACCAGCTTTAAGGTGATCGTCCAAGTCAATGTGCAAAAGGGGATATTAAATATCTTTTTAAATCTAGGGTTTCTATTTTATTTTTGTATTTGTTTTTAATTTGTGTTGAAATTTCTCAAACAGTTTCTAGAGTCTGTAAAATTCTAGGGGATTCAGTTAGGGGTTTAACTGACAGTTTCTAGAGTTTGTAAAATCTAGGTGGTTTCCTAGTTTTTTCTATAAAACTAGGAGTTTACTAGAGTCTGTAAAACTAGGGGAAATATCATCTAGGGGATTAGATCAGTCTAGGGTTTTGAGCGTAGTATTAGAATAGGAGCGAGGGATTCACGAGTTTACATGGTATTGTAAGCGGGATCTGTTCTATTACCTAGTAGAAACCTTAGGAATGCAGCAGTAGGCAGGGTTTTGCCGAAGTTGGTATCTTTGTGTGTTATTTACTTTCTGCACATTTATTTTGGCTGCATTCTGTGATCTATGAATATTTTTTAATATATCGCTTAATTATTAATAAACCCTATTCACCCCCTCCCTTTAGGGTTAATCTAGAGCCAACAAGTGGTATCAAAGCCTGGTAATTTCATTAACCCTAGAATCATGGATCCTGGTTGTCAGCCCTTTGAGAGTCAGTCCAGCCACATTCCGAACATTTTTAATGGTACAGATTTTTTTGAATTGGAAGTCAGAAATGAAATCCTATTTGACATCTGTTAATATTAAATATTGGGATGTTGTTAACAATGGAGGTTGTCTAATAGATAGGAATATTAATGCTCGTGTTATGCATTTTCTTTATTCTCATCTTAGTAATCATCAACTTGATCTTATCTCCCATTGTTTGATTGCGTAGGACATCTGGAATAGTCTCAACAAGAAGTATGGACAAATTGACAATAGCTGCTCAAAACCCAGAAGGTTAACTCAGGTTTAGATCTCTGCCTAACAGGAGTTACTGAGGAAGAATCAGAGGATGATAGCGATGGAGGCTCAATGGACAATGAAATAAGAAAATTTTCATTTGAAGATCTAGTTCACTTTTGTATTGACTTAACCAAGTCTGTTGAAAATTTCAAACTGAAAAATAAATTTCTAAAATCTAGAAATTCTGAGTTAACCCACAAAAATAATTTATTGAAATTAAAATTTGAAAACTCCAATTGCAAAAATTGTTTTAATTTGAAAAATGATTTAGCTTATCTCAATCAATATCTTTAGAAACATGAAAACGAAACTATTGTTTTAAAACAAAATAAGGATGAGCTAACTTGTAAGAACCATACTTTGTAAAACGAGTTGGATAATATTAATTCCAAACATGAATCTTTTGAAAAGGAGAGTTTGATGAAAACTAAAACAATTTTCAAAGAGCTTGAAGCAGAAATAGAAAATTTCAAGAAATTTGAATCTGAAAGTCGAAAACATTTTGAATCTGAGATTGCTGAGTTACAAACCAAAATTAAATCTTTTAAATATGAAAATTTGGTTTTGAAAATTGATTTTGAAAAGTGTAAGATCACTAGAAACCATTGTTCAGATTTAATGAAAGAAAACAACGGTCTTAAATCTAAAATTCAACAACTTGAAACGACATTGGCTAAATTTACAAACGGTGAAAATCTTTAAATATGTTGTTGAAAAATCAATTTTCATTGAGAAATAAAAGTTGACTTGGCTTTGGGAATATCGATCGTTTTGTTATGCTGAATTCAAATGATTTTGAAAACTCTTCAAATTGTTTAGAAAAAGATTGTTTTGAAATTTTAAACTCTAGCAATTCAAAAGATTTTTTAATCACAAACGAAATAAGAGTTTGTTTTATAACAAACCATTTAATCATTCTTGGACCCCAAAACGAAATAAAATGAATTGGTCTAAATTCAAACAGATTTGGGTCCCTAAAGGCACTTTTGTAAATTTTGATGATTTGTTGTACAAACAGGTTTGCGTACAAAAACGTACAAATATATCTGAGAGTGGTTTTACAAATTTTGACATGCCACTTGATCATTCAAACTATTTGGTACCAGAGGAGGTCGAGGAACTACTGAGCAAAAAAAGAGAATTGAAATCAAACTGGTCTATATTATCATCCACGGTTCCTTAGCCAAGTCTGTTTGAGTCAGAGATTCTGGTTTACATAAATTTCGGGCATGATCTCTAAACTCATCTTTGTAAATATTCCTTGTTTTTATTTTCTTTGTTTATTCCTTCTTCTGCCCTATCTTTTTTTGTTTTTTATTTGACACTACCATGTTATTTTCTTTTATTCCGGGCTTCTTTAAACTTCCGATTGTAGAATTCATATTTTCTGGAAATTCACTTCACTTGTATAAAACTCTAATGTTTCAAACATTTCCAGATCTTGAATTTAAACTTGTAAATTTCTGCAATTGTTTTGAGGTTTATTTTCTGTTCTTAATTAATAACAGTGCTGATGTATTCTTGTCATATCTTGAACACAGTTGATTTGAATTCTAAATTTTTGAAGATTTGAAAGTTTAACGGAATTTCACACACCTCTGCTATTTTGAGTCTCTTTTAATTCATTTTGGAAAGATTTGAAATTTATACTCATTACAGCACGCTACTGTTTTTTAGTCGTGATAATTCCATTGGTTTTCATATTGGCTTGGAAATTTTGATTTGAATCATCGCTTACATCTTGAAATTCGCTGTTATTCATGATCATCTGGTTTAGATTTTTGTTTGTTTGAGATCATTTGAAATTTCTGATATTTTGAATCTCACACACCTCTTAGATCTAAAATTATTAATCTTGTGTGATTGATTCTTTGTTTCTCATGTGTTACATTTGTTAAAGTGATTTCGAATAAACCATTATTTTTGGATCATGAATTATTACTCAGTCTTGATGTTAATATTCTAAAATATTTCTTATGATTGTTAGAAAAATTTGTGAAAAATTATTTTTAAAAATAGCCATTAAAACTCACTACTATTTCATGAGAATTTGATTTGAATATTTGTTTGATTAAAATCATTTGAAATTATTGATTTATTGAATCTCACACTTATTCTGAATCTGAAATTTATAATATAGTGTGATTGATTCATTGAATCGTGAGTTTTTCATATTTTCTCAAATGATTTCAAATAAACAGTATTTTTAATCTTGGATCATGAATGATCTTCTGTGACTATCAAAATTTCTTGACAACTGTGCTTTGAAACTAATTTTGTGCTGCTCTGATACTGTTGTGAAAATGCTTTAAATGACTGCTTGTTTTGAGAAGAACTATTTGCTGCTCTGATAAAAGTGCCTGATTTGTTAGTCCTGTCTATTTGGGCTTTGTGCTTAAAATTCTTTTGTCTATGATATCCTTGTTTTCTCCAGTGTCTTGTTACAATCCTCATTAATAGAGACATCAAGTGGTATTAGTTTAGAAGTGTTGAAATTGTTTTTGTTGTATATATTTTTAATCTCTCATGTCTTGTATAGATCTTTCATTTCCCTCTTGTAATTGATTTTCAATCTTGAAATTATTTATTGATTATTCGTTTAGAAATTGAAATCAATAACCAAACCGAACTATATTTACAATTCATCAAAGTTATTATTAGATTTTAAAATTGGGATGAATTGTGACTACAGTATATTTCATAACTAGAGGAGATTTTATTTAGATTTTTCATGATGGTTGAACATTTATTATAATATCTTTGAATTGGCAATTATTTCACGACCAACTGCTTTATCTATCATCATTCTGCCATCCATGATAATTTTATACTAATGTGGAGAGTTAATAATTTAAAAAAAAATATCTTTTTGAATAAACAATGGAAATATTTGTGATAGAAATTGGACTATGTTGTTATTCAGAATTAGTGATAATTGAAAATTTTCAGTGATCCCGGTACAGTCGAGCATATTTCATAATATAATTAATCTAGAAATTTATTTCACGGTCCTTTTCTGTAACTACCACATTTCTATCATTCATTTGGTTTTATATACCGAGGAGATTTTCTTTTGAGCTGAAAATGATAAATGTAATAAATACATAAGTGTGTCTCTAACCTCATTTAAAAATCCAAGCTCTGGTCATGCATGGTTATGAGACAACTTATAATTTAAGCGGTGACTGACCTCATTTAAAAATCCAAGCTCTGGTGATGCGTGGTCAGTGTGCTCTTCAATAAAAATAAAAGAAAAGGAAATAATTTGCTACAAATAGAAATATATATGAAATTCTCCTTGGTGTGTAAAAACCCGACTATCAATCCATTTTCTAATTTGTGAAATGTGTTAATATCTTCTGAAATATTATGATTTGTTGATTGATAGCTATTGGGATTTGAGGTTATTCGATTTTGTCTTATAAATTGAATTATTAATTATAGTCCAAATCCATCGCTGTTTTTGTACTTCATTTTTGAAATTCTTTTGAAAATAATTGGAAATCATATTTTTTTAACTCTCTCAATTTATATAAATTTCATCATAAATCCATCATTATCTACAATATAAAATATGCCACTAGTTCTCAGTATATTGTGATTTTTGTTTAACTGATTGAGATTTATGATGATTGTTCTTCCTCTTAAGCTGAAATTATATTTTTTTAGTCATTGTTCATCTATATTTTAATTTTTGTATCCTTTTGATGATAACAAAAGGGGGAGAATGGGTTGAGATTTTGATTTATGAGTGAATATTTTACAAATACTTTCATATTTAAAATACCTTTTATTTTTCATATTTTTTCACTCATGCACAGTTATAGGAGGAGTTTTTGTTGTAGGGGTCGCATTCAAATAGGGGGAGTTCAGTTCTTCACTGTCAAGCACATTTGTTATATTCAAAATCTTACAAAAAAATTGTCATCATCAAAAGGGGGAGATTGTTGTATATAACATTGTTGTATACACAATTATATGATTTTTGTTTGATGATAACAATAAAAAAAATATTATTATAAATGTGTTTGTTATTGTACTGTTATTTTACATCATAGACATGAACATAATATTTTAATTTAAATAAAATACGACTGTACAAGAATTTGAATATTCACACAATATTTTATCTAAACTTCAAACGTTCAAACAGTATAACTTTTACAACTCCACTATTTGTACAACACACTGTAATTCATAAATACATTCACAGTCAATTTCTTTTTATACAGTGCTCCTCACTACTATTCACTCATCACTCAATACATTCATTGACACTGTTACATACACTTAGTCACTCTACATAATTTCATATACATACATTAACTGACATATACACACACTGATGTTCTTGTCTTCTGTCTTCACCACACCATTCAGTCAGTCCAGTCATCCATACCTGTCAAATGCAGACACATACATACAATATACTACAATAGAAATAAAACTGAATACATGCAAATATAAATTTTATTTTTAAAATTTTATTTCCCTCAGTTTTCTTTGGTGTTTTCTCATCATTTTTCCTGATTCATTCTGATTTATTAATTCATCCGACTATGTCTAGACAGCTTGTGATATTCACAGTGACACTGTAAATACCACAAGGCAATCAGTGTATATACAAAATATTTCAGTACAGGGGCAAGAAAATTGTCTGAATGGCTACATATACACACGTGTATATGTATATATATATACATGGGGGCACTACCTCGCCAATCCAGTGTGCAACTGAGGAGCAGCCACGTAGACTAACTCCACTCAATGCATAAGAAAACAACTCAACATATAACAAAATAGTCGAGTCTCAACAAATACATAGCTTCAGCAAAATGGTCAGCATACATGGTCGAGACAAGTGATAGTCAAACAAGTATTCGAATAGCACAATTGGTCGAGCCATGGTCAAGTAAGTCATGATTCATCAACATACAATTTCAAGGATGTTCAAATGGATGCAACAAAGTGATGTTCGAACTTGTCATGTCGCATTGATTTCATACTATACTGTTGAGCTACAGCATTTTCAAATTTCCAGCAGGTTAACAATGTATAATATATCATGGAACAACAAATGTGGTCGAGCACATATCAATCAAATCATTTTCAAGCTAGCATAAGTGGTGCTACAAGATCAGTTCAGACTAATCAATGAAGTCGAGTTTTTCAAGTGCTCTCAAACATGTGAAGCGTATAAGGATACAATGGCATATACAAAAGCAAATTCAATTTCAAGTGCTACATGTTCAGATTTGTATCATGTGAAAGAATGACAATTCAGTTCAGCCTAGAATTTCGTGTACACAAATAAGTGAAGCGGCAAGGTTGGCAAAACAGTGAGTATACATGATACAGGTCAGCTGCACAACTATGGTGAACATGGTGAGATGTCAAGGAAAATGGATGATGAGATGTTCAAGTGAACACACCACCATATATACATAGTGCAAGGTTCACACAACAGCTTCAGTGTGTAGTGAAGGAGAAATAAATAACAAAAATGGTGTGCACAGTGGAGCACAATCTAGAAATCATGCATGTGGACATTCAAATGGGCAGTGCAATAGAGTACAAGTACATTGGTTCAAGTAATAAGCATACAAGATTTAATATAACTCATGGCAGTATGTACATGGCATTGACAAGTACATGGTGATTAATCAAACCAGTGAACAACACATTTGGGCCAAGTTTTTAATTCTTTCCGGTTTTAGACCAAATTATTTTGTCAAAGCCAAAATCAGCAATGGTGATAATTCAGGCGCCCTAAAATCATTTCATTCATGGGAGTTAATACACACGGATGAGAAATGCATGGTGATGAAAATTCAGTAAATCTTTTTTAGCAAGGGATAAATAATTTGCAGATTTCCAGAAAGATTAGAGAGAGGATATCCATCTTTGGCAAGTTCAATAAGATTGTTTCAACATGTTTAGAAATCTCCAATCCATTTTTTCGCTAAAGAAAAATTTATTTTTGGTAAAAGTTCAATTCAATAACCACGATACACGCAAGGATTTATTTCAATGGGACCACAAAATTTATTTTGAACTCATCTCCGGAATTGCTCATATATTTGAAATCTGATTGAATTCAAACATGGGCATCATTTTGAAATCATTCTAAGCTGATTCAATCGAAGAACCGAAAGGGGAAAGCAATTAAAAATCAAGGGACAAGAAACCGACATGAATTGTTTCCATTTTTTTTACCAAATAAAATCACGCCATAATAGGGAAATCAAAGAAATAACAAGGATTTATAATCCTATAAATTACACCCTTTTCCTTATTGCGTAGGGTGTCAAAACCACAAAACAATTCGAGAATTATTCAAAGACATATAATTCAGAAAACTCACAGTTTCGACCGAGAGAGAGCAAATTCCAAATCGATGTATAAAAACCATCAATGGTGTTCGAAGCAACAGAGATTTGTTTCCAAAATCAAACAACCGAGATTCGATTTGGAATTCAATCAGAAAAACACTAATTTCTTTTTCCAACCGCCATTGATTAAGAGAAGTAATCGGCGAAAAATGAAACAAGGGAGGAACCAACTTTGAAGTGGTCGGCCAAGTCAATGTGCAAAAGGGGATATTTAATCTCTTTTTAAATCTAGGGTTTCTATTTTTATTTTTGTATTTTTTTTTATTTGTGTTGAGATTTCTTGAACAGTTTCAAGAGTCTGTAAAATTCTAGGGGATTCAGTTAGGGGTTTAACTGACAATTTCTAGAGTCTGTAAAATCTAGGTGTTTTCCAAGTTTCGTGTGGAAAACTAGGCAGTTTACTAGAGTCTGTAATACTAGGAGAAATCTGATCTACAAAACTAGATCAGTCTGGGGTTTTAAGCGTAGGATTAGAATAGGAGCGAGGGGTTCGCGAGTTTACATGGTCTTGTAAGCGGGATCTGTTCTATTACCTAGTAGAAACCTTAGGAATGCAGCAGTAGGAAGGGTTTTGCCGAAGCTAGGTAGCTCTATGTGTTATTTACTTCCTGCACTTTTATTTCTGCTGCATTTTTTGATCTGTGAAAACTTTTTAATATCTCACTTAATTTTTAAACAACCCTATTCACCCTCCCCCTCTAGGGTTAATCTAGATCTAATAAATAATAACAAAAAGCTTCGTTATTTTAGACCCGAGGAGTTGACCCAATTAAGTGATACCCCGGAGAACATATTCTCTGCCACATAAGATGTAGGATATTAGTCGAAACCACTACAGTCGAGGATAGGGGACAAGGCAGCGAATTCTGGGAAATTCTATCACATTCACAATCATCCCGGAAATGATACTACTGAATGTCAACATTTATAGAACCTGATCAAGGAGTTGATCTAGCAGAATAAGTTGCAACAACATGTTAGAAAACCACAAGCAACGGATACCACTCCACCTACTCAAGGGAAATATCAAACTAACAATGGTTAATGGTGTTCAAATGCCCAGAGCATCGAATAGTGACCATTTGCATCAATACTTTACATAAAGCATTATTCAATTCTTTTGAAAATTATTGTAATTTTTATTGCAAATATAAACCGCCCATGCTTAAAGGGTTATTGTAATTGAACAGTTGCTAAAGCATCTCTAATAATAAAAGTCTGCATCTTTTTATCTAAATCATATATTTCTAAATTTTTGTTAAGCAATTCAAAAATTGCTAAAAATCGATTTAACATTGCAGGCTATCTAAAGAATGTTTGCTTACTCACGACCTAACAAGACCTTGAAAACTCTACATGGCATTTAGACAAAGATATCGCAAGGGTCAAGTTTAATAAACGTTGCTTTGTATATACGCGAGGGCATAACACATCATTTTGTGTATCAAAAAGCGGAGTCACTAAGAGTTAGGCGGCAAAAGAGTCAAGCGGCGAAAGACCGAGCAAGCAAGCACAAAAACCAAAGACCTCTCTAAGGGCACCCGATGAAGTCTTCGATGCCAGATTGACTTGGCCGGATTGAGATGAACATTGGGCTAAAGCCAAACACCTCTTTGGGGGCACCAAATGAAGTCTCTGGCGCCTGATTTACTGGCCGGATTGGGACGAATGTCGGGCTAAACCAAAGAACTCTCCAAGGGCACCCAATGAAGTCTCCGTTGCCTGATTTACTCGGAAGGATTGAAAAGAATGTTGGGCTAAGCTAAAGACCTCTCCGGTGGAAACTAATAAGATCACCAATGTCTGATTTACTCTGCCCGATTGCAACGAATGTTAGGAAAAAATATAAGACTTCCCACGTGGGGGCGAAGAATATAAGACCTCCCCAAGCGGGGGCATATAAGGCAAAGACCTCTCCGGGGCATCCGATGAAGTCTTCAGTGCCTAATTTACTCGTCCGGATTGAGATAAATGTTGGACTAAATCAAATACCTCTCCGGGGGCACCAGATATGTCGGTAAAATCGATTCGCTCAATATGCCGATTAAGTTGGTCTAAGCCAAAGAACTCTCCAGGGGCACCCAATAAGGTCGCCAGTGCCTAATTTACTCATCCTGACTGCGACAAATGTTAGGAAAAAAATATAAGACCTCCCTAAGTGAGGGCAAAAAAAATATGAGTCCTCCACATGGGGGAGAAAAATATAAGACCACCCCAAGCAGGGACACAAAAACCAAAGACCTCCACAAGAGAAGGTACTTGATCAACTAACAAAGTCGAGTTCCCTAATATATTAGAAAACTCGAAAGCTCTAAATATGATGCCAAAAACAAAAAGATTTTGCCGACCAAGCTAAAAATTCTACTGTGTCAATCAAAATCAAAGAAATTCAGCAAATTGAACATATCTAGCTTTTGTAGTCCATGGTGAAATGTAGTAGGGGGCTAACACAACCACATTGGGAGAAAACAATGCCTAGAAAGCATACCACAAGCTCATCACGACATTGCAATAAATAATAAGACTTGCACTCGATAAAGAAATAAATGCACTTGGAAGTATATGTGCTAAAGTGTGCAACAAACAGAAAACCTCGCCATAAAAAGCTTGGCAAAAAGACCTCCCCATCGAAAGAGGGGCATCTGGTAATTTGATAAAATCGATACGCTCGAAATGTCAATGAAACTCACTGCACTGGTAAAATTCAACCTCGGAATTCCAACTAGTTAACATTGACTAGTTGTGAGCCTCAGAAATGAGGAGCGGTGGATACATCGGTCAGGTCAAATTAAAAGTGATCTCTTATGAGGATGAATTACTTCATTGTGCAAACCTAGAGTCTCTTGATGCAAAGGCCTTCTCGTCTTCGATTCCAAGAAAAACCCGTATAATTAGTCATGATCTTCCATCTTCAATTTGGGTGGTAGCGCAACTCTGAAAGATGCAAAGCTCCAACCATAAATAACTTAACCCTATGGCATTCTGCTTCAAAAAGGAATAACCTAAGGATAAGCGATGCTAAAAAGGTGACTATACGTACATGGCAAAGCTCGAATCCAATAGAGCGACAAAACTTCAAAAGGAATTGAAGGTGATAACCATCAATGGTTTTAGCATGGGATATAAAAAGAAGATCGATGGGATCGAGCAGTAGTCATGCACTAGGGGCAAGTTGTCATGTAGTTAAGATCCAAATTTTATACAGCCCAGGATATTCCATGGTACGCGAGTAACAAATCCAAAATGGTATCAAATGTCATTGGAGGAGATAACATACCACAAGGCTAAAATATACAAAAGGAATCCTAGCATAAGCAAGAATGTCATAATAGATTATAAGGTGCACCTAGAGTACGGAGAAAGTCAATACACGCTAAAATAGGAATAATGCAAGAAGCGATTCATTTCTGCACAAATATTTAATTGCAAGGCCTAGCTCCCAGGCTCATAGTTCTCAGGATAGATGTTGTAAAAGTAGAATGTAAAAAGCCACCCTAGTGCAACTTATTAAACATCGCACATAAGCCACTCAATTTCTTGAAAAAAATCCTGTGCTCATCGCCACCCAAAAGGGTCGACGGAAAATATGGGTTATGCTAACTGGGGCATTATTAATTATTATATGAGTCGGACTGGATCCTAAAAAATTAATCAATAAAATTGTCAGGTATGCACCTTTCATAAATGTTGAATGTTGTGCAGTAAAATATCAAAAAGAAGATGCTTAGCGCCCACAGTAAAAATCTTGACTGGCTAATCTCAAGTATCTCGGCGAGTAAACGAAGTGTTTTACCAACGTAAACTACATTTAGTGAGTCATACACTCTTATATGAAACAGTTTTACATTGATAACACATTTGAGTTTATGAAAGTTTCTCATTATTTATTCCCTCTTCTTGGACTAACCCATTGTCTTCTTGAGCAATTAACAAGGAATTCGCCGCCTAATAGGCTCTAAAGTTCTTCATTATAGGTTCTCTAGATGGGAATATGTGCTAAAAGAGACTTTCTAATACCAAGCTCAGGCACTCACTATTCATTCATCCTGATTGGGTCAAAAATGAAATACATTCCCTAGAGAGCATGACAGATGTGAATCGGTAGCATCTCAAATTGCTAAGGTGTGAAGACTGATGACTAAAAAGCATCGATATTCTGACATCCAGTAAGCTCAAAATCCAAAAGTCAAAAGCCATGTGAAAATTTAGGCTCAAATTTCCAAGTCGAACAGATATCATTATACACCAAACCTTGAAGCTAACTCAAAGCCCAAAAGGCACCAACCAAGCTATTGCAACAGAGCCGAAAGGCGGACGATCAGCAAATTCCTCTTTCCCCGAAAATTTTGCGTCAGATTCAGGAATTCCAAACTGAATGTATGCATGATTAAAAGCACACAGAGTCAGCATAGAAGGGCATCTCTCCGACGGATTATAAAGAGGACGGGGAACAAGAAGAGACTAATCTGCTTCCGACCCTGAAGCTGCAATCGCTCTAATCTCGGTAACTTGAATTGGAGCTCCAATTTGAGCAGAAGTGATTTCCTCTCCAGAACGGTAACTAGTCGTTGCTCAAGTATCCATTCTACAGAAGGAATCTCATTTAAATAACTTACATGTGCGCATTTCCTATAGTGTAAAGTGTTGTGCAAAAAAATTGTATAAGTTATTAAAGACGAAGCTTGATATCTACCATCGGCGTGTGTCGATTAGCAGATCTCAAGCATCGTCAAGAATTCAAAGTAGAATGTCGTGTCTATGAAAACAATGTTCAACATGTTATAAGTGGTTGAGCGAAACCACTTTGCTTAGATAATCCATTCAATTCGAATTAATAGATACGTTGTACTTTGTTTTTAAAATTCAAACTAATCTGTCATCGATATAGACAATCAACAGCGAAATAATTGACCAAAATGGTGCAAGTGTTTTTCTTATTATAGGACCTTAGCAAAAAGAAACCGATTCAACTTGTTCGGTCATTATCAAATTGGGTCATCTTCAACAAGTCCATTGTTAACTTGAAAATCAAACCTATGGATCGTTTACTAATAAAGTTCGATCAAAACAATATTAATGGTTGGAGGTCCTTGATTTTGATCCATAAATTCTCTATAGTGCACAATTGGTAGAGGATCGTAATCGAATTGGTTTAACTTCAGAAGCTCCATCGATTAAGTCAAAGACCAACAAATTAAAAGCTTATCAATGCACATAGAATCAGGCCTAGTAGTCCCTGATCGGAGCAAGCTCAACAATCGAAGGCTCCCAAGCCCCGATCCATTATTCAATCTAGATGCACGAATCAGCAAAAATATGTAGTCAACAAAGGAATTAATCAATCACTATAAAAGCCCTAAAACCACCAATGTGCCAAATAGTTGATTTAACATGAAATTTAAAAGCGACTAACACCTACAATGGTCAGAAATGATCGAATCATGGTAGTGGAAGTTCGTGGGAGTTTGGTGAGGACATGGTGGTTCAGATCTAAGAGTACAACCACAAACCATTTCGAACTGGTTGAAATGCGAAGGAAATTAAGTTCGAGGCACTCAGACGACAGAAAGCAACGTCAGTGATCAGCAACAACGTGGTTCAGTAAACGATAATGCAGAGACTTCAGGTCAAATTAGCTTTCTCAAGAGCTCTGACCCTTGAAAATTTGTCTCTAGCAAATGAAAAGAATAGCACGACCAATCCATCATAAGTCATGTGCTCTGATCCATTTAGAGTTGTTTGATCGTGATCCATCAGCAATCATATGAACCTTTCATTTCGAAGTACACCTTCTCTTCGACAACGTATGCTTCAAGGGGCAAATGTTAATCCAGTTTAAAAAACACACGATCTAAGTACAGAAAAACTTACGGTCCAACAAGGTAATGGATCAGGTCAAAGATTCCATAGGTCGGCTATGCCTATTTCTCGAGAAGTATGAATGCACCAGCATTGGTCGTTGTGTATCTTTTTTCATGACCTAATCAAGAAAGTGGAAAGCACTCATTGTGTATCTTTTTTCATGACCCAACTCAAGAAAGTGGAAAGCACATATACTCTGAACAGATATGTGAGCTACATGGATCGAATCTATGCGAGCACGACCCACGACCCACGTGATCTACAATTCATGCAAGAACGTAAAAGAATCAGACTCCATGTGCATGGATCGCTAATGTTCAATGCAGATGAAGACATATCGACCCAACAACGAAGACAACAGATCGGATCAAAGAATCATGGGTTGCTCTCATCACTCATGGATCACTTATGATCCGACTACACAAACAATGGATCAGTTCAGAGGCAAAAGAAGCAGCACCGACATATGGATTAGTTGTATTTATTATGCTCACGTAAAGCAAGAGTTGATCGAAACATGAGAAACATGGAGAGATCTGATGGATCACAATGTTTATGATTGTTCTTGATTAAGTAATGGATCATGGTGTAAAGTGATGGATCGTGACAAAGTGGATCATGGCATGGTATTATTGATGGACCGACTTGATGTTGGATCGTGGTATCCACGGATTGATACACAAATCTTCCTTAAACTCAGGTGATCCATGCATGAATCATTGATGAAACGACCCAAAACTCGCCCTTACGGGAAAGCCCAGATTGAGTTGAGAACCCGACAAATTAGAACACAAACAGAAGAACATTTCATTATTATTACAACAATTTATGTTAGAGTTAAGAATCTACAAAGTATGAACAAATAATATACATTTGATAAATATTAGAGATTTACAAATTACAATGTAGTGGAAAATAATATAAAACACAACTAAAAAAATAAACGGATACAAAGTGTAACACCCCGTAATTCTATAACACTAAGATTCACAAATCAAGGCAGAATTAAATATTAACATCAAAATCAAGGGAAACGGGCTGAGCCATTTCGTTCATGTCGGAATTCTGCATGAAAACGAGTCCGAGTTTGCGTAAATCGGAGTCCGTATGAGGAAGATATGGCCTCCGGAAGATTCAGCGAAGTTCAAATTTCAAAACAGGGCAGAAAAGGAGTTCAAATTCGAAAACAGACCCAGGTTGAGCTGGGCGGGAATTTTCCAGCCCAAGGCACCCAGGTCGATTGGGTAGTCGACCTGGGTCACCCAGGTCAAATGGGTAGTCGACCTGGGGGTCGACCCCCCTACTTTTTTTCCAGCCTTTTGAACCTGATTCATTCTTCTGTATCTAGACGCCATTCTGACCAGATTCGTTGACTCCTACTCTATATAAACAGCCCTGGTCTCCTTCTCTATTCACAATTCTTTTCTATCCTTATGCTGCCTCTGATAAAATATATAAATAAGAAAATAATAAAATAAACCAAGACGAGGAAATGCTGCTAAAGATTTTCAAGAAGAGGTTCAAGTCAAGCTAGGATTCAAGAGGAGGTTCAAACGATTTCAACGACTGTTTTTCTACGAATCATAGCAACGCCATCTTTCTATTCTAATCTAATCTCTGTAAGTCAGTTACTTTTTAGATTTGAACGTTTCTCTCTGTTCGTGACATGAATTAAAGGAATAAAAGAATATGCCAAGTCTTTCTATTCGAATCTGTGCCTACATCTTTGGACCTAATTAAGAATTGTTATGATTCGATGACTAACTAGGCCTTGCCTATGATTATGAACATTGCCTATGACTATGAACATTGCCTATGACTGTGACTATGAGGATTATTTCCTTGACCATGAACACAAGCCTATGCCTTGATTAGGAAACATAAACTATTGCCTATGACATAACAAGGACAACTGTGCTTAAACACCTATGATTCATGACAAGGAAAGTGTTGCTTAAGTTTGGTGACTGTGAAATTGGGTCTGAACCCGATTATCTATTCCGTCTGTTCTTAGTTTTCTTTGGTTTTAGACCTTGGGAATTTACCTATTAAGTTAGGTCTACCCATGTTCTTGAACCTACGTCTCTATTCTGTCTATTCTTGGTTTTAGACCTTGGGAATTTACCTATTAAGTTAGGTCTACCCATGTTCTTGAACCTACTTCGTTATTCGAACCTTTTTATGCCAGTTATTATGTCCATCCTTTTTCATAGCAACTTTGGTTCATTCCCTATTTTCTACGAATCTAGATTTATCTATACTCTAGATTGAATCACAATTATACGAACGGTGGGAATACGATTTGGGGAAAATATGAAATTACTAAGAACGTAGTTTTTAACTTGGAAATTGGCATAAATTGGGAACATGTATTATGGCATGTTTATAGAAATGCAAATTGGCTAAATTTGACATGAATTATAGGATGTGTAATTTGAATCTAGTATTGACTTGTAAATCTAGTATTTACATGAATTGTGAACTAGAATAATAAGTCTAGTTTGACATGAACCGTATTTAGAATGTTAAATCAGAATTGGATTAGCTAATTTGACATGATAAGTATATTGGCATAAATTTGAAATAGGCCATAATTGGGAGTAATTGTCAGGTTTAGCAAAATCATGGTTAATGACACTTAATTTGGTATAGTTTACATACCAAAAAGCATAAACATGATTTAGAGGGGGAAATGGGCCATAAGAATGAATGTTGACAATTTACATTAAAAGAGGAATTAGGAAATAAGTAAATTAGGAATAATTTACTTATAGAATTTGTCCTAAATGAGAAATGTAAATTTTGACAAATTAAAGGTTTCTTAACGACATGTCTTTTAATAATACACCAGAACGTTCCAGGGTGACAGATAGGATAGTGTCTAGGCTTGAGTTTGGAAAATACAAGTTTCCTGCTCTCCCTGGCTATCCTTAACTGATCCGACAGACGGGACGGTTACTTTCAAAACCTGATTTGATAATTAATCAAAACCCTTTGAACTTAGAAAACACGAATATGCCTAACCCGAGGTTAGACTGAGTTGCGATGTAAACCTGCACGGAACCAATCAGCACATCCAGTATTCGCAACAATATCTGTCTAATGTGAGCGGTCGTGGCTTTAATTTAGTTAAAACTAGAATAAGAATGGTAGGGTTAAGTTAACTAAGACACTTAACCAATTCAACATGATAACCAAACCGATGGGTGGGGTTAGGTGCATACAGACAGTTAGCGTAGTTAAACCGGAATGGGAGGGTTAAGTCCATAGGAACACTTAACCAACTTAATACAGTTAAGCTAGAATGGGAGGGTTAAGTCCATAGGAACGCTTAACCAACTTAAAGCAGTTAAGCTAGAATGGGAGGGCTAAGTCCATAGGGACACTTAACCAACTTAACACGGTAACAAGACAAGATTTGTAGGGGTTAAGTAACTAAGAAAACACTTAGCCAAATTAACATGTTAACTAGACTAGAAGGTGGGGTTAAGTAAAGTTAATACTATTAGCCAAATTAACATGTTAACTAGACTAGAGGTTGGAGTTAAGCAAGATTTAATACACTTGGCCAATTTGATATGTTAGTTGGGCTAGACCGTAGGGTTAAGTAAACTTGAACACTTAGCCATCAGATTGTGATAAAGGAATAGGGTTAAGTCTAAAACGTGAAGGGATAATATGTGACGAGAAAGAATTTCGCTCGGTCCGAACCAGTCGCTAAACCGACCCAGACCGTTCGAAACGCCCTATCGTTGAGAACACGACAAAATAGAACGCATATAAAAAGAACATTTCACTGTGTATCACAACAATGCATCAGATTACAAGAATATACAGAGTATAAATAAATAAATATTACACAGAAATACCAGAGATTTAAAATACATTCAAATACATAGCAGCGGAAAATAATACAATACACAACTAGAAGAGATATACGGATACAAAGCTTTCCGGATATCGTTCCAGTTGTAAACCAGGATCCTGTGAATATAAATCTGCAAAACCAAAACTACTAGCTGCCCGTGTCAAAATAAGGGCACCCAGAGTTTAGGTTAAAACAATAAACTCCAGGTCAGTCATGGGACTGGTGTGAGAACTAAAATAGTTATAATTCTTTATTTTAAAGTTCGGTAAATCAAGGGACCACGCCGCATAACACGGAACGGGTTTCCTCCCAAGAATACCAGTGCATAAACCAAACAGCGCAATGCTAAATAAAGAAAAATGAAGTTGTTATAAGACCCAGGTCCTATCACACAATGCAACGCAAGCCGGGGGATAGGGTTTTCCCTTATAACAGCCAAAGAATGCTCGATACGTTTGAAACAAATCATTTGATACTATTATAAGTGCATAGTGTATAAAACAACTTCAAATCATAAGTATCAATCATAGACGGCATGGGTACCATATATCATGTCGCCGTACTAGTTCTACAATTAAAACCGCAAATGTCACGTATTTGGAAATTGGATTTCCATCTATGAACCGAGGCAAAAGATAGTCCTCAACCGATTCGAGACTGCCTAGTCCGAGCCTCAGGAACAGCCGCAACCGCCCCATGGAGCGACAGGGCCGGTCCACCGATGTGGATTATTATGCCTGAACACTACGTTTCCCCACCCTTTGGGGCGTAAATGAGCCAACTAAATGACTCCATCGGTTCGAGAACGACCGATCAATGCGAGGCGCCTCGCAACAGCAACAACCACATAAGTCAAACTCGTCAGGGCGTGTAAAACCACTGACGCCACTTCTAACTAGGAAGAAACGCATGCCCTCCCTGAGGTCCGTCTCCCGTTTTTGATTCATACCGGGTGTGAAACTCGCGAAGTAAACGTTACACAAAGCTACGCCACAAAGGCCGTGCTTTGATCATCACCACAAGACTTTGCTTTTCAACAGAAGCCTCAATCAATTGCCACTTAGGCATGCCACACAGGCAATTCACTCCATGCGTTTGATATCCATCAATATATAACCCCTGAGCTCGTACGTCTCAGAGAAGGGCGTTAAGCAAGAGAATAAATTTTCCGCCCCCAAACAGATATATATTTAATAAAGATCAATCACACAGACTAAAATCCAATGTCAGACACACAGTCCATTTACAAGTCCGTTCTGGGTCTGAACGAAACCGGAGGCACCTAGTACCCCGCATATCCATCGATCTCCAAGTACGTCTGGACGATCACCAACTGTTTCCATCTTCTTGGGTGTACAGCCCAATCAAGATCATCAGTTATCACCCAAACGTCGTGAAGACTTCCGGTCTTCGACCACCGTCTTCATCTTCGACACCACGTCGAATCAGTTATTCAGAATGGGATAAACCCGGTCTTTCTGAATAACTCGCGTATATATTATAAAAGTGTTACACAAACACAACATACGCCTCATTCCAATTCAGAATATTCTTTTATTCAAATATTCCTATACTTTGGGAAAAGTTCCCATTAATTTTATCCAAGATAAATTCTTTAAATTTATTCTTTAATCTCCTTTGAATATCCATTCAAACTAGTCGGGATTAGCGAACCACACCGAAGTAATCATTTATTTTATTTCCCAATCCCAACCTATTCATCCCATGAAGTAAAACTGGTTATACTTCATATCTAACACCACGGTGTTATCGGTAAATTCAATTACCATTTCACGTTCAAATCTAATTAAAGATTTAACTATCGCCTGAAGTAAAACTGGTGACACTCCATTCTCGATCATTTCAATCTAATTAAAGATTCATTAAAACTCCACTTAGTTTTAATCTTCGACTGGGTTAAAGAATCAGTGTCATTTAAAACACGGTTCACGATAAACCCAAAATCACATTCCATTAATTATCGGGTTAAAGAACAAGTGTTATTTAAAACACTGTTCACGATAAACCCAAAAATCAATATCAATTCAATTCCAGTTAAATATTATTTAATTGGTACACTTCATTAAATCTAAATAAAAAGATTTAATCATTTCTCAACTGGGTTCAAGAACAGTGTTAGTGAAGACACCATTCACGACAAACCCAAATCACATTCGATATTCAATACAAGGCTCTGAATAGAAAATATATCGGCTTATATTCAATATCGAATTCTACGACTAACAAATGCCGTATTGGAAATAACGATATAAATATATATCTTTCAAATTTCCATAACGACACCTGTATAATCACGAATTCCAACATCGAAATACTCCGAAGACAATTTCGATTCAAATCCCCTCCAATGCAATCATTGGATATTCTGGTTATTTTCAAAACCCTTTTTAAATTCAATTCATTTATTTAAAAATAAATAGAATTATAATTCTAGTTCAAAACTAGTTCATTTCGATAAAAACCTATTTTTATCTTTTCAAACATGGAGTTTTTCATCCCAAATCTTCGCAAATCATTTCTTACGATTTTACACAAATTATTACTATTTTTAATAATTTTATCAAGGCCCGTACAGTCGATTTCCATCAACGGCCATCGAACTGCACTTATAGCGACCTTTTTCAAATTTGATTTGGACATAATTCCAAATCTAACCGTTAGATTTCTAATTTCTAATATTCGTTAGAAAGCTCTTTTCGATACGAACCCAACGGTTCTGGTTTTAGGAGAATCCGACGGTCGGATCTCCCGTAATGTCCGTTTGAAATAAATGGTCGAAATTCACGAACTGCCGCGGCGCGGCGCGTTCTATTCAGGCCATTATATTATATATATAATATATATAATATATATTTCGTCGATTTCTATTTAAAACGAATTATTTAAATAGTTTTAAAATCGTTTCAAAAGCAATTTCAACTTTCTTTTCAATTCAAATCAAAATTGAATTCTTCTTTATAAATTCGTTTTAAAATTCATTTCTATTCAATTCAAATTTCAATTCAATTTGAATTCATTTCAATTCACTTTCAATTCAATTTGAATTCATTTTCAATTCATTTCGAAATCGTTTTCAATTCAATTCATTTCGAAATCGTTTTCAATTCAATTCATTTCGAAATCGTTTTCAATTCAATTCATTTCGAAATCGTTTTCAATTCAATTCATTTCGAAATCGTTTTCAATTCAATTCATTTCGAAATCACTTTCAATTCAATTCATTTCGAAATCGTTTTCAATTCAATTCATTTCGAAATCGTTTTCAATTCAATTCATTTCGAAATCGTTTTCAATTCAATTCATTTCGAAATCACTTTCAATTCAATTCATTTCGATATAAATATCGTTCACGTCAAAATGGCGTCAATCTAATCAACACGGCTTCATAAATTTCTATTTTCAAATATTCTATTTCAAATATTTCTATTTCAAATATTTCTATTTCTAAACTTGAATGAGGCCCAATCAATTACCATATAAAATTAATTATATGGATTTTCATACAACACATGTATATAATAGCATTGAAAAATGATCAACCATCAACCAAAGTGCACTACACTGTATATGCATCAAATAAAGATATCTAACGCTTATAACAGCATGTCAATCAATCGATCGACATATTTAATCAATCAGGATGAGTGAACTTCAAATTTCATCCCAACACCCGTGTGGGGTTTCAAACAACCAAACACATATTTTATTTGTGCTGTTGGGCGATGTGTAAAATTTATCGTCCCAATCAATGTCCTTCAAATAGGTGTACATAAACAAACCGTCTGGTTTGTAAATGTATATTTTATTTTATTCACTTTCACTATATTCATATTTACGTTAAAAATTATATTTTTAACGATAAAATATTTATTCCAACACATGAATTTTCTTTTCAGTTCATTTATTCAATAAATGATATTTTTATTTTTCTAACATATTTTAGAAAATTTCGGCGGCATAACGACACGATACTAGAAACGGGACGAGGCCTAGCCTTATCCCCAGTCTAGTGAAGGCCCACGCCATTCACACATCAATCAAAATCACCAAACAACCAAATTCAAATCAAATCATATAACTAATCTATGCAACCAAACAAACAAGTCCATGGTCTGTGGACGATTGTGTCGGGTGCTACTAAGCACCGTCTGCATCCTAGTATATATATATAAATAGAAATGAAATTGAAAGGTGAGAAATTCTCACATAAAGCTATCCAAACATCTTGACTCTTCTTTGATAGAAATCTTCGTCGTCATCGCATCTTCGTTGTTGTAGCCACTACATATGTAAAAATCGAATTTTTACTTCGTTATTCAATATATAAAAATCATATTTTTATTTCGACGTTCAATATATAAAGATCATATTTTTATTTCGAAGTTCAATATATAAAAATCATATTTTTACTTCGACGTTTGTATTATACAAATCATATAATTTTATATAAACAACATCAAATCATTTTACTTTTAAAAATCATATCTTTTCGCTTTTAAAAATCATATCTTTTCGCTTTTAAAAATCATATCTTTTCGCTTTTAAAAATCATATCTTTTCGCTTTTAAAAATCATATCTTTATACTGTAACCAAACATTAGATTTGTATACGACTAAAAATCGTATCTTTACCTTAATCAAAATCGTAACTTTACCTTAATAAAAATCTAAACTTTACCTTAACAAACAAAAAAAATCGGTTTTTATGTTAAATAAAAATTGTAAAAACTCACTGTTGTTGTTGTTTTTCTCTTTCCACTTGAACCCGAAGTCGTTGTAACCCATCTTGTTTGTACCCTCACCCATATCACACTGACACAATCTGTCGGAGACTGACCAGAGGGGGGTGCTGCGTGGATCGAATAGGGGGTGCTCACAGTAGCGATGGTGGGGGAACAGAGGCGGCGACGGTCGATTTGGGGGCTAGGGCATAGGGCTTTGTGGAGGTTCACGACATTAGGTTGAAGAGGATAGGGAGGAGAGAGGAGGAGGCGATTGGGAGGGGGCGCGTTGAGGTCGGGGAGGCGACGAATCGGAGGGACGCGTCCAGGCTGAGGTGCGGCATCGATTGGAAGCGGCGTTTTTTTTTCTTCTGTTTCTTTCTGTTAAACGAGAACGGGAGGGGGGGGCAAAGGTTATAGGGAGGAGAGGGTTATATTTTTTTTATTATTATTATTTTATTATTTATCATTAAAAAGCAACTTTTATTTTCGACCTCTAAACGAGGCCCACCGCCTGTCGTCCATAGCGTTTTACCCCCATTCCGAACACAATGGTATATGTTGCATAGGTTGATTTGATCGTTTCGATTAGTTTCCGTTGAATTTACCTTTAAATCACTATATTGAATTTTAAACGTACATTTCAAATTACCGGGGTCACATACGAAATCTATAAATTGCAGATAAATTTTTTCTAGCTTTGTAACAACCCGTATTTTCAATAACCGGTTATAAAATAAATCGAGGCAGAATTTAATTCAAAATTCTGAATCAAGGGAAACGGGCTATGCCATTGCGTTCGTCTCGGAAAAATACGCGAAATAGAGTCCGAGTTTTCGAAAATCGGAATCCGTATGACCCAGTTAAGGCCCATTGAAGTTTTCAGAAAATTTCTAAGTAAAAACAGATTTAAATTTTAAAATTAAAAAAATAGGGATAGGGCAAACTGGGCAGGCGGGAAAAATTCCCGCCCAGGACCCCATGTCGACAGGCCTGTCGACAGGGGTCTTGGCATGTCGACTGCCCTGTCGACAGGGGGTGCCCGGCTGTTTAGCCTGGTGCACCATTTCTGATTAGGGTTGGGTCTTGTGGCCTGTTTCTAGAGAGTTCCGGGATCTGATGGACCTAATTGAATCTAGGGTTAATCCTATGGTCCAAATCACTAGCCTAATCTATAAATAAGACCCTAACCTACCCTAAATCACTCATTATTCAATCTAGTAACTAAACTATGGCAAAATCCAAACTCTCATGGCCTCCACCCTCTTCATACAATCCCTAAATTAATTCCTAAGTGATTTTCCATGCATACAAGTATATTTGGGCTTGTATGATCCTCCTTAGCTTGCATTAAGGGCTTGTTTCTCTATTGGCTTCATAAAGAAGGAGTCTTGATCAAGTTTGCTTGCATTTGGGGGTTTTAATTAGTTTCATAAGGGGTTTCTTACATTTGCTATGCTCATTTGAGTCCGCATAAGCATTGTAAGCCCTCTTACCTTCATTTTAGAAACTCTAAAGTTAATATGTGATGCAAATTGGGATTTATGTATGTTTATTGAGTTATGCATGTTCATGGAAGTTTACTATGCCATGATTTGCAAGTTTATTG
Organism: Allium sativum; assembly: GCA_030737875.1. Lineage (NCBI taxonomy): Eukaryota > Viridiplantae > Streptophyta > Magnoliopsida > Asparagales > Amaryllidaceae > Allium > Allium sativum. The sequence continues at coordinate 1,003,246,005 of CM060909.1, forward strand.
AGTTATGCATGTTTATGCAAGTTTGCTAAGCCATGATTTGCAAGTTAAATGAGTTATGCATGTTTATGCAAGTCCACTATGCCATGATTTGTAAGATAAATAAGTTATGCATGTTTATGCAAGTCCACTATGCCATGATTTGTAAGATAAATGAGTTATGTATGTTTATGCAAGTTCATTATGCCATGTTATGCATGTTTAATAAGTTATGCATGCTTATGCAAGTTCAAAATGACAAGTCGTGCATGTTTGACAAGTTGTGCATGCTTGTGCAAGTTTAAAATGACAAGTTGTGCATGTTTGACAAGTTGTGCATGTTTATGCAAGTTCCCCATGCGAAGTTATGCAAGTTCAACATATTATGCATGTTTATGGTAATATGCAAGTTCACTATGCTAAGTTATGCAAGTTTAACATATTATGCATATTTATGTTAATATGCAAGTTCACTATGCTAAGTTGTACAAGTCTAACATGTTATGCATGATTGTTGTGCAAGTTTATCATGTATGTTGTGCCAAGTTCCCTCTTCCTATCCTTTTTGCGTTATTACGAATATGTAAGCGATAGAATGACGTTGGGGGTTTGGGTAAACTTAAAATACATGAAAATATAAGATTGGGAATTTACCTATTAAGTTAGGTCTACCCCTTGGGAATTTACCTATTAAGTTAGGTCTACCCAAGCCTTTGTTGACTTGTAATTATGTTTTGAAATAAAGTGGACATGACACTTAGAAAACATAAGTGTGGCCAACCCGAGGTTGGGTTGAGTTTGTAGCGTAATTCTACCCGGAACCGACCGGCTTAACTAGTGGCTACAAACAATAGGACCCAATGTGAGAAGTTGGTCATATGGTGCCAAAACCCGAGGTTAGACTAAGTTGTGGTGTAAACCTACCCGGACCCGCCCGGCCTAACTAGTAACCACAACAAAGGTCTAATGTGAGAGGTTAAGGTGCATTAAGCTAATTAATGCCTCATAATTAGGGTTAAGTCAGGGTCCACTAATACTTAACCAATTTGGGAATTCGAGGGATTGAAATGGGGTTAAGTTGTGAACTGTCGGTTTCGCTTAACCAATTAATCCATGATTAGAGAAGGGTTAAATCACACTTAACCCTCTTGGAAACCCTAGCAGCGTGGTCCGTTCCGGCAGTAATCCCAGTTGGGTATCATTCACAACCCTAGAGTACTAGGCTAGGGCGGGGCACGATTACTAGACGGATGTAAGCGACCAAAGCGACGGCTGAGTGGTACAGCGGTGCGGGTCCGGCGGGCTACGGACGTGCACGTAGTCCGATATTGGACAAACTCGAGGCACGGGTACCAGTAGGTTTAGACTGTGCATTATTGCTTAGGTGTCTGGGGTTGACACCCGAGGGCTTGATACACCCAAAGGTGGACCCAGCGCAGTCTGACTACATCCATGTGGGCCGTATGGACACCAACACTGGACGTGTTAGGTTTATAGGGAGCCGATCGACTAGACCGTTGGGCTGGACCTTATATTAAGGTCACTTCATGTTATTGGGTTAAAAGCTTGGGCCAAGGGATCAATACCTGTTATGTTGGTTTGCTAGTACACCGTGGTGCAAAAACTTAACCTTGTTTTATGCGACGACACCTCTATCTATCTTGTAGTTGATTTATCCTGCCAGTATGTTGTTTTTTATGATCATCTCAGTTTCCATCATGATGTTAACTTTATTAGTTTATAGACTGATCGTAGCAGGGCTTACTCAGTCTTTTTGACTGACCTGTTTTCTTTCGCCTCTTTTCTTCCGTTTCCCCCCCCCCCCCCCAGGTTCTCAGGGAGGGAATACTGGAGCCTAGCTTGGATTTTAGCTGCTTCCTTGGATAGCTCAAGTATGCTTTGGACTTGAGCCGCTATGGTTTATCACTCTTATTTGGGGATAGTACTTATGTATTTCAGTTTATCAGATGATGTATTTATCTAGACTTGTAATTTTGGGAAATTGACATTTTGATGTACCAGACTTGTGTTTTGAAATGGTTTAAAAATCTTCCGCTGTTTTATCTACTTACTCTGTTTATTTACATATATATATATGTCATGTCCTGCCTTGCTATATCATTATGCATGTTTACCTTATTTAAAAACGCCCCACCAAAGTCAGAGTCGCTTGCAAGAGCCACACTGGCGGAGGTGGGGTGTTACATTTGGTATCAGAGCATATGGTTTACGAGAAGGGATAAAAAGGTTTTTAAAAACTTTTGAAAAGAAAAACTATTTTCAAAACCAAGTATTAAGTATTTTCCAAAGAAAAGTCTAGTTATTTTTAAAAAGGCTATTCCCCAAAAAGCCATTAGCAAAATTCCTTCGTTTTTCTCCATTCTGAATCTATCTTTTTCTTCGTTTCCAGTATGGCCGACAACTTTGCCCTTCCGGAGGGAGTACACGTACCTGTTTGGTATAGGAGACTTTTGGAGGCTAGGGCGAGCGAAGCCGGCCCCGCAAATATTACTCCTCCTCCGGTAGTTGATGTTCCTCTTCCTCCTTCCCCTCAGCATCCTCAAACTGACTTCGCAGAGATTTGCCAAGATTTTAAGGCGATGGGTTGCAAGAATTTCTTTGGAACCGAGACTTTAGTAGAGGCAAGGAATTGGTTGAAAGAGACCGAAGATCTTTTAGCCACCTTTGATGTAAGTGACCGCAGGAAGGTTTTATTGGCAGTATGGTTGCTAAAGGAAGAAGCTGCACGTTGGTGGGTAGTCACCACCGCTACTAGGCCAATTGAGACTTGGGATGATTTTAGAGGAAGGTTTGGACTAAGGTTCTTATCACTGAAGCAAGGGGACATGACTATTAGGGAATACATAGATAAGTTTAATCAACTGGCTCGGGTCAATTTAGACTTAGTAATACAACTCAGAAGAAGGCCCTACACTTTGCTCTAGGATTAAACGAGCCATTACATGGTTTGGCCATGTCTCATATACCCTTGGGGGCGACTTTCGAGAATTTGGTGAATATGGCCCTACTTCAAGAAGAAGATAACAATGACAAGAAAGAGGTCAAGGCGAATGAGTCTCAAGGCAGGAGAGTAAATTCCGGGAAACGAGGCAAGAATAACAACAACCGCAAGGACAAGCCAAGAGAGAATAGGAAATGCAACTTCTGTGGTAAAGTTGGACATATATCCAGGGAATGTAGGAAGAAGAAGAGAAAGCGGGGCGAATGCTTTCATTGTGGTGAGTCTGGACATCTCAGCAAGGATTGCCCGAGGAAACAAGGGCAAGGTCAGACTCAGTGTGCGGGACTATCTGGAGGGCGAGTTCATCCCCTCAACACCGTTCTTCCAGCTCATGATAGAGGTAGTGTTTCTGTTGGAAGTCTTGTTTACATTTTATGATTTTCCCTGTTCGTACTTTGTTTGATTCTGGCACTTCGCATAGTTTTATTTCATCTGATCTAGTTGAAAGTTTGCACCTAAGTACTAGTCTAGTTGATGATCCCGTATGTGTTTCAAATCCAATTGGGGGTTCTGCCCGGTTGTCTGTGGTCTGAGTGGATTTGAAAATTTCTATCTTGAGTATAGAATTCTCGTGGGATGTTTATATTCTCGGTTTCAGGGGATATGGGTTGGTTTTGGGCATGGAATGGTTGTCCTGTTTTGGAGCCATTCTTGGTTTTTGTATATAGGGTTGTGGGGCTCATGACTCGCCTCGGTAATACCCTAGAAATTTCTAGTAACCCTATGGGTCCCGTCATGTTAGGTTATCTTGAATCCCTCAACTCGTCTATCGATAGTTTGCAATCTGTGAGGGTGGTCCGAGAATATCTTGGGGGGGGGTTACCCCTAGACGTAGGATAGATTTCTGCATTATCTGGTTGGTAATACCAAGCCAGTTTCGTGGCCGGTTAGGCACATGACCTCACGAGATGAGAGTTAAGAAAGCAAGTCAAGGAGTCGCTTGAGAAGAACTTCCTGAGACGAAGCATTTTCGAGTAAGGTGCTCCAGTAGTATTCGTTAATAATGTGGACAGTTTGCTTCGCTTATGTGTTGATTATTGTGAGAAGAATAGACAACCGTTACCAAGGATCGATGATTTGTTTGATCAGCTTGTAGGAGCATCTGTTTTCTTTTGATCCAGCTACCGGATTCCATCAGCTTAGGACGGCTGAGGATGGAATTGACAAGACTTCGTTTAGGACTCTAGATGGATTTTTAGAATGGCTAGTCATACTATTTGGTTTGACTAATGCACCCGCATATTACGTGAACTGGATGGGTAGGGTGTTTAGGGAGTCCTTGAACAAGTTTGTCGTGGTCGTCATAGACGATATTTTGATCTCCTTAAAAGAACGAGGAAGAGCAGCATGCTAGACATCTCAAGGAGGTGATGGATACGCTTAGAGCCACCAGTTGAAGGTCAAGTCCTCCAAATGTCACTATTGGAGGAAAGAAGTTGGATTTCTTGGGCACATAGTTCCTAAGTAAGGCTTAGCGGTGGATTCTGCTAAAGTGGTTACGGTTTAAGACCGGAAAACTCTGAGGAGGGCAATTGAAGTAAGAAGCTTTCTCCGTTTGGCTAGTTAGTTAGCATTCCCTGAGCTTAGACTTACTCTTCTGGATGAAGAAGGGGGTTTCACGGGAAGAAGACCCGCAGTTAGTCAAGAACATGGACCAGTTGATTCGAGGCGAGATGTTAAGTCACCTCGCTAGATATATTATATATGACAAGGGATGACTAAGGCGCGATGAGAGATTATGCGTTCCTCGAGTGGAAGGCTTGGTAAAGAAGGTTCTTGAAGATGCGCATCACTCGAGGAGGTGGCCGAGTTGGTCTCAGGATGCGTGTTGTACCACCAGGTTAAGGCCAAGTCATAGAAGCCCGGCGGGCCATTACCTCCATTGGAGGTTCCGCAAGGGAAGTGTGAAAACATCTCGATAGATTATGTGGATAGATTACCTAGATCAAAGAAAGGGAATACGGGTAGGTGGGTCATAATAGGCAGACTCACGAAGAGTGCTCATTTCAGTCCGGTGAAGAGCGAGAGGACTGCATCATGGTTAGCAACGGTTTACCCTCAAGAAGTTGGCCAGTTTTGAAATAGCCTACAGGAAGCCATGGGTAGGCAACTGAATCTAGGTATGGCCTATCACTCATAGGCGGATGGTTCATTTCGATTAAGCATGAGTTATAGAAAATCACGTTTGTAAGGGCAATTGGCAACATGGATTGGTATTTTCAAGAAAAGTTCTGCTGCGTAGAATACTTTATAGTAAGTAGACGAGATCCTGGATTCACTAGTGAATTTTGGAAAGCTTGCATGAAATCATGAGGTTATAGTATGTTTAAGCCAAGTATACAGAAGGAAGAATAAGTGGAAAAGAAAGACGAGAGGCGATAATGGAATGAGTTCCAACTCGAATTTGGGAAATAGGAGATAGGAAGCCAAGGAATCATGAAGTGAAAGATAGTCAAAGCACAGTGGAGTTAAGCTCAAGGAAACGTGACTAAGAAGAGTGAAGACTAGATACGCGCATCATATCTCTTTTTAAGAGTGCATCCTTGATCCTTGTTTTCCTGAGGAGCTTGCTTGCAAGTTATCTTTTGTATATATCCTCTCGGTCCCATTCTCGATCTTATTTCTGTTGTAAACTCCATAAGGGGGTTAAGACTCGGCGGTAAGTACTATATGTCAAAGTTTGAATGGATTTCTTGTAATCCAAAAAGGAGTTTATCTAGTTTATCTAGTTTATCGTGTCTATCTTGTCATAAGAACCTTAGGTAGAAACCCTTTGGATGAAACATGTATTTGAAACATGTTATGTTTGATGTTTGCAAGTGGTTGCAAGTGTTTGCAAGTGGTTACTCGTGGATGCATGATACAGATTAGGCACTAGATCGGCTCATACACTCTTCATGTTGCATATGCATGAGTGCTTACACTTATTCATGGTTGAAACTTGTTGTGCTACCACATGGATGTTGCATATGGATGAATGTTATGTGCACTCATATAGATACCATAAATTATGTTAGGAATTTGCATACATATGGATTCATTTCACTGACATACATATGCATTAAGGAGGTTTACTGTATCAGTAACCGCCTGATTTTCACTGACATACATATGCATTAAGGAGGTTTACTGTATCAGTAACCACCTGATCTTTGCATTAGGTAAGTACATATACACACACTTTTGCAAATGTTCATACCACATTTAGAATCCTTTAAGGACAATGATTGCTCGTGGATGATGTTTTGAGTAGATGGATGTTGGATGGTAGGATATGTTCTTCCTAACTTGAAGATTTCGGGGACGAAATCCTTAAAGGAGGGGAGAATGTAACAACCCGTATTTTCAATAACCGGTTATAAAATAAATCGAGGCAGAATTTAATTCAAAAATCTGAATCAAGGGAAACGGGCTATGCCATTGCGTTCGTCTCGGAAAAATACGCGAAATAGAGTCCGAGTTTTCGAAAATCGGAATCCGTATGACCCAGTTAAGGCCCATTGAAGTTTTCAGAAAATTTCTAAGTAAAAACAGATTTAAATTTTAAAATTAAAAAAATAGGGATAGGGCAAACTGGGCAGGCGGGAAAAATTCCCGCCCAGGACCCCATGTCGACAGGCCTGTCGACAGGGGTCTTGGCATGTCGACTGCCCTGTCGACAGCCCTGTCGACAGGGGGTGCCCGGCTGTTTAGCCTGGTGCACCATTTCTGATTAGGGTTGGGTCTTGTGGCCTGTTTCTAGAGAGTTCCGGGATCTGATGGACCTAATTGAATCTAGGGTTAATCCTATGGTCCAAATCACTAGCCTAATCTATAAATAAGACCCTAACCTACCCTAAATCACTCATTATTCAATCTAGTAACTAAACTATGGCAAAATCCAAACTCTCATGGCCTCCACCCTCTTCATACAATCCCTAAATTAATTCCTAAGTGATTTTCCATGCATACAAGTATATTTGGGCTTGTATGATCCTCCTTAGCTTGCATTAAGGGCTTGTTTCTCTATTGGCTTCATAAAGGAGGAGTCTTGATCAAGTTTGCTTGCATTTGGGGGTTTTAATTAGTTGCATAAGGGGTTTCTTACATTTGCTATGCTCATTTGAGTCCGCATAAGCATTGTAAGCCCTCTTACCTTCATTTTAGAAACTCTAAAGTTAATATGTGATGCAAATTGGGATTTATGTATGTTTATTGAGTTATGCATGTTCATGCAAGTTTACTATGCCATGATTTGCAAGTTTATTGAGTTATGCATGTTTATGCAAGTTTGCTAAGCCATGATTTGCAAGTTAAATGAGTTATGCATGTTTATGCAAGTCCACTATGCCATGATTTGTAAGATAAATAAGTTATGCATGTTTATGCAAGTCCACTATGCCATGATTTGTAAGATAAATGAGTTATGTATGTTTATGCAAGTTCATTATGCCATGTTATGCATGTTTAATAAGTTATGCATGCTTATGCAAGTTCAAAATGACAAGTCGTGCATGTTCGACAAGTTGTGCATGCTTGTGCAAGTTTAAAATGACAAGTTGTGCATATTTGACAAGTTGTGCATGTTTATGCAAGTTCCCCATGCGAAGTTATGCAAGTTTAACATATTATGCATGTTTATGGTAATATGCAAGTTCACTATGCTAAGTTATGCAAGTTTAACATGTTATGCATATTTATGTTAATATGCAAGTTCACTATGCTAAGTTGTACAAGTCTAACATGTTATGCATGATTGTTGTGCAAGTTTATCATGTATGTTGTGCCAAGTTCCCTCTTCCTATCCTTTTTGCGTTATTACGAATATGTAAGCGATAGAATGACGTTGGGGGTTTTGGTAAACTTAAAATACATGAAAATATAAGATTGGGAATTTACCTATTAAGTTAGGTCTACCCCTTGGGAATTTACCTATTAAGTTAGGTCTACCCAAGCCTTTGTTGACTTGTAATTATGTTTTGAAATAAAGTGGACATGACACTTAGAAAACATAAGTGTGGCCAACCCGAGGTTGGGTTGAGTTTGTAGCGTAATTCTACCCGGAACCGACCGGCTTAACTAGTGGCTACAAACAATAGGACCCAATGTGAGAAGTTGGTCATATGGTGCCAAAACCCGAGGTTAGACTAAGTTGTGGTGTAAACCTACCCGGACTCGCCCGGCCTAACTAGTAACCACAACAAAGGTCTAATGTGAGAGGTTAAGGTGCATTAAGCTAATTAATGCCTCATAATTAGGGTTAAGTCAGGGTCCACTAATACTTAACCAATTTGGGAATTCGAGGGATTGAAATGGGGTTAAGTTGTGAACTGTCGGTTTCGCTTAACCAATTAATCCATGATTAGAGAAGGGTTAAATCACACTTAACCCTCTTGGAAACCCTAGCAGCGTGGTCCGTTCCGGCAGTAATCCCAGTTGGGTATCATTCACAACCCTAGAGTACTAGGCTAGGGCGGGGCACGATTACTAGACGGATGTAAGCGACCAAAGCGACGGCTGAGTGGTACAGCGGTGCGGGTCCGGCGGGCTACGGACGTGCACGTAGTCCGATATTGGACAAACTCGAGGCACGGGTACCAGTAGGTTTAGACTGTGCATTATTGCTTAGGTGTCTGGGGTTGACACCCGAGGGCTTGATACACCCAAAGGTGGACCCAGCGCAGTCTGACTACATCCATGTGGGCCGTATGGACACCAACACTGGACGTGTTAGGTTTATAGGGAGCCGATCGACTAGACCGTTGGGCTGGACCTTATATTAAGGTCACTTCATGTTATTGGGTTAAAAGCTTGGGCCAAGGGATCAATACCTGTTATGTTGGTTTGCTAGTACACCGTGGTGCAAAAACTTAACCTTGTTTTATGCGACGACACCTCTATCTATTTTGTAGTTGATTTATCCTGCCAGTATGTTGTTATTTATGATCATCTCAGTTTCCATCATGATGTTAACTTTATTAGTTTATAGACTGATCGTAGCAGGGCTTACTCAGTCTTTTTGACTGACCTGTTTTCTTTCGCCTCTTTTCTTCCGTTTCCCCCCCCCCCCCCCCCAGGTTCTCAGGGAGGGAATACTGGAGCCTAGCTTGGATTTTAGCTGCTTCCTTGGATAGCTCAAGTATGCTTTGGACTTGAGCCGCTATGGTTTATCACTCTTATTTGGGGATAGTACTTATGTATTTCAGTTTATCAGATGATGTATTTATCTAGACTTGTAATTTTGGGAAATTGACATTTTGATGTACCAGACTTGTGTTTTGAAATGGTTTAAAAATCTTCCGCTGTTTTATCTACTTACTCTGTTTATTTACATATATATATATATGTCATGTCCTGCCTTGCTATATCATTATGCATGTTTACCTTATTTAAAAATGCCCCACCAAAGTCAGAGTCGCTTGCAAGAGCCACACTGGCGGAGGTGGGGTGTTACAAGCTTCGTATTGACGATACGGTCCTAACAAATCTAGTTTCGTCAAATTCTGAGACCGTTAGAAAAATGGCCATTTTCCAGTCGATTAAAATCAACTGAAACTGGTCAAACGCGTTTTCCTTTGCCACGCTCACATATTGATTCGAAAAATTATGAAATTTGAAACCTAGCAATAATTTGACATCACGGACCCAACAAAACGGGTTTCGTCGAAATCCGAGGTCGTTTGCAAAATTCCCATTTTTAAGGGCCTGAATTCTATAGCGACTATTCAGAATTTTCAACTGGACATATCTTCTGATTCCCGCCATGAAATTTTGATTTCTCAGATTCGTTGGAAAGATATTATCAATTAGATCCTATTGTTTTTGGTTTCACTAAAATCCGGATTGTTTTGCACCTGGTACATTCAATTGAAGTTTGAAACCGAATTATAGAACTACCACGCCATTTTCAATTCTATTTATAATTATATATAAATATTTATATTCTAACGACGACGTATATAATATAAACGTTCAAATTATATTCAAAATAAATTTCTCGTCGATATTATTTAAAATAATTCATTTTAAATAATCAAAATCCGCCAAAATTGCCAAAATAAAAATTTCAAACTGGCTCGCATTTTCGGGTTATTACAATCTCCCCCACTTAAAACTTTTCGTCCCCGAAAAGGAACAAAGTCGAAAGTGGTTTGATTAATCGGCTCTACGCTCGATCTGGCTTCCATTCTCCAACTTTTCAGTTTCTGAGAATTTTCAAAAATTTGGCTAACTCCCTAAATTTTCGAAAAATTTCGCCATAACCTCCCCTGCACCGGGAGCATCGGGGAATTTCAAATAGCTTCCCCAATCCTTCAGATCTCAAAAAGAAAAAGAAAAAGCCAAGCGGCTAGCCAATAGCTCACAAAATCATCATCACCCAAACAAAACAGTAAATTATGTAGTAAACATGTACCTATTTGTCGGGCAAACAAATTTTATTCTTCGGCTCTAGCCTCCTTGCTATGACCTGTTCAATGATATATATGTATATGCAAGCAAATGCAACCAATTTTCAATAAAATTCAATATTTGACTCAAATGAACAAAATGGTTCAAATTTTAATTATTCAAACTATAATCAAACAATACAACCATCAATCAATTAGTTGATTAGTTTTTCAAATGCATAACTTCGATATATATACAGAAAATCATGTTTTTGATGCCAATTCACAACCATGTGTTCTAGCTATATATATAAGTTTTGGTTCTCACACCAATCTAATGGAAATATATAGAGATCACACCTTCGTCACTCGAAAATAAATGCTGATGATGTTTCGAACCACCATCAGAACATCTTCGGACGACTAGAATGTGATTCTATATCTATCCAGTATATTAAAATTTCAAATACACGCGGATCAGACGTATACGCAAAATCTATATATACTGGATTGTCCACTTCAATATAAATAGATAATCAAATACGAATAATTGATTTAAATCTTCAAAACCAAAATTGTTTTCATTTTTAAAAATTTACTCTTCACACTCGTTCTAGGATACTACTGATCCCATCTCTAACGAGTCATTCTCGTTGGATATTACTAATCCAATATCTGATGAATTTTTTCGTATGGTTCTAATGTGCCTTGTTCTCTAAGCTTTGTAAACCAAAGCTCTGATACCAAATGTGACGAGAAAGAATTTCGCTCGGTCCGAACCAGTCGCTAAACCGACCCAGACCGTTCGAAACGCCCTATCGTTGAGAACACGACAAAATAGAACGCATATAAAAAGAACATTTCACTGTGTATCACAACAATGCATCAGATTACAAGAATATACAGAGTATAAATAAATAAATATTACACAGAAATACCAGAGATTTAAAATACATTCAAATACATAGCAGCGGAAAATAATACAATACACAACTAGAAGAGATATACAGATACAAAGCTTTCCGGATATCGTTCCAGCTGTAAACCAGGATCCTGTGAATATAAATCTGCAAAACCAAAACTACTAGCTGCCCGTGTCAAAATAAGGGCACCCAGAGTTTAGGTTAAAACAATAAACTCCAGGTCAGTCATGGGACTGGTGTGAGAACTAAAACAGTTATAATTCTTTATTTTAAAGTTCGGTAAATCAAGGGACCACGCCGCATAACACGGAACGGGTTTCCTCCCAAGAATACCAGTGCATAAAACAAACAGCGCAATGCTAAATAAAGAAAAATGAAGCTGTTATAAGACCCAGGTCCTATCACACAATGCAACGCAAGCCGGGGGATAGGGTTTTCCCTTATAACAGCCAAAGAATGCTCGATACGTTTGAAACAAATCATTTGATACTATTATAAGTGCATAGTGTATAAAACAACTTCAAATCATAAGTATCAATCATAGACGGCATGGGTACCATATATCATGTCGCCGTACTAGTTCTACAATTAAAACCGCAAATGTCACGTATTTGGAAATTGGATTTCCATCTATGAACCGAGGCAAAAGATAGTCCTCAACCGATTCGAGACTGCCTAGTCCGAGCCTCAGGAACAGCCGCAACTGCCCCATGGAGCGACAGGGCCGGTCCACCGATGTGGATTATTATGCCTGAACACTACGTTTCCCCGCCCTTTGGGGGCGTAAATGAGCCAACTAAATGACTCCATCGGTTCGAGAAAGACCGACCAATCCGAGGCGCCTCGCAACAGCAACAACCACATAAGTCAAACTCGTCAGGGCGTGTAAAACCACTGACGCCACTTCTAACTAGGAAGAAACGCATGCCCTCCCTGAGGTCCGTCTCCCGTTTTTGATTCATACCGGGTGTGAAACTCGCGAAGTAAACGTTACACAAAGCTACGCCACAAAGGCCGTGCTTTGATCATCACCACAAGACTTTGCTTTTCAACAGAAGCCTCGATCAATTGCCACTTAGGCATGCCACACAGGCAATTCACTCCATGCGTTTGATATCCATCAATATATAACCCCTGAGCTCGTACGTCTCAGAGAAGGGCGTTAAGCAAGAGAATAAATTCTCCGCCACCAAACAGATATATATTTAATAAAGATCAATCACACAGACTAAAATCCAATGTCAGACACACAGTCCATTTACAAGTCCGTTCTGGGTCTGAACGAAACCGGAGGCACCTAGTACCCCGCATATCCATCGATCTCCAAGTACGTCTGGACGATCACCAACTGTTTCCATCTTCTTGGGTGTACAGCCCAATCAAGATCATCAGTTATCACCCAAACGACGTGAAGACTTCCGATCTTCGACCACCGTCTTCATCTTCGACACCACGTCGAATCAGTTATTAAGAATGGGATAAACCCGGTCTTTCTGAATAACTCGCGTATATATTATAAAAGTGTTACACAAACACAACATACGCCTCATTCCAATTCAGAATATTCTTTTATTCAAATATTCCTATACTTTGGGAAAAGTTCCCATTAATTTTATCCAAGATAAATTCTTTAAATTTATTCTTTAATCTCCTTTGAATATCCATTCAAACTAGTCGGGATTAGCGAACCACACCGAAGTAATCATTTATTTTATTTCCCAATCCCAACCTATTCATCCCATGAAGTAAAACTGGTTATACTTCATATCTAACACCACGGTGTTATCGGTAAATTCAATTACCATTTCACGTTCAAATCTAATTAAAGATTTAACTATCGCCTGAAGTAAAACTGGTGACACTCCATTCTCGATCATTTCAATCTAATTAAAGATTCATTAAAACTCCACTTAGTTTTAATCTTCGACTGGGTTAAAGAATCAGTGTCATTTAAAACACGGTTCACGATAAACCCAAAATCACATTCCATTAATTATCGGGTTAAAGAACAAGTGTTATTTAAAACACTGTTCACGATAAACCCAAAAATCAATATCAATTCAATTCCAATTAAATATTATTTAATTGGTACACTTCATAAAATCTAAATAAAAAGATTTAATCATTTCTCAACTGGGTTCAAGAACAGTGTTAGTGAAGACACCATTCACGACAAACCCAAATCACATTCGATATTCAATACAAGGCTCTGAATAAAAAATATATCGGCTTATATTCAATATCGAATTCCACGACTAACAAATGCCGTATTGGAAATAACGATATAAATATATATCTTTCAAATTTCCATAACGACACCTGTATAATCACGAATTCCAACATCGAAATACTCCGAAGACAATTTCGATTCAAATCCCCTCCAATGCAATCATTGGATATTCTGGTTATTTTCAAAACCCTTTTTAAATTCAATTCATTTATTTAAAAATAAATAGAATTATAATTCTAGTTCAAAACTAGTTCATTTCGATAAAAACCTATTTTTATCTTTTCAAACATGGAGTTTTTCATCCCAAATCTTCGCAAATCTTTTCTTACGATTTTACACAAATTATTACTATTTTTAATAATTTTATCAAGGCCCGTACAGTCGATTTCCATCAACGGCCATCGAACTGCACTTATAGCGACCTTTTTCAAATTTGATTTGGACATAATTCCAAATCCAACCGTTAGATTTCTAATTTCTAATATTCGTTAGAAAGCTCTTTTCGATACGAACCCAACGGTTCTGGTTTTAGGAGAATCCGACGGTCGGATCTCCCGTAATGTCCGTTTGAAATAAATGGTCGAAATTCACGAACTGCCGCGGCGCGGCGCGTTCTATTCAGGCCATTATATTATATATATAATATATATAATATATATTTCATCGATTTCTATTTAAAACGAATTATTTAAATAGTTTTAAAATCGTTTCAAAAGCAATTTCAACTTTCTTTTCAATTCAAATCAAAATTGAATTCTTCTTTATAAATTCGTTTTAAAATTCATTTCTATTCAATTCAAATTTCAATTCAATTTGAATTCATTTCAATTCACTTTCAATTCAATTTGAATTCGTTTTCAATTCATTTCGAAATCGTTTTCAATTCAATTCATTTCGAAATCGTTTTCAATTCAATTCATTTCGAAATCGTTTTCAATTCAATTCATTTCGAAATCGTTTTCAATTCAATTCATTTCGAAATCGTTTTCAATTCAATTCATTTCGAAATCACTTTCAATTCAATTCATTTAGAAATCGTTTTCAATTCAATTCATTTCGAAATCGTTTTCAATTCAATTCATTTCGAAATCGTTTTCAATTCAATTCATTTCGAAATCACTTTCAATTCAATTCATTTCGATATAAATATCGTTCACGTCAAAATGGCGTCAATCTAATCAACACGGCTTCATAAATTTCTACTTTCAAATATTCTATTTCAAATATTTCTATTTCAAATATTTCTATTTCTAAACTGGAATGAGGCCCAATCAATTACCATATAAAATTAATTATATGGATTTTCATACAACACATGTATATAATAGCATTGAAAAATGATCAACCATCAACCAAAGTGCACTACACTGTATAAGCATCAAATAAAGATATGTAACGCTTATAACAGCATGTCAATCAATCGATCGACATATTTAATCAATCAGGATGAGTGAACTTCAAATTTCATCCCAACACCCGTGTGGGGTTTCAAACAACCAAACACATATTTTATTTGTGCTGTTGGGCGATGTGTAAAATTTATCGTCCCAATCAATGTCCTTCAAATAGGTGTACATAAACAAACCGTCTGGTTTGTAAATGAATATTTTATTTTATTCACTTTCACTATATTCATATTTACGTTAAAAATTATATTTTTAACGATAAAATATTTATTCCAACACATGAATTTTCTTTTCAGTTCATTTATTCAATAAATGATATTTTTATTTTTCTAACATATTTTAGAAAATTTCGGCGGCATAACGGCACGATACTAGAAACGGGACGAGGCCTAGCCTTATCCCCAGTCTAGTGAAGGTCCACGCCATTCACACATCAATCAAAATCACCACACAACCAAATTCAAATCAAATCATATAACTAATCTATGCAACCAAACAAACAAGTCCATGGTCTGTGGACGATTGTGTCGGGTGCTACTAAGCACCGTCTGCATCCTAGTATATATATATAAATAGAAATGAAATTGAAAGGTGAGAAATTCTCACATAAAGCTATCCAAACATCTTGACTCTTCTTTGATAGAAATCTTCGTCGTCATCGCATCTTCGTTGTTGAAGCCACTACATATGTAAAAATCGAATTTTTACTTCGTTATTCAATATATAAAAATCATATTTTTATTTCGACGTTCAATATATAAAGATCATATTTTTATTTCGAAGTTCAATATATAAAAATCATATTTTTATTTCGACGTTTGTATTATACAAATCATATAATTTTATATAAACAACATCAAATCATTTTACTTTTAAAAATCATATCTTTTCGCTTTTAAAAATCATATCTTTTCGCTTTTAAAAATCATATCTTTTCGCTTTTAAAAATCATATCTTTTCGCTTTTAAAAATCATATCTTTTCGCTTTTAAAAATCATATCTTTTCGCTTTTAAAAATCATATCTTTATACTGTAACCAAACATTAGATTTTTATACGACTAAAAATCGTATCTTTACCTTAATCAAAATCATAACTTTACCTTAATAAAAATCTAAACTTTACCTTAACAAACAAAAAAAATCGGTTTTTATGTTAAATAAAAATTGTAAAAACTCACCGTTGTTTTTGTTTTTCTCTTTCCACTTGAACCCGAAGTCGTTGTAACCCATCTTGTTTGTACCCTCACCCATATCACACTGACACAATCTGTCGGAGACTGACCAGAGGGGGGTGCTGCGTGGATCGAATAGGGGGTGCTCACAGTAGCGATGGTGGGGGAACAGAGGCAGCGACAGTCGATTTGGGGGCTAGGGCATAGGG
This sequence comes from Allium sativum, assembly GCA_030737875.1. NCBI lineage: Eukaryota > Viridiplantae > Streptophyta > Magnoliopsida > Asparagales > Amaryllidaceae > Allium > Allium sativum. Next base: position 1,003,262,311 of record CM060909.1, read on the forward strand.
CTTTGTGGAGGTTCACGACATTAGGTTGAAGAGGATAGGGAGGAGAGAGGAGGAGGCGATTGGGAGGGGGCGCGTTGAGGTCGAGGAGGTGACGAATCGGAGGGAGGCGTCCAGGCTGAGGTGCGGCATCGATTGGAAGCGGCGTTTTTTTTTTTCTGTTTCTTTCTGTTAAACGAAAACGGGGGGGGGGGGGGGGGCAAAGGTTATAGGGAGGAGAGGGTTATATTTTTTTTTTTTATTATTTTATTATTTATCATTAAAAAGCAACTTTTATTTTCGACCTCTAAACGAGGCCCACCGCCTGTCGTCCATAGCGTTTTACCCCCATTCCGAACACAATGGGATATGTTGCATAGGTTGATTTGATCGTTTCGATTAGTTTCCGTTGAATTTACCTTTAAATCACTATATTGAATTTTAAACGTACATTTCAAATTACCGGGGTCACATACGAACTCTATAAATTGCAGAAAAATATTTTCTAGCTTCGTATTGACGATACGGTCCTAACAAATCTAGTTTCGTCAAATTCTGAGACCATTAGAAAAATGGCCATTTTCCAGTCGATTAAAATCAACTGAAACTGGTCAAACGCGTTTTCCTTTGCCACGCTCACATATTGATTCGAAAAATTATGAAATTTGAAACCTAGCAATAATTTGACATCACGGACCCAACAAAACTGGTTTCGTCGAAATCCGAGGTCGTTTGCAAAATTCCCATTTTTAAGGGCCTGAATTCCATAGCGACTATTCAGAATTTTCAACTGGACATATCTTTTGATTCCCGCCATGAAATTTTGATTTCTCAGATTCGTTGGAAAGATATTATCAATTAGATCCTATTGTTTTTGGTTTCACTAAAATCCGGATTGTTTTGCACCTGGTACATTCAATTGAAGTTTGAAATCGAATTATCGAACTATCGCGCCATTTTCAATTCTATTTATAATTATATATAAATATTTATATTCTAACGACGACGTATATAATATAAACGTTCAAATTATATTCAAAATAAATTTCTCGTCGATATTATTTAAAATAATTCATTTTAAATAATCAAAATCCGCCAAAATTGCCAAAATAAAAATTTCAAACTGGCTCGCATTTTCGGGTTATTACATAATACTTAACCATTAATAACATGTTAGTTAAAACAGACGGGCAAGGTTAAGTTAAAAAGGAACACTTAACCAATACAGGATGAATGGGTAGGGTTAAGTAATAAGAAATACTTAACCAATATAACTTGGTCTGTGGTGGGGTTAAGTCAACATGAATTGCTGATAACACTTAACCAGTTTAACAGGATAAATGAAGAGGGTTAAGTTAGCTTGAATTGACTAATGACAATTAACCAATCCAAATTGACGGGAAAGGGAACTAAGTAGTAAACCTTAGTTAAGAAAACAACGATTCTTGTAACTAAGTGGTAAATCTTAGTTAGTAAAACTAAGTAGTAATTCTTAGTATAACACGGGAAGGAGCAAATGTCCGTCTGAGTAAAAAGGAGGCTCCAACGAATTGGGTTACAAAGCCCGAGGCTTCGAGGGGACGTGAGGGTACTTTTGGTATCCCTCTGTGAGGCGGCAGATGATCCTCCTGGGCTCATAGAGGTTAAGGTCTACGGTAGAAGAACCATGGGTATGCCTTGGTTGCAAAATATGGCAACCTAAAGACTAGGATGGACCAGCGTGATTCGGTGAGAAAATGGTAGCCCTCTGATATCAACTCGTCGTCTACCATCCATCTTGAGTCAATCGAGATACGTGAAGCGGAAAGGCGGAGAACTCCAAAAGACCATATACTTGCTATCTAGTTATGGGTGAGGATGGCCATGGGATAGTGGGGCACCGGGGGCCTGCGTATAGTTCTCATTTTTCAAGATGTGCCTTTCATTAGTTGAGGGAGGGGTCAAGTGGGACCATAGCCACTGGAACAAAAACAGACCTTAGCATCTGCATCGGCAGATATCTGAAAGCTTCCGACCGAGTTCTGTATTCCTTGATTTTCCCTGTCACAGGACTCGGGCTGCACATTACATGACATGTGCATCTAGACAAGCGATAACGATTCGCGATACATGCGTGGGGAAGTATAGGAACATATACCACTCTAGGTAGTGTGTCCTAGACTTGGGGGCTTCGTTCGACAGGTAGCATAATCCCTAGTTGGACTAGATGGCAAAAACCCTGAATCCGAAAAGCGTTCAGCAGATAGTGTAAACTCTAGTTGAATCTAGAAGGCACTTGGTAGATAACCCTAGATTGGATCTAGGTAACAAATAATAAATGTATGCCTGTAGGCGATGGAAAATACAGGGATTGGGATCACGTTATCATTACTAGTTAGGACATTAGTTAGGTGGTGCAGAGATATAGAAGCCAGTACAACAAGGAAATAGCGAAGCGGCGAAAGTATTAGAGCATATCCAGTTTATCTTAGCTTAGCATATCTTGTGATTATCTTATCTAATCTTGCTGACCCTATCGTCATGGTGTAATCTTGTATTCAGTTAATTCATGTCGTTTTGTTTTTCCATGTTCACATGCTAGAAGTTACTGAACTTACTCAGGCTTTATGTTTGACTCTGTTTTCCTTTCGTCTTCTTTTCTTTCGTTCCCCCACCCCCCCCCCCCCAGGTAGTAAAGGAGGAAATAGTATAGCTCAGGTTAAGTTGGATTGTCACTCTTTCCCAGCTTGAAGATTTGTCGAAGTTTTGCTTGGATTCTCTTTTCAGACGCTATGGCTGGCTCTTGCTAAAGTTGGGGAATATAAATGTTGTTTTTATGCTTCTTTATTTTGTAAGACAGATGATACTCTGATATTGTAAGGAAACCGTTGTACAAACTATTTTATCAATAAAGCAAAGTTTTATTTTCCGCTGTTTAATTTCTGTCTGTCTTGTAATTTATCTGCATCTTTTACCCTAAATGCTCCACAGAACTTAGTGCATTCCCTTTGTGAGTGACACTAACGGACGTGGGGTGTTACACGTGGTATCAGAGCTGAAGGTTACTGGATCAGATAAAAGATTTGAAAAATTATTTTCAAACGGTTTTAAAAGAAGCATTTTCAAGAGAAAAGATTTGTTTTAAAGGCATATTCCCCAAAGCCATACGCACTATCTTCTCTTCCTCTATTTGAATTCTTGTCTCCTTCTTTCTTGAGTCTCTGGGGCTCCTGGCTTTCTGGGAAGTAACCTCATCGAAGGACGAAGTAGTGCCTGACTTCCATCTATAACCGTAGTAGTTTCACCTACGGCCAGTTTTCTTTCAAGCTTATAGGGTTTTCTGTACGATGGAAGCAGCTTTCGAGAGATTTGTCAACATGACTACACACCGAAGAGATGAGGAGTTTGGCTAAGGAGCACAACCCTAAGATGAGGAATTCATGGATGTAGATTTAGCTCACGAAGGAGGAAGAAATTATAAAACCTAAGACAAGAGGAAGTATCTTTACTAGGGTATGATTGGGCATATAATTAAGGACAAGGGCAAGAACGAGGAACAAGATTTTCAGAAGGGCAAGTACATACCTTTACCAACAAGCATACCTAGGAGAAAGGTAGTGAAGTTCTATTGGAAGAGTCTAGTTTTGATGTTCGTACTCTTTCCTTGGGTTTTAGCGCTTCGCATTTGTTCATATCCACTTCCATAGTTGAGTCTCTACACCATAGTACTTGTATAGTAGGAAGATCCCACTAGAGTCTCAAATCCAATTGGTGGTCCGACCAGTTTATTTTTGGTTAGTAGGGATTTGAGAATAGCTATCGAGTTTGCTTATATCATCTCGCGTAGATCGTCTAAATTCGGAGGAGATATTCCTTGGGTGCTTGTCTGATATTGGTTTAGGCCTTTGGGGCTTGTACTTGAGGAATGTCGAGCTCGACTAGGATGGTTTGCGTGAGAGACGAATAGTTGTGGCAGGCACTCTAAAAAGCACGTAGTAGCCTTTTTACCCTTATAGTTATGGCATGGTGGATAAGAGGGCGACCTCTAACCATCTTAGTACATACACTTGGTACCGTGATTGACATCTGTTTATTTTGGAAATGGAGATCGAAACTTCACAATCGTGAAGTAAAATTAGTTAAGATACAGTGGAGTAAAGCTCAAGAAGGCTAGATACTAGCATCATAACCTTTTTCCTTAAGGGTGCATCATTGATTTCTTTGGTAGGAGCTTTACGCATAATTGTTTCTCTCTTTCCAAAGTATATCCTCTAGGTCGTATCTTCGATCCTTAGGTAGAAACTTCTTTGGATGTAAACATGTATTTGAAACATGTTATGGTTGCAAGTGGTTGCAAATGGTTGCTCGTGAATGCATATGCATACGTATTAGACACTAGATCAGTTCGGACGCTTTCATATTGCATTTACAGATATGTATTTGTTTGTAAATTGAACTTGATATGTTATCATATGGACGTTGCATATGGATGAATGGCTGTGCATGCATGTAGTATTTACATAACTAGGGATGCTTGCATACATGATTGGACGCATGGCACTGACATGATTCGCATTAAGGAGGTCAACTGAATCAGTAGACCGCCTGATTTTACATTAGATAAAGACATATACACACACTATGCATATGAACATGAAAGCATTAGAAATATTTTAAGGACAACGAATGCCTATGATTGAATGGTTGAGTAGATGGGTGATTGGATGGTAGGACACATTCTTCCTAACTGGAAGATTTCGGGGACAGAAATCCTTTTAAGTGGTGGAGAATGTAACACCCCATAATTCTGTAACACTAAGATTCACAAATCAAGGCAGAATTAAATATTAAAATCAAAATCAAGGGAAATGGGCTACGCCCTTTCGTTCGTCTTGGAATTCTGCATGAAAACGAGTCCGATTTGCGTAAATCGAACTCCGTATGAGGAAGATATGGCCTCCGGAAGATTCAGCGAAGTTCAAATTTCAAAACAGGGCAGAAAAGGAGTTCAAATTCGAAAACAGACCCAGGTTGGGCTGGGCGGGTATTTTCCCACCCAAGGCAACCAGGTCGACTGGGTAGTCGACCTGGGTCACCCAGGTCGACTGGGTAGTCGACCTGGGGGTCGACCCCCCTGCTTTTTTTCCAGCCTTCTGAACCTGGTTCGTTCTTCTGTATCTAGACGCCATTCTGACCAGATTCGTTGACTCCTACACTATATAAACAGCCCTGGTCTCCTTCTCTATTCACAATTCTTTTCTATCCTTATGTTGCCTCTGAGGAAATATATAAATAAGAAAATAATAAAATAAACCAAGATGAGGAAATGTTGCTAAAGATTTTCAAGAAGAGGTTCAAGTCAAGCTAGGATTCAAGAGGAGGTTCAAACGACTTCAACGACTGTTTTTCTATGAATCATAGCAACGCCATCTTTCTATTCTAATCTAATCTCTGTAAGTCAGTTACTTTTTATATTTGAACGTTTCTCTCTGTTCGTGACATAAATTAAAGGAATAAAAGAATATGCCAAGTCTTTCTATTCGAATATGTGCCTACATCTTTGGACCTAATTAAGAATTGTTATGGTTCGATGACCAACTAGGCCTTGCCTATGACTATGAACATTGCCTATGACTATGAACATTGCCTATGACTATGAACATTGCATATGACTGTGACTGTGACTATGAGGATTATTTCCTTGACCATGAACACAAGCCTATGCCTTGATTAGGAAACATAAACTATTGCCTATGACATAACAAGGACAACTGTGATTAAACACCTATGATCATTGACTAGGAAAGTGTTGCTTAAGTTTGGTGACTGTGAAATTGGGTCTAAACCCGATTATCTATTCCGTCTGTTCTTCGTTTTCTTTGGTTTTAGACATTGGGAATTTACCTATTAAGTTAGGTCTACCCATGTTCTTGAACCTACGTCTCTATTCTGTCTATTCTTGGTTTTAGACCTTGGGAATTTAAATATTAAGTTAGGTCTACCCATGTTCTTGAACCTACGACGTTATTCGAACCTTTTTATGCCAGTTATTATGTCCATCCTTTTCCATAGCAACTTTGGTTCATTCCCTATTTTCTACGAATCTAGATTTATCTATACTCTAGATTGAATCACGATTATACGAACGGTGGGAATACGATTTGGGCAAAATATGAAATTACTAAGAACGTATTTTTTAACTTGGAAATTGGCATAAATTGGGAACATGTATTATGGCATGTTTATAGAAATGCAAATTGGCTAAATTTGACATGAATTATACGATGTGTAATTTGAATCTAGTATTGACTTGTAAATCTAGTATTTACATGAATTGTGAACTAGAATAATAAGTCTAGTTTGACATGAACCGTAATTAGAATATTAAATCAGAATTGGATTAGCTAATTTGGCATGATAATTATATTGGCATAAATTTGAAACAGGCCATAATTGGGAGTAATTGTCAGGTTTAGCAAAATCATGGTTAATGACACTTAATTTGGTATAGTTTACATACCAAAAAGCATAAACATGATTTAGAGGGGGAAATGGGCCATAAGAATGAATGTTGACAATTTACATTAAAAGAGGAATTAGGAAATAAGTAAATTAGGAATAATTTACTTATAGAATTTGTCCTAAATGAGAAATGTAAATTTTGACAAATTAAAGCTTTCTTAACGACATCTCTTTTAATAATACACCAGAAAGTTCTAGGGTGACAGAGAGGATAGTGTCTAGGCTTGAGTTTGGAAAATACAAGTTTCCTGCTCTCCCTGGCTATCCCTAACTGATCCGACGGACGGGATGGTTACTTTCAAAACCTGATTTGAAAAACAATTAAAACCCTTTGAACTTAGAAAACACGAATATGCCTAACCCGAGGTTAGACTGAGTTGCGATGTAAACCTGCCCAGAACCAACCGGCACATCCAGTATTCGCAACAATATCTGTCTAATGTGAGCGGTTGTGGCTTTAATTTAGTTAAAACTAAAACAAGAATGGTAGGGTTAAGTTAACTAAGACACTTAACCAATTCAACATGATAACCAAACCGATGGGTGGGGTTAGGTGCATACAGACAGTTAGCGTAGTTAAACCAGAATGGGAGGGTTAAGTCCACGGGAACACTTAACCAACTTAATACAGTTAAGCTAGAATGGGAGGGTTAAGTCCATTGGAACGCTTAACCAACTTAACGTAGTTAAGCTAGAATGGGAGGGCTAAGTCCATAGGGACACTTAACCAATTTAACACGGTAACAAGACAAGATTTGTAGGGGTTAAGTAACTAAGAAAACACTTAGCCAAATTAACATGTTAACTAGACTAGAAGGTGGGGTTAAGTAAAGTTAATACACTTAGCCAAATTAACATGTTAACTAGACTAGAGGTTGGGGTTAAGCAAGATTTAATACACTTAGCCAATTTGATATGTTAGCTGGGCTAGACCGTAGGGTTAAGTAAACTTGAACACTTAGCCATCAGATTGTGATAAAGGAATAGGGTTAAGTGTAAAACGTGAAGGGGTAATACTTAACCATTAATAACATGTTAGTTAAAAGAGACGGGCAAGGTTAAGTTAAAAAGGAACACTTAACCAATACAGGATGAATGGGTAGGGTTAAGTAATAAGAAATACTTAACCAATATAACTTGGTCTGTGGTGGGGTTAAGTTAACATGAATTGCGGATAACACTTAACCAGTTTAACAGGATAAATGAAGAGGGTTAAGTTAGCTTGAATTGACTAATGACACTTAACCAATCCAAATTGACGGGAAAGGGAACTAAGTAGTAAACCTTAGTTAAGAAAACAACGATTCTGGAAACTAAGTGGTAAATCTTAGTTAGTAAAACTAAGTAGTAATTCTTAGTATAACACAGGAAGGAGCAAATGTCCGTCTGAGTAAAAAGGAGGCTCCAACGAATTGGGTTACGAAGCCCGAGGCTTCGAGGGGACGTGAGGGTACTCTTGGTATCCCTCTGTGAGGCTGCAGATGATCCTCCTGGGCTCACAGAGGTAAAGGTCTGCGGTAGAAGAACCAAGGGTATGCCTTGGTTGCAAAATATGGCAACCTAAAGACTAGGATGGACCAGCGTGATTCGGCGAGAAAACGGTAGCCCTGTGATAGCAACTCGTCGTCTACCATCCATCTTGAGTCAATCGAGATATGTGAAGCGGAAAGGCGGAGAACTCCAAGAGACCATATACTTGCTATCTAGTTATGGGTGAGGATGGCCATGGGATAGTGGGGCACCGGGGGCCTGCGTATAGTTCTCATTTTTCAAGATGTGCCTTTCATTAGTTGAGGGAGGGGTCAAGTGGGACCATAGCCACTGGAACAAAAACAGACCTTAGCCTCTGCATCGGCAGATATCTGAAAGCTCCCGACCGAGTTCTGTATTCCTTGATTTGCCCTGTCACAGGACTCGGGCTGCACATTACAGGACATGTGGATCTAGACAAGCGATAACGATTTGCGATACATGCGTGGGGAAGTATAGGAACATATACCACTCTAGGTAGTGTGTCCTAGACTTGGGGGCATCGTTCGACAGGTAGCATAATCCCTAGTTGGACTAGGTGGCAAAAACCCTGAATCCGAAAAGCGTTCAGCAGATAGCGTAAACTCTAGTTGAATCTAGAAGGAACTTGGTAGAAAACCCTAGATTTGATCTAGGTAACAAATAATAAATGTATGCCTGTAGGCGATGGAAAATACAGGGATTGGGATCACATTATCATTACTAGTTGGGACATTAGTTAGGTGGTGCAGAGATATAGAAGCCAGTATAACAAGGAAATAGCGAAGCGGCGAAAGTATTAGAGCGTATCCAGTTTATCTTAGCTTAGCATATCTTGTGATTATCTTGTCTAATCTTGCTGACCCTATCGTCATGGTGTAATCTTGTATTCAGTTAATTCATGTCGTTTTGTTTTTCCATGTTTACATGCTAGAAGTTACTGAACTTACTCAGACTTTATGTCTGACTCTGTTTTCCTTTCGTCTTCTTTTCTTCCGTTACCCCCTCCAGGTAGTAAAGGAGGAAATAGTATAGCTCAGGTTAAGTTGGATTGTCACTCTTTCCCAGCTTGAAGATTTGTCGAAGTTTTGCTTGGATTCTCTTTTCAGATGCTATGGCTGGCTCTTGCTAAAGTTGGGGAATATAAATGTTATTTTTATGCTTCTTTATTTTGTAAGACAGATGATACTCTGATATTGTAAAGAAACCATTGTACAAACTATTTTATCAATAAAGCAAAGTTTTATTTTCCGCTGTTTAATTTCTGTATGTCTTGTAATTTATTTGCATCTTTTACCCTAAATGCTCCACATAACTTAGTGCATTCCCTTTGTGAGTGACACTAACGTACGTGGGGTGTTACACAGAGCGTTCCGAATATAGCCCCAACTGTAAGCCAGGATCTTGTGAATATAATATCTTCAAAACCGAAACTACTAGATGTCGGTGTGGAAAATAGGGGCACCCAGAGTTTAGGTTAAAACAATAAACTCCAAGTCAGTCATGTGACTGGTGTGAGAACTAAAACAGTTATTTACTTGGTTTTAAAGTAAGGTAAATCAAGGGACCACGTCGTATAACACGGAACGGGTGTACCCCCAAGAACACCAGTGCATAAAACAAACAGTGCAATGCTAATTAAAAAATGAAGCTATTATAAGACTCAGGTCCCGTCACATAATGCAATACAAGCCGAAGGATAGAGTTTTACCTTATAATAGCTAAATATGCTTGGTACGCGAAATTTATCATTTATTATTAATATAAGTGAAGAAATCAACTTCAAATATAAATGTATCAATCATAGATGGCATAATGCCCCATCCCACTATGTCTCCATACTAGGCTCTACAATTAAAACCGAAATGTCATATTGGAAATTGGATTCCATCTGTAAACCGAGGCAAGGGACCATCCTCACCGATTCGAGACAATCTAGCCTACCATGTCTCAGGAACCCAGACTCAAGTGGGCCCTTAGGTAACTGCAGGGCCGGTCCACACTAAGTGCAAGGTGGATTCATAACTTCTGAACATGCGTTTCCCTGCCCTGTGGGGCGTAATGGTCGGTTTGTTGAGCATATCATCCATAGGCCCCGTTGTGACCGATATAACCGAGGCACCTCGTTATCCATCAAATAATAAGCAATATCAACATGAGTAAAATATCTGTGCTCCATACCACGACACCACTCGTAGCAAGAAAGAAACGCATGTTCTCTCTGTAGTCCTTTCCCGTTTCTGGTTCATACAGGGGTGTGAGGCTCACGAATTAACGCTATACACAAAGCTGTACCCTTAAAGGTCGTGCTTTGATCATCAACGACAAGACTCTTCTTTTTAACAGATGCCTTGATCATTTGCATCTCAGCATGCCACATAGGCAATTCACGCCATGCGACTGATGTCCATCAATATATAACCTTTGAGCTCGTACGTCTCAGAGAAGGGTGCTAAGCAAGAGAATAAATTCTCCGCCACCAAACAGATATATATTTAATATAGATCAATCAACACAGAATAAAATCCAATGTCAGACACACATCCATTCACAAGTTCGTTCTGGGTCTAAACGAAACCGAAGGCACCATATTCCTCGTCCCATATGTCAAATATAGGAGAGAGGCCCTCGCATATCCAGTCGATCTCCAAGTACGCCTGAACGATCACCACTTATTACCTTGTCTTAGGTGTACAGCCTATAAGACATCAGTAAACATCTAAATGATGTGAAGACCTCCGGTCTTCAACCACCGTCTTCATCGTCGACTTATCGTTAAATTATTCAGAATGGGCATAAACCAGGCCTTTTCGAATAATTCACGTATTTTATAATCAAATCCTATAAAACACAACATACACCTCATTACATTCCAAAATATTCTTTTATTCAAATATTCTTATACTTTGGGAAAGTTTCCCATTAATTTTATCAAAGGAAACTTCTTTAAATTTATTCTTTAATCTTCCTTTGGATAACTATTCAAACCAAATTAAGGTTTATCCAAACTAGTCGGGATTAGCGCACCTTACCCAAGTAATCATTTGTTTAATTTCCCAATCCCAACCTATTCATCCAATGGAGCCAAACTAGTAATACTCCATATCTAAGACCACGGTGTTATTGGTAAAATTAATTACCATTTCCCATTCAAATCTAATTAAGGATTTAACTATCGCTTGGAGCAAAACTAGTCATACTCCACTCTCCATCATTTCCCAATTTTGATAATTTAAATTATCAAATTCTTATTTCAATCTAATTAAAGATTCATCAAAACTCCACTTGGTTTTAATCTTCCCGAAAATCAATATTAATGATATTTAAATTTGGAAAATCAAACATGCCGCATCGACAATCTACCCCGAATCATTGATTTTTGCCTATATGTAACCTCCAAGTTCGTACGTCTTAGAGCAGGGTGTTAAGCAAGAGAATAAATTCTCTGTCACCAAATAGATATATATATATATATATATATATATTTAGCAGAGATCAACCATACCGTTCGTAATACAATGTTAGACATGTAATCGTGTCTTTAACTGGGTTAAAGAACTAATGTCATTTAAAACACATGTAACAACCCGGAAAATCAGAACCAATTTAAAAATTTTATTTTGGCTATTTTAATGAATTTTGAATAATTAAAATAATTTATTTTAAATAATAACAATTTAAAATTTATTTAAATTGAAGTTAGAACGAATATATTTATTTTAATTTTAAAAGGAGTTAGAAATAACACGGTAGTTTGAGAATTTGAATCTGAACTTTGACTGAATGTACAGGATTCAAAATTAATCGGATTTTAGTGAAACCAAAAATATTTAAATCTGCTTAAAAACGACATCCATTCAGAATAGTCGCTATGGAATTTAATATAATTTATAGCCCGTATAAATGTCCATTATACAAACGACCTTCATTTTCGACGAAACCATTTTTGTTGGATCCGGAATGTCAAATTATTTCTAAGTTCAATTTTCCATAATTTTTGGAATTAATATGTGAGCATGGTAAACTAAACTGTGTTCGATAATATTTATTGAATTTAATCAACCGTTAAAATGTCCATTTTTTGAATGGTCTCTAAATTCAACGAAATTAATTTTGTTAGGACCGTATCATCGAAACATAGCTAGATTAATTTTTCGGGAATTTTCGGAGTCCGTATGTGGCCTCGGTAAATTTAAATGTACGATCAAATTAAATAAATAAATGATTTATATTTTAAATTGAAGAAAACAAACTGAAAACGATCGATTGGCCTGACGGGACCTAGCCCATTGTGTCTGGAATGGGGGCAATTGGGTTGCAACACCTTTCATTGGGTTGAAATTAGAGCTGAAAAGGGTTAAACGGGCTTAAATTCGTAATTAAGAGATTTATTATTATTTTATTACAAATAACTCTTATTCAAAACCCTAATACAATACAATAGCTGCCGACTTCTTCATCTTCAATAGCCATAGAACTCTGAACTTCCTCCATCAATAACTCTCCATCCTCACAAAAAAATCGAGCGTTTCTTAAGGGGATATTGAAGAGAGTCTTTAGCTCTTCACATCCGTACGGTTGGATTCTCTCTAGTGACATATTTCGTTCGGAAAAGCTACGAACTCAACCGCCGTTCGCCCTCGTCCTTGCCATCGTAGGGTCCATCGAGTTGATCGCGTTTAGAGGTGGAGGTGCGGCTTCTTGAGCCCTTCGAAGTGGTGCTAGCCGATCATCCTCCAGCATAGTAGTTTAGTCGCGATCTGTAACCCTACGTTTGAACAAAATACAAAGATCTTTGACTTTATTCTGATTGAGGAAGAAGGTGGTTTTTTTTTTAAATTAATTAATTCAAATTACAATATTATTAACATAAATAAATTCATAATTTTCTCAAACAAATTCAGAATTGGATGATTTCAGAAGCGTTGCAATCGTGAGTCCGAGATCTACACTTCTGGACTGATTAGAACGAATTCGGAGAAGGTCAGATTTTGGACAAATTTCAAATCTGAATTATTCAGAATTAAAGTGACTATGATAAATTCTACTTTTTTTATATAATTAAAATTACTTAATCATGATTGTGATATTTCCCCTACGCTGTTAAATGCTATTTGTATGATTCGTGATTTGATCTGGAAGTGATAGTGTTATTTAGATCCATTGATTTGAGGGTGTTTGTGTTGAATGAAATTTTTGGAAACAAAAATACCATTTTTTGTTGAAAAAGAAAAGGAGTTGGATTAAAATTGTCATTGTGACAAATTAGAATTATGGGGTTAAGTTTGTCAATTTAAAATTGTTGAAATAAAATTATCATTTTTGATAAAATATAATAGTTGAAACAATAATTAACAAATTTTTAATTAGAATTTGGTAAATAAAAATTAACATTTTTGTTAATTAAAATTGAGTTAAACAAAATTTACCATTTTTGTTTATTAGATTAGCTGAATCAAAAATTAACATTTTTGTTAATTAAAATTGAGTTAAACAAAATTTATCATTTCTATTTATTAGATTAGTATAATCAAAAATTAACATTTTTGTTAATAAATTGAGTTAAACAAAATTTATCATTTTTGTTTATTAGATTAATTGAAACAAAATTTAACATTTTTGTTAAATAGAATTGAATTAAACAAAAATTAACATTTTTGTTAATTAGAATGGAGTTAAACAAAAATCATCATTTTTGTTAATTAGAATAGTTGAATCAAAAATTATCATTTTTGTCAAATTAGAATAATGGAATTAAAATTATCATTTTTGTCAAAATATAATTATTGGATCAAAATTGACATTTTTGTCAAAATATAATCATTGAATTAAATTTGTCAATTTGTCAAATTAAAATAGTTGAAATAAAAAGGACATTTTTGTTGCAACAAAATAGTTGAAAATAAAAAAGGGCATTTTGTTGTTAGAAGATAGAGAAACAAAAATTATCATTTTTATAGTTGAAACAAAATATACATTTTTGTGAAAATATAATTATTGAAAAAAAAGAACATTTTGTCAAATTAGAATTGTTAAAACAAAAATATTCATTCTTGTCAAATAGTTTAGTTGAAACAAAAATATTCATTTTTGTCAAATAGTTTAGTTGGAATAAAAATATTCCTTTTTGTCAAAATAGTCAAGTTGGACAAAAATGAACATTTTATCAAATTAGAACAGTTGAAACAAAATGTACATTTTTGTCAAAACATAATGATTGAAACAAAATATACATTTTTGTCAATACATATCAGTTGAAACAAAATATACATTTTTGTCAATACATATAAGTTGAAACAAAATGTACATTTTTGTCAATACATATTAGTTGAAACAAAATGTACATTTTTGTCAAAATATATAAGTTGAAACAAAGATTTACATTTCGTCAAAATATGATGGTTGAAAACAAAGATTACATTTTGGTTAAATAGATTTGAGCTATAACAAAAATTAAATTTTTGTTAAATAGATTTGTGTTTGAGTAAAAATATTAATTTTATTAAACTAGAATTGTCAACAAAAATGAATAATCACTTTTTAGTCATTTTGTTGAACTAGAATTGTCAACAAAAATGAATAATCACTTTTTAATCATTTTGTCGAACTAGAATCGTCAACATAATTGCAACCATCACTTGTATCCATTTTGTTAAACTAGATTTGTTAACAAAAGGAAATTATCACTTTTTATCATTTTTGTGGAAATAGAATTGTCAACAAAAATTAATGTTTCACTTTTTATACATTTGTTGAAATAGAATTTGTATGTTAATTAAAGAATAGTTTTCATTGTCATAACATACATTAGAATTTGTATGTTAATTAAAGAGTCGTTTTCATTGTCACAACGTACATTAGAATTTGTATGTAAGTTAAAGAATTACTGTTATTGTCAAAACATACATTGAAACTACATACAAATAAAATATTTCTTTTATTTGTTACAGTTAAAAATAGAAATACAAATATAAATTATCTTTTTATTTGTCATTAGCAAAATGTCATGAAAATAAAATACATTTTATCTGACATTACAAAACATGTAGAAATGGTTATGCAAATTAAAACATTCTTTTATTTGGCGTGTTAAACACGTTAGTGGAATCGTTGAATGGTATATATTTATATATAATTATATATATATAAATATAAATTAAGATTAAACGAATCACGTGCGGTACTTCGTGTTACGGGATCGTAACTTTAAACGATTATACCAAAAGATCCGACCGTTGATTTTTCCCAAAACTGAAACCGTTAGGACCACTTTGGGAAGATCTTTCCAATGATATAAATTTTGTTAAAATCCAATGGTTAGATTTTGAGAAATGTGTAAATCAAATTTGGGTAAAAACAGCGCCAGGGCCGCCTATTGACCGTTAAATATAATTGAACTATGTTTATATAAATAAAAGTAGCGATAAATTGTTATAAAATAATATTTAACGATATAAAATGATTTAAATTATACATATGCGAGAAATATTTGAAAAGACTGAGTTCAATCTCATTTCAAATAATTATACGGCGATTTAAATCGAAGATATTGAAGATGGTGATTGAAGACAGGCGATCTTCACATCGAATGGATGACTACCGATGACCGGCATTAGGTAGCTTCCAATAAAGGGTTAAAGTAGTAGTTGTTCGGACGTACTTGTTGATTGCCCGGATAAGTGAGCACCTCTCTTCCGTATAGGACATACGGGACGATGAATAAGGTGTCTCCGGTTACGTTCAGACCCAGAACGGACTTGTAAATGGATGTGTTTCTGACATTGAATTTTATTCTATGTGAATTGACTTCTATTTAATGTATATCTGTTTGGTGGCGGATAATTTATTCACTTGCTTAACACCATTCTCTGGGACGCATGAGCTCAGAGGTTATATATTAATAGTTATTGATCGCATGACGTGAGTTGCAATGTGGCATGCTAAGATGCAAATGATCGAGGCTTTTGTTGAAAAGCAGAGCCTTGTGGTTGATGATCAAAGGACGGACCGTATAGGCGTAGCTTTGTGTATACCGTAACTTCGCGAGCCCCACACCCCGGTATGAGTCAAAAACGGGATAAGGACCGTAGGGAGTGCATGCTTTTCTTTCTAGCTAGAAGTGGTATCAGGGTTTTGCAAGCCCTGACATTATACTTATGTGGATGATGGATTATGGGGCGCATTGGATATATTGGTCGATAGTGGCCGATTGATAGGTCCAATAGGACCGAGAAACATATTGTCCAAGAATAATTAATCCACTAAAGTATTTGTGGATCAGCCCTACCGCATCCAAGGGTTCGCCAGCGTCTGAATCCTGAGGCATTTGCTGGAGTGCCTCGAATAGGTGAGGAGCCATCCCTTGCCTCGATTCATGATGGAAACTGTAACACCCCATATTTCTGTTAACACTAAAGTTCACAAATTAAAGAATAACTAATCTCAGATGTGAGAATTAAGGGAAACAGGTTGTGCCATTGTGTTCGTCTCGGAATTCTGGTTGAGATAGATTCCGAGTTTGCGTGAATTGGACTTCGTATGAAGAAGTTATGGCCATCGGAAGTTTCAGAAAATTCAAAACAGATTTCGAAAATTCAAATTTCAGAGTAAGAATGGGCTAGACGGGAAATTTCCCGCCAGGGCCAGGTCGACCATAGGGTCGACCTACCCTCACCAGGTCGACCACAGGGTCAACCTTCCCCCACCCTCCTCCCCTTCCCCCCCACCCCCCCCGTAGATTTGATTGATGACCTGTTTATGACTGTGTGCTGAGTCATTAGGGTTTCTGATCTACTCTGATTGGCTGGGATTAATTCTGGGTTGATCGGACGGCCTAAACTAATCCTAAACTCTATAAAAAGACATGTAGACTCAAACCCTAAAATCAAATTAAAATTAGATTCATGGCCTCCATGCTGTCACCTTGCAACCTAGAATAGCCGCCACTAATTAGAGAGGAAGAACAGTTAATCAAATTCAATTCTATTCAACTCTAACAACGAATCTACTAAAAAGGAAAGCTAATTCAACGTCAGAACTCAGATTTCGGAACTCAAGACCTTCTTTGAGTTGTGAGTTCGATTTCATTAATAAAATAATTAACAATTTAATTGGATTGAGATATGATGTGGATTATATGGCTATGTTGTGAATTATTGACCGCATGTCATTATTTATATTGTAAATTCTATGATATTATCATGTATGTTGTATAGTGGTGATGTTATCATCTATGTTGTAATTTTACGATTGGCTTATGTATAATCAATTCATAATGATGTTTCATATGCTAGTTTGGTTATGTTGTTGGAACTAATTCAAATGTTAAATCATATGTATGTATGTATGCAAGTCTAGATGTTAGTTTAGATCTGGATCATATGCAACTTAATGAAATTATGAACAACTTACCTGTTTCATCACCCCTATTTTATGTGTGTAAATTGGATCTAAAGTTAGGCTATGACATATGTGAGTTATATGTTAGTATACAAAATTCTACATGCTAGTTAACATGTTTACATGTAGATTTACACCATCGTTTATGTTGCATAAATCACATATGCAAGTTTATATATATATATATATATATATATATATATGTTGGAAGTATGAATCATGCCTATGCAAGTTTGAACCTTATGATTAGATCTATGACACACATGGTTTATGCAAGTTTGTGACTATCACCTAAACAAATCTACACCATTAGATTTAGATCTATGACATATGTAGTTTTATGCAAGTTGTGACTTGGGCCTATGCAAGTTTTTATGTAGAACCTCATTCACACATGCAAGTTCACCCCCTTATGTTTAGATCTAGTTTTATCTATATGTTTGTTGTGATGTTTTTTCTTTATTCCATAAGTTAGACTATTCGAGTCTAACGTATATTTTACGTTAAACGAACGAACGTACAACGTGGGGTAATGGGATAATATTAAAAGATTTAATATTGAGAATTGGCATTAATTCCTCTAATGGCATAAAATAAATTTGTGATGAAATTGGTATGATTTTGCATACCATAAATAGATGGACACAATTGAGTCAATAATGGACATCGTTAAATTTGGAATTGATTGACAATTTGTATAGGGAAATTAATTCAAATTGGGGGATGATTAATTAGGTGTAATTAATCGTCTAAGACACGAGGTTAGGCTCTTTTGTGGTGTAAGCCTGCCCGGACCCGCCCGACAAATCCAGCTGCCACAAATTCCAGTCTAATGTGGGAGGTCTTAAGCATAAATTAAATACGTAACAGTTGTAAAGAAATGAGGTTAGGCTCTTTTGTGGTGTAAGACTGCCCGGACCCGCCTGGCAAATCCAGCTGCCACAAATGCCAGTCTAATGTGGGAGGTCTTTATTAGGTTACGGTCTTAATAAATTAAGAAATACTTAACCAGATAAACATGTAATGGGACATGAGGGGGTTAAGTAGGTGCCTTGGGTGGCATGTGGAATTTAGCAGTGCCTTGGGTGGAATTTGAAATACGATTAGAAACACTTAACCAAAATTGGAACATGTAACTGAACATGAATAAGATGAGGGTTAAGTGGGATGTACTAGAGGGGACCAAGCTTAGGTGGATAGCTTGTGTCAAGTAATGGGGGCCCATTTCAACCAGTAACCCATACGTATCTTTGTGGGTTCGACCCAAGTCGCGGACGGGACACGCATACTGGGCTTGACTGTAAGAGGCCAAAAGGGGTTAGTAGTGGCAACGCAAGTCCAACGGGTTCATATGCGTGTGTGGGCCCGGTCTGGTTGGTAAGACGTTGCTCGTGTAGGTATAAGCCGTGCATTATTGGTGGTATCAGGTTGCCACTTTGGGGGTGATACACCCCACTGTGGGGCCAGCACGGGTCTCTACGAGTTATGGAGCCGATCGCATGGGGGTAGTGGGTACACCTAGTGGAGATAGGGGTAGGCGGCACCTATGAAGGCAACTAGGGGTGCATGAAACTACCATTATCATTATTAAGTTCTGTAGGCGGGATCAACCTTAGGTTGACTAGTGATGGTGTAGTATAGTAATTATCTTATAGTGGTTTAGGTGCGCCTTTAACGTTATCTTTGTTCATCTTATTTCCTTGTTTACTCTGTTATACCCAATTGTTCACAGTCATTTCCTTATTTTCCAACTTATTCCTTAGCCTAGTTATTTTGGTAATTATATTGTTAAAGTTATCGCACTCGCCAGACTTTATGTCTGACCCCCTTTGTTTCTTCCTCTTTTCTTCCTTTTCCCCCAGGTGCTCAGGGCGGAACTAGCACCAGTGGAGCTAGATTTTGGATAGCTGTATCTCTTGCTTTTAGAAGTTGTTTGGATCCCTGAAGTAAAAGTTCAGCCTATCTTATTTATGGCTTTTTTGTATTGGGGTTATGTCTTTCAATTTATGTATCTGATTTATTCAAGATGGATATTATGTACTTTGACTCTGGTTTTTTGATGATGTAATCAAACCTATGTGTTTACCGCTGCAATGCATAAAATTTTAAAGTTTTAGTACTGTTTATATCTGTCTTGTTGTTAAGTTTCTGTTCTATACACACTTAAAATGCTCCATAGAAGTTAATGCATTCCCTTTGTGAGTGACATTAATGGACATGGGGTGTTACACGTGGTATCAGAGCTGAAGGTTACCAGAACAGATATGAATTTTGAAGAAACTGTTTTTCAAAAACACTTTTATAAAGAAGTACCTTCAAAAGTATGTTTTAAGGAAATTATTTTCAAGAGAAAAGCTTATTTTAGAAAGCATAACCCCAAGAGACATATATCTTTCCTTCGGTTCTTTTGTATTGAATCTTTCCATTTTCATTTCAACATGTCTGGAATTCCCGAGATACCCGAGGGGATACCGATACCAGGATGGTTTAGGAGGTATATGGAGACTAGGGCCACAACTGCAGGTCCAGCAAATGCTCCTCCTCCTCCTCCTCCTCGTGTCGATACTTTTGCTAAGATATGTAAGGACTTTCGGCAATGGGTGGAAAACCTTTTCACGGGACAGAGACATTTGTCGATGCTCGGAATTGGCTAAAGGAGGTGGAAGGATTGTTTGGGATCTTTGAAGTGGAAGATGGAAGAAAGGTCCAGTTAGCTGCCTGGCTGATGAAGGATGAGGCCTCGTTTTGGTGGGAGGTCACTAATAGAGAACGTCCAGTCGATACATGGCCAGATTTTAGGCGGAGGTTTGAGGCGAAGTTTCTCTCACGGGCTGAAGAGAATCTATACATGGAAAGGTTTCTAGCACTGAAGCAGGGGAATCTATCGATGAAAGAATACGTCAACAAATTCAATCAGTTGGCAAGATTTGGCTTGGACTTGGTGTATACACCAGAAAAGAAGGCCCTAAGATTTGTTAAGGGTTTGAACGAGTCACTTCATGGGTTAGCTATGACCCACTTCCCAATGGGGGCAACCTTTGAGAGACTAGTTAACATGGCGCTTATGCACGAAGAAGAGAAGGGTGCCAATGCTAATAAGGCACCCAAGAAGAAAGGGGATCAAAAGAAACCGCAACAGCAACAACAGAACAAGAAAGGTGGTAAAGGAAACAATGGTAAGGGAAAGAAGAGATGCTTTAATTGTGGGACACCAGGCCATCTAAGCAAAGATTGTAGGAAGAAAAAGAAGACTGGTTGTTTCCACTATGGCGAACCGAGACAACTGATTAAGGACTGCCCAACGAAAGGGCAGGGTCTACCTCGGGAGGACAGGTGCAGGCTCTTACGGCACCACGGCAGGCAAGGGGGCAAGTTCAGGCTCTCGTGGTCCCACTGCTACAAGAACGAGGTAGAGCAATTTCCGTTGAAATTTTAGTTTTTTTGTTTGATTATCCTGTCCATACTTTATTCGATTCTGGCGCATCATATTCGTTTATTTCTACATCATTAGTTAAAACACTACACCTAGATACTAGTCTAGTTATAGATCCCTTAGTAGTCTCAAATCCTATTGGTGGTTTGGCTCATCTTTCTATGATTTGTCAGGATTTGAGAGTGTTTATCTTGGGCGTTGGGTTTGAATGCAACGTCTTTGTTCTTGGCTTCATGGGCTACGGCTTGATTCTAGGTATGGATTGGCTAACTAGATACGGTGCCATCCTAGATTGTGAAAGAAGGGTAGTTAGATTGTTGACTCGTTGTGGAAAGACACTTGATATTTCTTGTGACCCAAGAGGTCTAGTAATGCTTAGCTACCTAGAATCCGAGTCTACATGAATTGGACTTCGTATGAAGAAGTTATGGCCATCGGAAGTTTCAGAAAATTCAAAACAGATTTCGAAAATTCAAATTTCAGAGTCAGAATAGGCTAGGCAGAAAATTTCCCGCCAGGGCCAGGTCGACCATAGGGTCGTCCTAGGGGTCGACCTACCCCCCCCCCCCCCCCCCCCGGGGCAGATTTGATTGATGACCTGTTTATGACAGTATGCTGAGTCATTAGGGTTTCTGATCTGCTCTGATTGGCTGGGATAAATTCTGGGTTGATCGGACGGCCTAAACTAATCCTAAACTCTATAAAAAGACATGTCGACTCGAACCCTAAAATCAAATTAAAATTAGATTCATGGACTCCATGCCGTCACCTTGCAACCTAGAATAGCCACCACCAATTAGAGAGGAAGAACAGCTAATCAAATTCAATTCTATTCAATCTAACAATGAATATACTACAAAGGAAACCTAAATCAACTTCAGAACTTAGATTTCAGAACTCAAGACTTTCTTTGAGCTATGAGTTCGATTTCTTTAATAAAATAATTAACAATTTAATTGGATTGAGATATGATGTGGATTATAGGGCTATGTTGTGAATTATTGACCGCATGTTACTATTTATGTTGTAAATTCTATGATATTATCATGTATGTTGTAAAGTGGCGATGTTATCATCTATGTTGTAATTTTATGATTGGCTTATGTATAATCAATTCATAATGATGTTTCATATGCTAGTTTGGTTATGCTGTTGGAACTAATTCATACGTTAAATCATATGTATGTATGTATGCAAGTCAAGATGTTAGTTTAGATCTGGATCATACGCAAGTTAATGAAATTATGAACAACTTTACATGTTTCAGGACCCCTATTTTATGTGTGTAAATTGTATCTAAAGTTAGGCTATGACATGTGTGAGTTATATGCTAGTATACAAAATTCTACATGCTAGTTTACATGTTTACATGTAGATTTACACCATCGTTTATGTTGCATAAATCACATATGCAAGTGTGTATATATATATATGTATATGTGTGTATATATATATATATATATATATATTGGAAGTATGAATCATGCCTATGCAAGTTTGAACCTTATGATTAGATCTATGACGCACATGGTTTATGCAAGTTTGTGACTATCACCTAAACAAGTCTACACCTTTAGATTTAGATCTATGACATATGTAGTTTTATGCAAGTTGTAACTTGGGCCTATGCAAGTTTTTATGTATCACACATGCAAGTTCACCCCTTATGTTTAGATCTAGTTTTATCTATATGTTTGTTGTGATGTTTTCTCTTTATTCCATAAGTTAGACTATTCGAGTCTAACGTATATTTTACGCTAAACGAACGAACGTACAACGTGGGGTAATGGGATAATATTAAAAGATTTAATATTGAGAATTGGCATAAATGCCTCTAATGGCATAAAATAAATTTGTGATGAAATTGGTATGATTTTGCATACCATAAATAGATGGACATAATTGAGTCAATTATGGACATCGTTAAATTTGGAATTGATTGATAATTTGAATAGGGAAATTAATTCAAATTGGGGGATGATTAATTAGGTGTATTTAATCGTCTAAGACACGAGGTTAGGCTCTTTTGTGGTGTAAGACTGCCCGGACCCGCTCGGCAAATTCAGCTGCCAAAAATGCCAGTCTAATGTGGGATGTCAGGCATAAATTAAATACGTAACAGTTGTAAAGGCACGAGGTTAGGCTCTTTTGTGGTGTAAGACTGCCCGGACCCGCCTGGCAAATCTAGCTGCCACAAATGCCATTCTAATGTGGGAGGTCTTTATAAGGTTATGTTCTTAATAAATTAAGAAACACTTAACCAGATAAACATGTAATGGGACATGAGGGAGTTAAGTGGGTGCCTTGGGTGGCATGTGGAATTTAGTGGGTGCCTTGGGTGGCATTTAAAATACGATTAGAAACACTTAACCAAAATTGGAACATGTAAATGAACATGAATAAGAAGAGGGTTAAGTGGGATGTACTAAGGGGACCAAGCTTAGGTGAATAGCTTGTGTCAAGTAATGGGGGCCCCTTTCAACCAGTAACCCATACGTGTCTTTGTGGGCTCGACCCAAGTTGAGGACGGGACACGCATACTGGGCTTGACTGTAAGAGGCCAAAACGGGTTAGCGATGGCAACGCAAGTCCAACGGGTTCATATGCGTGTGTGGGCCCGGGATGGTAGGTAAGACGTTGTTGCTTCGTGTAGGTATAAGCCGTGTATTATTGGTGGTATTGGGTTGCCACTTTGGGGAGTGATACACCCCACTATGGGGCTATCACGGGTATCTACGAGTTAGGGAGCCGATCGCATGGGGGTAATGGGTACACTAAGTGGAGATAGGGGCAGGCGGCACCTATGAAGGCAACTAGGGGTGCACGAAACTACCACTATCATTATTAAGTTCTGTAGGCGGGATCAACCTTAGGGTGACTAGTGGTGGTGCGGTATAGTAATTATCTTATAGTTGTTTAGGTGCGCCTTTAACGTTATCTTTGTTCATCTTATTTTCTTGTTTACTCTGTTATAGCCAATTGTTCACAGTCATTTCCTTATTTTCCAACTTATGCCTTAGCCTAGTTATTTTGATAATATTGTTAAAGTTACCGCACTAGCCAGACTTTATGTCTGACCCCCTTTGTTTCCTCCTCTTTTCTTCCTTTTCCCCCCAGGTGCTCAGGGTGGAACTAGCACCTGTGGTGCTTGATTTTGGACAGCTGTATCTCTTGCTTTTAGAAGTTGCTTGGATCGCTGAAGTAAAAGGTCGGCCTATCTTATTTATGGCTATTTTGTATTGGGGTTATGTCTTTCAATTTATGTACTCTGATTTATTCAAGATGGATATTATATACTTTGAATCTGGTTTTTTGATGATGTAATCAAACCTATGTGTTTACCGCTGCAATGAATAAAATTTTAAAGTTTTAGTACTGTTTATAACTGTCTTGTTATTAAGTTTCTATTCTATACACACTTAAAATGCTCCATAGAAGTTAATGCATTCCCTTTGTGAGTGACATTAATGGACGTGGGGTGTTACGGAAACCCAACTTCCAATATGACATTATGGTTTTGATTATAAACCTATATATCGCGACATAGTATATGGTAGCTATGCCATCTAGGATTGATACTCTTACTTTGATGTATTTAAAAACTGATTAGACACTAATAATAGTATTAAATTACTATTTTCTACGTATCAAGCATGTTTGATCATTATAAGTTAAATCTCTATCCTCCGGCTTCCGTTGCATTATGTGATGGTTGAGTCTTATAATGATTTCATTTTTCTAAAAAACATTGTGTTGTTTTGAATAAAAAATTATTTAATTTATGCACTGGCAATCCAATGGAGTAAACCCGCTCCGCATTAGCGGCGTGGTCCTGTGATTAGCCATATTGTTAAATAAGTTAGGAACGATTTCTCACACCAGTCCCACGACAGACTCGTAGTTTGTTTCACTTTGCAAACTCGGGTTCCCTCTTTTTCACACATGCAGCCAAGTGACAGTTCAGGTTATTATGGACATATGCTGGATTGGAGTATGCTTATGGAAGGAAGATGAAAAACATTTTTATCTATTTATTTCTACTTTGAGATATTTAGACATTATTGATCTATGTTGTACATAATGGAGTTTGAGACTTATTTCTATTTGCTGAGACTTTCTATTTGCTAAGTTGTATCATGTAACTGTGTCACTCTAATGTTTTGATGTTGTGATATTGATGACATTTCTATTTCCACTGCAATGATTAATGTGTTATGCTGTTATCTAAGATCTATTGTTGTTGTAAATATGTTATATTCCAATGATTATCCTTGCTTTCGTATTACGGATGTCTGGGATCATCACAGTCGGTATTAGATCCAAGAGTTAACCTTAGCTTCAGAGTATGACATATTTAAAACAATTCGTCTAGATAGAATCAGCAGTATTCTAAGGCGAGTAGCTCATTAAAGATAGGATTAGTAATGTCCTAGAATGAGCACAGTAGAATAGCACATATTAATCAGTAATTACATCAATCATCATTACATATGTCCTTACTTTTACCTTTCCTTGAAAATTATCATTTCTGCTGGTCTGACTCTTTCCTTGATGGTACAGAACTAACGAAAAATGAGCAATAGATCGAGAGCCCGAGGCAGAGGAGGAGCTAGAGGACCGGGAAGGGGTGAAACCCCCATTGCTCAGGGGCAGCCCACTCCCGAGGCTGTAACACCACCACCTCCACCCCTACAGCCTTTTGACCTAGACAAGGTAGCCAGAAAGTTCAGGAATTTAGGTGGCGTGTCATTCACAGGGCGAGAGACAGTGATAGAAGCTCAGGCATGGCTCAAGGATTGCAAGAAGATATTTAGAGGCTTAGAACTTGAAGACCACCACAAACGTTTTATGGCATCGTGGCCATTGAAATATGAGGCTCAGAATTGGTGGGAGACGGTCATAATTGGAAATAATGAGGCTGACATGTCTTGGGCCAAATTCAACTAACTCTTTAATGAGAAGTTTATTCCTTCGCAAGAAGTAGAGCGTCTTCACAATCAGTTTGCCAACTTGCAGCAAGGAGATAAGACTGTTTCAGAGTATGTGCGGAAGTTTGAAGAGCTTTCACGTTATGCTCCTGAATTAATTCGGGACCCATTCCAGATAAATAAGAGATTCATTAATGGCCTTTCCAGGAAGAATCTGAACAGAGTGACAGCACACATTAAGCTTCCATTTAATGAGGTGGTCGAAATGGCTTGTCGATATGAAGAAAATGACAGGAGTTCGCAGCAATATTGAGAGAAAATTTTAAATAACAACAAGAGGAAGCAGGCTGACAAGAAACCAGAGGCAAGCAACTCTTCAGCTGCCAAGCCTCAAGGAAATAAAAAGGCCAAGGTGAGATGATTTAATTGCCACAAGATGGGACACTTTGGTTATGAATGCCGAGCTCCAAAAAGGCCAAGGAGAAATGAGTCAGGGCCCAGCCAGAATTCTCATGACACCAGGGGATGCTTTAATTACCACAAGCTAGGTCATCTTATCAAGAATTTTCCACTGCTAAAGAAATCCAAGGTGGCTCATGTATATGATGGAGCGGTTGCACCAGCCTCTTCCGAGGGAGCAGGTAAACCAGATGTCTTGGAAGATACCCTTACCATTAAGAATATTACTGTTACCATATTACTTGACACTGGTGCATCACGTGGTTTTATTTCTAGTGACATAATTAAAAAGTTAAATTCGAAAACAAGAAATCTTAAAGAATCAGTTAGAGTCCATAATCCGATAGGAGGTTCTCTTGTTCTCAGTTTATACTATAGAGTGCCGATCTCCTACTCTTGTTACCAATTTCCTATCAGTTTGATTGTCATGAATTTTTCTGAGTATGATGTTATCCTTGGGCTGGATCGGTTAACAAGACATAAGGCCGAAGTTAGATGTGCTGAAAGAATTGTCAAAGTTAAAACGAAGCTCGGAGATATATTTATACCATGCCACGGCCCGACAACAGATAGGAAAGAATTCTGGTCTTCTCTAGAAGTCATCCCTACATCTATTGAGAATATTCCTGTCGTCAAAGATTATGCGGGTGTGTTTGAGGAAGTTGATAGCTTAACTCCGTGCAGAGAAATCGACTTAAGGATTGACTTAGTTCTGAATGCAAGGTCATTTGTGCATCCTATTCGGAGAATGGCTCTGAAAGAAAAAGATGAGATGGGCAATCAAACTAAACAGCTTTTGTAGAGAGGTCTGATCAGACCTAGCTTATCAAATTGGGGTGCAGCAATGGTGTTTGTCCCAAAGTCAGATGGCACTCTCAGACTATGTGTGGATTACCGTAACCACAATAAGCAAATGCTGAAAAACAAATATCCATTGTCGCGTATTGATGATCTATTGGACCGCTTGGATGGAGCGCCAGTATTCTCTAGAATGGAGCTAGCTACCGGATTCCATCAATTGCACATTGCCGAAGTATGTGTTCCCTTGACTACTTTCAGTGGGCTGGGCTTATTCTATGAATGGCTAGTAATGTCGTTCGGCTTATGTAACGCTCATTCTTACTTTGTCGATCTGATGAACAAAGTATTCCGGGATTTCTTAAATAAATTCGAGCTGGTTTTCATCGATGACATCTTAATCTTCTCTAAATCCACTACTGAGCGTGAAAAGCATTTGAAAGAAGTTTCGGAAATCCTACGAATGAATGTGTTGAAATCCAAATTCTCTAAATCCATATTCCTGCAAGAAGAAGTGAAATTCCTCCATTATGTTGTATCAAAGAAAGGCATTTCAGTGTACCCACGCAAGATCTCAGCCATTCAAGATTGGAAGCAGCCTAGCACTACTATAGAAATCAGAAGTTTCCAAGGATTGGCTAGCAATTATCGGAAAATCATTAAAGATTTTTTTGAAGCTATCTTGTCCATTGACGAAGCTGACCAGGAAGCATAGGAAGTTTATTCGGACACCCGAATGTAAGGCAGCTTTCCAAGAGCTAAAATTGAGGTTGACCACTGCCCCATGTTGACCATTATTGATGGCAACCAAGATTTGTCCGTCTATACTGATGCTTCTATTGAGGGTATTGGTGCGGTGTTAATGCAAAGGGGAAAAGTAGTTGCATATGCTAGCTGGCAGTTGAAACCGCATGAGAAAAGATACCCCACACATGATCTTGAGTTGATGGCCATCGTGTTTGCTTTAAAAATATGGCGGCACTATATTTTGGGTAAGAAGTTCGAATTATATACTGATAATAAATCCTTGAAATATCTGTTCATCCAAAGAGACTTGAATTTGAGGCAGCAACGTTGGTTAGCATTTCTTATGGCCTACGATCTGGACATCCTATATACTTCAGGAAAATCCAATGTTGTTGCAGATGCGCTCAGCAGAAAGAATGTGGACAACGCCAATCTTATCATCGCCAATCTCATCATTACACCTACATTGATTGATAAGATCTGCTCTTCAGAAGAATGATGAGTTTATTCCGAGAATTAGCAAAAGAGTTCGGGAAGGCGAAACCACGAATTTCCAGATTGACAACAAAGGAGTTCTGAGATTGTTAGGCTGAATTTGTGTTCCGAACCTTTCGGAGCTCAGAAAGGAAGTAATGGATGAATGTCATAATTCTAAACTTAGTATTCATTCAGGGGTGAGAAAGATGTATCATGACCTCAAGCGCACATTTTGGTGGAGATCTATGAAGAGCGACATTTCTATATACGTGCGCAGATGTTCCACTTGCCAGCAAGTCAAAAGCGATCAACAGAAGCTCGTAGGATTGTTGCAACCGCTAGAGGTTTCAAGTTGGAAGTGGGATGAAATTTCTAGGGACTTTATTGATGGATTTCCCCAAACCAGAAAAGGCAATGACAGTATATGGGTGATCCTAGATCGTTTCACAAAGACCGCCCATTTTATTCCTGTCAGATCTAATAAAACAACTCGAAGTCTGGCGCAGCTATTTCAGAGAGATTGTCAGACTACATGGAGTTCCCAGTAGCATTGTTAGTGATCGCAATCCAATATTTGCTAGTAAATTCTGGGAAGCATTCCAAGAAGAGCTAGGGACAAAGTTGAGTCTGAGCACCACTTATCATCCTCAGACAGTTGGCCAGACTAAGAGGTTGAACCGCATATTAGAAGACTTGTTGCAAGCATGCATTCTTGATTTTGGCGGGTGATGGGAAGATCACTTGCAATTGGTTGAGTTCTCTTATAATAACAGTTACCAAGCAAACTTGCAGATGTCGACATTTGAAGCATTGTATGGCAGGCCATGCAGATCTCCCGCATGTTGGGTGGAACCAGCCAATCGGTTATTATTGGGCCCCGACATGATTCGTGTAGCATCTAATAAAGTTGATTTCATTAAGAAGCGACTACTGACTACTCAGAGCCGACAGAAGAGCTATGCAGACTCATGAAGAAAGGATTTAGAATTATCTATTGGTGATTAGGTATACTTGAGGGTTTCCCCACCGAGAGTAGTAATTCGTTTTGGGAAGACTGGGAAGTTGGAGCCGAGATTCATTGGTCCATTTCCTATTCTCGAAAGGATTGGAACTCTCGCTTATAGGGTGCAGTTGCCTGATTGGTTGCCAGGGGTGCATGATGTATTCAATGTGTCCCAACTCCGGAAGCATGTACATGATCTAGACTTGATTGTGGAGGAAGCAGAACAACAAGATTTGGAGATTACCCCGAGCTTAGCGGTGAGGAGGGAGACAGTGAAAATTATTGGCAAAGAGACCCAAGTTCTAAGGAACAACAGGATCCACTTAGTCAAAATGCAGTGGAGCGGGGATCCTAGAGACTGTACATGAGAGACTGAGGATAACATCAAACAGGCTTATCCCAAGTGCAGAGTGGACATCTCCGAGTAACTCTTATGTTGAGGTACATTTACAATATTTTACATTTTCCTTTTTGTTTCCTACTTTGATATTGTTTCCTTTTCGGGGACGAAAAGTTTCTAAGTGGAGGAGATTGTAACAACCGGGAAAATCAGAACCAATTTAGAAATTTTATTTTGGCTATTTTCACGAATTTTGAATAGTTAAAATAATTTATTTTAAATAATAATGATTTAAAATTTATTTAAATCGAAGTTAGAACAAATATATTTATTTTAATTTTAAAAGGAGTTAGAAATAGCATGGTATTTTGAGAATTTGAATTTGAACTGTGACTGAATGTACAAGATTCAAAATAAATAGGATTTTTTGAAACCAAAAATGTTTAAATCTATTTAAAAATATCTTTATAATGAATCCGAAATATTGAAATTTCATAGCGGGAATAAAAAGTTATGGCCAGTTGAATATTCAGAATAGCCGCTATGGAATTTAATATAATTTATAGCTCGTATAAATGGCCATTATACAAACGACCTCCGTTTTCGATGAAACCATTTTTGTTGGATCCGAAATCTCAAATTATTGCTAAGTTCAATTTTCCATAATTTTTGGAATTAATATGTGAGCGTGGTAAATTAAACTGTGTTCGATAATTTTTGTTGAATTTAATCGACCATCAAAAAGGCCAACGAAATTAGTTTTGTAAGGACCATATCGTCGAAACATAGCTAGATTTATTTTTTGGGAATTTTCGGAGTTCGTATGTGGCCCCGGTAAGTTTAAATGTACGATCGAATTAAATAAATAAATGATTTATATACTAAATTGAAGAAAACAGACTGAAAACGATTGATTGGGCTGACGGGACCTAGCCCATTGTGCTCGCAACGGGGGCAATCGGGTTGGTACAACTTTCGTTGGGCTGAAATTGGAGCGGAAAAGGGTTAAATGGGCTTAAATTAGTAATTAATAGATTTATTTTTATTTTATTATAAATAACTCTTATTCAAAACCCTAATACAATACAACAGCCGTCGCCTTCTTCATCTTCAATGGCCATAGAACTCCGAACTTCCTCCATCAACAACTCTCCATTCTCACAATAAAACCGAGTGCTTCTTAAGGGGATATTGAAGAGAGTCATTAGCTCTTCACATCCGTACGGTTGGATTCTCTCTGGTGACATATTTCGTTCAGAAAAGCTACGAACTCAACTGCCGTTCGCCCTTTTCCTTGCCGTCGTGGGGACCACCGAGTTGATCGCGTTTAGAGGTGGAGGCGTGGCTCCGTGAGCCCATCGAAGTGGTGCTAGCCGATCATCCTCCGCCGTTGTAATTTAGTCGCGATCTGTAACCCTAAGTTTGAACAAAATACAAAGACTATCGGCTTTAATCTGATTGAGGAAGAATTTAGGTTTTTTTATAAAAATTAATTAATTTATTAATTTAAATAACAATATTATTCACACAAATAAATTCATAACTTGCTCAAACGAATTTAGAATTGGACGATTTCAGAAGCGTTGCGATCGTGAGTTCGAGATCTACACTTCTGCACTGATTAGAACGAATTCGGAGCAGAGCAGATTTTGGACAAATTTCAAATTTGAATTATTCAGAATTAAAACGACTATGAGGAATTCTACTTTTTTATATAATTAAAATTACTTAATCATGATTGTGATATTTCCCCTACGCTGTTAAATGTTATTAGTATGACACGTGATTTGATCTAGAAATGATGTTGTCATTTAGATCCATTGATTTGATGGTGTTTGTGTTGAATTAAATTGTTGGAAACAAAAATACCAATTTTTGTTGAAAAACAAAATGAGTTGGATTAAAATTGTCATTGTGACAAATTAGAATTATGGGATTAAGTTTGCCAATTTTGTCAATTTAGAATTGTTGAAATAAAATTGTCATTTTTGACAAAATATAATACTTGAAATAATAATTAACAATTTCGTTATTTAGAATTTGGTAAATAAAAATTAACATTTTTGTTAACTAAAATTGAGTTAAACAAAATTTACCATTTTTGTTTATTAGATTAGCTGAATCAAAAATTAACATTTTTGTCAATTAAAATTGAGTTAAACAAAATTTATCATTTTTGTTTATTAGATGGCTGAATCAAAAATTAACATTTTCTTTAATTAAAATTAAGTTAATTTTTTTATCATTTTCGTTTATTAGATTAGTTAAAATAAAATTTAACATTTTTGTTAATTAGAATTGAATTAAACAAAAATTAACATTTTTGTTAATTAGAATGGAGTTAAACAAAAATCATCATTTTTGTTAATTAGAATAATTGAATCAAAAATTATCATTTTTGTCAAATTAGAATAATGGAATTAAAATTATCATTTTTGTCAAAATATAATTATTGGATCAAAATTGATATTTTTGTCAAAATATAATCGTTGAATTAAATTTGTCAATTTGTCAAATTAAAATAGTTGAAATAAAAAGGACATTTTTGTTGTAACAAAATAGTTGAAAATAAAAAAGGACATTTTGTTGTAAGAAGACAGTGAAACAAAAATTATCATTTTCATAGTTGAAACAAAATATACATTTTTGTAAAAATATATTTATTGAACAAAAATGAACATTTTGTCAAATTAGAATTGTTGAAACAAAAATATTCATTTTTGTCAAATAGTTTAGTTGAAACAAAAATATTCATTTTTATCAAATAGTTTAGCTGAAACAAAAATATTCATTTTTGTCAAATAGTTTAGTTGGAACAAAAATATTCCTTTTTTGTCAAAATAGTTTAGTTTAGCAAAAATGAACATTTTTTCAAATTAGAATATTTGAAACAAAATGTACATTTTTGTCAAAACATAATGGATGAAACAAAATATACATTTTTGTCAATACATATCAGTTGAAACAAAATATATAATTTTGTCAGTACATATCAGTTGAAACAAAATGTACATTTTTGTCAATACATATTAGTTGAAACAAAATGTACATTTTGGGTTCAAAATATATTAGTTGAAACAAAGATTTACATTTTGTCAAAATATGATGGTTGAAAACTAAGATTACATTTTGGTTAAATAGATTTGAGTTATAACAAAATTTACATTTTTGTTAAATAGATTTGTGTTTGAGTAAAAATATTAATTTTGTTGAACTAGAACTGTCAACAACAATGTATGATCACTTTTTAGTCATTTTATTGAACTAGAATTGTCAACAAAATTGAATAATCACCTTTTAATAATTTTGGCAAACTAGAATCGTCAACATAAATGCAACCATCACTTATATCCGTTTTGTTAAACTAGATTTGTTAACAAAAGGAAATTATTACTTTTTATCATTTTGTTGAAATAGAATTTCAACAAAAATGAATGTATCACTTTTTATACATTTGTTGAAATAGAATTTGTTTGTTAATTAAAGAATCATTTTCACTGTCACAACATACATTAGAATTTGTATGTTAATTAAAGAATCGTTTTCATTGTCACAACATACATTAAAATTTGTATGTTACTTAAAGAATCATTTTCATTGTCAAAACATACATTAGAATTTGTATATAAGTTAAAAAATTATTGTTATTCTCAAAACATACATTGAAACTACATACAACTAAAATATTTCTTTTATTTGTTACATTTAAAAACAGAAATATAAATAAAAATTATCTTTTTATTTGTCATTAGCAAAATGTCATGCAAATAAAATACATTTTATTTGACATTACAAAACATGTAGAAATGGTTATGCAAATTAAAACATTCTTTTATTTGGCGTGTTAAACACGTTAGTGGAATCGTCGAATGGTTTATATTTATATATAATTTTATATATATAAATATAAATTAAAATTAAACGAACCGCGCACGGTAGTTCACATTTCGGGATCATAACTTTAAACGATTATACCGAAAGATCCGACCGTTGGATTTTTCCAAAACTAGAACCGTTAGGAACGCATTGGTAAGATCTTTCCAATGATATAAATTTATTAAAATCCAACGGTTAGATTTCGAGAAATGTGTAAATCAAATTTGGGTAAACACAGCGCCAGGGCCGCCTATTGACCGGAAGCATCGTTAAATTTAATTGAGCTATTTTTATATAAATAAAATAAGCGATAAATCATTATAAAATAATATTAATGATATAAAATGATTTAAATTATATATATACGAGAATTATTTGAAAAGACCGAGTTCAATCTCATTCCAAATAATTATACGGTGATTTAAATCGAATATATTGAATACGGTGATTGAAGACCAGCGATCTTCACATCGAATGGATGACTATTGATGTCTGACATTGGGTAGCTCCCAGTAAAGGGTTAAAGTGGTAGTTTTCCGGACGTGCTTGTTGATTGTCCGAATAAGCGAGCACTTCTCTTCCGTATTGGACATACGGGACGAGGAATAAGGTGTCTCTGGTTTCGTTCTGACCCGGAATGGACTTGTAAACGGATGTGTGTCTGACGTTGAATTTCATTCTATGTGAATTGATTTCTATTTAATATATATCTATTTGTTGGCGGAATTTTCTTGCTTAACACCCTTCTCTGAGACGCACGAGCTCAGAGGTTATATATTGATAGTTAATGATCGCATGGCGTGAATTGTCAATGTGGCATGCCAAGATGCAAATGATCAAGGATTTTGTTGAAAAGCAGAGTCTTGTGGTTGATGATCAATGCACGGCCTGTTTAAGTGTAGCTTTGTGTATAGCGTAACTTCGCTAGCCTCACACCCCGGTATAAGTCAAAAACGGGATAAGGACCGTAGGGAGTGCATGCTTTTCTTCCTAGCTAGAAGTGGTATCAGGGTTTTGCAAGTCCTGACATTTAACTTATGTGGATGATAGATTATGAGGCGCCTCAGATATATTGGTCAATAGTGGCCAATTGATAGGTCCAATAGGACCAGGAAACACATTGTTCAGGAATAATTAATCCACTAAAGTATTTGTTGACCGGCCCCACCACATCCAAGGGTTCGCTAGCATCCGAATCCTGAGGCATTTGCTAGAGTGTCTCGAATCGGTGAGGAGCCACCCCTAGCCTCGACTCAAGATGGAAACACAACTTCCAATATGACATTACGGTTTTGATTGTAAACCTATATATGGCGACATAATATATGGTTGCTATGCCGTCTAGGATTGATACATTTACTTTGAAGTATTTTAAAACTGATTAGACACTAATAATAATATTAAAATACTATTTTCTACGTATCAAGCATGTTTGATCATTATAAGGTAAAAAACTATCCTCCGGTTTGCGTTGCATTATGTGATGGGACTTGAGTCTTATAATGATTTCATTTTTCTAAAAAGTACTGCGTTGTTTTGAATAAAAATTTATTTAATTTATGCACTGGCAATCCAAAGGAGTAAACTCGTTCCGCATTAGCGGCGTGGTTCTGTGATTATATATATTGTTAGATAAGTTTGGGAAGATTTCTCAAACTAGTCCCACGAAGGACTCGTAGTTTGTTTCACTTTGTAAACTCGGGTGCCCTCTTTTTCACATGGGCAGCCAAGTGACAAGTTCAGGTTATTATGGACATATGCTGGATTGGAGTATGCTTATGGAAGGAAGATGAAGATCATTTTTATCTTTTTATTTCTACTTTGATACATTTAGACATCATTGATTTATGTTGTACTTGATGGAGTTTTAGACTTATTTCTATTTGCTGAGACTTTCTATTTGCTAAGTTGTATCCTTTAACTGTGCCACTATGATGTTTTGATGTTGATGACATTTCTATTTTCGTTGCAATGATTAATGTGCTATGTTGTTATCTGAGATATGTTGTTGTTGTAAGTATGTTATATTACAATGATTATCCTTGCTTTCTTACTACGGAAGTTTGGGGTCATCACAACACAGTTCACGATAAACCCAAATCACATTCCATTAATCATGGAATCTTCATAGAAAACAGATCAATATGTATAATCGATATCAATTTCCGTACCCGACTACTATATAAATGGAATAACGACAAAGCCTTTTAAATTCCATATATATTAACAGCCTTCCTCCACAGAATTTCACTTCGATTATTATTAAATCGAATTCCATTCAATTCCAATTTAATATATTAAATTGGAAAACTTTACTTTGGAAATTTCCCGTTAGATCCTAATAAAAAGATTTATAAATTCCAAATCACATTTCACTGTTAATCGGGTTAAAGAACAAATGTCGTTAAAACACAGTTCACAATAGACCCAATTCACATTCCATTTTATTCCAATTAAATGTTAATTAACTGGAAACTCTAATAATCTTAATTAAAGATTTATTCTTTTCACACGGGGTTTAAGAACAGTGTTATTTAAGACACCATTCACGACAAACCCAAAATCCAATTCTTTAATTTAGTTCCATTTAAATATTAATTAATTGGGAACTTTCACTAAATCTTAAATTAAAGATTTATTCTTTTCTCAACTAGGTTTAAGAACAGTTTTAATAAAGATACCGTTCACGACAAACCCAAAATCCAATTTGACATCAATTACAAGCCTCTGAATAGAAATTATATCGGCTTATATTCAATATCAAATTCTAAAACCAACAAATATCGTATTGGAAATAACATTATAAATATATCTTCCAAATTTCCATAACATTATCCGTATAATCATGGAGTCCAATATCGAAATATTTCAAAGATGATTTCCTTTTAGATCCATTCCAATTAATATATTGGAAATTCTGGTTATATTAAAACCATTCACAAATCCAATTTATTTTAATCAAAAATAATTGGATCTTAATTCTAGTTAATAACTAGTTCATTTCGATAAAATATATTTTTATCTTTTTAAATATGGAATTTTTCATCCTAATTCTCTTCAAATCATTTATTATGATTTTACACAAATTATTAATATTTTTAACAATTTTATTAAGGCCCTTGCAGTCGATTTTATCCATAAACGATCATCGAACTGCACTTACAACGACATTTTCCAAATTTGATTTGGACATAATTTGAAATCCAACCATTAGATTTCAAATCTCTTGTATTCGTTGGAAAGCTCTTTTCGATACAAACCCAACGGTTCCAGTTTTAGGAGAATCCGACGGTCGGATCTCCTGTAATGTCAATTCGAAGTCAATGGTCGAAATTCGCGAACGGACTCGGCGCGACGCGTTCTATTCACGCCATTAAATATATATAATATATATTATACTTATTTCATCGATTTCCATTTAAAACGTATTTTATAAATCGTTTTAAAATCGGTTTCAGATTCATATTCAATTTTAAATCAAAATTGAATATTCCATATCATTAATATATAAATGATAATATTTTTAAAATATCATATTTTATTTCCTTTTCGACATTCATTAAAAAAATGAATAAAATCAATATAAATATCGTTCGTGTCGAAATAGCGCATAACTACTCAACACGGCTTTATATATTTAAATATTTTCGTGTCCATCCTAAATCGGACAACAAAAATCATATTTTGATCCATCACTAAATATTATTTTAAAATATTAGTTATTTTAAAATATTCATTATTCGTCATTTTAAAATATTCCTTCTTCCCAAACTGCAATCAAACACAGTCAATTACCATATAATTTTATTTATATGGATTTCATACACATATGTACACAACAATAATTATACACAGTAAACCATCATCCGGAGTGCATCACACAACTGCATAAGCATTAAATATAAATAACTAACGCTTACAGTAGACTGTCAACCAATCGATTGACATACAACTAAATATTGGGATTAGTGTATGTCCAATATCATCCCAATACTCGTGTGTGGTTTTCAAACAACAAATACTGACTATTATTTGTGCAGTTGGGCGATGTGTAGAATTTATCGTCCCAACCAGTATCAGTTAAATGGGTGTACACAAACAAATCGTCCGATTTGTAAATGAATATTTATTTTCAACGCATGACCATTTTATATGGTTCATATATTCAGTAAAAATTTATATTTTTATTGTTCAAATATTTTATTTCATACATGAATATTTTATGTAATTTATTCATTTGATAAAAATGATATTTTTATTGTTCAAATATTTTATTCCACACATGAATATTTTTATATATTATATTCATTCAACAAAAATGATAACTTTATTGTTCAAATACTTTATTCCATACATGAATATTTATATATTATATTCATTCAATAAAAAGGATATTTTTATTATTCAAATACTTTATTCCATACAATGAATATTTTATATATTTTATTTCACATCACAACACAATACAGTCAAAACAACAATCATGGTTTGTACAATAAATGGTGTCGGGTGCTGCTAAGCACCGTCTGCATCCTAGTATATATTTTACTGAAAAATAAATAGAGTGAGAAGATTTTTTCACAGTTGGTTTTCACTCTACTAGTTTTATTTCTGAATTTCTGAACAATTTGCATTGGAATTTACCCGAAATTCTAACGTGCTCGAAATAGGGCCCGGTTAGTCTTGTTTTGAAGCTCTTGTCCCCACGATCGCAACAGATCCAAAATCGCCGAATTTGGACCTTGTAAAAGATATGTATTTTTAAACGTTAATTACCGAAAATTAAAATAATTAATTAACTAACTAAAATACACTTTCTTCCTCATTCAGTTCCTCAGGCCGATGAAAACTCGACCTAGCTCCAAACCGTTGACCAACATTGTACTCCACCTGAATCCCTTGACCGTGGATCGGTCATCACCCCTCGAAACGCCGCCACCCCGCGCCCCCACACCATGAACGACGTCAAATCCGATCGCCTCATCTGACCAGAAACGGCGGTCGAACGTGGTGACTTAACGGAAGAAATTTGAATAATTCACTCAATGAAAATTAGTCAAAGAGGTATGGATTTGAAGAGGTGAGATTACTCTTGGATTTGCTTCAGAAAGTTCTCAATTCCATTGAGTGGATTTGGAGAAATCGAAGCTCGAAATTTCGAGCAATTTGGGCCTTTCATCTTATTGAACGATGGCTCCAGAAATTAGAGAATAGGGTTTTTCTGATTGGTGGAATATATATATATATATATATATATATATATATATGTATTATTTAATTCTTTTTAAAAGTCAAAATCACGAACTCCAAATCAAACCCAACGACTGTCGCCACTAGCCAAATACCCCCATTCCGGATACAATGGAATATGTTTCACAAGCAAATTCGACTGTTTCAATCAGTTTTTTATCAAAATTAAAATATAAATCAATATATATTGAATTTAAATGCACATTTCAATTTACCGTGGCCACATACTGACTCCGAAAATTCCCGAAAAAAAGAAATCTAGTTATGTTTAGATGATACTGTCCTAACAAAACTAATTTCATCGAATTTGGAGACCGTTTGAAAAATGTTCATTTTCTGGTCGATCCAATTCAACTGAAATTGGCAGAACACGTTTTCTTTTCCACGCTCACATATTAATTCCAAAAATAATGAAAATTGGAATCTAGCAATAATTTTACATTTTGGATCCAACAAAAGTGGTTTCATCGAAAACGAAGGTGTTTTGCAAAATCGCTATTTACTATATATATATATATATAAATTCCATAGCGACTATTCTGAATTTTCAACTGGACATAACTTTTTATTCCCGTTATGAAATCTGGATTTTTCATATTCGTTGGAAAGATATTTTCATGCAGACTCAAATATTTTTGGTTTCACTGAAATCCAGTTTATTTTGAATCATGTACATTCATTTGAAATTTGAAATCGAATTTTCAAACTGCCACGCCATTTCAGACTCGTTTTATAATTAAAATAAATTTATTCGTTCTAACTTTGATTAAAATAAATTTTTATTCAATATTATTTAAAATAAATCATTTTAAATATTCAAAACCCATTAAAATAGCGAAAATAAATTTTTTAAACTGGTTCTGATTTTCCGGGTTGTTACAGTTGTTGCCTGGATCAATGATACCTAGATCTCGTAAATGTGATGCAATGGATTGATGATACATATGGATCATTCTCACCCGGATCACCCATACACAAAGATGTGTTGACCTGATGCTCTAAGTCATGAAACATGGGTTTGCATGGATCGCCCACAAACCATACTAGTGAAGACATTTAAACCTGAAGCTCTAACCCATTGGATCGCTTATATCTGGATTGTGTACACATGTAGATCATTTATATCGGGATTGCTCACGATCTATGCATGCAAGGGACATAGGTCATTTTCTCCAGGAGATGGACCACAAGTAAACATGCATGAACCATGTACACTTCACCACAAACTCCAAATCGCTCCTACCTCTATATTAAAACCAGACCACTTCCCATATAAAAGAGGTTAGACTTTCTCCTGCCAAAGCTCTGCCATTATTGATCTCAAGCCTCATTCTTCTGCAGAGACTACCGAACTTCTTCACCGAGCTTAATTATCGAGATTGAATTCAATAATCATCGATATTCGTGGAATTCGAGTGTGTTTCAAATGTTGAATTGTGTAAATCATTGAGAATTGTTGTAATTGAAGATCAATATTGTAACTGGATGTGGACAAATTAATGACTTGCATTTTCAAAGTTGACGTCGGCCTAATCCACAACTGAACCACTTCAAAATTTGTTTTCTGTTGTACTTTTCTGATAGTTACTTCTCCTAACTTTATTTTTTCTGCAATTGAAAGGTGTTTTCACACCTCTCTGGGTGTTAGCTCATTTTTGGTGTCAACAATGATATTAAAAGCGTTCTAGTAAAAATATAACGATTTGTTGAAGTCAAACGAACAAAGTGAGAGTTCGAGAATTCAATATAGGTCGTTGCGATTAGAGTGAGGCGCCGAATTTTCCAAGTAGTAATGATAGTATCTTATCGAATTAACTTTCAAAGGGTACTCGTACCCATAACCGGAATTAAAATTGGAAAAGGTACCAATTTAGG
Organism: Allium sativum; assembly: GCA_030737875.1. Classification (NCBI taxonomy): domain Eukaryota; kingdom Viridiplantae; phylum Streptophyta; class Magnoliopsida; order Asparagales; family Amaryllidaceae; genus Allium; species Allium sativum. The sequence goes on from CM060909.1 coordinate 1,003,302,882, forward strand.
TATGTTGTTTATGATTGAATGGCAAACAAATGATTAATTGTAATCTACAAGCAATAATAAAAAACGATGGAATACAGACTTCATTTCTAAGTGCTGTAAATCCCTTGTAGATATTAAAGTCCCTAAGATTTTCTTATGTTATTTCAGTTGTCTCCGTTATCACATTTGTGCAAGCAGCATAAAAAAGTTAGGGTTTTAATAGCAATCTGCAATACAAAATTATCCGTAGGCTAATTTATATATATGAATAAACATCAATTTAGATACAAATAAACTCCAATTCGATCACTTAGTTTTTAAACGAAATATCCAAAAATAAGTAAACTTAAGGGATGATCATACTCGTCTTAGAGCATAATAGTCCAGACTTTGCATCATTGCATGTCTACATCCATCGTTAGTGTTGTTAAATTTGTACGATTATCCGATTCTCATTTGCATCAATATATTCGTTTGAGTCTGTCCGATTTTCATTTAGAACACAATCTAGAAATATTTCTGTTTGAGTCTGTTTGATTTTCATTTAGAAGAACGAAATTTATATAAGAAAAAAAATCTCATTTGATCCATGTACATTCAAATTTATCTGAATTTCTTTTGATTCAGCCTATAATTGAAGAAGTGTCTATTAAAAAAAAAATTGATATAAATAGTGTTGTCCGTCCGTGTTTGTGTCTATATGTCTAATTGTCAATGTTCGTTCGATTTTATATAGGGCATGAGTTAATACAATAAATTTTGTAAAAATATAAATCTCTTTTGATCCATGTTTGGTCCGACCCAATTTAGAATTGAAATTGAACATACATGTTTCCACAATTCCATTCCGATCCGACCAATTTACCTCCTTGTCGACAAAAAACTTTGACCACTTAGTAGATATTATTTATTCTATTTATATTGCATTATAAAAAAAATCTTATGTTGGAAACTCAAATTACATGTTCAACCACCACATACGTGCACAAATTTTGTGCCTTCACTTTGGTACAACTATAATGATCTATCATCCACGTCTTGTTCACTAAATCAACAAACAAATAGGATGGATTCTTAACTACTACGCTATAATGGGAAGGAATGGAGTAAATTGGACACATTGGATTTTAATAAAACTAACTAGAGGGGTGTTGACAAATAATAGGACAACTAAGTCAATACTGTTCAACTGCATGGTAACAGGTTACAGCTTACGACTTAGTAGATGGTTACAAACGTAAAATAACACTAGCAAAACCTAAAAACAAGAAAATATATATGGCAATCACATACCCATCAACTAAAGATGACTTAGAAGAAAACTCAGCGATAGTTTTTTCCAGTCCAAAGTTTTAAATCATTATCGTCGATCAGTACAATGATTAGATTGCTAAAAAAGATATGATTGAAATGGTACTAATTGGTACATATTCTTGAAAGCTAATATCTAAGGCCTTGTTTGATTTCATTTTCAACTTTTAGTTTTTAGTTTTTGAAGCTTATTTCCAGTTTGAATGTTTTTAATAGTCTGAAATATATATTTGGTTCTCCATTTTGAAAATTTGATTTTAAGTTGAAAATACAAAAAGAGCTACCAAAATAAAATTGAAAATTTCAAATCTAGGTAGAATTTGACTACAACTGAATACACATATTAATATGATATGCAACTAACGACAAACAATTAATGCAATTACATATATGAAAGTTGAAACGATAAGCAACAAAAGTAGCAATTCAAATCGATAACCCATTTCTTAATTACCTCTTTATGATATAGAAATAAAAAAACATAGATATCGCACAAATACACAACAAATCAGAAAAAGGAATTAACTATATGAGCAAAATAATGATAATAATGACATGCTTACTACAATATTTTTTAAACAATCACATCAGCACCTACCTAAATTACTCCTGCAATAACAATACTATTTACTTAAAAATAATACTACATTTAAGATAAAACATATGTAACCTAGGCTAAAAAAATCAAAAAAAAAACATACGACACCACTTCTAAGTAGCATATATTTCACTAGTCATGGAAAGCTTATTCAAACAAGCTCTGTATTTTGATTCCACTGACTGCCACAATTAAAGAGCTACAATAATATCAGTAGAGTATATGAAGTAATGACATTCTCTAAATTTATATAAGTGAAAATAAGTGCAAGCAAAAAATATTGCACTAAATCGAATGCATACATGTCGAACAATAAGCATAATAACAATAAATCGGTAGAAGTTGTTACTAAAACATATGACATGAGCAGGGGTAATGGATCAGATATCTATTATTAAACTAATTTTCTATAGAAGCAAAATATTCATATTTTATAAGTCGTGGACTAATCATAAAAATTCAAAAAATTTGCATGGTTGCAAGATTACAATCAGTATTCCTATATATACGAACATGATATACAAACATATCTCGAAATACAATTTGTAATCATATCATGATATACAAACATGATATACATACATATCAGGATATACAAGAATACTACCAATATATCACGTTTGTATATCATGATTCGTATATCATGTTTGGATGGTTAGAGGATTACATGATTTGATGCAAGATTGTTTAAAAAATATGTTAATGCGCTATTAATATGCAGACGCAGTGAAAAGCGAGAGTACAAGCAATAATGTAAACTCAATAAACAGATCAAATGGCAAACAGATGATTTCGAATATGGTGACTGTATGAGTATCAAATGTATTCTGCAAAGACAAAGTGATTATGATATTTTATAAAATTTCAAATGGACTAGTCACCAATATATCAACATTCTTGCATGTCAAAAACCTTAAAACATTTGCTCTAACTAAAGAGCATACTTGCATGCTAAAACTAAAACAATATTTCTCAGGTTGAGCTGCAAACAATAAAACATGAAAATAAACATGATTGAGCAAATATTTGAAGGAAAACTGATTTGCGTGACCTAACAAATGAAAATTCTCAGCTAAATGGCATAGAATATATACTCTAAACCAAGAGTCCGTCCCATTATACCTTATACGTTAGTCAAATGTCATCGATTGAACACAAAGAAATGAACATATGGCAATTCTTATTGAAATAACATGTGTATTACGAGTCAAATGTCAATACTTCATATTATGTGTAGCTCATGTCAATTCTCGCATGTACAAGTTGTTGAAATGTTTGTTTATTTCTAGTTACTTATGGTACTGACTATGTTTTATGAAGTAACAAATAGCAAATAATCAGTTCAAACATGCCTCACTTGAATTATTGTTTTGAACAAATTGTAACATGTATAATGTCTTATTCTTCATACATTATCTTAGTCAAAAATATTATAACAAAACTTTTTTTTTCTTTAAAGGTGGTATAAATCTAAGTTAAAATTATGTTGTAAACAAAGAAACAAATAGATAAAGTAGCGTTAGGGACGTAGGGTAGAATCCTATAATAAAATCATTAAACAGTTGTTGTAGCAATTTTCTAACCAAAACTCAAGCAAATGCATATGTAGTTTTATGAACTCATTTGTGCTCATATACGAGTCAAAAAAGCCAAGAAATCCAAGTGTTACTAGTGTAATAAAACTGCATCTGACCTGATTTATTGGAAAGGTGGCAGATACTTATAATTTATTAGCAATAAATCTAAGGAAGTTCAACTTTACTACTCATACCCCTGTAACACATGAGAAAAATGCATGCTTAACAAGTAGAGGCATTATAAGCCTACGGAGGAAATAAGAAAATATCAGTAAAAAATTATTCTGTACTTTCTAGAAAAGAAAGATTCGAGAGAAACAAATTAAATGAATCATTATTAATATGTTTATGGAACTAGGGTTGCGATACTGAATAATATTACACAACTTCTTTTATGAATTAGGATCCAACACATATCAAACGCGAAATTATTTCTCTATCGTTTCAATCTAATAATCAAATACCTAATTCACAAAAATTGACCAAAGGGATCCTCAAATCATTCTCTCTTAATCCTAGATATTATTAGTTTGAAACAAACGAGTTAACCGTGAAAAAACATACAATCTACCCGATTTTTGGATAATATATAAAGAAGAAGTGGATTTTGCTCGCGACCTAATTTGAGTTTTCGCGGCCGTGAATCATAGGCGGGGTTTTAAACACGTTTGTTTTGTTTTTAATATTCGGGTTTAAGCCTTTTCACAGTGAGCTGAAAATAGGAAGAACGATAAAATACAGTATTTAAATTTCTTTGTTTAGCCCATTTTCAAAAATAGTTGTTTTCAAAAATAATTTTTTACAAAAGAGTAAGACAAACAAGTTTTCATTATTTTGTAAAATAAAAACTAGTCTAAAAACGTATAACCAAACAAGCCCAGTTGATTTTAATTTCAAGGCATCGAACAAAAAACCAAAAGTTGACTAAAGTGAATTTAATTGCTCAAATCTCTCTCTTAATTCTAAAAATATTGTGGGAACATTGCAATACCTTTTATTTTTTAAAATTGAAAATATGACTCATATTGAGAAAATTATCAATATTTGCAGTAAGAAAAAAAAAATTGGTGTGAATGGCAATTTTGTTCATCAAATTTATAGATAAAAATTGACATTTTGTTAAACACATTCAGCATTTAGAAATTCTAACATATGTAACCGAATTCAAATTCTCCTTTACACTCTTGAACGAAAAAAATAGATTTTTTTTCTTTCTTTTATTAGTTGAAATAAGATAACAAACTGGGAGTAGTCAGCAATGATTCAATGAATACTGCAAAATATATATACACACTAAATAAATTAAAGCGATGTTTATAACAATTGTGGTATACCTATAAACAAAGTAATTGAATGGCATATTGTCATCCTAAATATACAATCATAATTGTAGCTAATAACCCCAAAATTAAACTAAAGATGATAAATTAGAAATTAGGTATACCTAAAATCAGATCAGATTTGAGAGACTGAATATTTGAAATTGTTCCGCTTGTGTGTGTATTCGGTATTCCAATTGCGTGCGTATGCCGTATGCTGTATACCCTTGCATGTCTTCAGCTTCGTATGCCCTTGTTCTCTTCCCTGTTGCCCGCTTCGCCCTTTTTCTCAAATGCGATATTTAATTTCGCATTTTCCCATTTCGTTCTTTTTTTTCTATACGCAAGATGAATTTTGGTGCCCTAGAAGCCGATGATGCCCAATGCGTATGCCATTGCACTAGGCCAGGGTCGTCTATGCCCTTGAATACAGAGATACTGAAAGCGTTCTAGTAAAAAACAAAAATGTTTGTTGAAGTTAAGCTAGCAAAGTGAGAGTTCAAGAATTCAGATTAGGTCGCTGCAGTTAGAGTTAGGTGTAAAATTGTCCGAGTAGTAATGATAATATATTATCGAACTAACTTTTAAAGGGTACCCTTACCCAAAACTAGAATGAAAATTGTAAAAGGTACCAATTTAGGTATGTTGTTTATGATTAAATGGCCAACAAATAATTAATTGTAAACCACAAGCAATAATAAAAAAATGGTGGAATTCAGACTTCATTTGTTAATACGTTTAAATCCCTTGTAGATATTAAAGTCCCCAAGATTTTCTTATGTTATTGAATTCTCTCTGTGATCACATCAGTGCAAGCAACATAAAATGGTTATGGTTTTAATAGTAATCTGCAATACAAAATTATCCATAGGCTAATTTATATAATGGAATAAACACCAATTTAGACACAAATAAACTCTAGATCAATCTCTTGGGCATTAAATGAAATATTCAAAAAAGTAAACTTAAGGGATGACCATACTGGTCTTAGAGCACAACAATCCAAATTTTGCATGTTTACATCCATCGCTAGTGCTATTAAATTTGTACGATTGTCCGATTCTCATTTGCGCTCATAACCGAAATATATTCGCGTTTGAATCTATCCGATTTTCATTTACAACACAAAGTAGGGAAATTTCCCTTAGAGTCCATCTAACTTTCATTTAGATCAACAAAATTTATATATTAAAAAAAATCTCATTTGGTCCATGTTCATTCAAATTTATCTAAATTTCTTGTAATTCAGCCTGTAACTAAAGAATAGTCTATTAAAAAAGAGTAAAATTTAATATAAATAGCGTTGTGCCTCCATGTCCGTTTGACCCTGTCTATGTCTAATTGTCAATGTTCATTCGATTTTATATAGCACACAAGTTAATACAATAAAATTTGTTCAAATATAAATCTCATTTGATTCGTGTTTGGTCTGAATCTATTTAGGATTGAAACTGAACATACATGTTTCCACAGTTCCATTCCAATCCGACCGATTTACCTCCTTCTCGACAACTAACTTTGACCATTAAATAGAAATTAATTATTCTATTTATATTGCAGTATAAAAAAATCTTATTGTTGGAAAATCACATTTCATGTTCAACCACCACATAGGTGCGCAAATTATGTTCCTTCACTTCTGGTACAACTACAATGATCTATCATCCACGTGTTGTTCAGTAAACCAACAAATAAATAGGATGAACTACTACGCTATGAGAGGAAGGAATGGAGTACATTTGACACAATAGATTTTAATAAAATTAAGTAGGGAGAGTTACAGGTTACCAACGTATAATAGCACTAGAAAAACCTGAAAACAATAAAATATATATGGCAATCACATACCCATCAACAAAAGATGATTTATAAGAAAACTCAGCGGTAGTTTCTTTTATAACTATCCAGTCCAAAGTTTAAAGCTATTATCACCTATCAGTACAATATCAGATTGCTACAGAAGATATAATTAATTAAAATGGCACTTGGCACAAATTCATGAAAGCTAATATCTAAATTGTTTTTCTTTTGCAGTTTTAGTGATTTTTCTCTATGTTTTGTTATAACTGCCGTAGAAGTATCCAAGGCCATATTCATGAATGCATTAATGTGATTAGATTTGATGAATATTAGATTGACCATAAGAAACCAAAAAACTATTTTGAGACATGATATAACTTTATTGATAACCTCAGCAGCTCAGAGTACAAAATATTTGGTACTTAAGCAAAACAACAACAATTACTAGTATCATCATTGCCCGGAACTAAATCAGCGCACTTTCCACCAACAAAATGAAGATCAATACAGGCTTGATTGCAGTTTGGGAAGTTCTGGCATGGACCTTGAGGAATAAGGCGCTCATCTTCTATAACATACCTTGCATCAACACTAACTATATAGAGAAGAAAGTGGTTAGTCTGATTCAAATATAATATTTACTAATTGTAACAGTTATGTATTCACCTGAGCCGAGAACAAATGACATAAGAGCTAAGGCAGCTAAAAAGTAGATGAAAAACGGTTTAGTAGCCATTGATTATGAATATTTTTCTTTTCTCTGTTGATTTGATTGCTTAAACTGAATGCATTCCATCCTTTATATAGCATTTTGTTCGCCAATCAAATAGAGAATATTGATTACAGATTCATGCATGTACTGGAGCAAAGAAATCGCTTTACCGTATATTATTATGTATTTATTGGAAAATACATATATATGTTAACGCATCTTAGCTGCCAGTTAAGCTAGTATCCGAGATTTTCAAAGTTATATCTTTAATGAATACGATTTTTCTTTTCTTTTTTAATTATATATTAATTCAACCTTCGTAGTTAAAGGATTTATGCATTGTTAACAAAGATATAAATGAATCACTGTACCATATAAAATTAATCCAATAAAGATTACAAGAGTATAAATATGTGTCTGTACACACATATATACAACGCAACCTTGCGGGTTAAGTTAATCACCAATACTTTATAAGTAATATCTTGAATGAACAAGAATTTATTTAATTATAAGTTAATCCATCCTTCCTAATTAAGGTCATAAACACTATTTCTATTCAAAGCACATTGAGTGTGACATCCCGTGAATTTTGACCATTTAAATATTAATTTATATTAAATTTTTGAGGAAAAATTATTTTTGATTTCTTAATGTAATTGATACAGAACGATTTTAATAAGTTGAAATTTGACTAATTGTAACAAGCAATTAAAAAAGAGCAAGTTAAAAGTAGTTGGTGCTTTGAATTAAATAAAGTTAGCGCTTAAATGAAATTAAAATATATTTTGAGAAAAATAAACTATATAATTTCACTTTTAAAGTTAAGGATAATTCTATAAAGAGAATAAATGTAAATCTTGAAACAATAGTTTACTGTCATAGAATAGTATCTGTAAACGATATAGAAATTTTTTTTACGTTAAACTTAAAAACTTTAATTTTGAATTTGAATTTGGATTGCATGTATTTAGTTTAATTTAAATAAATTAGACCGATCGTTAAATTAAAAATTTCATAATGCATGGTATTCAACAACGTTTAAATAAGTAAATAAACAATTCTAACGTTTAGTACGAATCTACACTAAGGCACTTATGAGTATATATATTGAGATTATAGTGTATTACGCAGTTATATATATATATATATATATATATATATATATATATATATATGTGAGGGAGGTTCTATGGCACCCCTATTATGTTGCATCTTATTTGCCCCTCATTAATAACCATTCATTTATATTTAAATAAGTTAGTGTGTAGAGAGAGAGAGTTAGTGGAAGGAGAGAGAAACAAGAATGTGCGGTGGAAATCAGGGGGCTATTGGGGTGCTGAACTATTTGGGGTGCTCTTGATCCTATCTCTCTCTCTCTATATATAAATATATATATATATATATATATATATATATATATATATATATATATATATATATATATATTGAAGAGGGTTCATTGGCACCCCTAATAATGAGCACTCCGAAAGCCCCCTATAGAAAATAAACATTTATATTAGCTTAGGTTAGTGGTAAGTGAGAGAATAAGTGGAGGAAGAAAGAAAAAAGATATATGATGGAAATCAGTGGGCATTTTGGGGTGCTGCACTGTTTCGGGTGGATTGAATGCTTGGCATATATAATATATATATATATAAGTATAGATATTGCATAAGTTTTGTAGGTGTTTGTTTAGTACACATACTAATTAAATGTACAAATAGTAGAAGAAAATAGTTTAAAATATTGCCTTTGTCAAACGCTTAATAACAAATAGCACTGTATTAGTTTAAATTTTGTTCTTTCCATCTCTATAAATAGCACTGTATTAAATCGGCGCGGGCTGGAAAAAATAAACGCGCACCTATTGCGTCACTCTAACGTATTCACCCTGAATGTTATGAGACGTAATGTTACGCTCCGTAGTATTGATCAGCAATGATCAGTTCTAAGATGCTGAGATGACCTAAGTCCGGTCACAAATGGCTGGCGTTTGTAGGGAAACTGACGGAGATGGGCGGATCCAAGACGAGCGTAGCTTGGACTGAAGAGGAGAGGAACGGAAGTAGCAAACATGGAAAAGTAAATATGCGTTGGTGAATTAAGACATGACATGGGAGAGCTTACGTGGAGTCATGGTTCAAATGAACAGGGGAATGTAGTACATGGTCAGATAGTTAGATGTTGGAACGAAGAGAACTATAGAAGAAGAAAGGAGCAGCTCGAGGAAGATAAGGTAACAAAGAAAATCTGTACACCATTACGTACGTGAGAAGCTGGGCACTTTTTGGGAGCAAAGCTTTAATTTGACTTGCCTGTTAAGTATTAGGTGAAGAAATCATCAAGTGAAGAAACGGTCAGGCAAAGTGGGAACAAGGCATTGGATCAAAGAGGAGACGTGATCAAGGAAATGGAGTCCAACATTTCTGTTTGAACATGAAAACTGGGTGGACGTTAGGGCTAACGACGGTTCTCTCGGGTACTATGGAAACGTGGTGAGCTCCTCTCGAACCAAACGTGATGGGTAACAAAGTAACGATATTATGGAACTTTGTTTTTGTTAAACTGAAGTAAAGATGGGAACAAAGTAACGATATAACGGTATAATTCTTGCCAAATAATATGTACACCAAATGGTGGTTACTTTCTTGCCAAATGAAGAGTATAACGGTATAATTCTAATACACAGGCCAGGTTAACATATAATTAGGGAAATTGTTAAATTGACTACATTTTTTTTAAGAGAAGGGTAAATTTAAGGGAACTCCATATTATTTTTTTATTGTTAGGGGTGTGTAACGACCCAGATTTATGGACGTTTTTTTTTAATATTTAATATGATTTAAATATCAAGTTGATAATATAAATAAATTTTTATATTGAGTTATCGATTTAATAATCAATTACAGTTTAATTTCAAGAATATTGAATTATCGTAATACAAAATATAATGTAAATCGAAGTTCAAAACTGAATCAAAATGATTCAGATATTTTATTTGATTATAAACGATAATAATAATAATAATTTATTATCGAGAAATTGATTTGTTTCTGAATTTAAATTTATTTTATATTAATTTATTTTGGTTATTTTATACGTACAAATTTAAAATTCCAGAATATATTCTGTTGAGCTCAGAATATCGTTATTACATTTAAATGTCGGTCTATACGCTGAAATAGCGGTTCAGGATTTAAATTAATGGACCCCGAAATATTTGATTGTGGATAGGTACGAAATCAAATCAGTATCTATTTAAAAATATACAAAATCTCTTTAACTCAAATCACATTAATATAATGTACCAGCGTAGATTTAACTCCTTGAGGACCAAGTATCTTCCTCTATAAATCGCGACTTCTGCTACTTTTTCTTCATCAAAACCAAACCAGAAAAAATGGCCTCTCCCTGATGAATTCAAAAACAAATCCAAACAAATTCCTAAAATCATGAAATCCATTCGATGAGCTCGTATTGGTTCGATGTTCACCCTGGTGCCTTCGATTTCGGGTGCGATGTGGTTTTTGTCCAAGCTCGAATTAGGACATCGACATCTGGGTAGGGGTTTTGACATTAAAATTAAAATTAATTATAACCAATCATTTGATAAAATATCGATTTATCGCCAGGTGAATCGACGGAAATGAAGTTATAAAATTTATTTTATAACTGAGAATAGATTTTGAAATCTATTATTTTCGATTAGAATTTGTGAAAAGGAAAGTAATATTCAAAATTAAATTATTTAAGTTTATATATAATTATATAATGATTTTATAATGCAAATTCTTATGTAATAAGATTCATAAGCAGTTGAGCAGAATTTAATGTAACAGTTAAGAATTGGATTTAATTTTTCTACGAAACAATTAAATGAAGTTATTTAAATTAATTATATTTTTAATTAATTTAAAAAGAGGGTAAATTGGTATTGATTAACGAGACAATCATGAGTTGAGTTGACGAATTCAATTATTTTAATTGAAATTGGTTTTTTGATTAATTTACTTTTAATTAATCAAATGAAACAGTTTAACGAATAGTTGTTTAATTTTAATAAGACATTAAAAAGGAATCTATTATTTATTTAGTTAATAAAGAATTTAACTACTTCAACAGTAGTTAATAATGAAGTAAATTATTATTTTAATTAATAAGGATTTAAGTGATTATTATTTAAATGAAATTCATTTAAATATGTATCAGGTCCGAAATGAAATACAATCAAGGTTTGAAAGGAGTTAATGAATAGGGTATATTAAAACCCAGTTTCTTTTATACTAAGTTATAAAAGGTATGTTAAGGGAATAGGATAGCTTAAAGTAAATATTTACCTAACATTTGAATTAAGTAAACGAAAGCGTGATAAAAAGGGTTTATATTAAACCTGAATTTATAAATAAGATTTATAAAAAAGGTGTGGAGTTAAATCGTTGACTTTAAATTGACGATACTTAATAATGAGATAAAGAAAGACGAATGGAATTGAAACGATATTTTCAGTTGGAAATTGGTCGAATGAATTAGAAATGGAATAATATGACTTGATAACTAGTTAAGATAAGAATTGGAACCTAACTGGAGATTGGTTGAGTTGAGTGATTTTTTGAATATTAATTTGATGTTGATTTCGGTCTTCGGGGCTGATACTTAAGAAATTGTTCGATTACCAATTTACGGTCAGGGATTAATTAATATTGAAGTATAAAGATTTGAGAATACTATGGGATTTCCAAAGTAACGGAAATAAAGACTTGAGAATATAATATGATTTCTGGAGTAAAGGAAATAAAAGGACTTGAGAATATGTATAATATGATTTTCATGGTAAGGAAAAACAAAAAGGAGATTGCCTGAAAATATCACGATGTTTTCAAGTTAAAGGGAATTGAGAAGTTGTGTTTTGAAATAGGATTTTCTATAAGAATAAGAGTTAATAATTATTTTCAAATAATGAAGTAAAAGAGATTTGTAACGTTTTTTTAACGAGTGGGTAGTTGAAGTGATTTTTCAATTGTAGATAACGAGTAATGATATGGTAAATAGTTTTGAAGATAATCGTATGATTTAATAAAAGTGAAATGTTATGTTGAAGTATCGAAAAGTTTTTTAAGTTCTAAATTTACCATTTGTTTGATTATTAAATTAAAGAAGCCAAGTGATGCTGAATACTGGACCAGTAAATCTATTTTTATTTTTATGATTGAATGGTTGTTTAATTGATAGTTAAATAACCGACTATCAAATCTGACCTATACGATTGTTGGCACGTAAAGACCAGTATCGAATTTGTATTTGAAAACCATTCCGACCAGCAAATACGAAATGTTAAAGATTTCAGATACTGATCGAAATAGAGAAACTGAAGACCGTGGATATTTATAAAACGATAGAGTTACTTTAAATCTCGGGTTTAGCGGCCGGAGATATATTGTAATCCTATCGTGGTTGAAATCTACGGATTGCAAGGACTATTCGCTACTGATTTATAGTGTGACGACCCGCCCCGCACTAGCCTGCATTTCCTCCGAAGGTGCGTTGTACACATGCCCGACTAGCACGGAACGGTCGCCAAAGAAAGGAAAGAAGAGAATGAACTAACAAGGAACCTGTAGAATGTTTCACAACGCATGGAACAAAATATAATAATAATATAATCTTGACATAAAACAGGCGAGACAGAGCATAAGCTGAAAACTAAACCAACATAGCAGCGGAAATCCAAATACAGCTTATTACAACTTTTCAAATTTATTGTCTCTAAAACAAAAGAAAGCTAAAGTAGAAGATGCACTACTAATGCCCAAGCAGTGATCTTCAACAACACAGGGAGAATATTATATATATCATACGTGGAAGCCTCCTGCTCGTCTCCGAATTAGCTACCCGTGCATACCCAGCTAACCTGTCTCTAGTCTGCTCGTGAGAGCACCCAGAGTAATAAGAAGAGACATAAAACTCTGGGTCAGACAAAAAGTCCGGTATGATAAGCAGCTAAACAGAACAATGACAGTTATACTAAACCATACCTGAACCTGGACCTGCAACCAAAGAGTTAGCACTACATACCGTACAATACTCTAAGGTACCACAAAACAAATGGTGTAAAGATAACGGGGGTGGGGCGTGCATGTCATAATGATGGTAAACAAGTCAAGCATAGCAACCATCCTCACATCTCTCACTTAGTGCGTAAAGCATACGATGTCCACCACTGTCAATCACTAGACCCGTCGAAGTAGTGACGGAGTTCGACTTGTACAACTACTGCTACTACCAAGCTTTCCACATGGAGTCATGACCAAATCTTTACAAATGACCCCACTTCATTGGTCTATTAGCTCTTTAGTCGTACCTAGGCCGCTGTAGCCCTGAATCCGTTCAAGTACTTCCTACACATAGTGATTCAAAGTTACAGACATCGACAACCCCTTAGCATACGTCCCGCAGCAAAGCCCAATCATGAAGCTCACTCGTTGGTTCCCAACTGGATCCTGAGTCAAAGCTCCTCATTTGGACTTTGCATCTCGGGTTCTGGTCGAATTGGAGTTGGTCTTCAGAAGAGTCATCATGTAGTAGTAATAACACACATGCGGTTCGGTTCGGATATGCATAGTGCTCCAGTCCTCATCTGTTCGGATATGCATAGTGCTCCAGTCCTCATTGGTTCGGTTCGGTCTAGTGCCTCTTAGTACGCTCCTGGGTGTGGCTCGGTTCGGTGTCCCCCTTCTAGCTCGGTTCGGTTCGGATGCTCCGAAGTGGTTCGGTTCGGGTGTGCCATGCTCCATTCGGTTCAGTTCGTCCCTCCTGCTCCAGCTTGCCTACTCCGATCCGATCCCGCTCGCTTGCCTGCTCCGATCCGATCCGCTCCCTAGCTCCGATCCGATCTTTTGTCCAACTCCAACTCTAAGCAATGGCCTTCCTTCCTGCCAAACTTCCTTTGTGCCAAACTTCAGTTCGGTTCGGATTCCTCGCCCAGCTCTCCTATCCGATCCGAGCCCATACCCGATCCGATCCGAAACCCTACACAACTTTCTGCAACTTTTTCCAGCAACTTGTTTATGCCATTCGCCGACTTTTTCGACCAATCTAACTATACTAATCAATCACAAAAAAAGTCATACAGTCATAGCAACAAATAGAAGTGACCATAAACACCAACACATCAACAATAACATGTAAAACGGATCAAATATAGCCAAAACCCCATATTTTCCCTTAAGCATGTTTCAGTAAAACTAAAGACATGATTAGCAAAACTTAACCAAATCAAACCCAATTTATAACAGAGGTCTAAAACATTATTTAAGAATTTATAAATATTTTCCAGAATTTATTAGTGTATAAATTCGCTAATCTTCACTAATTACCCTTAATTAACCGTAATTAGTGCAAAACTATGCAAATCACTCACCTTAGCCACAATTAAAACTCCAAAACTGAAATATTCTTCGATTTGGCGCTGTCGCCAATCTTACACAGCAGTTCTACCTCGATTCCCGTGCTAATCCGCCTTAATTTGATGTAGTTTAAGCCAAAACTTGATTAAGAAGTGATTAGGGGTGTTTTTAGATGTTGGAGGCCATTGTTAGGTTGAAGAAAGAGTTTGTGGCGGCTGAAAAATGAGTGAAAACCGAAATCCTAACCCTAGCAGCACTCAAATACCTCTATTCCCGAAATCCCCCATTGGGCCTAGCTGTTAATCACCCGGCTAAGCCCAATTAAGCTGTTTTTCACTATCTGAAACTTGTTTCAGCCATATCTCCCAAACGGTGAGTCCGTTTGGCTAATATGACCACTCTACGGGATTGTAAACCATCAAACAAATCTAATGGAAGTGGTTTCAGGTCAAAATTCCTTTCCAATCAAAAGTTATGGCCAAAACAGTATTAGTAGGGGCAAAATAGTCATTTAAAAATCGGCAAAAATCATGAACATGGGAAATGACTCCAATAGTCGTCTCCCAAAGTTACATAACCATACGACTTCATATGTTAAAGAAATAAATATTCTACGATCCTGCGATGCGTAGAATGCGGGTCGTTACATATAAGGTGATACCTAGGATGTAGTAGGAGGGTGCCTTCGGTTCATCCTGTTCCTGGATGACTTGTATGGACGGATGTCTGACAGAGTATTTCTTAAGAGTCACGTATATTGATTTCTATAAACGAATTTCTGTTGGTTGCGGAGAAGACTCTTCTCTTAGCTTAATTCCCAGAGTATTTTTGTGGACGTCAACTAGTGATTTGACGGATCTGACAAAGTGGCATTCAAAGTGAATGGTGATGTAATGTGTTAAAGGTAGTGTTAAACCTCAAGCTTCTTTAACTGGGAAATGACAAAAATCGGGCAGGTAGAATGGCTAAGTGGGTAGCTCCCAAGTACGGTGTATAATCACCTATCTAGAGAAAATCCATTTCATTTATTAATCTATTTCGATGTTGTCCCTTATCTGGAAACGGTGGGTTGCACAAAACCGTTGGTGATATACATTCGATACACTCAAGCGAAATGAGTGGTCGGTCATGTGTGGTCGGGTTGCAAGACGTTCTTGTTGAACCCAGTGTGTTCGCCTCTAGAGATACACTATCGGAAGGTGGTTCCATACCTTGTCATAGTTGGAAATCCAATCTCCAATAGGAACCCGCGGTTTTTGATTGTATACTATATGTTTGGAACATGAGATGAAAGTGTTTCGCTAGATTGGTATTTATTTGTGTTTAGACACTATTATAATATCATAATAAGCTGTGATTTCAAAAAGAAATGGTTTGACTTTAAAATCAAGTTGGGTGATGTCTTTAGACTTAGCGATATTTCTCACTCTTGTTCACCAGACTGATCCGGGGTTTCGTAAATGCTCGGGTTAGACCGGGTTGTACAAGGTTATCGGATGTTGTGAAGTCCAGAGACGAGATAAAGGTGTTCAGACGGATGGTATCTAGAAATTTTTCCGCCGTGTGTTGTATATGAGGACATATTAAAATAACTGTCTAGATGTATTGATGTGCTCTGATGATTATAAGTTTTTATTTTAAAGCTCTCAATAAAGTTTTGTTTTCTACTATATTTTATTTCGCTGCGATGGGAGACTCTGATGTTGTTGGGTTGTTCTTTTTCTTCTATTCTAATATTTCTTTATTTCTTATCTCACCCTCTATATTCTTTCATTAACAAGCTGGTGTTTTGGATACTTGAGTTCTGGCAAGTAATACAGGTTTTATGTATTATTGTTGGAATTCGGGAGTCGAATTCACCGGGTCGTTACACATACCATTTAATCATCTTTTTCCATCAATCAACCATCTATTTATTTAGAAATAACCAAAATAATCCAGGGATGCTAGACCAGCTTCAAGTCAGTGATCCAAGGGGAAAAAATCTACAGAAACACGTTATTTTTAGTTAACTTAATTATGAAATAAACATTCCAAGGAAATAATCATGAAATACACATATCATTTAATGATCTCTTACTACGGAGTGTTGGTTACTAAAAGTTTGTTTCCCTTTTGTGATGTTTAAAGGCATAAACAAATAGTAAATGATCATACATGTCAAATTGATCTTTTCCGTAAAAAATACTATTCTAATACATTTTATTGCAGGACATAAACCACATTGCAAGTATTTTCAAACTTATATTTACAACTGCTTACATGTATCATAAATGGCTTGGGCTGTGCATGCATCATAAATGGGTATATATTTAAATTCTAAAAAAGGGACATAGATGGCTTAGGCTATTCATGTATCATAATTGTCCATGATTCATAGTTCAAAGGAATAGGTTCTTCCAAATTTTTGCAAATTACATTGTAGGAATCATGCGCAAGTCCAATCCATGTAGAAACATAAGAAAATACTTCCAACCCATAAACCTGTGCATAACCTTTCAACTCATACAACTCATATGCAAAACAAGCAATAAGAAAAGAAGCAGGCTTGTTTAAAATAGAACTCAAAACAAAAAAAATTAACCCAAAACTTACGAGACATGAATATAAAATATAAGCTAACAAAGTAATCAGTTAAATCATTGAATATGATAGTTATCTTAGGTAATTTTTATTCTAATCCACAATTTTAAAAAGTTAATCCGCCATTTTACCTTAATTGGTTAATCCATAACTATTTTGTTAGTTAATCCACATGTGGATTAACTTAAAGATTTCATGTTTTTTTCTTCAAAATGTATGTATTGCTTCTTGTACAAAGACTTAGACTCGCGAACTGACTTAAAATACGTGCAACAATGAAAACCACACTATAAGAAAGTTTTCATTAAACAGAAGGAAACACAAAATACATCACCAACAATACTAGTTCACCATACAAGAGCTAGAAATATAATAGAAGATATAGACTATACAAGGATGAACTGACATATTTAACCATGCTCTTTTTCAATAGTCAGAACTGTTGCCATCTTGGATAATGCTTGCAATTTATCATGATGTAATCAAATGCCTATGAATGCAATATGAACGTCATCAATCCTACAGCTGGGCATCTCTTGTAGAAAGGGGTATATAGCGAACAACTAACTCTCACTGCGCACAGAAATGGAACCATCTTCCTTTTTATCCACCACCTTTTATTCTTGGAAGTTGGTGCCAACTAGAACCACCAATCGAACACCAGGCTTTAGATGCTCGACCATTGCCCTTAGAATCTCTGGTGTTGTTGCTCCTACATGAATTCCATCACATGGGGCCAGTTCAGGCCAACCCAGCCTTCCATCTGCATCATTTAGCAGCATATTTTTTTAGTCCCCCAAATTAATCAACTTCAAACTAAAAATAAACAAACTACATGCTGTTATTATGATTTTTTTAGGTGGATAAAATAACTGAAAATCAAATATTATTAAAAGTCAATGATGCTATTTTATAGTGTGGTTTAAATTATTAAAAATGTCGATTAGAATAAAAATTGCCATTAGCTTATCATGGAAGTGAGTTTGTATAGTCCTGTACTTCTGAAAGAAATTGTCTTATAGATTGATAGAAACTGAACTAAAAAGAAAAAAGTACTTTTCCTGCCTGAGTTCACAGTTAAGGAAACACATAATAAATCAACTTTATGGAATAGGAAAGTTAGAGATTAAGAAATTTAAAGATATTTATAAAAAAGGAAATAAATTTACCAAAACTGAATTAAAATACAAATGTAGTAACAAGTGTAGGTAATTTAAACAGTAATAAAAATTAACTGCTATGTCAATTGATTTATTCGAATTGTGTTTATAAAAAAATAAGATGGGTTTACCAAAATTGGAAATTCTGTCAAACCTTACTTTCTCAACGCTAAATAAATAATCCATGATATGCCCTTGTAGTCTAAAAATGAAAAATGTACGAAATGAAAGAACACTATGTTTTGTATCTTAAAATATAAATCCAGTAATAGGTCTATCACTTTTGAGTATTAAAAATTTTTGTAACTAGTATGTTAATCAAATTATTTGAATAATAAAACACTAAAGCAGGAACAGATTTACCAAATTAAAAAATTTAAGTAAAAAAATTATTCTTTGAATGGTAAATATATAATCCACGGTATGCTCATGTAGTCTAGTAATGGAAAAGATTTTGCGGACCAAGCTAAAAATTCTAGCGTATCAATCAAATCAAAGAGACTCCACAAATTGATCATATCTAGCTTTTGTAGTCCGTAGTGACCTGTAGTATGGGGCCAACACAACAAAATTGGGATAAAACAATGCCTAGAATGTATTCCCTAAGTTCATTATGACATTGCAGTAAATAATAATACTTGCACTCGATAAAGAAATAAATGCACTTGGAAGTATATGTGCTAAAGTGTGCAACAAACAGAAAACCTCACGTTAAAAAGCTTGGCAAAAAGACCTCACCATCAAAAGAGGGGCATCTGGTAATTTGATAAAATCGATACGCTCGATACGTCAACGAAACTCATTGCACTGGTAAAATTCAACCTCGGAAGCCCAACTAGTTGACATTGACTAGTTAAGAGCCTCAGGAATAAGGAGCCGTGGATACATTGGTCAGGTCGAATTAAAAGAGATCTCTTATAAGGATGAATTAATTCATTGAGTAAACCTAGAGTGTCTCGATGTAAAGGCCTCCTCGTCTTCGATTCCATGAAAAATCCTTACAAGTAGTCTTGATCATCCATCATCAATTTAGGTAGTGGCGCCCCTCTGGAAGATGCAAAGCTCCAATCATAAATAACTTAACCCGATGGCATTCTGCTTCAAAAAGGAATAACCTAAGGATAAGCGATGCTCAAAAGGTGACTATGCGAACATGACATAGGTCAAATCTAATAGAGCGATAACACTTCCAAAGGAATTGAAGCCGATAGCCACCATGGTATGCAAGTAACAAACCAAAATGGTATCAAACACCATTGGAGGAGATAACATACCACAAGGCTATAATATACAAAAGGCATCCTAGCATAAGCAAGAATGTCATAGTAGAATATAAGGCGCTCATAGAGTACGGAGAAAGTCAATACGTGCTAAAAAAGAAATAATGCATGAAGCGATTCGTTTCTGCACAAGCATTGATTGCAAGGCCTAGCTCCCAGGCTCATAGTTATCAGGATAGATGCTGTAAAAGTAGAATGAAAAATGCCACCCTATTGCAACTTATTTAACATTTCACATGAGCCACTCAATTTACCGATACAATCCTGCGGTCATCGCCACCCAAAAGGGTCGACCTAAAATATGGAATATGCTAACTAGGGCATCACTAGTTATTATATGAGTCAGACTAGACCCAAAAAAATTCATAAGAAAAATTGTCAGGTATGCACCTTTGATAAATGTTGAACGTTGTGTAGTAACATTTCGAAAAGAAGATGCTTAGAACCCATAGTAAAAATCTAGACTAGCGAATCTCAAGTATCGTTGACAAGCAAACGAAGTGTTTAACCAACGTAAACTACATTTAGTCGGTCATAAACTCTTAATTGAAACAATTTCACATTGATAACACATTTGAGTTTATGAAAGTTTCTCATGATATATTCCCTCTTCTTGGACTAACCTACTGTCTTCTTGAGCAATTGACAAGGAATTCACCCCAAATAGGCGCAAAAGCTCTTCATTATATGTTCTCTAGACGGGAATATGTGCTAAAAGAGACTTTCTAATACCAAGCTATGGCACTCACTATTCAGTCATCTGATTGGGTCTAAAATAAAATACATACCCTAGAGTGCATGACAAATGTGAATCGATAGCATCTCAAATTGCTGAAGTTTGAAGACTGATGACTAAAAAGCATCGAAAGACTGACATCCATTAAGCTCAAAATCCAAAAGCTAAAAGCCATGGGAAAATTTAGGCTCAAATTTCCAAGTCCGAAAAATATCATATTGCACCAAACCTTGAAGCTATCTCAATGTCCAAAAGGCACCAACCAAGCTATTGCAAAAAAGCCGAAAGGTGGACGATCGGCAAATTCCACTTTCCCCGAAAATTTTGCGTCAGATTCAGGAATTCCAAACTGAATGTATGCTTAATTGAAAGCACACTGAGTTAGCATTGAAGGGCATCTCTCCGATGGATTATCAAGAGGACGGGGTACAAGAAAAGACTGATCTACTTCCGACCTTGAAGGTGCAATCTCTCTAATCTCGGTAACTTGAATTGAAGCTCCAATTTGAGCAGAAGAGATTTCCTCTCCAGAACGGTAACTAATCGTCGGTCGAGTATCCATTCTACAGAAGGAATCTCATTTAAATAACTTAAATATGCGCATTTCCTAAAGTGTAAAGTGTTGTGCAAAAAAAATTATATAAGTTATTAAAGACGAAGCTTGATATCTACCGTTGGCGTATGTCGATTAGCAGACCTCAAGCATCGTCAAGAATTCAAAGTAGAATATCGTGTCTATGAAAACAATGTTCAATAAGTTATAACTGGTTGAGCTAAACCACTTGGCTTAGATACTCCATTCAATTCAAATTAATAGATTCGGTGTACTTCATTTTTAAAATTCACGCTAATCTATCATCGATATAGGCAATCGATGACAAAATAATCAACCAAAACGGTGCAAGGTTTTTATTATTACAGGACTATAGCAAAACGAAGCCGATTCAACTTGTTCATTCATTTTCAAATTGGGTCATCTTCAACAAGTCCATTGTTAACTTGAAAATCAAACCTATGGATCGTTTACTAATAAAGTTCGATCAAAACAGTATTAACAATTGGAGGTCGCTGATTTTGATGCATTAATTGTCTATAGTGCACAACTGGTAGAGGATCGCATCGAAAATTGGTTCAACTTCAAAAGCTCCAATGATTGAGTCAAAGATCAACAAACTAAAAGCTTATCAACGCACCCAAAATCAGGCCTAGTAGTCCCTGACCATAACAAGCTCAACAATCAAAGGCTCCCAAGCCCCAATCCGTTATTCAAACCAGAAGCATGAATCATCAAAAATATTTAGTCAACAAAGGAATTAACCAATCACTCTCAAAGCCCTAAAACCACCAATGTGCAAAAAGTTGATTCAACTTTAAATTTGAAAGTGAATGACACCTACAATAGTCAGAAATGATCGGATCATGGTTGTAACACCCCACGTCCGTTAATGTCACTCACAAAGGGAATGCATTAACTTCCATGGAGGTTTTAAGTGAATATAGAACAGAAAAATTACAACAAGATAGATAATAAGTAGTACTTGGAAATCTAAAACTTTATTTCATTGCAGCGGAAATTAAACATGTTTGTTACATCATAAAACCATAAATCAGAGTCAAGTACAATATCCATCTTGATAAAACAAAATACATAATCCCATTACATAAATAGCCATTAAAGAAGATAACAAGCTGGACTTTACTTCAACGGTCCAAGCTTTCCAAAAGAGAGATAAAGCAATCCAATCAAGCTCCACTAGAGCTGGGCCCACCCTGAGGACCTGGAGGGGGAAAAAGATAGAAATAGAGGGGGTCGGACATAAAGTCTGGCGAGTATTATAATCCTAACAATACTATTATCAAAGTAACTAGACTAAGGCATAAGCTGGAAAACAAGGAAATGTCTATGAACTATTGGGTATGGAAGAGCAGATAAAGATAACATTAAAGGCACACCTAATTACTAACGAATAATTACTACACTGCACCACACCAGTCACCCTAAAGGTTGATCCCACTTGCTTCACTTAGAAATCATACAAATAGCTTTTTGTAGCCTTAGCTGACTACATAGGTGCCGCCTGCCCCTATCTTCTCTAAGTGAACCCCACTACCGACTACCCACTTGCGATCGGCTCCCTGCTCGTAGATACCCATGCTGGCCCCACAATGGGGTGTATCACTCCCCTAAAGTGGCAACCCGATACAGCTAAAGAATGCACGGCTTATACCTACATGATGCAACAACGTCTTACCTACCAGCCCGGGTCCACACATACATATGAAACCCGTTGGACTTGCGTTGCCACCGCTAACCCGTTTGGCCTTTTATAGTCAAGCCCAGTATGCGTGTCCCGTCCTCGACTTGGGTCGAGCCCACAAAGATACGTTTAGGTTACTGGTTGAAATGGCCCCCCAATTACTTACCACAAGCTATCCACTTAAGTTTGTCCCCACTAGTATATCCCACTTAACCCTCTTCTTAGTCATGTTCATTAACATGTGTGTTTGGTTAAGTCTTACTAATCGTATTTCAAATGCCACTAAAGGCACTCACTAGATTCCTCATGTCACCCAAGGCACCTACTTAACCCCCATGTCCCACCTCACATGTTTGTCTGGTTAAATATTTCTTAATTCATTAAGGCCATAACTTTATAAAGACCTCTCACATTAGACTGGCATTTATGGCCTCTGGATTTGCCGGCCGGGTCCGGGCAGTCTTACACCATAAAAGAGTCTAACCTCGTGTCTTTACAACTGTTATGCTTTAATTTGGGCCTAGGACCTCTCACATTGGGCTGACACTTGTGACTACTGGATTCGTCGGGCAGGTCCGGGCAGTTTTACGTCACAAACGAGTCCAACCTCGTGTCCTAAGCATTGATTAACACTTATAATCTTTTACCCCAGTTTTAAATATATCCCTATTCAAATCATTAATTAATCCCAATTTTAATGGTGTCCATAATTGACTCAATTATGGCCATCCACTTATGGTATGCAAAATCATATCAATTGCACCCCAATTTCTTAATATTAAATCCTTAATATTACCCCTACCCCACGTTATACGTCCGCTTATTCAACGCAAAATATACGTTAGACTCGAAGAGTCTAACTCATAGCACAAAGATAAATTATCACAACATATAGACAAATAAAATAGATCAAATCATAATAGGGGTGAAACTTGCATAAAACTACACATGTCATGGATCTAAAGGTGTCAACTTGTTTGGTTAAATGTCACAACTTACATAATATGATCATAACCCATGTTCATGTATAAACTTGCATATGTGGTTTATGCAACATAATGATGGTGTGAACTAGCATCTAACACATAGAACTCACACATGTCATAGCATAATTCTAGATCTAAATAGATGTCATAATTATAGATCTAAATAGATGTCATACAATATGTGAGATTATACATACTAATAAATCTAAAATTGCATAGGTGCATGTGATTTATCATGTGAATCATTATAGCCCAAATATATATAATCAACATCATGATTCATAAGCTAACTACAACATAATAACATCATGGCTTTGTAACATCGCAACTTAGCATAGAAACTTGCAACATATATAATATCATCATAGCATGATTTACAACATATAGGATATCATCATCACATAACATAGGATTTACAACATACATGATAGCATAAGGTTTACAACAACATATATGACAATTCACATCATTTTCTTATGATCCATATCTCATCTTAATCTAATTAGTTTGCTAATAATCTTATTAAGATCATCATACTCACAATTTGAAAAGAAAGAGAGTCTTGATTTGCTTTAGAGTTGTGTAGAATTAGAGTTCTGATTAGCTTTCTTCCTTCTTAGTTGGCAGCGTCTACACTGAGTTCCATGGCGACGGCATGACGGCGGCTATTCTATCTTTCATGTGAATTTAGAGTGAGAGACTACCTAGGTATATATAGAGTTTAGGATTTATTTAGACCGTCAGATCAACTCAGAACTAACCTGAACCGTTAAATTAGCCAACTCAGCCCTAAAGACACATCAGCAGCTCAAGATTGGGCTCTGCCAAAACCTACCCGACTGGACCAGGTCGACACCCAAGTCGACTGCGCAGTCGACCTGGTCCTGGGGGTGTCGACTGCCCAGTCGACTCCACAGTCGACCTGGGGTGCTGGGCAGGAAATTTCCCGCCTAGCCTGTTTGACTTCGAATTTTGAATTTTCTAAAAATTCCGATGGCCATATCTCGTTCATACGAAGTCCAAATCACGCAAACTCGGACTCTATTCCAACCAGAATTCCAAGTTGAACACAATGGCGCAACCCGTTTCCCACAATTCTCACGTCTGAGATTAGTTATTCTTTAATTTGTGAATATTAATATTAACAGAATTACGGGGTGTTACATTCTCCCCTCCTTAAAGGATTTCGACCCCGAAATCTTCAATTCAAGAAGAATGTATATTCTAACATCCAATCGTCCATCTACTCAACCATCAAACACAGGCATCCATTGTCCTTATAGACTTCTAATGCTTTCATATTTAAATGCACAGTGTGTGTATATGTCCATATCTAATGCAAAATCAGGCGATCCACTGATTCAGTTGACCTCCTTAATGCAAATCATGATAGTGCCATGTGTCCATTATGTATGCAAAAGTTCCTTAATGCTACATATTATCTCTATATGCGTGCACAATCATCATCTGAATGCAACATCCATATGATATAAAAAAATCCCCATACATCCATTTTACTAAATACATCCATATATATGCAATATGAAATATGAAGTGACTGAGCCGATCTAGTGCCTAAAGTGTGTGTATATGCATCCACGAGCAACCACTAGCAAACACTCGCATCCACTATGCATCCATCATACATAACATGTTTCAAACACATGTTTCAACCATAGGATTTCTCTAACTAAAGGTCAAAGATACTAGCGAGAGGACAAACTAAAGATAAGATAAGTAAAGGCTAAGCGATAAAGGAGAAATTAAAAGACATACCCTCAAAAAGAAAAGGGTAAAATGAACGCATCTTCTCTCCTGTCTGCCAAGTAGCGTTGCTCTCATCATCTCCCCATTGCACGTTGACTAGTCTGACCTCTCGATTTCTCAGCTTCTTAATCTCTGACCCAAGAATGCGCGTAGGAGCTCGTCGAATCGTCGCATCACGCTCTATCTCCACCTCTCTAAGCAAGTTCGGCTCTACCACCTCCGCGGCCTCGTGTAGGCACTTCCTCAAATGTGATACATGGAATACGTCGTGTACAACACTAAGTCTCTCAGGCAACTCCACTCTATATGCCATCTGTCCAATCTTCTCCTTAATAGGAAACGGCCCTACGAACCTTGGTGCTAATTTCCCAACGGACCCAAAGCGAACAACGTTCCGTAATGGAGACACTTTGATAAAGACCATGTCCCCAACATCAAACTCAAGATCTGTCCTCCTCTTATCCGCATAAGATTTCTGCCTATCTTGCGCTGCTTTCATCCTTCTTCGAATCAAATCAATCTTCTCCGAAGTCTCTCTCATCATATCGGGCCCAAGTAAGATCTTATCCGTAGATTCCCACCAACATGTAGGTGAACGGCAAGGTCGTCCATAAAGAGCTTCGAAAGGTGCCATGCCAATGCTGGACTGAAAGCTGTTATTATATGCGAACTCTACCAACGGAAGATGCTCTTCCCATGTACCCCCAAAGTCTAGGATACATAGCCTCAAAAGGTCCTCTAGAATACGATTCACCCTCTCGGTTTGGCCGTCCGTCTGAGGATGATATGCGGTGCTCAAACATAACTGAGTCCCTACCGCTTCTTGTAAGCTCCTCCAAAATTCGCTAGTGAAGATAGGATCGCGGTCGCTTACTATGCTAGAAGGAACACCATGCAAGCGAACTATCTCTCGGACGTATACAGAAGCTAACCATGGAGCAGTCCTCTTACTCTTCACGGGAATAAAATGGGTGCTTTTAGTAAGTTTATCTACTATAACCCAAATCCCCGTATTGCCCTTGCTTGATCTTGGTAATCTATCCACAAAGTCCATCGAGACACTTTCCCATTCCCATGGTGGAACCTCCAATGGGTGGAGCAACCTACCGGGTTTCTTTTGCTCGGCTTTTACTTGTTGGCACACCAAGCATCTAGCGACATGCTCGGCCACATCCCTCTTCATACCGGCCCAAAATAAAACTCGCTTCATGTCTTTGTACATCTTGTCCCCGCCGGGATGAATGGTCATCTTCGAACGATGTGCATCATCAAGAATAGTCTTCCTCAAGTCCTCGTCTCGTGGTACACAAAGTCTACTATCCCTACATAACCAACCCTTATTATCTAGGGTATACCTACGGAGATGGCTTGATGACTCCACTCTTTTGAGCTTCTCCACTAACTCAACCAACTGTGGGTCGTCTCGCTGTGCCTCTCCAATCCGTCCCAAAAGCGTAGGTCTGACCTCCAAGGATGCTAGCAAACCGGGTACAAAGTCAACGGAAGGTATAAAATCAATCATAGAGATAAATTCTAAGTTTCGTCGTTCAACAAACAACGGACTCAAGGACAACCTTTTCCTACTTAAGGCGTCTGCCACCACGTTACCCTTGCTAGGGATATATGCTATTTCGAAGTCGTAGGACGCTAAGAATTCCATCCACCTTTGCTGTCTTAAAATCAAGTCCTTCTGAGAGAATAAGTATTTTAAATATTTGTGGTCAGTGAATCATTCGAATTTCTCGCCAAGAAGATAATGGCCCTAAGACTTAAGTGCAAAAACAATTGCGGCCAACTCTAGGTCATGCGTGGGGTAATTCTTCTCATGCACCCTCAACTGCCTTCCACCATAGGCTATTACCCTACCCACTTGTATTAAGATGCGCCTAGACCTATCCCACAAGCATCGGTATAAACAGTAAATGGCTTACTCCCGTCTGGCAGCACTAAGACTGGAGCTGAGGTCAAAGCTCTCTTTAAACGTTGGAACGCATCATCACAATCTACGTCCCACGCGAAGACTAGGTTCTTCTTCGTCAGGCGTGTCAATGGAGCTGATATTTTTGCGAAGTCTTTGATAAACTTCCTATAGTAGCCAGCCAACCGCAAGAAACTCCTTACTTCGGTAGCATTTTTAGGGACCTTCCAATCTTGGATGGCCACCACCTTCGGGGGATCCACAGCTATCCCTTCTTTGGAAACCACGTGCCCTAAGAATCGCACTTCCTCTCTCCAGGAGTGACACTTAGTAAATTTATCTTTAAGGTTATGCGCTCGTAGAGTCTCCAACACTTCCCTAAGATGTAGGGCATACTCTTCTTCATTCTTAGAAAAGATCAAGATGTCGTCTATAAAGACCACCACGAATTTATTAAGGTACTCCCTAAACACCCTACTCATCAAATCAACAAAGTATGCGGGGGCGTTTGTCAAACCGAAGGGCATCACTAGCCATTCATAGAAACCATCCGGAGTCCTAAAAGCAGTCTTGTCAATGCTATCCTCATCCACTCTCAACTGATGGAAACCAGTGGCTAAGTCCAACTGCGAAAACACTGAGGCGCCAACTAACTGATCGAAGAGATCGTCAATCCTCGGCAGTGGGTGTCTGTTCTTCTTAGAAAGCTTATTAAGTTCTTTATAGTCCACACAAAGTCTAAGGGACCCATCCGCCTTCGTGGCAAATACTACTGGAGCACCCCACTCCAATATACTAAGTCTTATGAACCCCTTCTCAAGCAACTCCTTCAATTGCTTATTGAGTTCCCTCCTTTCACGAGGAGCCATGGGGCGTACTGGCAAAGATACTGGTTTTGCATTATCCACAAGATATATTCGAAAATCTATCTCCCGCTTCGGAGGCAAGCCCTTCACCTCCTCAAACACATCCGAGTATTCTCGGACCACTCTAACAGATTGTAGATTCTCCACAGACGCGTCAAGCGATTCTAGATAACTTGGCATAACGGAATTTATGGGATTACAAAAGATTTCGAGAGCGTTACCAAGGCGAGTCATGAGCCTAACTACTCTCCTTTCACAATCAAGAACGGCCCCAATTCTTGATAACCAATCCATTCCTAAAATTAGCCCATAGCCCGTGAAGCCCAAAACATAAGCATCACATCTAAACTCAACACTAAGTATAGAAATTTTCAAATCCAAACACATCATGGACAAATAAGCTGAGCCCCCAATTGGATTCGAAACAACTAAGGGATCCTCTACTAAACTGGTGTTTAAGGGCAGTGATTCAACTAATGATGTAGAGATAAACGAATGCGATGCGCCCGAATCGAATAAAGTACGGACAGGATGATCAAACAGAAAAACTAAGCTTTCAACGGAAATGGTTCTACCTCGTTCTTGCAGCGGTGGGACCGCGAGAGCCTGAACTTGTCCCCTTGCCTGCCCTGGTGCCATAAGAGCCTGAACCTGTCCTCCCGAGGTAGATCCTGCCCTCTGCCCCTTCTTTGGGCAGTCCTTCACTAGATGTCCCGCTTCACCACAGTGAAAACAGCCAGTCTTCTTTTTCTTTCTGCAATCCTTGCTGAGATGGCCTGGTGTCCCACAGTTAAAGCATCATTTCTTTCCTTTGCCGTTATTGTCTTTACCACCCTTCTTGTTTTGCTGTTGTGGTTTCTTCTGATCCCCTTTCTTCTCAGGTGCCTTATTCGCATTAGCGCCTTTCTCCTCGTGCATGAGTGCCATGTCTACTAGCTTCTCAAAGGTGGCCCCCATAGGGATGTGGGTCATAGCCAACCCTTGCAACGGCTCATTCAAGCCTTTTAACGAACCTCAGAGCCTTCTTCTCCGGCGTGTTCACTAAGTCCAAGCCAAACCTTGCTAACTGATTAAATTTGTTGACATATTCTTTCACTAATGAGCTTCCTTGCTTTAATGTCAAGAACCTTTCCATGTATAGATTCTCTTCTGCCCTTGAGAGAAACTTTGCCTCAAACCTACGTCTGAAATCCGCCCAAGAAACAACAGGACGCTCCCCATTAATGACCTCCCACCAAAACGAGGCCTCTCCCTTCATTAACCAAGCTGTTAATTTGTCTTTCCTCCCCTCTTCTACTTCAAAGATTTCTAGCAATTCTTCCACCACCTTAAGCCAATCTCTAGCTTCCACAAATGTTTCTGACCCTTGAAAAGGTTTTCCATCCATAGCCTTAAATTCCTTGCATGTCTTTGCAAAAGTATCAGCGCGAGGAGGAGGAGAAGGAGGAGGAGCGGGTGCAACTGGTGGTGGAGGAACATTGGCTGGACCTGCAGCGGCCCTAGCCTCTAATAACCTCCTATACCATCCTGGTATCATTATACCCTCCGGAGGGTTAAGATCTTCAGCCATGCTAAAACGAAAAGGAAAGATTCAAAATGGAGACTTCGAAATATAGGGATATGGCTATTGGGGATTATGTTTTTCATTAAAACTTTCCTCTTTAAATTACACATCAAGACATGTTTTTGAAAACACTTCTTTAGGAAAATAGTTTTTCTAAAAAAATTATCTGTTCTGGTAACCTTAAGCTCTGATACCACGTGTAACACCCCACGTCCATTAATGTCACTCACAAAGGGAATGACTTAACTTCCATGGAGGTTTTAAGTGAATATAGAACAGAAAAATTACAACAAGACAGATAATAAGTAGTACTTGGAAATCTAAAACTTTATTTCATTGCAGCGGAAATTAAACATGTTTGTTACATCATAAAACCATAAATCAGAGTCAAGTACAATATCCATCTTGATAAAACAAAATACATAATCCCATTACATAAATAGCCATTAAAGAAGATAACAAGCTGGACTTTATTTCAACGGTCCAAGCTTTCCAAAAGAGAGATAAAGCAATCCAATCAAGCTCCACTAGAGCTGGGCCCACCCTGAGGACCTGGAGGGGGAAAAAGATAGAAATAGAGGGGGTCAGACATAAAGTCTTGCGAGTTTGAAAATCCTAACAATACTATTATCAAAGTAACTAGACTAAGGCATAAGCTGGAAAACAAGGAAATGTCTATGAACTATTGGGTATGGAAGAGCAGATAAAGATAACGTTAAAGGCACACCTAATTACTAACGAATAATTACTACACTGCACCACACCAGTCACCCTAAAGGTTGATCCCGCTTGCTTCACTTAGAAATCATACAAATAGCTTTGTGTACCCCTAGCTGACTACATAGGTGCCTCCTGCCCCTATCTCCACTAGGTGTACCCCACTACCCACTTGCGATCGGCTCCCTACTCGTAGATACCCATGTTGTCCCCACAGTGGGGTGTATCACTCCCCTAAAGTGGCAACCCGATACAGCTAAAGAATGCACGACTTATACCTACACGATGCAACAACGTCTTACCTACCAGCCCGGGTCCATACGCATATGAAACCCGTTGGACTTGCGTTGCTACCGCTAACCCGTTTGGCCTCTTATAGTCAAGCCCAGTATGCGTGTCCTGTCCTCGATTTGGGTCGAGCCCACAAAGATACGTTTGGGTTACTGGTTGAAATGGGCCTCCAATTACTTACCACAAGCTATCCACCTAAGCTTGTCCCCACTAGTATATCCCACTTAACCCTCTTCTTAGTCATGTTCATTTACATGTGTGTTTGGTTAAGTCTTATTAATCGTATTTCAAATGCCACTAAAGGCACTCACTAAATTCCTCATGCCACTCAAGGCACCTACTTAACCCCCATGTCCCACCTCACATGTTTATCTGGTTAAGTATTTCTTAATTAATTAAGGCCATAACCTTATAAAGACCTCTCACATTAGACTGGCATTTATGGTAGCTGGATTTGCCAGGCAGGTCCGGGCAGTCTTACACCATAAAAGAGTCTAACCTCATGTTTTTACAACTGTTATGCTTTAATTTGGGCCTAGGACCTCTCACATTGGGCTGACATTTGTGACTACTGGATTCGCCGGGCGGGTCCGGGCAGTTTTACGTCACAAACGAGTCCAACCTCGTGTCCTAAGCATTGATTAACATTTATAATCATTTACCCCAGTTTTAAATATATCCCTATTCAAATCATTAATTAATCCCAATTTTAATGATGTCCATAATTGACTCAATTATGGCCATCCACTTATGGTATGCAAAATCATATCAATTGCACCGCAATTTCTTAATATTAAATCCTTAATATTACCCCTACCCCATGTTATACGTTCGCTTATTCAACGCAAAATATACGTTAGACTCGAATAGTCTAACTCATAGCACACAGATAAATTATCACAACATATAGACAAATAAAATAGATCTAATCATAATAGGGGTGAAACTTGCATAAAACTACACATGTCATGGATCTAAAGGTGTCAACTTGTTTGGTTAAATGTCACAACTTACATAATATGATCATAACCCAAGTTCATGTATAAACTTGCATATGTGGTTTATGCAACATAATGATGGTGTGAACTAGCATCTAACACATAGAACTCACACATGTCATAGCATAATACTAGATCTAAATAGATGTCATAATTCTAGATCTAAATAGATGTCATACAATATGTGTGATTATACATACTAATAAATCTAAACTTGCATAGGTACATGTGATTTATCATGTGAATCATCATAGCCCAAATATATATAATCAACATCATGATTCATAAGCTAACTACAACATAATAACATCATGGCTTTGTAACATCGCAACTTAGCATAGAAACTTGCAACATATATAATATCATCATAGCGTGATTTACAACATATAGGATATCATCATCACATATCATAGGATTTACAACATACATGATAGCATAAGGTTTACAACAACATATATGACAATTCACATCATTTTCTTATGATACATATCACATCTTAATCTAATTAGTTTGCTGATAATCTTATTAAGATCATTATACTCACAATAAGAAAAGAAAGAGAGTCTTGATTTGCTTTAGAGTTGAGTAGAATTAGAGTTCTGATTAGCTTTCTTCCTTCTTTGTTGGCGGCGGCTACACTGAGTTCCATGGCGACGGCATGACGGCAGCTATTCTATCTTTCATTTGAATTTAGAGTGAGAGACTACCTAGGTATATATAGAGTTTAGGATTTATTTAGACCGTCAGATAAAATCAGAACTAACCTGAACCGTTAAATTAGCCAACTCATCCCTATAGACACATCAGCAGCTCAAAATTGGGCTCTGCCAAAACCTGGCCGACTGGACCAGGTCGACACCCAAGTCGACTGCGCAGTCGACCTGGTCCTGGGAGTGTCGACTGCCCAGTCGACTCCCCAGTCGACCTGGGGTGCTAGGCGGGAAATTTCCCGCCTGGCCTGTTTGACTTCGAATTTTGAATTTTGAATTTTATGAAACTTCCGATGGCAATATCTCTTTCATACGATGTCCAAATCACACAAACTCGGACTCTATTCCAACCAGAATTCCGAGACGAACACAATGGCGCAACCCGTTTCCCATAATTCTCACGTCTGAGATTAGTTATTCTTTAATTTGTGAATATTAATATTAACAGAATTACGGGGTGTTACAATGATAGTGGAAGTTCATGGGAGTTTGGTGAGGACAAGGTGGTTCAGATCTAAGAATACAACCAAAAACCAGTTCGAAGTAGATGAAATGCAAAGGAAATTAAATTTGAGGAACTCCGATGATCAAAAGCAACATCAATGGTCAGCAACAACATGGTTCAGTCAACGATAATGCAGAGAATCAGGTCAAATTAGCTTTCTCAAGAGCTCCAACCCTTGAAAATTCATATTCAGCAGATGTAAAGAATAACATGACCAATCCATCATAAGTCACGTGCTCTGATCCATTCAAAGCAGGTTGATCGCATTCCATCAGCAATTATATGAATCGTTCATTTGGAAGCACACCTTCTCTTCGACAACGTGTGCTTCGAGGGGAAATGTCAATCAGGTTTAAAAAACACACAATCCAAGTACAAAAAAATTTGCGGTCCAACAAGGTGATGGATCGGGTCAAAGATTCCATGGGTCGGCTACGCCCATTTCTCGAGAAGTATGAATGCACCACCATGGTTCGTTGTGTATATTTTGTCATGACCCAACTCAAGAAAGTGGAAAGCACATATACTCTGAATAGATACGTGAGCTACATGGATCGAATCTATGTGAGCCACAAGCCACGACCCACGTGTTCTACGATTCATACAAGCACGTAAAAGAATTACACTCCATGTGAATGGGTCGCCAATGTTCCATGCAGACGAAGATATATTGACCCAGCAATGAAGATAGCAGATCGGATCGAAGAATCATGGGTCGCTCTCATCACTCATGGATCACTCACGATCCGACTACGCAAATAATGGATCTGTTCATAGGAAAAAGAAGCAACACAGACACATGTATCAATTGTATTTACTATGCTCACGTGAAGCAAGAGTTGAATCGAAACCATAAGAAAAGTGGAGAGATCTGATGGATCACAATGTTTATGATTGTTCATGATTAAGTGATGGATCTTGACAATGTGGATTAGGTCCTGGTATTATTGATGGACCAGCTTGATGTTGGATCGTGGTATCCATGGATTGAAGAGCAAGTCTTCCTCAAACTCAGGTGATCCATGCATGGATCGTTGATGCATGGATCATTGATACCTGGATCTTGTAAACATAATGCAATGTATCGATGATGCATATAGATCATTCATATCTGGATCACTCATACACAAAGATGTGTTGACATGATGCCCTAAGTCATGGAACATAGGTCTGCATGGATTGCCCATAAACCATACTAGCGAAGACGTGTAAACCTAAAGCTCTAACCCGTTGGATCGCTTATATCAGGATTATGTACACATGTAAATCATTTATATCGGGATTGCTCACAATCCATGCATGAATAGGACATAGGTCATTTGCTCCAGGAGATGGACCGCAAGTAAACATGCATGGACTATGTACATTTCACCACAAACTCCAAAACGCTCCCACCTACATATAAATACCAGACCACTTCCTACATAAAAGAGGTTATATTTTCTCCCGCAAGCTTTCCATTATTGATCTCAAGCATCATTTTTCTCCAGAGACTACCGAACTTCTTCATCGAGCTTGATTATCGGATTAAATCCGATAATCATCGATATTCGTGGAATTCGAGTGTGTTTCAAATGTGGAATTGTGTAAATCATTTAGAATTGTTGTAATTGATGATAAATATTGTAACTGGATGTGGAGAAATCAATGAAATGCATTTTCAAAGTTGACGTAGGCCTAATCCCCAATAGAACCACTATAAATTCTGTTTTCTGTTGTACTTTTCTGATAGGTACTTCTCTTAACTTTGTTTTTTCTGCAATTGAAAGGTATTTTCACACCTCTCTGGGTGTTAGCTCATTTTTTATGTTAACAATGATACTAAAAGCATTCTAGTAAAAAAATAACGATTTGTTGAAATCAAACGAGGAAAGTGAGAGTTCGAGAATTCAAATTAGGTCATTGCGATTAGAGTAAGACGCCTAATTGTCCAAGTAGTAATGATAGTATCTTATCGAACTAACTTTTAAAGGGTATTCGTATCGAAAACCAAAATAAAAATTGGAAATGGTACCAATTTAGGTATGTTGTTTATTGTTTATGGTTGAATGGTAAACATATGATTAATTCTATTCTACAAGCAATAATAAAAAACGATGGAGTATAGACTCCATTTGTTAATACTGTATCCTTTGCAGATATAAAAGTCCCTAAGATTTTCTTATGTTATTTCAGTTGTCTCCGTGATCACATCAGTGAAAGCAGCATAAAAAAGTTATGGCTTGAATAGCAATCTACAATACAAAATTATCCGTAGGCTAATTTATATATACGAATAAACGTCAATTTAGATACAAATAAACCCCAATTCAATCTCTTGGTTTTTAAAAGAAATATCCAAAAAAAGTAAACTTAAGGGATGATCATATTGGTCTTAGAGCATAACAATCCAAATTTTGCATCATTGCATGTTTACAACCATTGTTAGTGTTGTTAAATTTGTACGATTATCCAATTCTCATTTGCGTCAATATATTCGTTTCAGTCCGTCCGGTTTTTATTTATAACAGAAACTAGAAATATTTCCGTTTGAGTCCATCTGATTTTCATTTAGAAGATCAAAATTTATATGAGAAATAAAAAAATCTCATTTGGTCCACATTCGTTCAAATTTATCTAAATTCCTTGTGATTCATCCTATAATTCAAGAAGAGTCTATTAAAAAAAGAAAATTTTGATATAAATAGCATTGTCCATCCGTGTTTGTGTCGATATGTAACGACCCAGAAAATCTGAACCAATTTAAAATTTTTAAATTGGCTAAAATAATGGATTTTAAATATTTAAAATAAATATTTTAAATGATGGCGATGAAAACTGAGTTAAAATCGACATTTGAAAACCAATATAATTAATTATAATTATATATAGAATTGAAAAGGGCGCGGTAGTTCGATAATTCGATTTCAAACTTCAATTGAATATACCGGGTGCAAAACAATCCGTATTTTAGTGAAACCAAAAACATTAGGATCTAATTGGTAATATCTTTCTAACGAATCCGAACAATCGAAATTTGATAGCGGGAATCAAAAGATATGTCCAGTTGAAAATTCTGAATAGTCGCTATGGAATTCAGGCCCTTAAAAATGGACATTTTGCAAACGACATCGGATTTCGATGAAACCACTTTTGTTGGGTCCGAGATGTGAAGTTATTGCTAGGTTTCAAATTTCATAATTTTTCGAATCAATATGTGAGCGTGGCAAAGGAAAACGCGTTTGACCAGTTTTAGTTGATTTTAATCGACTGGAAATTGGCCATTTTTCAAACGGTCTCAGAATTCGACGAGACTAGTTTTGTTAGGACCGTATCGTCAATACGAAGCTAGAAAATATTTTTCTGGAATTTTTAGAGTTCGTATGTGACCCTGGTAAATTGAAATGTGCGTTTAAATTGAATATGTAAAGGATTACACTTTAAATTCAACGGAAACTGATTCAAACGATAGAATCAGCTTACGATACATGTCCCATTGTGTTCGAAATGGGGGTTATACGCTAGGAAAGACAGTCGTTGGGCTAGGTTTGGGGTTCGATAGAAAAAGCACTTAATGGAAATTAATTAAAAATATAATTATTTATAAAGGGGGCCCCTTTATCTTCTTCATCAAGTCAACGACCCCCCCCCCTTTTTTTTTCTTCAATTCAGATCGAGGTTTTAAAAAGAAAAAAAAACAAACAAATTAATCAGTCGCGGTTCCAGGTCGCCGCCCCGACTTGCGCTCCTCCGCCTCCCGATCCTCCTCCTTCCCACCGCCTCTCCTCCTCTCTCGCGTGGAACCCCAGACCCGCGCCACATCGAAGAACCAATCGCGACGCCCCAATTCGCGAGCCCCTCCTCGAAGCCAGCTCCGCCATGACGACCTCCTGCCGCCGACCCATCGCCCCCCTTCTTCGCAGAATAAAGTAAGTCGTTTTTATTTTATTTTATTTTTATTTTACTTCTGAAAAATTTCGATTTTTATGTATTTAGAAACTGATTTTTATAAGATTTAAAAACTGAAATTTAATTAGGTTTAAACTGAAATTTAATTAGGTTTAAACTGAAATTTTAATTAGGTTTAAACTGAAAATTTAATTAGGTTAAAACTGAAATTTAATTAGGTTAAAACTGAAATTTAATTAGGTTTAAACTGAAATTTAATTAGGTTTAAACTGAAAATTTAATTAGGTTTAAACTGAAAATTTAATTAGGTTTAAACTGAAATTTTAATTAGGTTTAAAACTGAAATTTTAATTAGGTTTAAAACTGATTTTTAATAAAGATTTAAAACTGTTTTTTTATAAAGGATTAAAACTGATTTTAATTTTAAGTTAAAAGAAAAAGATTTGAACTTTTAAAAGAAAAAGATTTGAACTTTTAAAAGAAAAAGATTTGAACTTTGAATAGAAAAAGATTTGAACTTTTAAAAGAAAAAGATTTGAACTTTGAATAGAAAAAGATTTGAACTTGGAAAAAATAAAGATCATATTTTTAAAAGAGAAAAGACGGAAATTTTATTAAGTAGAAGGAGTAAGATATGATTTTTGTATTTTTAAAGTAATAAAAATATAATATTTACATCATAGGAATATTAAAAATATAATCTTTATTTTTGAAAAGGCGGAATATATATTTTTGAAATGCAGTTTTTATATATTGAATAACATAGTAAAAATTCGATTTTTACATATGTAGAGAATACGGGCAACAAAGCGACAGAAAGAGAGATTGGCGAAGAAGAGTCGTAGAAGTTGGATAGCTATTGGTGAGATTTCTGATTTAAAAATATTATATATGTGTGAAATGAAAGTGAATTGCTATCTATAAATATATATATATATATATATATATATATATATATACGCCCCTCGTCCACAAACCATGGACGATATTTATTGGTTGAAATTGTTGTGAAAATTGATTGATAGCGAATGATTGTTTGGGATTGTTTGGGATTGATATTGGTTGATTGCGGTTGAAAAATACCCGTTTGTGGTTGTGAAATATTTGGTTGAAACCACATAGGATTAGTTTGTGGAAATGAAATAAATATATACATGCCGCCTGCGTGCGAACTAGATGCATGATCCCCATTGTCAAAAACCGCGAGGTTTTAAGGTAGAGCGAGGAGCCGTACTAGGGACGGTGCCGGTTTTAACTACCCTGTCGTTATGCTGCCGAAATTTTGAATAATATCCGTGTGTTTGAATTATTTTCATATGCTTAAACTATATTTATTCATTGAATAGAAAACCGTCATGTGTTGAATTGATATTCATTCGTTGATTAGAAATTCATGTGTTGAATGGTGTTCATATTTTGAAATAAATTGTTTGATAATAAAAATCACCTTTTATATATATATAAAATCCTATTTTTGTAACCTATATGAACTATATAGGAAATAGTGTTTTGAAATGAATTGTTTTACAATAAAAATCACATTTTTATTGTATGCATAAATCGTTGAAATGTGAAGTGTTAAAAATAGCCACTTGTTCAAAATAAACATATATGAGTTGAAATATTCATTAATTAGCTAATGAAATGATTTGCACCTATTTATGTAACATTAGAATGAATGGTGTTTCTAAACCAAATAGAAATCAAATATGAAGTTGCATAGAAAATGATAAATGATAAGAACTGTATATATATGTACATGCATATTTATTGAACAGGTTATAGCAAAGGGGCTAGAGAAGAGGAATAAAATTTTGTGCCCGACAAATAGGTACACATTTACTGTTTTGTTTGGGTGATGATTTTATGAGCCTGTTGGCTAGCCGCTTGGCTTTTTCTTTTTCTTTTTGAGATTAGAAGGACCGGGAACGCTATTTGCGATTTCCCGATGCTCCCGGTGCAGGGGAGGTTATGGCGAAATTTTCCAAAATTTTAAGGTGTTAGAAAAATATTTGAAATGAAAACGATATGGAAATCATTGAATGAACTATATTTATATAAATATATAAATATAAATAAAATTAAAACGAAACGAGGCCGTGCAGTTTGTATTTTGAAACCGTGATTTCAAACAACTAATGCGGGAAATCCGACCATTGGATTTCCCCGAAACCACAACCGTCGGGTTCGCCTTGGAAAAATCTTTCCAACGGCACCAATTTTGTGAAGATCCAACGGTTGGATTGTCTGGAATGTTTAATTCAATTCTGAAGAAAAACAGCGCCAGAAACGATTATATTTATATATATATATAAATATAATTATATATTTAATCGAATAACGACGCTGTAGTTCGTATTTTGAAATCGAAACTTCAAACGATTGTACCGGGAGATCCGACCGTCGGATTTTCCCGAAACTGGAACCGTTGGATTCGTTTTGAAAAGACCTTTCTAATGATGTAAATTTTGTGAAGATCCAACGGTTAGATTTTCAGATATGTGTAAATCAAATCTGAAGAAAAACAGCGCCACGGCCGCCTTATGGCCCGAAGCGTCGTTTTGGATAAAATAGCTATTTTAAAATAAATAAAAATAGCGATAAATCGTTATAAAATATTGGAAACGTTATGGAATGGAAATAAACTGAATTTGCTTGATTTATGGGATATTTGATGGTTGAATGTGTTTGGTGTGAAAATTACATTAAAGAACAAAATTGGTGTTGTCGAATAATTTAACCATTGAAATAAATTGAATTGAAATTCTAAATATACGTGAATTATTTGAGAAGGCCGAGTTAAT
Organism: Allium sativum; assembly: GCA_030737875.1. NCBI lineage: Eukaryota > Viridiplantae > Streptophyta > Magnoliopsida > Asparagales > Amaryllidaceae > Allium > Allium sativum. Next base: position 1,003,342,615 of record CM060909.1, read on the forward strand.
TCTCATTTCAAATAATTGACCGACAATTGAAAGTCGAAGATAAAGACGGTGGTCGAAGACCGGAGATCTTCACCTCGTTTGGATGGTGACCGAGGTCCTGATTGGGAGGCATCCCGAAATATGGATAATGAGTGGTGATCGTCCAGACGTACGTGGTGATCGATGGGTTTGCGAGGTATTTAGTGCCTCCGGTTTCGTTCAGACCCAGAACGGACTTGTAAATGGACTGTGTGTCCGACATTGGAATTTGCTCTGGGTGATTGATAGCCATCAGTTGCATGGTGTGAATTGCCTGTGTGGCATGCTAAGATGCAGTGATCAGGGCTTCTGTTGAAAAGCAAAGTCTTGTGGTGATGATCAAAGCACCGCCTGTGTGGCGTAGCTTTGTGTATAACGTAAATTCGCGAGCCTCACACCCCGGTACGAACCAGAAACGGGAGGAAGGACCTCAGGGAGGACATGCGTTTCTTTCTAGCTAGGGTGGTGTCAGTGACCTACCAGCCCTGACATTTATATACTTTTCACCTATGTGGTTGTTGCTGTTGCGAGGCGCCTCGGTTTGATCGGACGATCCGGGTCCGATGGAGTCATTCGTTGGCTCGTTTACGCCCCAAAGGGCGGGGAAACGTATTGTTCAGGAATTTTAATCCACATCGGTGGACCGGCCCTGTCGCTCCTAGGGTCACTCGAGCTCTGATCCTGTGGCTCGGGCTAGAGAGTCACGAATTCGGTAAGGACTATCTTTTGCCTTGGTTCATGACGGAAATCCAATTTCCAAATACGACATCGTGCGGTTTTGATTGTATACCTATATATGGCGACATAGTGGTATGGGGCATTAATGCCGTCTATGATTGATAGTTATGATTTGAAATTGTTTTCAAAACATATTAACACTAGCAATAATATCAAATGCCCTTTGTTTTATTCGTATCAATCATATTTTGGCCGTTATAAGGTAAAACTCTATCCTCCGGTTTGCGTTGCATTGTGTGATGGGAACTGAGTCTTATAACGGCTTCATTTTTATAAAAAGCATAGCGATGTTTAAAAGAAAGATTTGTTTTAAAGCACTGGCAATCCAATGGAGTAAACCCGTTCCACGAAAGTGGCGTGGTCCTGTGATTTGCCAAATTATATTTGTGTTGAGTAGATTTCTCATACCAGTCCCATGACTGACTCGTAGTTTGTTTCACTTTCCAACTCGGGTGCCCCTTTTTCTACATGGGCAGCCTTGTATTCAGGTTTAGCTGGTTCCTTTTTCTGGATAGCTGGAGCTGAAGATGGATTCTATCATTTATTTCTTTTTATGCTGTTCAGCTCCTATTGTACATATTTTGTTTATTTCCGCTGTAGACATTTATGTATAGCTGAACTGTATTTGTACTAAGTAGGATCCTGTGTACTGTGTAACTCTGATGATTAATTTTATCCAGTACATTTTGTTGTTCATATCTGGTGTATTTATTTAATTCTGTTCTGCTATTATATGTTTCTGTGTTATATTCCAAAGATAGCCCTGTTTCCGTCTGAACGGGAATTCGGGTTGTCACACGATATGTCAGATTTTTAATGTTCGTTCGATTTTATATAGGCCATGAGTTAATACAATAAAATTTGTACAAATATAAATCTCGTTTGATCTTTGTTTAGTCCGACTCAGTTTAGAATTGAAATTGAACATACATGTTTCCATAATTCCATTTCGATCAGAATGATTTTCCTCCTTGCCGACAAGAAACTTTGACCACTCAGTAGATATTATTTATTCTATTTATATTGTAGTATAAAAAAAAATCTTATGCTGGAAACTCATATTTTATGTTCAACCACCACATACATGCACAAATTTTGTGCCTTCACTTCTGGTACAACTGTAATTATCTATCATCCACGTCTAGTTCAGTAAATCAACAAACAAATAGGATGGATTCTTAACTACTACACTATAAGGGGAAGGAATGGAGTAAATTTGACACATTGGATTTTAATAAAGCTAACTAGAGGGGCGTTGTCAAATAATAGGACAACGAAGTCAATACTGTTCAACTGCATGGTAACAGGTTACAGCTTACGACTTAGTAAATGGCTACCAACGTAAAATAACACAAGAAAAACCTAAAAACAAGAAAATATATATGGAAATCACATACCCATCGACAAAAGATGATTTAGAAGAAAACTCAGCCATAGTTTTTTTTATTATATATATATATATATATATATATCCAAAGTTTGAAACTACTATCGCCAATCAGTAAATGATCAGATTGCTACAAAAGATATGATTAAAATGGTACTAATTGGTAAATATTCTTGAAAGCTAACATCTAAGGCCCTGTGTGGTTTCATTTTCAACTTTTAGTTTTTAGTTTTTGAAGCTTATTTCCAGTTTGAATGTTTTTAATATTTTGAAATATATATTTGGTTCAACCATTTTGAAAAATTGATTTTAAGCTGAAAATACAAAATGAGCTAACAAAATAAAAATGAAAATTTCAAATCTTGGTAGAATTTGACTACAACTGAATACACATATTAATATGATATGCAATTAATGACAAACAATCAATGCAATTACATATATAAAAGTTGAATTGATAAGCAACAAAAGTAGCAATTCAAATCGATAGCCCATTTCTTAATTACCACTTTATGAAATAGAAATGAAAAATCATAGATATCTCATAAATACACAACAAATCAGAAAAAGGAATTAACTATATGAGCAAAATAATGATAATATTGACATGCTTACTACAATATTTTTTAAACAATCACATCAGCACCTACCTAAATTAGGCTTGCAATAACAATACTATTTACTTAAAAATAATACTACATTTAGGATAAAACATATGTAACCTAGGCTAAAAAATCATAAAAGCATACGACACCACTTCTAAGTAGCCTATATTTCACTAGTCATGGAAAGCTTATCCAAACAAGCTCTGTAGTTTGACTCCACTGACTACCGCAATTAAAGAGTTACAATAATATGAGTTGAGTATAAATGAAGTAATGACATTCTCTAAATTTACGATAAGTGGAAACAGGTGCAAGCCAAAAATATTGCACTAAATCGAATGCATACATGTGCAACAATAAGCGTAATAACAATAAATCCGTAGTTGTTACTAAAATATATGACATGAGCATGGATAATGGATCAGATTTCTATAATTAAATTAATTTTATATAGAATCAAAATATTCGTATATTAAGTCGTGGACTAATCATACAAATTCAAATTTTTTGCATGGTTGCAAGATTACAATTAGTATTCTTGTATATACAAACGTGATGTACAAACATATCATGAAATAAAATTTGTAATCATATCATGATATACAAACATGATATATATTCATATCATGATATACAAGAATACTGCCAATATATCATGTTTGTATATCATGATTTGTATATCATGTTTGTAATCATATCAAGATTGTATAGCATGTTTGGATGGTTAGAGGATTACATGATTTGACGCAAGATTGTTTAAAAAATATGTTAATGCGCTGTTAATATGCAGACGCAGTGCAAAGTGAGAGTACAACAATAATGTAAACTCAATAAGCGGATTAAATGGAAAACAGGTGATTTCTAATATGGTGACTGTATGAGTATCAAATGTATTCAGCAAAGGCAAAGTGATTATGATATTTTATAAAACTTCAGATGGACTAGTCACCAGTATATCAACATTCTTGCATGTTAAAATCCTTAAAACATTTGTAACTAAAGAGCATACTTGCATGTTAAACGTAAAACAATATTTCTCAGGTTGAGCTGCAAACAATAAAACATGAAAATAAACATGATTGAGCAAATATTTGAAGGCAAACTTATTTGTATGACCTAACAAAAGAAAATTCTCGGCTAAATGGCATCACATATATACTCTAAACTAAGAGTCCGTGGCACGACCCAAACTTCCCCGTAAAGGAAAGCCCGGATTGAGTTGAGAACATGACAAATCAGAAACCAAACAGAAGAACATTTCATTGCTTATTACAACAAATACATTAGAGTACAAGAATAAATCAGAGTTTGAATAAATATTATATATCAGAAAAATATCAGAGATTTAAATTACATTTAAATACATAGCAGTGGAAAAATAATACAAAACACAACTGAAAGAAATGCACGGATACAGAGCTTTCCGAATATCGCTTCAGCTGTAAACCAGGATCCAGTGAATATAATATCTGCAAAACCGAAACTACTAGCTTCCCATGTGGAAACTAGGGGCACCCAGAGTTTAAGTTTAAACAATAAACTCCAGGTCAATCATGGGACTGGTGTGAGAACTAAAACAGTTATTAATTTGATTTTAGAGTTAGGTAAATCAAGGGACCACGCCGTATAACACGAAATGGGTTTTCCCCCAAGAATACCAGTGCATAAAACAAATAACGCAATGCTAAATAAAGAACAATGAAACTACTATAAGACTCAGGTCCCATCACACAATGCAACGTAAGTCGGAGGATAAAGTTTTAGATTATAATAACCAAATATGCTTGGTACGTGAAATATCATATTTTATTATTACTATAAGTGAAGAAAATCAACTTCAAATATAAATTTCAATCATAGATGGCATAATGCCCCATCCCACTATGTCATCATACCAGGCTCTACAATTAAAACCGAAATGTCATATTGGAAATTAGATTTCCATCATGAACCAAGGCAGGGGATCATCCTTACCAAATTCGAGACAATCTAGCCTACCATGTCTGTAACGACCCGGAAATTTAGCGACCTTGTTTATCTGATATACAACACATATCGAACATCAAGAGTCGAAAATACCGAATGGTTAATGAAAGAAATTAGAGGGTGAGGAAAGATAAGATAGAAACTTAGAATAGAAGAAAAAGAAGATACAACATCAGAGTAACTCGAATCTCACAGCGGAACGAACAACATATAATAGATAACATATCCTTGAAATAAAATCAGTATATGTATACAATAAGATTATCAGAGTACAACACTTACAACACAGCGGAAATAACTATAGCTATATGAATCCTGAAGCCTCCTGCTCCAGCTCTTCAAGTATCTGTAAATCCCGACTACTTCACTGCCCGTACAAAATTGGGCACCCAAGAGTTTAGGGAAAACAAAACAAAATAAACTCCGGGTCAGTCATGGGACCGGTATGAGTAAAACAGTTTCAAACGGTTTGAATAAGAAATTGATATCTCATAAGACCACACCGTATAACGGAACGAGTTTTTCCCTTATGAAAATCCAAAACATCATTATATCAAAACCTTTTGATATTATAATAATGTCTATCAACCACAATATAATAATCATCTAGCAGAAACGCTTTCATCCCACGTTCTACATATATAGTATACAATCAAAATCGCAAGCACTTATTGGGTAATGGATTTCCAACTATGACAAGGTATGGAACCACCTTTCGCTAGTGTACCTCTAGAAAGGAATACACTGGGCTCAACAAGAACATCTTGCAACCCGGCCACACGTGACCGACCACTCATTTCGCTTGAGTGTATCAAATGTATATCACCAACAGTTGGGATCAACTACCGTTTCCCGAATGGGACAGCATCAACAATAGATTTTTAGAAGTAAATGAAACTCTAGATCAGGTGATTATACACCCTAATAGGTGCGACCTACATAGCCATGCTGCATGCCCGATTTCTGTCATTTACCGGATGTGAGGCTAAAAGCTAAGCTTATCTTTTACATACTACATCTTTATTCACTTTGAATGTCACATCGTCATACCCGCCAAATCACAAATTGATTTCCCCAAAAATAACACGGGTATACAGCTAAGAGAAACGAATTCCTCCGCCACTAAACGTGAATACGTTTGAAGAGATCAACTTACGCGATCTATTAGATATACTCTGTCAGACATTCTTCCATATAGGTCGTCCTGGGACTGGACAAACCGAAGGCACTATTCAGTATATCCATCTTAGGCAATTGTTATCTAAGATTTATACAACAGCCCTTACACTTTACTCCGTTTTCAATTATCTTTGGCATATATGATTTGCAATGCTTATGCCAATATGGAGTGGTTCTTTGGATAATAATCCAACCGGTCTCTCCATATTAACAACGTTAAAATGGTCAAAAATTTGATAGTCGGTGATTTAACTATCAAATAAAAACATGTCTGTGTACACACAACGATCTTATATCCAAATGGAATTATCGATCCAATCATCAACATCCATATATATATATATATCCCCTCATTTCTATGTTTAGAAAATATACGTTATTAACACTGGAAAACATTTCCATGGCTTAATTACGTATCACTATTCTTCCACATCTATCAGACTCTAACTATAAACTAACAAGAGAACAACTTCCTAAGTATAAACCCCGAAGGCCGAAACCAACATCAGATCGATACTTAGGAAACCATTCAACTTATTAATCTCTAGTCAGTTTCTAATTTTTTTTTAACTCCATTTTGATTAACTATGTTCGATTAACTCCTTTTTGCTTAACTCTTATTCGAATAACTAATATTTGATTTACTCCATTCACTTAACTCTTAATCGCAGCAATCACAATGGTTACGCCTGATTCCCCCAGGAAACATCCGACCGCCGTAGGCTATCTGCAGCCCTGCGAATTATGCTTGTAGTCGTGCAAAATGGCAACTTATCATGAATAACTATGTTTGACTAGCTCTATTCGACTAACCATATTCGATTAACTCGACTTCGAATAACTAAATTCAATTAACTCTTTTATATCTCGTCAACTTCCTTTTTTTATAAGTCCTGTTTATTTTCCCAATAAATATTCCTTCTAATTCTATTTACTTTCTAAATACATATCCCTTTATTCTATTTATTTCCTAAATAAATATTCCTTTATTAATTCTATTTATTTTCTAAATAAATATTCCTCTTTATAAAATCCTATGATTTTATAAATACTTTATTTTCAAAAATATTTCCATTAATAAAATCGGTTGATTTTATTAAATTCCTTTATTTCAATATACATTGAAATATTTCTTTTTACATCTCAGGGTTTCTTATGATATTTAAAATACCAATTCACAATGATCGATATCATTCAAACACACATAATCAACAACAAATTATATCACATCATATATTACAATATATGAACAGAACAATATTTTACACATTGAGGAGTCCAGTTGGACCCCTCCAACCTGTTTCCCTGCATCCACAGATATTATACAATACAAATATAAAATATTCTGATAAACAAAATCAATATTTGATTAACGATTTATATATATATATCGTTATCTATGATTTCAACCAATACACAAGCAATTCAACCAAACAGTTAACACACAGCAATCAGTCATCATTTATCAGTTCTAAATATACGTTATAAAAATAGAACTGTTCAGAGTTGGTGAGTTTTACTCACATTGGACGATCATCGTTAATAACGATAACCATCTCTTGATTTAGACAGACAATTTATTTTGCTATAAATTGTAACGAGCTCTGATTCGCTCCCAGTCAGTTCCATGTTGTAGTCTTCGTCCCTACGATCCCAACGGGTCTTATTTCGTCAAATTCTGATATCATACGGGAAAGATATGATTTTTGTAAACTATAATAACGTTAAACGTTGTTAACATTAAAAACTATAAAATTATATTTAAACCTGAATTATTAATATATATGTTGGGCTCACCATCAATACCCGGCCCATTTATTTACTGCAGAACGAACTATTCCTGCTGTGAGCTCCAACGTGATTCGATTTGCATGTACCCCCTTCCATTTTCCAACACCCTTCCTATTTTAAAGTTCCAGGCCCTTGGATTTTTCTTTAAAACAAAAGCATCACTCCTTACCCAAAATGTCGTGCATTCATTCTCACCGGACATCCCCTGTAGGTAATGCAAGTTGCATATGTCCATGCCAGGCACATCCTCTTTCCACTTTGTTTGCAAAGCCTGATGCCACCGCCAAATTCAAGAACAACATCCTTCCAATACCGTGAATTCCTTCTTTCCATAAAACACCTCATGTCCTGACGTCCAACTTCATACTCTTCTATTAAACCACTACTATTAACACCAAATGAAATCCACATATGTTCTTCTCATGGCCAACGCAGTCACTCCATCCATCAGATTCGCACCAGCCATTTCATTTGTACACACACAATATGGCCAACGCAGTCACTCCATCACCTTCCTCATCGAATCATCCCTCCTCTCTAGTCGCTTGTCATGCCGACTTCTCCAAAAACCCCACTCTAGCTTGACTGCTTGGAAGTACAGGGCACACGGCAGCTAGCATCCGCCCTCCCAATCCAACATCTCGACGTCGCCCACTCCACGGCTTCATCAACTTCATCACTCTACTTTCCATCCATACGTCCTCACACTCAGCCATGCCAACCGGTACACAAAACTCGCTGCACAGTCCTTTATACATCCGCGAGATCCCCTTGCTTCACATCATCAGCATGCCTCAGATCTAGACGCGCTGTCACGCATGGAAAAACGTATCACATACATTCGGTGGGTTTAGTTCAACAGAGAAGAGTAGATAGAGAAGAAGGAAGAACTTTACTGTAAATAATATATTTTTCCGAGAAGCCATGGAAAAAGGAAATTAAACAAGGACCTGCGTGTATTTATAATTAATGGTACTCTTCGCATTGAAGTTTTTGGTCAGATTGATGGGATTATAGAAGTTTAATTTGCCATGAAGTTTCAGGGTATAGGACGTGGATACCTTACTACCATAGATGTGGAGTAAGTTTCAGGGTATAGGACGTGGATACCTTACTACCAGAGACGTGGAGTAAGTTTCAGGGTGTAGGACGTGGAGTGTATTGGTATTGATAAAGGTTTGTATTTATTTGTTTAGTAATAGTACAGTTGGAGTGTTCACAGCTATATTGGGGGACTATCGGGACAGACTAATTTACAAACGCGACAAACCAAGTTGTCACAATTACTTGTATTTTATAAAGGTGAAATACACTCAGTGGAATGCAGTGCTGCTTGGACCCTTTAGTGTTTATTTTCTTTTAAATTAAGCGTACCGTGTTACGTAAAATTGCGTTCATATCCAAGCCACTTAGGATAGAAATGAGAACACAGTCGTGTCCAGCGAGGTACAACAATCCCAAAAATATAATAATATCGGTAGATTAACTTATATTGTGAAACCCCGAAATGCTGATACAGGGTGTCAAATACTCCAAATTAAAAGTTGCTTATTTAATTAATTAAAAATTACCATAAAATTCTAAAAATTAAATTATCACTACGTCTCAACAGAATCTTGTCTAAATTCGAAATCGATATCTAGTTATATCGAATAAACCGTTACGGTCGATAAACGATTCTATAGCGACAATTTTAAAATTTGATTTGGACTTAAATAAAAATCTACACGACGAAATCCCGATTTTTCTCTTCCATTAGAGAAATATACTTCACCAGCTCCTAACGTTTCTTGTTTCACAGAAATCCGATTTAAAACGAACCCTGTACATTCAGTTGAAGTTCAAATCGCCAAATAGCGAACTGCCACGCCATTTCGAGCTTGATTTTAATTATAATATAATTATACGTTCAAACTTCGTTTATATAATATATTAATGAATATAATTCAACTCTAAACTGAATTATATATTTTAAATAATCCAATTCACACAATATTGTGAATTCCACTATTTTTGATTACTTCAGAAATTAAATATTGTTGACTTCAAAAGTTGGTCACTAGTGACGATCAACCCCAATCGCGTGATCAACACACGACTGAAGATTAAAAATGCAGTAAAAAAGGTAAAAGAACGGGGAGCACACACAGAATTTTTATAGTGGTTAGGCAAAGGCAATGACTACGTCCACTTTATATATCATTTCTTTTTCTTTTGATTACAAGTACAATGTTTTTTCTGTTTGAAGAAAAGAAAGAAAATGATTATCTTCCTTTCTTCCTTTTGAGAGATAGAGATTCTAGAGAAGAGTAGAGATGAAAAGCTTATAGAAGCCGTCTGGCCAAAAGAAGTCTTTTTTCTCTTTAAGCTTGGAGGTATTTATAGGTGGAAAATGCAGCTTGGGCTATTGTGAAATGGTCCGGCCATTTCGGGAAGGCCCGGACACGTGGAGTCAATCCATTGGCTCGAGTTGCGGCAAGAAGACTAACTCCACTGTTCATAGATAGTATCCTCGGAAGTTGTGGCTGACGTGGCATCCATGAAGAGGCATATCAAAAGTAGAGCTTTGTCCGCATACGGTTGACCGCCTTTATCCCCTTGGAAGTCGGGATATTAGGTGGACTGGCTCTGTAGAAGATTTCCACGCTGGCCCGAAATAATCGGTCGACTCACTCCGATAAACTCGGTCGACTGGGAGGCCTATTCTTCTGGAGTGAGCTGTTATTGGTTGAATCTGGACGTGGACCGATGTGTGACTGTTTTGGACCCATTATTGGCCATTGGGCTTCCTGAAATGCGGCTTTGTATTTGACTGCGCGTTTGGACTTTGTTCGTTGAGACTCTTGCCAAAAAAGGTTTAACACTTTGCCCCTCAGAATGCATCTTCATCAACAGAGGGAGGTGTGTTCTGAAATCTGGACCGAAGTACAAACGCTCGAGCTGCTATGGTCGCACCGGACCATATTAAGGCCAGAAAACCGACGGTCCGATGTTATATTAAGACCAGAAAACCGACAACCATCGGGAACCGTATTAAGGCCGAGATGTCGATTGCCATAAGAATTGGTTCCTGCAAATACAAAACAAACCATTCTCGTTTGGAGAAGGGTGATGGGTCGAGCATTTTATTCAACTTGGCTTTAGAGGATGGCGAGCATAAACCATGCTCGGCTTGGTGGCGAGCGTAAACCATGCTCGGCTTAGTGGCGAGCAAAAACCATGCTCGGCTTAGTGGCGAATGCCAATCTGGTTCGGGTTAGATAGGGCGTAACCATAGTCGGCTTAGGGCAAGTGCTTCTCATGCTCGACTCATGTTAGGTTAGTTAGTTTAACGAGCTATGCACGCTCGTGGCATAAAGAAAGAGAGCGTAATCCACACTCGTGTTTAAGAAAATGTGACCTCACTCACTTGAAGGAGTAGGTGTTGGAAGTGGTGGTCGGCTTTCGCGCTAACCACATAGAACGGGGGGCGAGCATTAACCATGCTCGGCTTAGAAATTTTACAACACGATCTACTTTTGCAAAAATTAAAGTTCATAACTGCTAAGCAACTATTACAAAGGAATTCTACGGGGACAGCGATTGATTACAGAACATCAAGGCGTCCTTGTTTTTGAAAGAAATACATCGAAAGAAAAGATAAAGAATCTAATTAATGACAATTCCGCGAGTGCTAGTCTCAGGGTCCTTTCCATTTCTAGGAGCTCGCGGACCATCCTGAGGAGCTTGGGCAGAAGGTCGCGGCGGCATGGCCGGGGTGCGATCTTTGACATATTCAGCGAGTTCCCCTTTTCTGACTCGTCCTTCGATGAGATCGCGTAGATGTCGACAATCATTTGTATTATGTCCAGCTACGTTGTGGAATATACAATGCTTGCCAGAATCAAGTTCCATCTGGGTCGGTTCTCGTCGAGGTGGCCTTGGAGTGGGGAAGGACTCGTGCATATCGAGATAGATATCGAGCAAAGAGGAATTGAGCTCGGTGTACAGATCGTACTTGTTTTCATTTCGAGGTCAGACATTACGTTCACCCTTTTCCGGGACCTTTCCTCTTCCTTTATGCTGGCCATTGCCATTGAGTGGACCTTGTTGTTTGGCTACTAAAACTACAAGGCTCTCCATTTCAACGCTGGCATCCTCTTGTCGGAGGAATCTCTCTGCCTCGGAGTAAAAATCATCTATATCTTTGGGAGGATCCCTGGTGAAACACCCCACCCTCCATTAAGGTCACTCACAAGGGACTGCCTTAACTTTGGTGGAGGTTTGTAAGTAAAAGTCACAGATAAAACACAAGACAGATATAAACACATATATATAAGCAGCGGAAAAAAAACAAACTTTTATTCCATAAAATACTTGTTCATACAAAACATTTCCATAATTGTCTCATAACAACTTCCAAAACATTACAACATCATTTCTGTCTTGGTTATTAAATAAAGAAGCATAAAACTTGATTAAAACTGCATAAATCCCCATGATTGTGTCCAACCGCCATAGCCAAGGAGAGAGTCCAAATCGTACATCTACTATCTTGAAACTTGCAAAGAGTCTGACTAAGCAGGGTTGTTTCCTCCCTATGGACCTGGGGGGGGGGGGGGGGCGGAAGAAAAGAAGACGAAAGAAAATAGGGTCAGACATAAAGCCTGGTAAGTCTACTGACTCTTCAGTATGAGAATAAGAATAAGGGCATGATAAGTATAAACTGGAAATAGGAGAGTGTCATAAACTAAGGCAAAGCAGTTTGAATCGAATATACTATCGCACCCCATACTATATCTCTGCACCTACTTATATTATCTTAACTAGCACCCTATGCTGGAGGTAAAGTGATCCCCTTTTTCTAAAGATCGGCTCCTACTCGCATAATCATCTGTGTCTTACGACCCCAAAAGATTGTAGATACCTATGCTGGCCCCACCATGGGGTGTATCAAGTCCCATGGTGGCGACCAGACACAAAACTAGAAATGCATAGGTTATACTACGGGTGCCCCAGTGGCCTGTTTGTCTGCTCCGAAGTGTGTGCACGCCAGCACTCCGTTAGAACCCACACTGTTGCACCCACCACCGTCTCTTTTGACCGCTTGCAATCAGCCCAGTAATCGTGCCCTACCCTGCCTAGTTTCAGGGTACCATGATACCTAATTGGGTTACTGCTAAAATGGGTCCCCGTTACTAGGGTTTTTTAGTCAAACATGTTAAGTGGTTAAGTGTCTGTATTTACCTAACCCCACCCATCAATTTCATTAACATGTTGGATTGGTTAAGTGTTTTAGTTAACTTAACCCTACCATCCTGACTGTCTGTCCTTAGCTTTTTAAAGCACCGACCACTCACATTAGACAGGTATTGTTACGGTTACTGGATGTGCCGGTTGGTTCCGGGATGATTTACACCGTAACTCAGTCTAACCTTGGGTCCTTGTTGGGCTTCATGCTTAACCAACCACATTGGATAGGTATTGTTGTGACTACTGGACAGCCGGGCGGGTCCGGGCAGGTTTACATCACAGCTCAATCCAACCTCGTGTTAAGCATATTCGTATTTTCTGAATTTGCATATTTGTCATTATCACTTAATATATGTAAATTTGTCAACAATTAAATGTTGTGGCCCACTTTCTAAGTTCATCCTTTTTAGTATAAGAATTTATACCGTTTAAATGCCACCAATTTTGGCATGTGACAAACACGCCAATTTCATAAATTTTTATGACAAGTTTTTCTAATATTCCCAACGTTACCCTGTTTAAACATTAGGCTAACAATCTTAGCCTAATTTTCGTTTGCTTGGTTTTTAACATGTAATATTAGGCTAAAAGCTTAGCCTAATTTAGCGCATACAAATTGGCATAAGGGAATTCATAAACATAAACATGACATACGTGTAAACTTGGCATTTTTGGCATAGTAAATATGAACATCATAGGTGTGAACTTGCAAAATAGTCAACATGAATGTGAACTTGCAACATAGCCTAAATCAACGTATATGTGAACTTCCATTGAAATAGGTATTTAACCAAATAGGTGTCACATAAATTAGCATATGATTTAGATAACATAAGCCTAAACTTACTTTTGGATCTAGGCATAACATCGAGCATAACTAGCATATGACAAGGATATGATAATTTCCTAATTTTATGACAAGGGTGTGAACTAGATCCATTCATATGTCTGATTACAACATGAAACACATATTAAAGTGGATCTTGACATGGATCCAATTAACTTGCAACTTTCTTACAAACATACTAGCATGTATGTGAACATAATCGTTTAAGCATAAAGGTTCTAGCATATATATATACATGAGATCTTAATCACATACAACCTATATAATCACATAAACATATAGGTGTCGATTACAACATGAACTATACAACTTGCATGTGATAATAGGATCAACATAAACTCAATTATACCACAAACGTCACAATACCACAATCAATACATCACATATGAATCAACATCGTTGTTATACAATAACATAATTTCATTTCCAATTTACATCGAATCAAGACTTAATTTTATTCACATCGGAAGAATCACTATACTTACAACGAACGCAGAACTTGAATTCTGGATTCTGTGTTCTGAATTTGAATTGCTTTCCTTTGGGTAGACTAACGTTGTTTTGATTCGTGTTTTAACTTTGATTTTGGCTCATCACTAAGATTTTCTACAAGTGGAGGCTCCTCCTAGTTTTCTCCCGACAGCATGGCGGCTCCGTCTCTAATTTCTTATGTGAATTTAGGTTGGGGTCTTAAGTTGTTTATTTAGAGTTTCAGATTGATTTGAGCCGTCAGATGATCATAGACGAATCTAGACCATTCACTTCGAAAGGAGCCAACCAAAATGCGACATGTCAGCCCTAGTGACACAGCCAAGCCTTAGAAATCGACCAGAACTCGATCAGGCCAGCCAGGGCCAAACCAGGTCGGCTGGCCAGGTCGACCCCCAGGTCGACCCCTAGGTCGACCCTATGGTCGACCCCCAGGTCGTGCCTGGGTGGGAATTTTCCCAACCAGCCCAGTTTGGGTCTGATTTTTGAATTTTGAACTTCATTTTGAACCGTTTGAATTTTAATTTGAATTCTGAAATTTCCGGAGGTCATAACTCCTTCATAGGGAATCCGATTCACGCAAACTCGGACTCTATCTCAAGCAGAATTCCAAGACGAACGCAATGGCGTAACCCGTTTCCCTTAATTCTATCATCTAGAATTAATTATACTTTAATTTGTTAATTTACGGTTAACATAAAATTCGGGGTGTTACATTCTCCCCTCCTTAAAGGATTTCGTCCCCGAAATCTTTAAGTCTAGGAGAACATAAGTCCTAACATCCAATCGTCCATCTACTCAACCAACAAACACAGGCGTCCATTGTCCTTAAAAGACTACTAATGCTTCATGATCATATGCACAGTGTGTGTACATGTCCTTATCTAATGCAAAATCGGGCGATCTACTGATTCAGCTGACTTCCTTAATGCGAATCATGTAAGTGCCATGAATCCATTATGTATGCAAAATTTTCCCTATTCATAATTCTACATGAGTGCGCAACCATTCATATAAATACGACATCCATATGTCAACATATCAATTTTCAACCACATACAAATATGAATACACATATGCGTATGCAATATGAAGTGACTGAGCCAATCTAAAACCTAGGTTGTGTGTGTGTATATGCATCCACGAGCAACCACTAGCAACCACCTTCAACCACTTGCAGCCATCAACCATAACATGTTTCAAATACATGTTTACATCCAAAGGGGTTTCTACCTAAGGATAAAGGATAATATCGAGGAGATCATACCTAAAAAGATAGATATAAGCACAACTTAAGGAAAAAGAAAGGTCAAAGATGTACCCTCGAAAAGAAAAGGGTAGGCTATTCTATCTTCAGTTTCCCAAGTTGCGTCTTCCTCGGCGTTGCTCCACTGAACTTCAATGAGTTTGACTTCGCGGTTGCGTAAGTTTATCACTTCAGTTCCTATGATTAGAGTTGGGACATTCCTCACAGTTGCTTCGCGTTCCACTTCGGCTTCTTCTAGAATGTTTGGCTCCACCACTTCTGCAGATTCATGTAGACATTTTCGGAGATGAGAAATGTGAAAGACGTTATGGATTCCAGCCAATCTTTCAGGCAGCTCTACTCTATAAGCCATTTTCCCAATCTTCTCGATGATAGGGAACGATCCTACAAATCTTGGTGCTAGCTTTCCTGCGGATCCAAAGCGAATGACGTTCCTTAAAGGGGATACCTTAAGGAAAACCCTGTCCCCAACCTCAAACTCAAGGTCGGTCCTTCTTTTGTCGGCGTAGGATTTCTGTCTGTCTTGGGCTTTCTTCATTCTCCTTCGTATCAAGTCCACTTTTTTTGAAGTCTCTCGAATCATGTCTGGCCCAAGTATAATCTTGTCAGTAGACTCCCACTAACAAGTTGGTGATCAGCACAGTCTTCAATATAGAGCTTCGAAGGGCGCCATACCGATAGTGGCTTGGTAACTGTTGTTGTAGGCGAATTCCACTAGAGGAAGGTGATCCTCCCAAGTCCCTCTGAAGTCAAGAACGCATAGTATCAAAAGATCTTCCAATACCCTATTCACCCTTTCTGTCTGGCCATCAGTTTGGGGGTGATAGGCCGTGCTCAAGCATAACTGTGTGCCTACAGCTTCTTGCAGACTCCGTCAAAATTCGCTCGTGAAGATGGGATCTCTGTCACTAACTATGATGGAGGGTATTCCATGGAGTCGAACTATTTCCTTGAGATAAAGAGAAGCTAGAGATGAGGCAGTCCTTCTACTTTTGATGGGTATAAAGTGGGCGCTTTTAGTAAGCCTGTCCACTATTACCCAAATGCTAGTATTGCCTCTTCTTAACCTAGGCAACCCGTCAATGAAGTCCATTGAAATTCTATCCCACTTCCATTGTGGGACTTCTAGAGGATGAAGCAGTCCTCCGGACTTCTTTTGTTCCGCCTTGACCTGTTGGCATGTCACACACTTAGAAACAAAATCTGCCACGTCTTTCTTCAGGCCACTCCAATAGAAAACTCTCTTTACGTCCTTGTACATCTTATCTCCACCTGGATGTATTGTCATCTTGGAACGATGGCTTCCTCGAGAACCTTCTTTACTAAATCCCTTGCTTGTGGGACGCATAGCCTTCCATCCCGTCTCAGCCAACCTTTATCATCGATGGAGTACCTATTGAGGTGACTCGAAGTTTCACCCCTAATTAGCTTATCAATCACATCCACAAGCTGAGGGTCTTCGCATTGTGCGGCCCCTATTGAGTCTAAAAGTGTGGGTCGTACTTCTAGGGAGGCCAATAAACCAGGTACAAAATCAGAGGATGGCCTAAAGTCAAAACTGGCTATATACTCCAAGCTTTGCCTTTCCACAAAGAGAGGGCTTAAGGTCAGTTTCTTTCGGCTCAACGCATCTTCTACTACGTTGCCTTTGCCAGGAGTATAAGAAATTTCAAAATCATACGAGGCAAGGAATTCCATCCATCTTTGCTGCCTTAAGTTAAGATCTTTCTGCGAGAAGAGATATTTCAACGATTTATGGTCAGTATATAATTCAAACTTCTCACCTAGGAGATAATGGCACCAATATTTAAGCGCAAAGATAATGGCGGCCAACTCAAGATCGTGGGTTAGGTAGTTCTTTTCATGAACTTTCAATTGTCTTCCACCATAAGCTACTACCCTCCCTTCTTGCATCAGAACAACGCCTAGCCCCGTACCACAAGCATCCGTGTATACAGTGAACATCTTGCTTCCATCCGGCAAAGTCAGAACTAGGGCTGTTGTGAGAGCCCTTTTTAATCGTTGGAAAGCAATCTCGCAATCCAAATCCCAAGTGAACGCCAGATTCTTCTTTGTTAGCTTTGTGAGTGGAGCTGAGATTTTCGCGAAATCCCTAATTAACTTTCGGTAAAACCCGGCTAACCCAAGAAAGCTTCGGACTTCGGTTGCATTTCTCGGTGTCTTCCAATCTTGCATTGCCACCACTTTCACGGGGTCCACGGCTAACCCTTCTTTGGACACTATATGTCCAAGAAACCTAACCTCTTCTCTCCAAAAGTGGCATTTGGAGACCACCACGAACATGTTCTTCCTCATTCTTTGAGAAGATCAAAATATCGTCTATGAAGACCACCACGAACTTATTGAGGAACTCTCTGAACACTCTTCTCATTAGGTCCACGAAATGAGCGGGTGCGTTTGTCAAACCGAAAGGCATGACAAGCCACTCGTAGAAACCGTCTGGGGTTCTGAACGCTGTTTTATCAATGCTATCTTCAGCTACCCTTAGCTGATGGAACCCAGTAGCTAGATCAAGTTGGGAGAAGACCGACGCACCTACAAGCTGACCAAACCAATCGTCTATTCTGGGAAGCGGGTGTCTATTCTTTTTAGTCAGCTTGTTTAGCTCCCTATAGTCCACACAAAGACGTAGTGAACCATCTGCTTTGGTGGCGAACACCACTGAAGCACCCCATTCCGAGATACTTCTCCTTATAAACCCCTTCTCGATAAGCTTCTTAACTTGCTTACTGAGCTCCTTTATCTCCTTTGGAGCCATGTGTCTAACAGGCAGAGCAACAGGCTTTGCATTATCAACAAGATATATGCGGAAGTCTATTTCCCGCTTCGGATGTAAGCCTTTCACCTCTTCAAAGACATCCGGATATTCTTGGACAACTCTAACCGACTGCAAATTCTCAACAGAAGTGTCAAGCGACTCTAGATAACTAAGCATAACAGCATTCAAGGGATTACAAGAAATTTCTAGAGTGTTACCGAGCCGAGTCAAGAGTCTAACCACTATTTTCTCACAATCAAGAATGACACCGTTACTGGATAACCAGTCCATGTCTATGATCAATCCATATCCTGAGAAGACCAAAACAAAGGCACTACATCTAAATTCAACACTTAGAATAGAGATTTTCAAATCCAAGCAAACCATTGACAAATAAGCCGAGCCCCCAATTGGATTTGAAACAACCAAGGGAACTTCTACCATACTAGTATCTAGGTGCAGAGATTCTACTAAAGCAGATGAAATAAAGGAGTGTGATGCACCAGAATCCAAGAGAGTGCGAACTGGATGATCATACAGATAAACTAAGCTTTCTACAGAAATATTTCTACCTCGTTCCTGTGGAGGTGCCACCAGCGCATGAACCTGTCCTCCTGAGGTGGATCCAGTCCTCTGTCCCTGCCCCCATTTCTTTGGGCAGTCCTTAGCCAAGTGTCCAGTCTCTCCATAATGGAAACAGCCCCTATTCATCTTTGCCTTCCTCTTCCTGTAGTCTTTTGCTATCTGTCCCACAATGCCACAGAAATTTCACTTTCTCTTTTCATGGGTTTTGTTGGTCTTCCCGCCTTTCTTAAAGTCTGTTTTCTTAACTTGTAGACCCTCTTTCTTTTCTTGAGGCACTTCCGCCTTTGCCTCTTTCTTGCCTTTATCTTCCTCGTGTAGCAGTGCCATGTCCACCAAGCTTTCATAGGTCGCCCCCATGGGTATATTGGTCATTGCAAGGCTGTGTAGAGGTTCATTCAGACCTTTGACGAAGCGAAGGGCCTTCTTGTGTTGGGTGTTTACTAAATCCAGCCCAAATCTGGCCAGCTGATTAAACTGATTTACATACTCCTTGATTGTCATACTTCCTTGTTTAAGGGTTAGGAACTTCTCCATTTGCAGGCTTCTTTCAGCTTGGGAGAGGAATTTCATCTCAAACCGCATCCTGAAATCTTCCCAAGTCTCCACTGGCCTTTCAGCATGGGTAACTTCCCACCAATAGGAAGCTTCATCTTTAAGTAACCACACTGCTAGCTGTATCTTTTTCCTGTCGTCAACTTCGAAGATAATGAACAAGTCCTCGGTCTTCTTCAGCCAGTTGCTTGCTACTACAAAGGATTCAGTTCCATAAAAGTCCTTTCCCCTATAGCTTTGAAGTATCTACATATCTTAACGAAAGTATTTCCACGAGGAGGAGGAGGAGGTGGAGGAACCGCTGCCACTGTTGGAGGAGGAATGTCTGTTGGGCCCACACCATTGGCCCTAGCCTCTAGGTACCTTCGTAACCAACCAGGTATTGGTACTCCTTCCGGAAGATTAAGGTCTCCAGACATGTTGGAACAAAATGGAAGGTATTCAAGACAAAGGATAGAGAGAGATAGTGCGTATGGCTTTGGGGAATTTATGCCTTTTAAAAACAAGTCTTTTTCTTGAAAAAGAATGCTTCTTTAAACTTCTTTTGAAAATAGGTTCAAATTTTTTTCTCTAGTCTGGTAAATCTATGCTCTGATACCAAGTGAAACACCCCACCCTCCATTAAGGTCACTCACAAGGGACTGCCTTAACTTTGGTGGAGGTTTGTAAGTAAAAGTCACAGATAAAACACAAGACAGATATAAACACATATATATAAGCAGCAGAAACAAACAGACTTTTATTTCATAAAATATTTGTTCATACAAAACATTTCCATAATTGTCTCATAACAACTTCCAAAACATTACGACATCATTTCTGTCTTGGTTATTAAATAAAGAAGCATAAAACATGATTAAAACTGCATAAATCCCCATGATTGTGTCCAACCGCCATAGCCAAGGAGAGAGAGTCCAAACCGTACATCTACTATCTTGAAACTTGCAAAGAGTCTTACTAAGCTGAGTTGTTTCCTCACTGTGGACCTGGGGGGGGGGGACGGAAGAAAAGAAGAAGAAAGAAAATAGGGTCAGACATAAAGCCTGATAAGTCTAGTGACTCTTCAGTATGAGAATAAGAATAAGGGCATGATAAGTATAAACTGGAAATAGGAGAGTGTCATAAACTCAGACAAAGCAGTTTGAATCGAATATACTATCGCACCCCATACTATATCTCTGCACCTACTTGTATTATCTTAACTGGCACCCCATGCTGGAGGTAAAGTGATCCCCTTTTTCTAAAGATCGGCTCCTACTCGCATAATCATCTGTGTCTTACGGCCCCCAAAGATTGTAGATACCTATGCTGGCCCCACCATGGGGTGTATCAAGTCCCATAGTGGCGACCCGACGCAAAACTAGAAATGCATAGGTTATACTACTGGTGCCCCAGTGCCCTGTTTGTCTGCTCCGAAGTGTGTGCACGCCCACACTCCGTTAGAACCCACACTGTTGCACCCACCGCCGTCGCTTTTGACCGCTTACAATCAGCCCAGTAATCATGCCCCACCCTGCCTAGTTTCAGGGTACCACGATACCTAATTGGGTTACTGCTGAAATGGGTCCCCGTTACTAGGGTTTTCTAGTCAAACATTTTAAGTGGTTAAGTGTCTGTATTTACCTAACCCCACCCATCAGTTTCATTAACATGTTGGATTGGTTAAGTGTTTTATTTAACTTAACCCTACCATCCTGACAGTCTGTCCATATCTTTTTAAAGCACCGACCACTCACATTAGACAGGTATTGTTACGATTACTGGATGTGTCGGTCGGTTCCGGGCAGATTTACAACGTAACTCAGTCTAACCTCGGATCCTTGTTGGGCTTCATGCTTAACCAACCACATTGGATAAGTATTGTTGTAACTACTGGACAGCCGGGTGGGTCCGGGCAGGTTTACATCACAACTCAATCCAACCTCGTGTTAAGCATATTCGTATTTTCTAAATTTACATATTTGTCTTTATCACTTAATATATGTAAATTTGTCAACAATTAAATGTTGTGGCCCACTTTCTAAGTTCATCCTTTTAGGTATAAGAAATTATACCGTTCAAATGCCACCAATTTTGGCATGTGACAAACACGCCAATTTCATATATTTTTATGACAAGTTTTTCTAATATTCCCAACGTTACCCCGTTTAAACATTAGGCTAACAATCTTAGCCTAATTTTCGTTCGCTTGGTTTTTAACATGTAATATTAGGCTAAAACTAAGCCTAATTTAGAGCATACAAATTGGCATAAAGGAATTCATAAACATAAACATGACATAGGTGTAAACTTGGCATTTTTGGCAAAGTAAATATGAACATCATAGGTGTGAACTTGCAAAATAGTCAACATGAATGTGAACTTGCAACATAGCCTAAATCAACGTATATGTGAACTTCCATTGAAATAGGTATTTAACCAAATAGGTGTCACATAAATTAGCATATGATTTAGATAACATAAGCCTAAACTTACTTTTGGATCTAGGCATAACATCGAGCATAACTAGCATATGACAAGGATATTATAATTTCATAATTTTATGACAAGGATGTGAACTAGATCCATTCATATGTCTAATTACAACATGAATCACATATTAAAGTGGATCTTGACATGGATCCAATTAACTTGCAAATTTCTTACAAACATACTAGCATGTATGTGAACATAATCGTTTAAGCATAAAGGTTCTAGCATATATATATACATGAGATCTTAATCACATACAACCTATATAATCACATAAACATATAGGTGTCGATTACAACATGAACTATACAACTTGCAAGTGATAATAGGATCAACATAAACTCAATTATACCACAAACGTCACAATACCACAATCATTACATCGCATATGAATAAACATCATTGTTATACAATAACACAATTTCATTTCCAATTTACATCGAATCAAGACTTAATTTTATTCACATCGGAAGAATCACTATACTTACAACGAACGCATAACTTGAATTCTAGATTCTGAGTTCTGAATTTGAATTGCTTTCCTTTGGGTAGACTAACGTTGATTTGATTCATGTTTTAACTTTGATTTTTGCTCGTCACTAATCTTTTCTACAAGTGGAGGCTCCTCCTAGTTTTCTCCCGATAGCATGGCAGCTCTGTCTCTAATTTCTTATATGAATTTAGGTTGGAGTCTTAAGTTGTTTATATAGAGTTTCAGATTGATTTGAGCCGTCAGATGATCATAGACAAATCTAGACCATTCACTTGGAAAGGAGCCAACCAAAATGCGACATGTCGGCCCTAGTGACACAGCCAAGCCTTAGAAATCGACCAGAACCCGATCAGGCCAGCCAGGGCCAAACCAGGTCGGCTGGGCAGGTTGACCCTATGGTCGACCTGGTCACCCAAGTCGACCCCCAGGTCGACCTAGTGCCTGGGCGGGAATTTTCCCGCCCAGCCCAGTTTGGGTCTGATTTTTGAATTTTGAACTTCGTTTTGAACCGTTTGAATTTTAATTTGAATTCTGAAACTTCCGGAGGTCATAACTCCTTCATACGGAGTCCGATTCACGCAAACTCGGACTCTATCTCAAGCAGAATTCCGAGACGAACGGAATGGCGCAACCCGTTTCCCTTAATTATATCATCTAGAATTAATTATACTTTAATTTGTTAATTTACAGTTAACAGAAAATCGGGGTGTTACACCTAGTTAAGGAGTTCGAGAATTCTGATCTCTTCTGGACTCCCGCGATGGTTGCCATCAACGCCATCAATGGCTCGGGCCGATCGACAGATGCTACAGCTGTGTTTAACCTTTCGAGGAAGGATCTTAGCATCTCTCCGGATCGCTATTTGATGGTAGATAAAAACATGACACTTTTCGGTCGAGAGATATGCACTCGAAACATCTCGATGAAGCAGGTGACCAGAGTATTCCAACTACTGATAGATTTTGTTGTTAGCTGCCGAAACCACATACCGGCTATATCTGTGAGAAAGAGAGGAAAGCACTTAGCCATGAAATTGGTTGATGCACCAAGTACTTCCATATGTCGCATGTATCGCATGAGATGAATGGTCGGGTCAGTGCGACCGTTGTATGGCTCGATGGCTGGGAACCTAAAGTCCGTAGGATTTCGAGAATTTCTAATTTCTCCAGTGAAGGGGCTGCGGTTGACATTGTCTATGTCTTGCTGCGGAGAATTGCCCCGAGTAAAGCATCGGATGATGCTTGCGAGTTGACTCCCGTCTCCGAGGAGTCCTTGCCATGAACTTAATTCTGCCTCTTGAGAAGGTCCTGCACGAGGATCTGGGCTCGACCTTCGAGATCTGAGCGAAGGTGTGAGGGAAGGTGAGATCTGGCGGGTGGTTCTGGGCAGAATGGCCCCTCTAGAACCTGATGAGTCGTGGGTCGAGCCATACCCGTAGCAAAGGGTCTAGGCTGATCCAGCATAGCGTGTGATGTTCGGAGGCAAGGGTTGCCCCCGTTTGAAGCGAGGTTAGGAGGGTCTACGGTAGCATTTTCTTCCGCCATGGTGAGGACCGGCATAGTAGGGTGGCTTCCCTCGTTCGAAGGGAAGGCTGTGCCAGCTCTTTGCTGAAGGAAAAGAGTGGTTAGATTGGTTTGTGGTAAGACTCCGTGTTGTAATGGGAATGGCATTGATTCTGATGGACCCGGTGGGAGCTCGACCGATTCAATAGGTCGAGATATTCCAGAGAGTAGAGGCATATTTTCCAGACGACCTAGATCTTGATCGCCCGCCTCCTGAGGTTCTATGGCCATAGTTGTGCTGGTCGCTGGAAGCGATACCCCTGGTTGTGCTCGACTGGTTGGTGGGACCAAACCAGGATGAAATAAAGGTGTAGCCTGATCAGTGGCCTGATTTCGCATAAACCGAAGGTCAGCTGCTGCCCTAGTCTTGGCTTGTGGAGGAGTTGATGTTGAAGCGTTCAATCCCGTTTCCAATCGAACGAGAAGGTGATCCATCAACTGCTGCTATCGTTTGAGGACTCTACCCTGAGATGTCATATGGTCTCTGAGCTCGACCATGATTTTATCCATGTCGCCCCGGGTAAGGAATCGAGACATGTCATCATGAGAGGAAACTTCGTGGCTTGCTTCTGCAACATCGATATCAGCTCCATCGGCGTTTGCGGCACGAGAAGATGTTGCGTCTTTCTTTCGTTTGTTTGCCATGACCTGAGATAAGCAGGAGCTCGATGGTGGTGTCGGTGCGCTACCCCTTCCTGGGTCGCCAAAGTGTTGACGTCAAAAGTTGGTCACTAGTGACGATCAACCCCAATCGCGTGATCAACACATGAATAAAGATAAAAAATGCAGTAAAAAGGTAAAAGAACGGGGAGCACACACAGAATTTTTTATAGTGGTTCGGCAAAGGCAATGCCTACGTCCACTTTATATATCATTTCTTTTTCTTTTGATTACAAGTACAATGTTTTTTCTGTTTGAAGAATAGAAAGAAAATGATTATCTTCCTTTCTTCCTTTTGAGAGATTGAGATTCTGGAGAATAGTAGAGATGAAAAGCTTATAGAAGCCGTCTGGCCAAAAGAAATCTTTTTTCTCTTTAAGCTTGGAGGTATTTATAGGTGGAAAAGCAGCTTGGGCTGTTGTGAAATGGTCCGGCCATTTTGGGAAGGCCCGAACACGTGGAGGCAATCTATTGGCTCGAGTTGCGGCTGGAAGACTAACTCCACTGTTCATAAATAGTATCCTCGGAAGTTGTGGCTGACGTGGCGTACATGAAGAGGCATATCAAAAGTAGAGCTTTGTCCGCATACGGTTGACTGCCTTTATCTCCTTGGAAGTCGGGATATTAGGTGGACTGGCTCTGTAGAAGATTTCCATGCTGGCCCGAAATAATCGGTCGACTCACTCCGATAAACTCGGTCGACTGGGAGGCCTATTCTTCCGGAGTGAGCTGTTATTTGTTGAATCTGGACGTGGACCGATGTGTGACTGTTTTGGACCCATTATTGGCTGTTGGGCTTCCTCAAATGCGGCTTTGTATTTGACTGCGTGTTTGGACTTTGTTCGTTGAGACTCTTTCCAAAAAGAGGGTTAACAAATATATTAATCTATTATTTAATTAATTAAATATTCCATTTAATTTAATTAAATAACCAATTTATTCTCTACATCACTATTTATATAATTAAATAAATTAATTATTATCCGAAAAAATACGGGTCATTACAATGTCTCAAGCTACAGTCGCAACTGCACCTAGGATCTTCAAGGTCAGTCCTCACTTACGTTTAAGGATTGGTTATTCCTGAACAATTTTTTTCCCCGCCCTCTGGGGGCATAATGGTCAGTATGTCGACCATATCATCCATCGGCCCCGTAGTGACCGATATATCCAAGGTACCTCGCTTTCCAACATCCACATAAGTAAAAATGTCTGGGCTCTATACCATGACACCACTCCTAGCTAGAAAGAAATGCATGTCCTCCCTGCAGTCCTTCAACCCGTTTCTGGTCCATACTGGGGTGTGAAGCTCGAGAATTAACGCTACACAAAGTTATGCTATATTAAAGTCCTGCTTTGATCATCAACCACAAGACTCTGCTTTTCAATAGAAGTCTCGATCCTTTGCATCTCAGCATGCCACACAGGCAATTCACGCCATGTGACTGATGTCTATCGATATATAACGTTTGAGCTCATACATCTCAGAGAAGGGTGTTAAGCAAGAGAATAAATTCTCTTCCACCAAACATATATATATTTAATAGAGATCAATCAACATAGAATAAAATCCAATGTCAGACACAAATCAAATGTCAGACACACATCCATTAACAAGTTCGTTCTGGGTTTGAATGAAACTAGAGGCACCTTATTCCTCGTCCCATATGTCTAATACAGGAGACAGGTCCTCGCATATCCGGTCGATCTCCAAGTACGTCTGGACGATCACCACTTATTACCTTGTCTTGGGTGTACAGACCAATCAAGACATTAGTAATCATCAAACGATGTGAAGACCTCCGGTCTTTAACCACCGTCTTCATCATCGACTTATCGTCGAATCAATTATTCAAAATGGGTATAAACCCGGCCTTTCCAAATAATTCAAGTATTTTTGCTATAAAACACAACGTACCCCTCATTCCAATTCTAAATATTCTTTTATTTAAATATTCATATCTTTTGGGAAAGGTCCCATTAATTTTACCAAAGATAAATTCTTTAAATTTATTCTTTAATCTTCATTTGGATATCGATTCAAACCAAATTAAGGTTTATCCAAACTAGTCGGGATTAGCGCACCTTACCGAAGTAATCATTTGTTTAATTTTCCAATCCCAACCTATTCATCCCATAGAGAAAAACAGGTAATACTCCATATCTAACAACCTAGAGTTACCGGTAAATTTAATTACCATTTCACGTTCAAATCTAATTAAAGATTTTACTATCGCTTGGAGCAAAACTGGTGATACTCCATTCTCGATCATTTCCCAAATTTGATAATTTAAATTATCAATTCACATTTTAATCTAATTAAAGATTCATTAAAACTTCACTTAGTTTTAATCTTCCTAAAAATCAATATTAATGATTATTTAACTTTGGGAAATCAAACATACCGCATCGACAATTTACACCATACCATTGATTTCTGCCTATGTATAACCTCTAAGCTCATACGTCTTAGAGAAGGATGTTAAGAAAGAGAATAAATTCTTCGCCACCAAACAGATATATATTTAGCAAAGATCAACCATACAGTTCGAAATACAATGGTCGATATGTAATCCTGTCTTTAACTGGGTTAAAGAACCAATGTCATTTAAAACACAGTTCACGATAAACCCAAAATCATATTCCATTAATTATGGAATCTTCATGGAAAAACAGATCAATATATATATATTGATATCAATTTACGTATCCGACTAGTAATATAAATGGAATAACGACAAAGCCTTTTAAATTCCATATATATTAACAGTCTTCCTCCACAGAAGTTCATTTCGATTATTACCGAATCAAATTCCATTCCATCCCAATTAAATATTAATTAATTAGAAAACTTTACTTTGGAAAATCCCATTAAGTTTTAATAGAAGATTTATATATTCCAAATCACATTTTACTGTAGATCAGGTTAAAGAACGAATGTCGTTAAAAAGACAGTTCACAGTAAGCCCAATTCACATTCCATTTTCAATTCCAATTAAATGTTAATTAATTGGTAATTCTTCTTTAAATCTTAATTAAAAGATTTATTCTTTTCACATGGGGTTTAAGAACAATGTTAATAAAGACACCATTCACGACAAACCCAAAATCCAATTTCAATTCAATTCCAATTAAATATTGATTTATTGGTAAACTCTTCTAAATCTTATTTAGAAGAATTAATCTTTTCTCAACTGGGTTTAAGAACAGTGTCATTTAAAACACAGCGCACGACAAACCCAAAATCCAATTTAATATTAAATACAAGGCTCTGAATAGAAATTATATCAACTTATATTCAATACCAAATTCTAAAATCAATAAATATCGTATTGGGAATAATGATATATATATCTTCCAAATTCCTCCAGAATATCTGTAAAATCACGGAATCCAATATCGAAATATTCTGAAGATAATTTCGATTCAAATCCATTCCAATTCATATATTGGAAATTCTGGTAATTTTTAAAACCAATTCAAATCCAATTTATTTATTTAAAAATATTGGATTATAATTCTAGTTCATAACTAGTTCATTTTGATAAAAATATATTTTTGTCTTTACAAACATGGAATTTTTCATCCAAATTCTTTCCAAATCATTTATTTTGATTTTTCACAAATTATTAATGTTTTTAATAATTTTATCAAGCCCCGTACAGTCGATTTCCATAAACGGCCATCGAACTGCACTCACAGCGACCTTTTCCAAATTTTATTTGGACATAATTCCAAATCCAACTGTTAGATTTCAAATCTCCTATATTCATTGGAAATCTCTTTTTGATGCGAACCCAACGGTTCCGGTTTTAGGAGAATATGACGGTCGGATCTCCCGTAATGTCAATTCGAGGTCAATGGTCGAAATTTGCGAACAGTCGCGGTGCGATGCATTCTATTCAGGCCATTAAATATATATAATATATATTATATATATTTCATCGATTTCCATTTAAATCATATTGTATAAATCGTTCATAATTTCGTTTTAAAACGATTCCAACTTCATTTTCAGTTTTAAATCAAAATTGATTTCTCCTTATCATTATAATATATAAATGATAATATTTCCAAAATATCAGATTTTGAAATCATTTCCTTTTCAATATTCATTAGAAAAATGAATAACATTGATATACATATCGTTCGCGTCAAAATGGCGTATATCTAATCAACACGGCTTCATATATTTCAATATTTTTGTGTCCATCCCAAATCGGACATCAAAATCATATTTTGATCCGTTATTGAATATTATTTTAAAATATTAGTTATTTTAAAATATTTATTATTCATCATTTTTAAATATTTGTTAATTTAAAATATTCGTTCTTTCTGAATTGGAATCAGACACAGTCAATTACCATATAATTATTTATATGGATTTCATACAACACATGTACATAACAATAATGATACACAATCAACCATCATCTAGAGTGCAATTTACTGCTGTATAAGCGTTAAAAATAAATAATTAATGCTCATCATGGCCTGTCAACCCATCGATTGACATACAACTAAATATTGGGATTAGTGTATGTCCAATATCATCCTAATACCCGTGTGGGGTTTTCAAACAACAAATACTAGTTATCATTTGTGCAGTTGGGCGATGTGAAAAATTTATCGACCCAATCAATATTAGTTAAATGGGTGTACATAAACGAATCATCTGATTTGTAAATAATATTTATTTTCAGCACATGAACTTTTTATATGGTTCATATATTCAATAAAAAAATGATATTTTTATTGTTCAAATAATTTTTTATGCTTGAGTAATTTATATATTATATTCATTCAATAAAAATGATATTTTTATTGTTCAAATATTTTATTCCATACATGTATATTTTATATATTCTATTCATTCAATAAAAATGATATTTTTATTGTACAAATATTTTATTCCATACATGAATATTTTATATATTTTATTCATTCAATAAAAATGATACTTTTATTGTTCAAATATTTTATTCTATACATGAATATTTTATTTTCCATTTCACATCACAATCACAATCAATTTCCACAACACAATACAATCAAACAAGTCGTCCATGGCCTATGGACGACGGCGTCAGGAGCTACTAAGCCCCGTCTGCAACCTTGTATATATTTAACTGTAAAATAAATTGAGTGAGAACGACTTCTCACCTTGATCGGTTTCAGAAATCATTTATAT
Source organism: Allium sativum (assembly GCA_030737875.1). Lineage (NCBI taxonomy): Eukaryota > Viridiplantae > Streptophyta > Magnoliopsida > Asparagales > Amaryllidaceae > Allium > Allium sativum. The sequence goes on from CM060909.1 coordinate 1,003,372,451, forward strand.
AACGATTGTTTTTCACTAAATTAAACTGTTCGTTTACTTTAGTCAAAAATCACCACTAGCTCCTTTTCCGTTCTGGTCTGCTCCATGTTGTAATGCTCTTTGACATGATCGCATTGCAACTTAAATCACTGAATTTCGTTTCCGTATGCAAAAGTTACAATATTTTAAACTTTGAATAAATTTAATTACATAATTAATAAATTAATAAAGGTTTTATACATTAATCATCTTCCACCGTATAACGCCGAACTACGCTCTGATGCTAGGGTTGATAACGGCCGCCGCCACAGCCAGCTTCACCCAGATCGAAGGCCACCTCGAGCTGCGCCCCTTTGAGCGCTTCTACCTCCAGGCGACGCGACGAACTCGGAGGTCCCCAACGCCTCAAAATCTCGTGCGAACTCGACTGGTTTAGGGCCAAAAATTGAGCTCTTCACTTCACCAGCGATGATCATACGCGTATAGATTAGACGAACTCAAGAAGCTCTACAACGTCCTCCAAAGTACGGGGGTTTAATTCGATCTGAATTGGGAAAATTTTAAGGTTTTTATTTTGGAGCAAAAGGGGCCATTGGAATATATGGCGGCGGATTTCAGAAAGAAAAGGGGCTAGGGTTTTGATTGGCCAGGGGTTTTATAGAAATATTTTTATTAATATTTAATTTATTTATTTCCAAATATACATGTTCATTCATCCGACCTCCAAGTCAAACCCAACGACTATCGCCACTAGCTAATTACCGCCATTCTGGACACAATGGGATATGTTTCGTAACCTAACTCGGCTGTTATGATCAGTTTTTCTTTAAATTAAAATATAAATCAATATATATTACATTTGAACGTAGATTTTAATTTACTAGGGCCACATACTAACTCCAAAAATTCCCAAAAAAAAATTTGGCTATGTTTTGACAATACAGTCCTAACAAAATTAATTTCGTTAAATTTGGAGACCATTTGAAAAACGGTTATTTTCCAGTTGATTAAATTCAAACTGAAATTATCAAACACGTTTAAATTCACCACGCTCACATATTGATTCCAAAAATTATGAAAATTGGAATCCAGCAATAATTTGACATTCTGAATCCAACAAAAGTGGTTTCGTCGAAAACGAAGGTCGTTTGCAAAATGGCTATTTTAAAGGGTTATATATTATATTAATTCCATAGCGACTATTCTGAATTTTCAACTGGACATAATTTTTTTCTCCCGTTATGAAATCTGGATTTTTCACATTTGTTAGAAAGATATTTTCAAACAGATTCAAATATTTCTGGTTTTACTGAAATCCAGTTTGTTTTGAATCCTGTACATTCATTTGAAATTTGAAATCGAAATTTCGAACTACCGCGCCATTTCAATCTCGTTTTATAATTATAATAAATTTATTTGTTCTAACTTCAATTTAAATAAATTTTCAGTCGTTATTATTTAAAATAAATCATTTTAAATATTCAAAATACATTAAAATTGCCTAAATAAATTTTTTAAATCGGTTCTGATTTTCTGGGTTGTTACAGTCCATCCCATTATGCCTTACACGTTTGAACACAAAGAAATGAACATATGGCAATTCTTATTGAAGTAGCACGTGTATTACTAGTCAAATGTCAATACTTTAGATCATGTGTAGCTAATATCAATTCTTGCATGTACTAGTGGTCGAAATATTTGTTTATTTCTAGTTGCTTATGGTACTGACTATGTTTTATGAAGTAACAAATAGAGAACAATCAGTTCAAATATGCCTCACTTGAATTATTTTTTTGTACAAATTGTAACAAGTGTAATGTTTTATTCTTCAAACATTTATCTTAGTCAAAAATATATTATAACAAAAACGTTTTTTTCTTTGAAGGTGGTATAGATCTGAGTTAAAATTATGGTGTAAACAAAGCAACAAATAGATAAAGTAACGTTAGGAACGTAGGGTAGAATCCTATAATAAAATCACTAAATAGTAGTAGTAGCAAGTTTCTAACCAAAACTCAAGCAAATGTATATGTAGTTTTATGAACGCATTTCTGCTCATATACGAGTGAAAAAAGCCGAGAAATCCAAGTGTTACTACTGTAATAAAACTGCATCTGACCTGATTTATTGGAAAGGTGGAAGATACTTATAATTAATTAGCAAAAAATCTAAGGAAGTTCAACTTTACTACTCATACCCCTCTAACACATGAGAAAAATGCAATCTTAACAAGTAGAGGTGCTATAAGACTACAGAGGAAATAAGGAAATATCAGTAAAAAATTATTCTATACTTTCTAGAAAAGAAAGATTCGAGAGAAACAAATTAAATGAATCATTATCAAAATCTTTATGGAAATGGGGTTCCAATACTCACTAATATTACACAACTTCTTTTATGAATAAGGATCCAGCACGTATCAAACGAAAAATTATTACTCTATCATTTCAATCTAATAATCAAATACCTAACTCACAAAAATTAACCAAAGGGATCCTTAAATCATTCTCGCTTAAACCTAGATATTATTAGTTTGAAACAAACGAGATAACCGTGAAAAAACACCCAATTTACATGATTTTTGGCATAATATCTGAAGAAGAAGTGGACTTTGCTCGCGACCTAATTTGAGTTTTCGTGACCGTGAAACATAAGCAAGGTTTTAAACGCATTTGTTTTGCTTCTGATATTTGTGTTTTAAGGCTTTCACAATGGGCTGAAAAAAGGAAGAACGATAAAATACAGTTTTTAAATTTCTTTTTAAGCCCATTTTCAAAAATATTTTTTTATAAAAGAGTAAAGAAAACAAAGTTTTCATTATTTTGTTAAAGAAAAAATAAAAAATTGTCTGAAAACGTGTAACCAAACAAGCCCAGTTTGCTTTTAATTTCAAGGCATCAAACAAAAAACCAAAAGTTGACTAAAGTGAATTGAATTGCTCAAATCTCTCTCTTAATTCTAAAAATATCGTGGGAACATTATGATAACCTTTATTTTTTTAAAATTGAAAATATGACTCATATTGAGAAAAAATAGATATTTGCAGTAAGAAAAAATTGATTTTGTTTTTAATAGCCATTTTATTAATCAAATTTATAGCTAAAAAAATGATATTTTGTTAAACACATTTAGCATTTAGAAATTCTAACATATGTAACAAAATTCAAATTCTCCTTTGCACTCTTAAACAAAAAAATAGATTTTTTTCTTTTGTTAGTTGAAATAAGATAACAAACTGGGAGTTGTAAGCAATGATTCATTGAACACTGCAAAATATACAAACACGCTAAATAAATTAAAGCGATGTTTCATAACAATTGTGGTATACCTACAAACAAAGTAATTGAATGGCGTATTTTCATCCTAAATATACAATCATAAATGCAGCTAATAACTCCAAAATTAAACTAAAGATGCTACATTAGAAATTAGGTATACCTAAAATCAAATTAGATTTGAGAGATTGAAGATTTGAAATTGTTAAGCTTGTATGCGTATTCGTTATTCCCCTTTCGTGCATATGCCGTATACGGTATGCCCTTGCGTGTCTTCAGCTTTGTATGCCCTTGTTCTCTTCCCTGTTGCGCGCTTCTCCCTTGTTCTCAAATGCGATATTTAATTTCGCATTTTCCCCTTTCGTTCATTTTTTTCTATACGCAAGATGAATTTTGATGCCCTAGAAGTCGATGATGCCCAGTGTGTATGCCCCGTTTGCACTAGGCCAGGGCCATCTATGCCCTTGAATACAGTGAGACTGAAAGCGTTCAGGTAAAAAAACAAATATTTGTTGAAGTTAAGCAAGCAAAGTGAGAGTTCGAGAGTTCAGATTAGGTCGTTGTAGTTAAAGTTAGGTGTCTAATTGTCCAAGTAGTAATGGTAGCATCTTATCGAACTAACTTTCAAAGGGTACCCATACCCAAAACTGGAATGAAAATTGTAAAAGGTACCAATTTAGGTATGTTGTTTATGATTAAATGGCTAACAAACGATTAATTTTAATCTACAAGCAATAATAAAAAATGGTGGAATTCAGACTTCATTTTTTAATATGTTTAAATCCTTGTAGATATTAAAGTCCCCAAGATTTTCTTATGTTATTGAATTGTCTCCATGATCACATCAGTGCAAGCAGTATAAAATAGTTATGGTTTTAATAGCAATCTACAATACAAAATTATCCATAGGCTAATTTATATATTGGAATAAACACAAATTTAGACCCAAATAAACTCCATATCAATTTCTTGGGGATTAAACGAAATATTCAAAATAGTAAACTTAAAGGATGATCATACTGGCCTTAGAGCACAACAGTTTGAACTTTGCATGTTTACCCCCATCGCTAGTGCTTTTAAATTTGTATGATTGTCCGATTCTCATTTGCGTTCGTAACCAAAATATATTCGCGTTTGAGTCTGTCCGATTTTCATTTACAACACAAAGTAGATATATTTCCCTTAGAGTCCATCTAACTTCCATTTAGAACAACAAAATCTACATTAAAAAACAAATCTCATTTGGTCCATGTTCATTCAAATTTATCTAAATTTCTTGTAATTCATCCTATAATTAAAGAATAGTCTATTAAAAAAGAGTAAAATTTAATATAAGTAGCGTTGTGGCTCCGTGTTTGTGTGACCGTGTCTATGTCTAATTGTCAATGTTCATTCAATTTTATATAGCACACGAGTTAATACAATAAAATTTGTACAAATATAAATCTCGTTTGATCCGTATTTGGTCCGACTCTATTTAGGATTGAAACTGAACATACATGTTTCCATAATTCCATTCCAATATGATCGATTTACCTCCTTCTCGACAACTAACTTTGACGACTCAATAGAAATTATTTATTCTATTTATATTGCGGTATGAAAAATCTTCATGTTGGAAAATCACATTTCATGTTCAACCACCACATAAGTGCACAAATTTTGTGCCTTCACTTCTGGTGCAACTATAATGATCTATCATCCACGTTTTGTTCAGTAAACCAACAAATAAATAGGATGAACTACTACACTATAAGAGGATGGAATGGAGTACATTTGACACATTGGATTTTAATAAAATTAAGTTGGGAGGCGTAACAGGTTACCAACGAAAATAACACTAGCAAAACCTAAAAACAAGAAAATATATGGCAATCACATACCCATCAACAAAAGATGATTTAGAAGAAACTCAGCTGTAGTTTCTTTTATACCTATCCAGTCCAAAGTTTAAAGCTATTATCACCGATTAGTACAATGATCAGATTGCTACAAAAGATATGATTAATTAAAATGGTACTTGGTACATATTCATGAAAGCTAATATCCAAATTGTTTTTATTTTGCAGTTTTAGTGATTTTTCCCCATGTTTTGTTATAACTGCCGTAGAAGTAGACAAGACCATATTCATGAATGCAATAATGTGATTAGATTTGATGAATATTGGATTGATCATAAGAAACCAAAAAACTGTTTTGAGACATGATATAACTTTATTGATAAACTCAGCAGGTCAGGATACAAAATATTGGGTACTTAAGCAAAACAACAACAATTACTAGTAGCATCATTGCCGGGAACTAAATCAGCGCACTTTCCACCGACAAAATGAAGATCAATACAAGCTTGATTGCAGTCTGGGAAGTTCTGGCATGGACCTTGAGGAATAAGGCGCTCATCTTCTATAACATACCTTGCATCAACACTAACTATATAGAGAAGAAAGTGGTCAGTCTGATTCAAATATAACATTTACTAATTGTAACAGTTATGTAATCACCTAAATTGAGAGCAAATGACATAAGAGCTAAGGTAGCTAAACAGTAGATGAAAAATGGTTTAGCAGCCATTGATTACGAAAATTTTTCTTTTCTTTGTTGATTTGAGTGCTTAAACCGAATGCATTCCAACCTTTATATAGCATTTTTTGCCAATCAAATAGAGAATATTGATTACAGATTCATGCATGTACTGGAGCAAAGAAATCACTTTACCATATGTTATTGTAAACCCAATCTAATAAATCAATCTAATAAATTATGTATTTATTGGAAAATAAATATATGTGTGAACGCATCCTAGGTGCTAGTTAAGTTAGTCTCCGAGATTTTCAAAGTAATATCTTTAATGAATATGATTTTTCTTTTCTTTTTTAATTATATATTAATTTATCCTTCACAGTTAAAGGTTATATGCATTATTAACAAAGATATAAATGAATTATTTTACCATATAAAATTAATCCAATAAAGATTACAAGTGTATAATATGTGTCTGTACACACATATATACAACGAAACCTTGCTGGTTAAGTTAATCTCCAATACTTCATAAGTAATATCTTGAATGAACAAGAATTTATTTAGTTATAAGTTAATCCATCCTTCCTAATTAAGGTTATAAGCATTATTTCTGTTAAAAGCACGTTGAGTGTGACATCCCGTAAATTTCGACCATTTAAATATTAATTTATATTAAATTTTTGAGGAAAAAATTATTTTTGATTTCTTAATGTAATTGATACACAACGATTTTAATAAGTCGAAATTTTATTAATTGAAATAGTCAATTAAATAAGAGTAAGTTAAAAGCAGTTTGTGCTCTTCATTAAATCAAATTGGCGTTTAAATGAAATTAAAATATATTTTGAGAAAAATAAATTATATATTTTCATTTTATAGTTAAGGATAATTCTATAAAGAGAATAAATGTAAATCTTGAAATAATAGTTTACTGTCATAGAATAATACCTGTAAACGATATAGAAATAGTTTTGACGTTAAACTTAAAAACTTTAATTTTGAATTTGAATTTGGATTGCATGTATTCAGTTTAATTTAAATAAATTAGACCGATCGTTCAATTACAAATTTCATAATGCATAAAACACTAAGCGGATATGGTATTCAACAACATTTAAATAAGAAAATAAACAATTCTACTATTTAGTACGAATCTACAGTATTTATATAGGAACTTATGAGTATATATATTGAGATTATAGTATATTATGCAATTATATACATACATATATATATATATATAATGAAGAGCATTCAATGACACCGCAAATAGTGAGCACCGTGAAATCCCCCCTACAGAAACCAAGCATTTATATTAGTTTAGGTTAGTGGGAACTGGGAAGTGAGAGAATAAGTGAAGGGAGAGAGAAACGAGATATGTGGTGGAAATCAGAGGGCATTTTGGGGTGATGCACTGTTTCGTGTTCCATTGGACGCTCGCCATAATATATATATATATATATATATATATATATATATATATATATATATATATATACGTATAGATATTGCAGACATAACTTATATAGGCGTTTGTTTAGTGCACATATTAATTAAATGTACAGATAGTAGAAGAAAATAGAATTAAAATATTGCCTTAGTCAATCGCTTAATAACAAGGGTGCTATTTCTGATTCTTATAGTCTCTTAACTACATACCTAAAAAAAGCCTTAATTATTCTAATTGGTTATTATTGAAATTCATTAATTTTCACAGAAAGATTGATTGAGAATAATGGGTAGACAATACATAAAATAAGTTCTGACAACATACATGTATATAATTTTGGTTATACTTTCTAGCACTTTCCCTATCTGTAAAATTTTTACATTTAGGAATTCGGAATGTGGATTACACAAATTCAAACATTCATCAATTTATTTATTTTTAAATGTGAATTGCTGCATCCATTTTCAATGTCCTTTCCGCTTCGTTATTTCCTTAAAACTGCATGATTTCTCACCCCTCAAAATTGGCGCATTCATTTTATTTTTCATTTCCTAAATATTTCATGATATTTTTGACATTCAATTAAATCATTTGCATTCATTCTATTAATTTATTTTCATTCATTCTATTAATTTATTTCTCTTTATTATATTTTCATACATCTTATTTCATTTGCATATCTTCATTCCTCTAATTTCCATCTCCTTTTTTCTCCATTCCCATTTTGTATCCTGTTATTATTTAAACAAGCCATCTCCATGTGTGTGTGTATATACATATATCTATCTTTTCTCTTCTATATCATGTTGTTTATATTAAACAAAAAAAGCATAACAAAAAAAAAAATTCTAGCAAAAGTGTCAACATTGTTCGTGCATATTTCTAGTAATTTTCGCTACCTTATTCTTGCCTGTCCAAATGAATATGTTTCTTAAATTCTAAAATTTAATATTCTGTATTTTGAAATTTGAAAAGTCCCAAACTTTCTAACAGTCAATGTCAGGCAACAAATCACGCATTCATTTTTTTTCATTTATTTCTTTCTTTATACATTTGAATTTTTAATAAGAAATAAATGTTGATTAGACCATCAGCTCATGCCTAGTTAGCCAATTTATTAAGTCCCGTATCTTTTTTTCCTTGTTCCTTTCTTTCTCTTTAATTGTCTTGTGCTAATTTTAGATCTTCTTCCTCCCCTCCACAAAATAAAATAAATAAATAAACATAGTATTCTAATATATTTCCTCCTTCAGTCTTGTTTCTTCTCTGTTCTTATCCTTCTTCTCAGAATTGGTTGCACTACAAGAAAAACCGCAAATAATGAAAGATAGCAAAAAATTCAGTCGTAATTTAGCAATAGATTTTCGTGGAATTTTAAGGGATATTATCTAGGATTTTTTTATTTCAACTTGTTTTAAATTATTACCATCGAATTATATTTTTTCTACCGCTAAACAATAGAAAATTGCAACAATTTACCGTCATCATTTTTTCATTGCTAAATTCCATTGCAAATGGAGGCAGTTTACCATCTTGTGTGCTTTAAAGCTATTTTGCAACAGGTTTTCATGAGATTTGCAAGGGGCTGGTATGTTTATTCTTCATAATATGTTTTCTACTATTTTTTTACTAAATAATTGATAAGCGTAAATAAATTTTAAATAATTAGTGTTAATAATAATATACTAATAACAAAAATAAATAACTACTATTAATAGTAAATAATATTCAATAGTCAGTTGTAATGTCCCGTAATTTTCACAATATAATAATTTATTTATTTAATTATTTAAATAGTGAATTTGAAATTTAAATGGTTGTATAATTAAATAATAGTGAATATTTAATTAAATTAACTAATTAAATAATATATTTAAATTCCAGAATAGTCGAAAATAGTAGAATTCACAATACGATGTGAATTGGATCATATATAAGCTATAATTCAGTTTGAAATTGAATTACGATAACGAATATATTATTTAAACGAAAGTTGAACATATAATTTATATTATAATTATAATCGAGCCTGAAATGGCGCGGTAGTTCGTAATTTGGTGATTCGAACTTTAAACCAATATACAGAATCCGTTTTAAATCGGATTTCTGTGAAACGAGAAATGTTTGAATCTGTTGAATGATATTTTTTTAATGGAAAAGTAAAATCGGGATTTCGTCATGCAAATTTTGATTTACGTCCAAATGAAATTTTAGAAAAGTCGTTATGGAATTCCTTTATAATTTCTATCGATTTATTTATATTATAAAAGGAATTTAATATAAATCGAATATCGATATAACTGGGAATTTTGAAATATCGAGTTATAAATCCCATTGGAGCTGTGTGATATTCTATTGTGAATATATAGGATAATATTTATTTATAAATATTTAATTTAATTATTTTTAAATATATTTAATATTTAAAAGGGTTTATTTAGAGCTTTAAAAATAGCTAGTTTTTCAAACGACTTCCGTTTTCGATGAAACTAATTTTGTTAGATCCGGAATATTAAATTATTGTTAGATTTCAATTTTCGTGATTTTCGGAGTCAGTATGTGACCGTACCGATTTTTAATGTGAAAAACAATCGATATTTTGACGGTTAAAAATGCGCTGTGTGAGCAGACGGAGTCAGAATTCGACAAAACCAGTTTCGTTGGGTCCGTAATGTCGAACTCTAGTTGTATGTCCATTTTCATGATTTCTGGATATTGTGTTTGATCACGTGGATTTTTAATTGACAAATACAAGTAGTGTTATTTTATAAATTAGTAAAATAAAATACAAAGCTTACATTTGAAGCTATCTACACTTATAAAACCAACACATATCCTAACCTAACCCTAGAATTTTCATTACTTTGGTCAATACAAAATCCGCCGTCAGTTTTTCTTCTCAACAACCAAAAATCGGCAACCTTAGATCAATATAAAATTAAAGAAAAATCATAAAATCTCAAATCATATATATATATATGAATTCGTTGTCACTTGCTCTTCGATTTGGCATAGCTGTTATGGTGTTCGATTCGTTTTCTGTCGATGGATTTTCTCTAGCATGCGCCTAGGCTTCCAAGCACCGATGAGTGTGAAGATGTTGGATCGAATGATGTCCATTGTGGGATTCAGGGTGGCTTGGCGAAACCATTGGCAAATTTCGGTTGACTCTCGTGACGAAAAGTGACGCGGTCACTGTAGAAGATGTGAATGTCGCGGTTGGTATCTAGGGTTCGACTTTGGCACGGTAGCTTTGGGGAGGAGGAGTGTTCGAAGAGGGGCACATAGGTGGTGTCAATCTGTGAAACGGTGAGGTAATGGAGGAGTTAGGTGAGGGAGAAGATCGATAATGGTATGAGGAAGCTAGTGCGCGTTTTGGAAGTAGGCAAGAAGGAGAACTGTTCGAGTTAATTGAAAAGGGGATGATGGTGCGGTGCTTTTGGAATTCGATGCAGACAGTTCAAACCAGCCGTGAGGAAGAAAAGGGTTTTAACGGCTTGGTTATACCTAAACTAAGTGATTTGTTTTGACTTAAAAACTATAATTAAGGAAAGCAGGAAGTCTCATTTCTGAATGAAGAAGACGATTAACCAAAAGGAAACTGTGATGTATTTTTCAAGAGGGCGTGGAATTTGGGAAGTTGTCAATTCCCATTGAAGAAGTTGGTTTGTTTTAAAAGAATAAATGGGATGTTTAACAGAAGGAACTGCAGATTTTTCGTTAGTAAAGGAGATAGATTATTGTGCATCGTGGTATTGGAAAAGGGGATGGGACGATGTAATTAGTGAAACCCAGAGAGGAAAAAGAAAACAAATGATAAGGGAAATTGATGCATCAGTTCGAACTAGAGGGTGGTTTCTTTTAGTCGGAGAAGAAGTTAGAAAGCTGTCGGGGGTTATAAATGGAGACGGACGGACATTTATTGCTAAAGACTATTAATATTATAAATTAAGTTTTTATTAAATAAATAATGTGTGCCCACTTAAAAATGAAATATCTTTGCATACGGTGTCAGATTAACGAACGATCAGATCCGTTAGGATCGTATGGACGACGGCTACACAATGGAACTGACTAGGAGTGAATCTGAGCTCGTTACAATTTATAGCAAAATAAATATTCCGTCTGAACCAAAGATAGTTAATCGTTATTTAATGATAACTATCCAATGTGAGTAAAACTCACCAACTCTGAACAGTTATATTTTTATAATATATTTTTAGAACCGATAATTATCTGTTGATTGTTGTGTGTTAACCATTTGGTTGAATTGCTTATGTATTGGTTGAAAATATAGATAACGATATATATATATATAAATCATTAATCAAATATTGATTCTGTTTAGTAGAATATTTCATATTGAAATGAAATCGATGTTAATTATAGTGAATCTGTTGTTGATTGTGTGTGTTTGGATAATATTGATCCGTGATATATGGTATGTTAAATATCATAACAAATACTGGAATATAAAAAGGGAATTTCAATGTTATATTGAAATTGAAATCTTTATAAAATCAAAAGATTTTATATAAAGGAATATTTATAAAATCAAGGGATTTTATAAAAAGGAATATTTGTAAAACAAATAAAAAGGGAAAATATTTGTAGAACAAATAGAAAAGGAAATTATTTGTATAGCAAATAGAAAAGGAAATATTTATTTCAAAAATAAATAAGATCTTTTAAAGTGTATATTTGAAATGAAATATTTATAAAATCAAAGGATTTTATAAAAAGAAATATTTATCGTTTGATAAATAAAATATAGTTTATTCGAAAGCAGTTAATCGAATATAGTTTATTCGAAAGGAGTTAATCGAATATAGTTTATTCGAAAGGAGTTATCGAATATAGTTTATTCGAAAGGAGTTAATCGAATATAGTTTATTCGAAAAGAGTTATCGAATATTGGTTATTCGAAAGAAAGTGAATCGAATATTAGTTATTCGAAGAGAGTTAATCGAATATTAGTTATTCGAATAAGAGTTAATCGAATAATAGTTATTCGAATAGGAGTTAATCGAATATAATTTATTCGAATAGAGTTAAAGGAGTTAATCGAATATAGTTTATTCGATAGAGTTAAAGGAGTTAATCGAATATAGTTTATTCGAATAGTAAAGGAGTTATCGAATATAGTTTATTCGAAAGGAGTTAATCGAATATAGTTTATTTGAAAGGAGTTAAGTGATAAGAGTTAATGAATTAAAGTTAATCGAGTTAAAGTTAATGGAGTTTGGGTTAATTGATTTGAGTTAATCGAGTTTTATTCTGGAGTTACATATTTCAGAAGTAGGCATTTTAACGCTATAGTTATAATCAATGTTTTTCAATAAAGATGTGGATTCGTAAATAGAATCCAAGAGTTTCGTAAGGAAGTTTGTTAAAGATTTGAAAGGTGAATCTTGTCTATTTCGAAATTTGAAATGTTGTTTAGTTAAGGTCTGAGAGGTAGTTATACCCCAACTTGATTGGTTTCGTTTTTAACTAAGGAATGGTTAAGGTTCGATAGTGAAGGTTGGTTAAGTGAATTTAGTTAATGAGTGTAATGGTTTGAGTTGGTATAGCGATGTTTTATTTAAACATCTGTTTAAACCCAATGAAGGAGTTTTGGAAATGTTTTCCAAATAATTATCAGAAATGTTTTCTAATATAAAATAACGTATATTTTCTAAAATTAGAAAATAAGGATTTGATGAATATATGGAAATGAGAAATGGGAAAATGAATAAGTGTTGATTGATGATTGATCGATATAATTTCCATCTGGAAATAATATCGTTGTTTGCACACGTGTTTTCTTTGATAGTTAACTCACCAACTATCGAAGTTTTGACTATTTTTCCGTTGTCAATACGGAGAGACCGGGATCAGATATGTTATCTGAAAAACCACTCCGTATGGCATTAGCGTTGCGATCAAATATAATGAAGATAATTGAAGACGGAGTTATGCAAGGGCTGTTCTGGCGATCCTAGGTACAAATTGCCTAAGATAGATTTAAAGAATAGTGCCTTCGGTTTGTCCAGTCCCAGGACAACCTGTATGGAAGAATATCTGACATAGTATATTTAATAGATCGCGTAAGTTGATCTCTTCAAACGTATTTACGTTTGGTGGTGGAGGAATTCGTTTCTCTTAGCTGTATACCCGTTGTATTTTTGGGGAAATCAATTTGTGATTTGGCGAGTATGACGATGTGATATTCAAAGTGAATAAATGTGTGATCTGTTGGAGATAATCGTGGCCTCTAGCCTCACAACCGGGAAATGACAAAAATCGGGCAGGTAGCATGGCTAAGTGGTCGGCTGGCAATTAGGGTGTATTATCACCTATCTAGAGATATTCATTTCATTCTATATTCTATTGTCGATGTTGTCCCATTCGGGAAACGGTTGCTGATCACAACCGTTGGTGATATACATTCGATACACTCAAGCGAAATGAGTGGTCGGTCATGTATGGTCGGGTTGCAAGATGTTCTTGTTGAACCCAGTGTATTCCTCTCTAGAGGTACACTATCGTAAGGTGGTTCCATACCTTGTCATAGTTGGAAATCCATTACCCAATAAGTGCTCCTGGTTTTGATTGTATACTATATATGTGGAATGTGAGATGAAAGCGTTCTGCAAGATGATTATAATATTGTGGTTGATAGACACTATTATAATATCAAAAGAGTTTCGGTATAAAAGATCATTGTTTCTTTCAAAATGATTTGAAAGTTAAATCAAATTGATTTAGATTCTCATAAGGGAAAAACCCATTCCATTATATGGCGTGGTCTTATGAGATATCGTTTAACTGCTCAAACTGTTTTAAATTGTTTTACTCACACCAGTCTCATGACTGACCCAGAGTTTATTTTGTTTTGTTTTCCCTAAATTCTTGGGTGCTCAAATTTGTACGAGCAGTCAAGTAGTCGGGATTACAGATGCACTAGAAGGAGCTGGAATAGGAGGCTTCAACAGCGTTTATATATCTATAGTTATTTCCACTGTGACGTAAGTGTTATACTCTGATAATGTTACTGTATACATATACTGATTTTATTTCAAAGTATGTATCTATTATACATTGTTCGTTCCGCTGTGAGATTCGTGTTTACTCTGATGTTGTATGTTCTTCTTCTTCTTCTTCTTCTATTCTATGTTTCTATCTTATCTATTCTCACCCTCTATTTTCTTTCTATTAGTTTTCTGGTTTCCAGTGTAATTTGGGTTGGACTTGTGTTATTTGGTCAGCTCAAATTGTACTGGAATTTCGGGATACTACATTAGTATTGATTAATTAACAATTACTAAATAATTAATAGGTAATAATAATTAAAAATGTAGTTTAATAAGTAATCTTTAATAATTAATGATCAATAAGTAATTTTTAATAACTAAAATTTATTATTTAATGTGTAATAATTAATATTTATCATTTAATTAACTTTTAATTTTAATAATTCATTATAGTTTAACATGTAGTTTATAATAAATAAATAACAATTAATTTATTATATAATATTATATTTTATAATTAATTATCGAAATAAACAACTATTAATTACATTAATAATTAATAGTGACAATTAATAATTAATAACTAATAATTAAGACTAAATAATTAGTAATTATGTTCAAATAGTTAGTAGTTAATAATTAAGGATAACATTTAATAATTATTTTATTTGGCAAAGCAATGCCGGTTTTATAGTGGTCGTACCACTTTTTTAGAAGTGGGTAAAAAAGAACAGAATTCTGCATAGGCACAGAAACTCCATCTGGTTTGAAGTGCCAGAACACTATACATTAGAAAACAGGTGAGTGGCATGATGCTACTACTACTAAATAGAACTCACAACTATTCCCTCTGAGAGGAACAACTGGAGCTATCACTAGATCCTATAACATGGACATACTCCAAAAAGTGCACAGCAAGGTTAGGAACATAACAAGGGTTAGGACTACGAAATTTGCATACCCAATCCCATGTAGTGTCATAGAACATAGACCTGTTCCAATCACCTAGCTCACCATCCTCAATAAGATCAATTTTTTTATCTTACAGGGTTATAATACAGTCTTCTATTATCATCCTCTATATCATTAACATATTTGTAATACAAGTTATCCTGGGGATCATATCTCATTCCAGAAATTTGGTGTAGCCATGAGTGGTCATCAGATTCTTAGTAGATACCATCAATCCTCTTCATATGAACTATTACTATCTTCCATCTTATCTTCCTCACATTGTGTAGTCTCTGCATGTACCGAGTTCTGAATATCAGTCGCAACATCTTCTTTTAGTCTATCTTACTCATAAGGGGTTGTCTTATCCTGTATTAGGACAACAGGATCCTTATGTACCCACATCACAGTGGGACGAGGAAGAGGGATATGATCCGCTAGGGGAATGAGAGAAAGAGCATCAGCTGAGGGGACCCAAGAACATGTTTCCTGTAAATGAGCAAAAGAGTGACAGGAGGTGCAAATACCAGGCCTCAATGCATACGTGACACGAACTTCAGTCACATAATCTATTATAATTATTATGAGAATAGGAATGTAATATAAATTGATGTTACAAAAGTAAAGGTTTGGTTAATGTTAATGAACTAAGGAAAATGTGAATAACGGGGAATATAACCTATTATAATTATTATGAGAATAGGAATGTAATATAATAGGTAGGCTTGTCTTAGGGACAAGTGGAAATTATGACATAAGTTATGATAAATGAAAAGGAAACTCATTAATATACGTTAGTTAAGGGAATTAAGTCAACAATACAACAAATCTGACCTTTAAGGACGTAAATAACTGTCACAAAAAATAAGGTATTCATCAAAAAAAATCTTTAGCAACACAAAATTTTTCGTCACTCTAGCATCGTAAAAGATGGTGACGGAAGAAAAACTTTACGTCATAATTATGCTTTGTAAAAGACACATCATTTATGACATATTATATGTCGTGAAAGGTTCTTAAACGTTGCAAATTGATTTCGTCGCAAATTGGACAAAACTTCTCTACTAACATTTGTGACATAGTATTAATATCGCTAAACAGTGTTAGCTATGACGGAAATTTTCGCTGTAAGTTGTTGATTTATTACCGATGGATTTTAGCGTCACAAGTAATTACATTTCTACCAACATCTTATGTGTCGATAATATGTATATTTTTAGCAACACATAATGCGGTCATTAATGATAGGTGTAAGCTTGAATGAAATACCATTACTTACGATGTTTGTTCTGTCGTAATTGTTGCCATATAGCGACCTCCACAATATCCACATTCAATTAGCTTCATGCTCACCACCTACCTTCATATTTGTTTAGTATTAGTGAAATTGAAGATATTGTTATTGGTTGAATGTAAAATCTAATAAATAAACATTTTTTATGTCATTATTGTTGATTAATTAACTAGACAAATAAAAATAGAAGTCAAAACAAGAAAAAAAACAAAAAAATATTACAAATTAGAAAAAAAATTCAAAATAATTACACATGACCATTGATGTTTTTTCTTGAATGTGTTAAAAATAGACAATTTTTAAAAACATAATTCATGTATTATGATCACAGGGAAATCACGTTCCATTACGCTTTAATGAAGAAACTCTGTGTGCATGCTATAGGAGACTATTCTTACATTAAGATGTTCTTGCTATACAAACAAATACTCAATTCTCATTATGATTGAAGGGTCGATTTCAGTGTTTACAAAAAAAACTTAGATCTAGCAAATATATTTGCAATACAAAATAATTTAACCAAGCGATCAAATTGCGGATTAGGAACAAAGGCAATATCACCCGTCTTCAATACTCTTTTACAGTTCCCTTGCTTCAAAATACATATGCCCAAAAAAAATGAAATTAGTCACACTGAAAAGATCACAATGGCGAATAAGTGTACTGGAAAATAAATAAACAAATAGTCTAAATGAATTTCTTAACCTTTAATTCGAGGTTTGAGACACCATGGTAGTATTTTTCTTTTCTGGCTCGCCTGTTAATATAATTCCTGCAAACTCTATAGTGCATGTGAAGATAGGTAAGTGAGCAAGCCCAGGGCAGAGGTCGCTTATGATGGTAATGATGCTTCTACCCTTTGAGATATTTCCTGTGAAAGGTTTTTGTTTTCAGGATAATCTTAAACTAAAGCAACACAACGATATACCCTGGTTGACTGCGAGTGTTTTACTGTGTATTTGGCATATAGAGAAGCAACCATCAATTTGTTATATAGCATACCCATCATTTCAAGTAAATGTTGGTGCTCTACAAAATATAGAATTCAGCTCCGTTTCTAAAAACATGTAAATGTGAATCCGAAATTACACATATCATTTAATGATCTCTTTCCATCAATCAGCCATCTATTTATTCAGAAATAACCAAAATAATCCAGGGATGCTAGTCCAACTACAAGTCAGTGATCCAAGGGAAAAAAATGCAAAAACACGTTATTTTTAGTTAACATAATTATGAAATAAACATTCCAAGGAAATAATCATGAAATACGCATATCAATTAATGATCTCTTACAACGGAGTGTTGGTTTCTAAAAGTTTGTTGCCATTTTGTGATGTTTAAAGGCATAAACAACTAGTAAATGATCATACATGTCAAATTGATCTTTCCCTTAAAAAACACAATTCTAATACATGTTATTGCATGACTTAAACGACATTGCAAGTATTTTCAAACTTATATTTATAACTGCTTACATGTATCATAAATGGCTTGGGCTGTGCATGTATCATAAATGGGTATATATTTAAATTCTAAAAAAAGGGACATAGAGGGCTTGGGCTATGCATGTATCTTAATTGGCCATAATTCATTATTCAAATGATTAGATCTTCCAAATTTTTGCAAATTACATTGCAGGAATCATGCGCAAGTCCAATCCACGTAGAAATATAAGAAAATTCCTGCAACCCATAAACCCGTGCATAACCTTTCAAATCATACAACTCATACGCAAAACAAGTAATAAGAAAAGAAGAAGGCTCGTTTAAACTAGAACTCAAAACAAAAAAATTAACCCAAAACTTCCAAGACATGAATATTAAATACTAGCTTACAAAGTAATCAGTTAAATCATTGAATATGATAATTTGTTTAGGTAATTTTTATTCTAATCCACATTTTAAAAAAGTTAATCCGCCATTTTACTTTAATTTTTTAATCCACAACTATTTTGTTTGTTAATCCGCAAGTGGATTAACTTAAAGATTTCATGTTTTTTTTTCAAAATCTATGTGTTTCTTCTTGTACAAAGAGTTAGACCCACGAACTGACTTAAAATACGTGCAATGATGAAAACCACACCATACGAAAGTTTTCAGTAAATAGAAGGAAACAAAAAATACATCACCAACAATACTAGTTCACCATACAAGAGCTAGAAATATAATAGAAGACACAGACTATACAAGGATGAACTGACATATTTAACTGTGCTCTTTTCCAATAGTTTGAACTGTTGCCATCTTGGATAATGCTTGCAATTTATCATAATGTAATTAAATCCCTATAAATGCAATATGAATATCGTCAATCCTGCAGCTGGGCATCTCTTGTAGAAAGGGGTATATAGCGAACAGCTAACTCTCACTGCGCACAGAAATGGAACCATCTTCCTTTTTATCCACCACCATTTATTCGTGGAAGTCGGTGCCAACTGGAACCACCAGGCTTTATTTGCTCGACCAGTGCGCTTGGAATCTCTGGTGATGTTGCTCCTACACGAATTCCATCATATGTTCCTAGTTCAGGCCAACCCAGCCTTCCATTTGCATCATTTAGCAGCATATTCTTGCAGTTCCCCAAATTAATCGACTTTAAACTAAAAATAAACGAACTACATGATGTTATTACATTTTTTAGGTGGATAAACTAACTAAGAATGAAATATTATTAAAAGTCAACGATGCTATTTTATAGGGTGGATAAAATTGTTAAAAATGTGGATCAGAATAAAAATTACCATTAGCTTATAATGGAAGTGAGTTTGTATAGTCCTGTACTTCTGAAAGAATTTGGCTTACAAATTGATAGAAACTGAACAAAAAAGAAAAAATTACGTTTCTAGGCTGAATTCACAGTTAAGGAAACATATAACAAATCAACTTTATGGAATAGGAAAGTTAAAAATTAAGAAATTTAAAGATGTTCATGAAAAAGGAAATAAATTTACCAAACTGAATTAAAATACAAATGCAATAACAGGTATTGCTAATTTAAATAGTAAAAAAATTAACTGCTATGTCAATTGATTTATACGACTTGTGTTTATAAAAAATAGGATGGGTTTACCAAAATTGAAAATTCAGTCAAACCTTACTTTCTCAACGCTAAATAAATAATCCATGATATGCCCGTGTAATCTTAAAATGAAAAACGTACGAAATTAATGAACACTATGTTTTGAATCCTAAAATATAAATCTAGTAATAGGTCTATCAAATTTGAGTATTAAAAAAAAATTGTGACTAGTATGTTAATCAAATTATTTGATAATAAAACACAAAAGCAAGAACAGTTTTACCAAATTAAAAAATTTAAGTAAAAAAATATTTTTTGAATGATAAATATATAATCTATAGTATGTTCATGTAGTCAAAAATGGAAATGATTGAAATATAAATCATGCTATTTTTATATCTGAATTTTATGAAGTGGAAACTTCAGTCGAAGAAGGCAAACTATCATTTTATTTCAATGCATAGGTTTCATGCACAAATGAATACACATATACACACATAAACAGTTTGATATTTACATATAATTATGTTTTTGTTTTCATTTTAAATAATCATTATATAAACATATTGTATGCATGCGCATGTGTATAAACAAAAATAGCAATAAATTTGCATAATCTTAACATTGAATCATTATTTAAGTAATCTAAAAGCAAAAGTAAAGGAACACATGCTACAGTGCAAAACAGCGTAAGACCACAACAAAAACACTCATTTTGTATTGAAATCATAGCAACTGTACCGTGGTCCAAACCGTAATGATTGATGGTTTAAGGTTTTGGCGGTCGAACCTTCAGAACCATGAATT
Source organism: Allium sativum (assembly GCA_030737875.1). NCBI lineage: Eukaryota > Viridiplantae > Streptophyta > Magnoliopsida > Asparagales > Amaryllidaceae > Allium > Allium sativum. The sequence continues at coordinate 1,003,392,767 of CM060909.1, forward strand.
TTTTATTTTAAGAAACTTACACATTTATGTACAAGATATAACCAATAGAAAAAAAATTAAAGTACACAGTGCAATTGCTAATTATCTCACAAACTTACAATGTTTTGTCTGCAAATTAGCACATTATAATTGCATTAAAAAAACATGGTGAATACACAAAAAAGAGAGTAAAGTAAGATGCTTAGATAAAATAATTCAGTCTGCATAACATCTCCAACATGCATAAATAACATAAACTGCATTACCTCTCATCGTGATCCAAAATAACATAAACTGTTTTAACTCTCATGCATGATGCAAAATAACATAAACTACTTTAACTCTCATGAATGATGCAAAATATTGAAATAGTCCCCAACCCACTAACACAAAATATCTCGCTCACATTCTAACATAACATGCTTAGAATCACTTGCACAACATAACCATCCACCTCATCAATCAATCATCCATACCGGTGCTTGCATACTATTACTGCCACTGCCTTCAACTTCTTGCAACATCGCGGTATATGTCATTGTCAGATCAAAGTTAAATGTTTGTACACCATTATTTATTTCATGAAAACCACCTTCGCTACCACTAATATTACAAAAAGCACTCCCAGATCATCATTATCAACATCCGTTACATAGTCATCGTTATCAACAACACAAGCATCTACGTCATCCAAAGAGACTTCCAAATCATTATTATCTTGTTCAGTATTTTTGATGTGATCAACGTCTAATAAAAAAATAGAAATTTCAATTATTAACAATTTCAGGTGTTAACAACATAAAATGATGTTGCCTGAGATGTATAATAACTTGCATACAAGGAATTTCAGGTGTTAACAATTTTGTCAAAACTATTATAATCTCAATAAGTTTAACAGTGTGTTCATGTTTCATTTTCATGCCAATAAGTTTCTAAACTAGGTGCATGAAGTCCTCCAAATTCACACTGCAGTGCCAGACAACATATGAAAATAGAAAAGCATAAAAACTGAAAATAAGACAGCAGGATAAATGCAGTTTCTAAACAGGGAGTTTTGGGTATATTTAACATGAAAATATGTGAATGTGTTAACTATTGAAGTGGAAACAATGCATTAACTATTGTACTGAATACAATGAACTTTAAAATTAAATAAACATGGTTACACTACTGAAGTGGCAGACAATAAAAACAACAACATGGATACAATGCATCAACTAAGTACGGAACATGAAATAAACAATCTTTAAAACTGAATAAAAGAATACCTTATTCGATATATAATGCATTAACCTCATCAACCGTCACTAACGGTGGTTCCTCCTCCACCACCCACGTGCTAGTTTCATCGAACTCAAAAAAGCTTATAGGATCACAGTTTCGCCCCTTTAATTCACACCTAAAATATTATTGTGAATTGGATTGCAATAGCATCGCAAATCAATGAAAAAAATACATGAGGCAAGTAACTTACTTTTGTCCAAGTCGAAGATTATAATGTATGAAAACTAGGTCATTCAATTTTTGATGCTCCACTCGATTCCTTTTCTTTGAATGGATGTGTTTAAAAACGCTCCACTTCCTTTCACAACCGCATGGGCTACAAGTTTGACTCAATGCTCGAATTGCCAACTTCTTTAAATTTGGTGCATTACTTCCATAAATTAACCACCACTCATCTGCATTTAAAGTACAATATCAATCATGAGTAAGTATCATAATTATAATTATTGTAACGATGATCACTATACAACATCAAAAATGTTTACTCGGAAGCATTTGCGTACGAAATGTGATATTTAAAACAACGAATTCCACCACCTCTAAATACTTTGTTACAAAACATACACTTTATCTCTATATGTCCGTTATTTACCGTTAAAGTACAATATTGCCAGGTTGGATCAGATTTTGGCCTATTTGATGGACGGATCATAATTTCTCGCAATGAACAATAAAATAATGCATTCCATATTCAATGCAACTAAGTGATAGGGACGTGTGTCCTTTAGCATGTAAATAAACCAAGACAACATGGAGAAGGTGAGAACTAATTCAACGAATAGTGGTAAGGATGCATGAAATGAAAATAGGGCGCATGTTCTAAACTAAAATTCAATGCAAGGTCAACTTCAATGTAAAACGATAGCATGGATGCAAGACGGACTAAGCCAAAATTGATTTGTGTGACTAGATTTTTAAGGCAATAAGCAAGACATACAAATTTTTTCACCTAAAGCATGCGAAGAAGACAAGGAAGAATGGGAAGTCATGATACTAATTTATAGCTACCAGATATCAATGAATTTTTTTAATACCTATTTTCAACTACAAACTCCAAAGCGAGCGGTTGCAGTTTCTAGCGGAGAAATGGCTGAAGCACGTGGTGAAGTGATAGAGAAGGGAGGATTCTAGAATGCTGTGGTAGGCGAGTCTTGTGAGGGAAGTGGTAAAGGGAGGGCATGCTTAAAAGGCAGTAGGTTGGTGTAGTCCTCGAAGTGGATAGGTGTTGAGTGGACTATATTGTGATAGTTTCCTTAGTTTGATAATTATATAAAATTAATACCTGTACATCACAGCTATATATAAAGCAAAGAACTAAAGGAGTGAAATATTTGTATGTCATGTGAAACAGCAAGACGTCGCTTCCTTTTCTACCGCTCTACCGCAAAAAGAGTAGAAGCTACTGAAAAAAATACGTCAAAATTAGCAAATTAATAATCAATATAGCCTTTTCTGATGCATTGCTTACTGTCATCTATTTTGAAGTAATTTGTAACCAACCAAATAAGAAGCAAGACTGATTTAGTACCTTTATTAATATGGATAAGTCGCATTTCTCCTAGGTTGATCACCTTTCAGCTTTGTCTATAGAACAACCAAATTTGAAATTAAAAACCAATATAGAAATTTCTCTATCATTATACAAGAAATAAACAATAATACTCGAATAGGCCATTTCCATGAAAGCCCAGGATTTGCAGGTAATTTTTTGTTGTTATTTTACTGCAAATCCAAGTTCATGCTTTCATCCCTTCTCAAGAAATAAAACATAATACCTGTACATAAGAAATTATTGAACCAATCGTAAATCTAAGTTGGTGCGTTCACAAACAACCAGCAACATCAATAGCCTTTGAACTGCTGCTCCGTATTCAACATCAAGCATATGCTACTATTGCCACACTGCTACCAGTTCAAACAACCCTCCTTTGCGCACGCAAGCATGCACGTGATATAGGCAATAAGTGGAATATGGAATTTTAAGGGTTATTTACATATCTTTGTCAAAATTAGAAAAGGCTACACACCAATAAATTATATACAATCAATTCCCTTTATTAGTAGTAGACAAGTGAAAATAGAGATTGAGATGTGTAATGATAACTCGTTATTGATTTACCTTTAGCATGGTAATAGAAAATATGATATTAGGAGATAGAAGATGCAAGCACGGATTTACCTAAAAATAAACTATAGATACAAGTTTTGGCAAAATTGCAACTGGTTCAGTTTCTTTATAGATCTGTGTTGTCAAGCCCTACAAAGAAATGGATATTAGTCAGTTACTTATTCAATGATTTTTTAGGAAGTGCATGTATTATTTAATGGACACGATTACACCATGCACACTAGAATAAAGAGCAGACCTTAGTTTGAATGTCACGCTTCATTATGGACCGAACAATGGAAACATTCAAAAAGGAAAACAATAACATGGAAACTTGAAATGTGATTAATATGAAAGGTCAATTGCCAGAATCTTGAGCCAAGTTGATAAAATATACATACTTTTGCTCATGTCCATAAAAAAGATGTATAGGAAGGTCTAATGAACTATCATAATCTCACGGCGGATCTTGTCTTTCAGTGGTCAAATGAAAATGATAGACACACACAACACGCTTCCGTGTTACAAGATTAGTATTAAAATGCTTATGTAATATTCAAAAAACTACAGCATAATCTAACAAATGGAAATCATAATTTTATAACGAACGACAAATACATAATTTGACTTGTAACAACCCGCCTTTTTTCCCGATTCTCGCCAGTAATTAAACCAACTTAAATCGTTAATAAAACGGATAGTTACGGGTACTAACACAACTATCCATTTTTGTGAACGATTTAGGTTGGTTTAATTACCAGTGAGAATCGGGTAAAAAGGCGGGTCGTTACATCTTGTATCAGATTTTTGGTTTATACAAAGCTGTGGGTACTAACATATTTAAACAAAATATCAGGACTTTTATTCCATTACAGAAATTTTACAGTAGAGTTAAAATGAATCAAAGTACAACATTACCTCAGCGGGAGATGCAATATCATAACTATCCGTTTTTATGAACGATTTAAGTTGGTTTAAATACCGAGGAGAATCGGGTAAAAAGGCAGGTCGTTACATGACTCAAGATTGATTGAAGTCTGAAACAAAAACAAAAAAAATGTCATAAGGAAATATGAAATGCATTTTTAATTTGCATTAATTATTTATAAACCATTGTAAACATGTTACCTAAAAATGAGTATTGATTTTTCTCTCCTTATAATCAATGTTGCACTATATTAATCATTAAGATTTAGATGATACTAACACCATATTAATTTTTTGGTAAAGAATATTACATCGTTTGTCATGGTACAATATAAACAAAATTGATCTTTCCTTTTTACTGATTCCGCTTTAGATTAAGCAAGAAATAAAGATGCAAAAATAAATAAATAAATTATGGTAGCCTTATTGCATAGGAAATTTTGGTTACAACTACCTTAACATAAATAATTCAATTATTGACCTAATACAAAATAACTCTTCTTCAATACACTTTATCATAACATTGTGAACTTTATCACTACATGTTGAAACCAAAAAATGGCCACAATACCAAATGTTCTCTTAGAGCACTTCATCAAACGACATGGTTTGAAGTTATGGAGCCACAAACATAAAATAAAGAGCAAGAAGTAAAGAAAAAAAAAATTTATAGTGGTTCGGTCAATTTAGACATACGTCCACTATGGAAGCACTATTCATTATCTCTTTTGGATTTATAACATACATGAATTCGCTCACATCTCTCATTTCTCTCTTTAACAATGATCTTCTACATTTTTCTCTCTTTTCACTCTAGATTTCACTTGGAGTTGCAATGCAATCGTGAGATCTTTTAATTTGTGACGGTAGTTGTGCAGATATTCAACAACTTTGACACTTAAATGATCTTCACCGGATCCATGAGTATCTTGTGTTGGATCTAGGCTTTGGAAAGAATTAATGCCAGAGCTGTAATTATGGTGTGCAGGGTTTGGCCCGGCCTCAAACTTATTTATGAAAATTCCACTGGGTTACTTTACAACTGTCATGTATTTTGAGCCCGACCCAAAATATTTACGAAAATGCCACTAGGTTAAATTTCCGACCGACCATAAAATGATGCCGACTAGGAAATGACGTCCACCCATATATTGAACTCAAGGCCGACCAACACCTTTATTTTGATACCGATCAGTCCTATTGTATTTTATAGACCGACCCAATAGTTCGCTGCCGATCCAAAGCATTATATGTGCCATATCTTCTAATAACCGACCCAATGTATTGTAGTTTTGCCACCACGTTATACTTGAAGCTGATCCATGCATTTACTAAGTTGTTGACAACTGTCTTCAATGATCGTGTGTTTTTCTCATACTGTGACCAACCCGTCCGGTACTTTACTATTGATCATGCAATACCATAAGGTACCTACCATCATCATTTAAATGTACCGATCCATTTTGGTTTGACTATGTTGTATAATTGTGGAAAGTAGTGTCCACGCGTCCCTATTGTTTGCTCCTGTATGAAATGTTCGGTCTTAAACATTACAATCTTGCCATTGTAGTGAAGTAATAATGTCTATTTCATGTTAAATCACGTAGCCTTGCATGGAACCGTTTTGTGCAATATTAATACAAGTGTGTTCCATGTATTTTTGCCACCATATAAGTTCTTCATGCATGTACATGCTGTTTGTTTTCTATATCATATATTGAGTGATTTGGGTCCATGCTAGCTTTAAACACCAATCATGCAGCTTCAACACGTTGGCTTCACGCTTTCTTGTTTCAAGTAGCTCACGTGTTCTTTATGCACGCTGCGTGTACACTTTATTTAATTCTGCCGTTGTCTTCCAGATTCAAGAAGTGGGTCGACCCATAGACTGAGAATGAAGTTGATCTACGTGGCATCTAGAAGGACCGACCCATACACTTTACATGTGTATGTTGTAATCCATTATACCAATTTGTGATGCATGAAGATATGCTTTTTGTTATGCTGCATGACTTTTGCACGTGTTTTTGTCACGTATATAAATTAGCGTGCCACATATTGTATCAAACTCTTTTGGTCATTTCGTACTGGCACCTTTATATGTTGTGATTCACTCTCTTAGTGCATAGAAAGATTAATACAATATCTTACCAACCGACCCATAAGGTTTAATTTTTTGATGCCAATCCATCCAATTATTGCAACCGACCCGTGTTATCAATAACAGTGCCCATGCATAGTTTACATTGTGACCGACCGATCCATCGTTTACAACTTGACCGACCGATCCATCGTTTGGTGAATATAAATAATCTACCACTCTTTCATGTTATAAATCAAGATTTTTAGACCATGCTTTATAACGAAGTTAACATTTGCCCCTCGAAATTTATATTTTTTCTTGTAAAAAATATAAACTTCGAAATGATTGCCACAACCAGTGTTAACGCACATTGATAGATCGTCTGCACGTATTTTTTGATGGATAGGATACGATATAATTTTGGAGGATCAGTTTTCTAGTCATTGGTTGTTCTGCTGTTGAATCGATGGTTAGACTTTTGAGTCTGAGTCGGATCTTTAAAATCAATCATTTCAATGTTTTGTGGTTGAACCCAAATCTCGACTTATTTAGGGTTTGAAAGCATGGATCCGGAAGTTATCTATGATGCTGGTTCATGCCATAGCATTAGTTGCTTATTTTTGAACAATTGTTTGGCCATTGAGCCTCTTTTGGACCAATTCCCATCTTTTGAAGGAAATTGATAATGATTTGTCTTTGTAAGATCAAGCATGTTCTTTTTTAGTGATACGCCCTGCTATGTAATAAAAGAAAAACATTACATTTTTTGGGTGAATATTTTTGCTATTGACTGTCCATGTCGATAACAGGTTTGCTAATCATTAAAAAGTTGACTATGGCGAATTTAATGATCTGAATTGAATGACGTAATTACTCAGGATCATTTCGTATGATCGATTTATCAATTATTACCCATGTAGATACGACATACTAATCTAAATTTGCGGCGATGTTTGAAACCGGGTAACCGGCACGTACCGACAGTAGATTCCAAGCATCGTCTTTTGATGACTTATGTAATCTTGTATGACGGTTCATATTTTACGAAACGTGTACCTGTTCAAATTGGAATCTCAATTAGTGTTTCTGAGGATATAGCGACTGCAACTTTTGGATTGTAAAAGAATATTTCTTTGGTTATTCCTTATCCTTTGGACAATTTGCTAGGAAGATGCCATTCTGTGCTAACTCACTATGTTTTTAATAAATCGTGCAAATTTTTCGTAAATTTTCAAAGGAAATAAGAATTCACTGATTTCCTATTAAATTGATCGTAGTAGCTTAGTTAGATTTTGAATTTTAATTCAATGCCCCCGCTTGGGGAGGTCCTTGGATTTTGAGCCCCCGCTAGGGGAGGAATTTGGGTTTAGTGCCCACGCTCAGGGACGTCTTAATATTTTGTGCCCCCGCTCAAGGAGGTCTTATATTTTGTGCCCCCGCTAGGTGATGTCTTATATTTTGTGCCCCCGCTAGGGTAGGTCTTGGGATTTAGTGCCCCCGCTCGGGGAGGTCTTTTTATTTTTTTCCCTCACTATGGGAGGTCTTGGGATTTAGTACCCCCGCTCAGGGAGGTCATATATTTTGTGCCCTCGCCAGGGGAGGTCTTGGGATTTAGTGCCCCCGCTTGGGGAAGCCTTTGGATTTAGTGCAATGCTAGGGGAGGTCTTATATTTTGTGCCCCCGCTAGGGGAGGTATTTGCGCTTCACTTGGGAAGCATTTTTTTTGTTGTGGAGGGTTTTTCTTGATATATCATTTCAGGGGGCTAGCGCCAGTCCCTTTGTTCAACCTTGACTTAGTAGGCTATCTTAAATTAGGAATTAGGGCCTTGGACTTCTCTCTTGCGAAAGTACCCCTTCGATAAAAGTTACAACGCTCTTGTTTGTTTGTCGTGGCGCTTGCTCGCTACTTGAATTTTTGCAACTCTTTCCGTTCACTTTTCAAGGCGGTGCTTTTCTATTTTTGCATTTGCAGTATTTGACGCCCGAATTAGTGTTGTTGGGGTCGCCTTGCTTTATCAGATTTAAAATAAACAAGCGCTTGACAAATGGCCTGCAATATAAAACCGTTTTTAAGCAAATTTTGATTTGACAAAAATTTTTGCAAGTAGAAGATTTATTCAGGAAGATACGCTCTTAGTCGCAGTGCTAATGTTCAGTATAGTGCTTGTAAAATATTACAGACTGTTATATGAAGTTCAAATACAACATAACGTAAAACATGAAGTAAAGCATGAAGTAAAGCATGAAATAAATTTGGGGCGATGATGATTGCTTATTATGAGCCGTTAAAGTTGGAGCACCACTACTGGTCATTAGTTTATGACTGGCCTTGCATTAACCCGTGCTGGAGGTTCGTACCTTGGACCGAATTGACCATTTGATGTCTCTAGCCCCTGGGGTGTTGCAGAAGGATTTGTGGCTTTTGGTTTTTTCACATATTGCTACAGTTTGTTCTTCCTAATCAACTCCTCGATTAAATTCTTCAAGTGCTGGCATTCCATAGTATCATGTCCGGGTTGATTGTGAAGGCGCCAGAATTTTCCAGAATTCGTAACTCTCTTAGAGATATCCAGCGATGGTGGTTCTGGATAATGGTCTACATCCTTGGTAGCGAGGTAGGTATTTTACAAAGTATTATTCAGAGGGGTGAATTTAGCCGGTGCAAAGAAGCAAGACTTTTTGCCATCTCGATCATATTTCCCATCGTTTCCTCTCCTTTGACCTCCAGGATTCTTATGATTGTATTGAGTAGCAGCATTTTTGGGAGCTTCAAGAAGTTGGTTAGCATTGATAATCTGAAGAGGCATAAGATCATTGTCCACTCTCATATATTCCTCTGCTTTTTTATAGAATTTTTCAAGTGTGTTTGGTCTTTCATTTTAATCAATCTACCAAATTCGCTCTTTTCATCTATGACACCGATTAGAGACATAAGGATTATGCGAGGCTCTGGATCCCTCAATTCGGACAAGGAAACATTGAATTGACTAAGAAGAGCTTCTATGGTTTCCCTTGGATTCTGCTTCATTGCTGAATGTGTTATAGCATTCTTAGCTTTGGTAGCATACAGGTGGAACTCCTCCTTGAACTTTTAGGTCAAGTCAGAGAATCAATCTACGGACTTAGGTGTTAGTTTCGTGAACCATAGTGATGTAGCACCTTCGAAGTATAGAGGAAAGTATAGGCATTTCATCTCGTCTGATGCCTTTGCTGCACTCATGTTCCGCTCGTACTTGAACAGAAAGTAGTTAGGATTAACAAGGTCGTTGTATGGAGGCAAAATGGGAGGAGTGAACTTCTTTGGACACTCTATTTCTCAGATTCTCTCGGTAAACAGAGTCTTATCGGGAGAGAAATCCCGTTCTCTTTCATCGCCATTGCGAGCTTGATTCTTCTTCATGATTTGTTCTAATATATCTGAGATATACTCTTCAGTGGTATGCCGCTTCGTGGGGCTAATTTTGATCTCTCTACCAAATGTTTGTCTAGGTAAGTGATCATGATTAGAAGACTTGGGCCCTTTACCTTCCCGATGAGGAAATGACCCCTTTGCAAGACTAGTAACCCTTTGAGTATTTACCTCGGAATAATTTTTAGCTTCTGGCTTCAAGTCCTCGACGTCAGCTTCGTCTTTGTCGCTCAACCAGTCATTATAATCTTCCAAGTTGTCGCTGCAGTTACGATCAAAAGTGGATGAATAGTCATTTTCCTCAAGAACAACATGGACCTTTTGAGGGGCTGGATTCTGGTCGAGCATTGCGAACCGCATCTAACTTCTCCATCAAAGCCTTAGCAGAACTATCCATTCACTAGTTTAAATTGGCGATAGCGGTGTCCAATTCATTCCTAGTCACAATGACTCCACCTATTTAGTTTTCTCCAACCTCAGAGCGGTTAGTAAGTGGGGTAGACTCATCATTTGCAATGTTGTCGAGTTCTCTCATGGTTTTACTTGCAGTTTTCTTAGATTTGGCCATTATTTCGGACAACGCTGTGAATTTCGGATAGAAATCTTGGAACATCAATGCAAGGCTCTTAAATTTGAGAGAAGTGTGAACGTTGCCCCATGGTAGGCGCCAAATGTTGAAACCAAAAAATGGCCACAACACCAAAGGTGCTCTTAGAACACTTCATCAAATGGTATGATTTGAAGTTACAGAGCAAAATTACAAAATAAAAAGCAAAAAGCGAAGAACAAGGAATTTTTAGAGTGGTTCAGTCAATTTAGACCTATGTCAACAACGGAAGCACTATTCGTTATCTTTTTGGATTTACAACATACGTGAATTCTCTCACATCTCTCATTTCTCTTTTTAACAATGATCTTATACTTTTTTCTCTCTTTTCACTCTGGATTTCACTTGGATTTGCGAAGGAATCGGTGAGATGTTTTAATTTGTTATGGTAGTTGTGTAGATATTCAACCACTTTGACACTTAGATGATCTTCACCGGATCCATGATGATATTGTGTTGGATCTAGGCTTTGGAGAGAATTGATGATAGTTAGAGATCACTTATATTGAGTTCGAGAGATTTCAAATGGAGTTAGGAGAAAATTTGATCCACTTGTTGTTGAAGGAATGTAGACTGAGCTTGAGAAGCCATTAATGGAGCTTAAAGTTCTTGAGAGTGGTGGAGAAATAATTTTGGCAGCCCTACACGGTAGAAAAATCGGTCCCTTGATAGGTGGAGAAATGAGCTATTTATAAGTGTAGTTTAGGGGTAGTGGCAGAGCTATAATTATGGTGTGCAGGGTTTGGGTCGGCCTCATACTTATTTACGAAAATGCCACTGGGTGCTTTACAGTTGGCATGCATTTTGATCACAACCTAAAATATTAACGAAAATGCCACTGGGTTAATTTTACGACCGAGCAGGAAATGATGCTAACCCATATATTGATCTCAAGGCCCATCAGCACCTTTATTTTGATATCGACCAGTCCTGTTGTATTTTACAGACCGACCGAATAGTTAGCTGCCGATCCAAAGAATTATAAGTGCCGCATCTTCTTAATAACCGACCCAAAGTGTTGCTGTAACATCCCGAATGGTTTTAGTACACTGCACCTCACTTCTACATCTTCCTGCATCCATGAAATCCAAAATCAGACTAAGCTAGCATAAAGAACAGGCTACACTTAAATTAGGTAGAGTAGCTAGTTTCTTAGGAACTAAGCATTTACTTTTAACAATCCTTGCATATGTTGTACATCTTCTAACCGTAGCCTTCCCATTCTGCACATCTAAGTTGTCTAGACAAAAAAATCAATCAATCAAACTACTAGCCTTAGAAACCTGAAATGTTTTCTTTTTAAAAACTTATTCTTGCATGTGCAAACTGTTGTACATTGCTGACTGCCTTTCAACATCCAAAATAGCTTAGAACCTAGAGACAGCCATCACCACACAGTAGCCAGTTTACACCACTTTTAAGCTAGGGCATGCATGTGATTAGTACAATTTATATTCACCTAGTGATGGCCGTAACTTCTCTTTTTCATGTAGCAGGTTTATTCAGCTAGCAAATACTGATAAATCTTTTCAAATCAAAGAAACAGCTACCTCTGTTATGTTATTTTAATTCCTACAATTTGAAACCATACACTATTTTAATCATATTATTTACCTATAAATATGTAACCATACCCATACATTTTCACACACAAATTCATACTGAACACTCGAACCAAACTGAGCAAGGAAATCTGTAGAGATAGAACCTGGGCAGAGCATTAGAACAAGGAACAGAGAAAACATTTATTTGTGAGTAAACTCAGCTGTTAAATCTCTGTTAAATTCTTTATCATGGTTGTATTGAGTGTTTGCTAGTATTTAGTTTTGTATGCATCATCCATTTACACTGCATACTGATCTGTGTTGACAATACAAATTAAGCCCCTGTATATTTAAATAGAAATATAGAAAATACCCACTGATTTCTCTATTAAAATCATGACATGATCATATGTTAAACATTGATAATCATGTATATATGTTTGCACTAGTATATGTATCGGTTAAACATATTTCAGAAACAAACATTTAGAACTAACCCTGTGACTTCTTGTATTGATTAGCTATTGTGTACTGATAAACATAAAATATGTCAAACATTTAAAATCAATTACCTATATTCTGGTGGGTTATAGATGTTGTTAACTGAGTGAGTGATGGTTGTGCAGGTCTATGATATTTGTTAAAAATAATCTCATTTGTTAATAAATCATATGCATGGTATTATGTGACATGTACAATAAAAAGGGTTATCAACAAATAATTTCAACTAGTTTAATTTCAGATTTCAGGTATAAAAATGTTTTCGTACTTCAAAAATATGAATTTAGGAAGTGAAACCAAGATTTTTAGTATTAAGAGCGAATAGATTTCTTGAGTTGATCAATAAACCAATTTAGGCAAATTTCCGGCAGTCGCGGCGACTAGAGGCCAAAGTGATGGTGTGGAAGGTGCTTCGGGAAGTGGTGATCTTAGGAAAATTTCTTCTTGGATTTTAAATTAGTATTTTGAGAGATAGTAATGGAAATAGTTCTTTAGAGGCTGTTTTGAAGCCTTTGTTCATTGTCGAACTGCGTCGATGACATAGTGAGGTAGAAGACCAGATCTGGGGGTTTGCAAGGGAGTGACATAAGCTTCGTTTGGCCAGAGTTAGTTGGAGTTTGATGAGCAGTGGAGGCAAGGCAAGAAAAAACAGTAGAGGTGTGGTTTTTGTTGGACTCGGATAAACACTAAAAATCCGATCAAGAGCATTGGAGATGGGAGTGGGTGCGTGATAGGACTCGAGGGACGATGAGTGACGTGCTGTGAGGGTCAAGGCAGCACGACAGTCAACGGTATGACTGTGTATGTGCACACATGCATGGGTGTGTATCCCGGTAAGGAAGGAGAGAAAAGAAGGGGATTAAGGCAACAGAAAAGGAGAAAGGTAACAGCTGGCCGAAGTTTACAACACAATGATGCAGGGCTCGAGAAATGATCAGGGATCGGTATGAAGTTAACCAAGCTAGAAGAAAGAAGAAGACGGAATCAGAAATAGGAGCAAGGAGAGGAAGTGGGACTGGGTACCTCGGATCAAAGAATCCGAGCATCAAATTGTGCTCAATATAGGCACATGAAAGGGTTCCTGGACTCACATCTGGGTTGAAAGAAGAATACAAGAAGAAAAGTAGAAACAAAAGAAGTTAAAGGTTCATATATGCACATTTTGAAATGCGTATGCATAAACTAAGAAACAAAACATATTTTTACAAAATGTTTCTGGTAATAACTACTAGTGAAATAAGTTATGCGCTGAGGATTGGCCTGGTAAATTATTCTTTCAAAATGTATAGTTTTTGCAGCTGTTTGCCTAAGGTAAAACATGGGGTTCAGTATAGTTCTCCACTGTAAAATACAATTACAGAAATATAACACGATTACCATAATAAGAAGTATTCACACTTTAATACAATTACAGTCATTTATCTGAAACAGAAAGTAATTTCTATTTTAATATATGCAACATGAAAGCAAGAAGAAGAACGACACGGGGATAGAAGAAGCTAGGTATATGATTGGGCTTGGTCACTGTGGTCGGGACACATGAATCAAACAGCTCGTATGACATGGGGTTGTTGACACATGAATCAAAACTATTTTCAGGAGCAATTGTAAAACGCATAGTGACGAGCCAAGAGGAAATGTGGAGAAGCAAGAAAGGGGTTGTGGGCCTGTAATAGGATTATTGGACAAATGGGTTTCTAGGAAATTAAAAAATATTAAAAGGGGAGAAGGGGGACGTTTGGGCCAGAGGGAAACCATAATAGGCTGTAGAGAAGTAAATAAAAAAAATAATAAGGAAGGAAAGGAAAAGTGAAATAAAGAAATAATAAAAGTATAAAAGGAGAAGTAATTAAGATTATAGCAGTATAAATAAAAGGAAATGTTTTATAACTTAATGTTTTAAAAAATAATAACAATACAATTTACAAAAAAGGGATATTATTGTATTTGGAATAACAAATGGGATAGTAAAAAGAAGTCGTCGATAATAGATATGAAGTCAAAAGTCATTTATGATGTATTAATCCAAGTAGTAAAAAATTTAAGTAGGAATTTAATTATTCGTTTTGAATAATTTAAATAATTAAAAGGAGATATTAATCAAATCAAACTCAAGACTGAGAAAGTAGTTGTAGTCTGAGGTGTTCAAATCAATGATATGTCAGGATATGAGGAGATGGTTGATTATCAAAGATACGACATGATAGTGAACCCAATTGGATAATTTAAAAATCAAACCAAATTATATATATAATTATGTAATTATATATATTCGGAAAGAAAAATGAATCAAATAAAAAGATAATTTACAAATTGCGACGAAGGTATAAAATGCATATAATTGTTGTATAAACAAGCTAACATTTTTGAAAGAAGTACCATGTGCGAAGCACACGCTTTAGTTGTTCATTTATAATAGACCGTCAAATATCTAGATTTTTACCAATACAGAGAAACGCTATTCGAAGCTTATAAATTAGAGAGTATATAAAATGAATTATATGTAATCCAGTTCATTTTAAGCTAATAACTATTTCTTTAAAGAAATGTTTGAGATCAAATAAAATATTGAAGTCAGTTTCCTTAAGTATTGACTAACCGTAAAAGACATTGCGCTAATCATTTCGAAGATTTCGGAATTAATATTCCACTTCGATTTGATTTATACACCATTGAAGTAAATTGAAGACGGAGATATGCAAGGACTATTTTGTTTTACAGAATAGTGCCTTCGGTTTGTCTAGTCTCAGGACAACTTGTATGGTCGGGTGTCTTACAACGTATATCTATCAGATCTTACACATCGACTTTTATGAAGTATATTATGTTGGTAGCGGAGGAATTCATTTCTCTTAGCTTTATGCCTATAACGTATTTGGGAAAATAAATTGTGTGTTCTGACAGATATGACGATGTGGCATCCAAAGTAATTAAAGAAGTGATCTGTCAGAAAGAACAAAATTGACCTCAAGCTTCACAACCGGAAAATGACAAAAATCGGGCAGGCGGCATGGCTATGTGGGTCGCTCCTATTAGGGTGTATTGTCACCATCTAGAGAATATTCATTTTGTTACTTCTATCGCTCCTGTATCCTCGAATAACGGTTATGTGGGCCCAACCGTAGGTGACAAAATTTTCGATACACTAAAGAGAAATGAGTGGTCGGTCATGTGTGGGCCGGGTTGTAAGAGGTTCTTGTTGAACCCAGTGTATTCCTCTCTAGAGATACACTATCGAAAGATGGTTCCATACCATGATATAGTTGGAAATCCATTATCCATAAGCGCCAAGCGGTTTTGTTTGTATACTATATAGTGGAATGTGAGATGCAAGCATTCTTCTAGATTCTAAATTATTTGTGGAAAAACCCTAGACACTATGATAATATCTGATTTAAAGTATACAAAATGTTTTGTTCTCATAAGTTAAAAATCCTTTCCGTACTTACGGTGTGGTCTTATGAGATATGTTTTATTTCTTAACTTGTTTTAAATCATTTAATCACACTAGTCCCCTGACTGACCCAGAGTTTATTTTTCTGTGTTTTCCCTAAACTCTTAGGTACTCACAACACTTTTTATGAGTAGACAAGTGAACCAGGTGTTGATTAACTTTTGGAATAACTGGATGAGATGGTTTCTACAAGGTGGTCTATATTATACCTATGAAGTCTTCAAGCTAGTCTATCAAAAACCTCTATGTATAATTATGAAGTGTGCAGGTTATGATGGGCTATCCATGTATCTGATGTACTGTACTATAATGTATTATGACTCTGATGTATTATATTATGTGATATTATATTTTGTTAAAATTCCGCTATGAGATTCTGATGTTTTTCTTTAGTTCTGTCTTTTATCTATTCTTATTCTTAAATAATGGCATGACTTCCGAGGTGTTCGAAAGTCGGGTCGTTATAGTTGGTATCAGAGCTTAGGTTACTGAATACCTAGGCATTGGGTGAGTATTGAGAGAGCGCATTTGTAATTTTATATTATTTTATATGTATATATATATGGGGGATCAACTTGAGTTATATACAAAATAAGACAAAGTAAGATTGGATTCAAACCAGATTTTGGAATTTAAAATCCCGGGTATTGGAAAAAAATATTTTTTTGGATAAATATAAAGTAATATAGTATTACATTGAAAAAATTGGATAAAACCATTTTTGAATGGATTTTAAAAGTGATAAAGCACTGAACTCACTTCAGTCGCTGGAAAATGATTCTGATGATGACTACAACATCATCAGTATTCATTTTCGAGTTTCTAAGCGATGAATTGGTACCTTAAAAAATTTCTAATGGAATGTTGTTTAGAGAAAACAAGTGGTTTGAAAATTCAAATGTTTTGAATTTGAGACAATTATAAATATATGTATATATTTGTGCGATTTCTTAAGAATTTGAAATAAAACCCCGGGACTTTGAGTTCTGTAAATAAATTTTTACTTATGCAAGTTGAATAGAAGAAGTTCCGGAAGGTACTCCATCTTTTTAAATAAAAAGGAATTAAATTTATTAGGCTCAGTCTAAGAATTGGTTGAATAAAGTTGAATTAAATTATAACAATATCTAATCGTATTAATGGAGTTAAAATTATAAATTGAATTAAAATTTGATATTTCCAGACTTAATTGAATGTGAACTCATGGAAACTGAACAAGTTGATTTTGCTGAAATAAAACCAGATTTCTAATGGATTTAAGAATTAATTAGTTAAGGAAGACTGTGAATGAAACTTAACATGGTTAAATGAATTAGCCTGATGAGCTAAATATGGATGCGAGTTTAAAAAGAGAATTTGGTATAGATTTGAATGGGTTGATTCGAATCGATGAAGTAAATAAGATTTGGAATTTATTTTCCAAATACAAAAGGATATTTTTGAGGTAATACCGAAAATTGGAACCTAACTATAAATTGGCTGAGTTGAATGATTTTCTGGGTACCGATCTGATGTTGATTTCGGTCTTCGGGGTTGATACTTAGAAGGTTATTCGCGTACCGATTTATGGTTAGGACTGATAGATGTTGAGGGATAGTAACGCAGAGATGGAAATGTTTTCAAATCACATTGATAGGTATTTCTAGTTATAGAAATGACTGTGATTAATAACAAATTGATGACGTGTGTCATTTATTGGTATAAGTCTATAACTCTAATTATAACTAAAATCTACTCGTTAAATTTTAATTTCTAGGACGAAATTCTTTTAAGGGGGTAGATTGTAATATCCTGGAACCGACTTTGTTAATCGATAAATTATTAACTTTGTCAATGAATGATTAAATTAGTTGAAGTTAATACTTGAGGAATATTTAAAACATGATCTTTTAAGCCTATGAATGTGTATGTGTATATATATATATATATGTTATATATATTAGTTTGTTATAAAAATATTTATAGATGTGTATATATGTAAGAATGGAAAGTAAGCAATGTTGTTTACATTTTTATTTATATTTTTAAATTATGTAGAAATCAATATTTATGTGTAGAATGTTGTATTGCTTTCTATAAGGAAACAAAGGGGACAAATGAAGATTTTAAAACCTTTTGTACTTAAGCTATGTACATATATGTACCAATCATGTGTTATATCTGTGCCTATACACACATGAAATCAACTAGCATCTAAGCACCTGTTCCAAGTTACATAGTGACAACTCATGCTTGCATGTAAAAAAATAAAATAAAAAAAAATATAAATCTAGCCAAATTGATTGAAATCAAAGCACGACTGTATGAATTATACTCATGCATATGCTGCAAGCTATGACTAACCATTTATAGCTAAGAAATCATAGCTGATACACTAGGAAATCTATTCACTTCTAATCACATATATACATGCAGCCTCAAACTATAAATACTTTAAACCAAAGCATGCTTTCCAATCAATGTTTGCACATGGTTTTAGTACAATGCACCTCACTTCTACATCAACCTGCATCCATGAAATCCAAAATCAGACTAAGCTAGTATAAAGAAAAGGTTACATTTAAATTAGGCAGAGTAGCTAGTTGCTTAGGAACTAAGCATTTTCTTTTAACAATCCTTGCATATGTTGTACATCTTCTAACCGTAGCCTTTCCATTCTGCACATCTAAGTTGTCTAGACAAAAAAATCACTCAATCAAACTACTAGCCTTGGAAACCAGAAAGTGTTTTCTTTTTAAAATCTGATTCTCACATGTGCAAACTGTTGTACATTGCTGACTGCCTTTCAACATCCAGAATAGCTTAGAACCTAGAGAAAACCATCACCATACAGTAGCCAGTTTACACCACTTTTAAGCTATGACATGCATGTGATTAGTACAATTTATATGCACCAAGTGATGGTCGTAACTTCCCTTTTTCACGTAGCAGGTTTATTCAGCTAGCAAATACTGATAAATCTTTTCAAATCAAAGAAATAGCTACCTCTGTTCTGTTATTTCAATTCCTATGATTTGAAACCATACAGTATTTTAATAATATTATTTACCTATAAATATGTAACCATACACACACATTTCCACACACAAAATCATACTGAACACTCAAACCAAACTGAGCAAGGAAATCTGTAGAGATAGAACCTGAGCAGAGCATTAGAACAAGGAACAGAGAAAACATTTATTTGTGAGTAAACTCAGCTATTAAATCTCTTTTAAATTCTTTACCATGGTCATATTGAGTGTTTGCTAGTGTTTAGTTTTGTATGCATCATCCATTTACACTGCATACTGATCTGTGTTGACAATACAAATTAAGCCCCTATATATATAAACAGAAACATAGAAAATACCCAGTGATTTCTCTATTAAAATCATGACATGATCATATGTTAAACATTGATACTCATGTATACATGTTTGCACTAGCATATGTATCGGTTAAACATATTTCAGAAACAAACATTTAGAACTAACCCTTTGACTTCTTATGTTGATTAGCTGTTGCGTACTGATAAACATAAAACATGTCAAGCATTTAAAATCAATTACCTATATTCTAGTGGGTTATAGATGTTGTTAACTGAGTGAGTGATGGTTGTCAAGGTCTAAGATATTTGTTAAAAATAATCTCATTTGTTAATAAATCATATGCATGGTATTATGTGACATATACAGTAAAAAGGGTTATCAACCAATAATTTCAACTAGTTTAATTTCGAATTTCAGGTATAAAAACGTTTTCGTACTTCAAAAATATGAATTTAGGAAGTGAAACCAAGATTTTTAGTATTAAGAGTGAATAGATTTCTTGAGTTGATCAATAAACCAATCTAGGCAAATTTCTGGCAGTCGCGGCGACTAGAGGCCAAGGTGATGGTGTGGAAGGTGCTTCGGGAAGTGGTGATCTTAGGAATTTTTTTTCCAGGATTTTAATTTAGTATTTTGAGAGATAGTAATGGAAATAGGTCCTTAGAGGCTGTTTTGATGCCTCTGTTCATTGTCGAACTGTGCCGACGACATAGGGAGGTAGAAGACTAGATCTGGGGGTTTGGAAGGGAGTGACATAAGCTTCGCATGGCCAGAGTTAGTTGGAGTTAGATAAGCAATAGAGGCAAGGCGATAACAAACAGTAGAGGTGTGGTTTTTGGTGGACTTCGGCTAAACAGTAAAAATCCGATCAAGAGCATCAGAGATGGGAGTCAGTGAGTGATTGGACTCGGGGGACAATGAGTGACATGCAGTGAGGGTCAAGGCAGCACGACAGTCAATGATATGACTGTGTATGTGCACACATGCACGGGTGTGTATCTCGGTAAGGAAGGAGAGAAAAGAAGGGGATTGAGGCAACAGAAAAGGAGAAAGATAACAGCTGGCCGAAGTGTTTACAACACAATGATGCAGGGCTCGACAAATGATCAGGGATCGGTATGAAGTTAACCAAGCTAGAAGAAAGAAGAAGACGGAATCAGAAATAGGAGCAAGGAGAGGAAGTGGGAGTGCTAAATTGTTTTCCGTTACTGTGTTGGACTGGGTACCTTGGATCAAAGAATCCGAGCCTCAAATTGTGCTCAATATGGGCACATGAAAGGGTTCCTTGACTCACATCTGAGTTGAAAGAAGAATACAAGAAGAAAAGTAGAAACAATAGAAGTTAAAGGTTCATATATGCACATTTTGAAATGTGTATGCATAAACTAAGAAACAAAACATATTTTTACAAAATGTTTCTGGTAATAACTTCTAGTGAAATAAGTTATGCGCTGAGGATTGGCCTGGTAATTTACTCTTTCAAAATGTATAGTTTTTGTAGCAGTTTGCCTAAGGTAAAAGATGGGTTTCAGTATAGTTCTCCACTGTAAAATACAATTACAAAAATATAATGCTATTACCATGATAAGAAGTATTCACACTTTAATGCATGACTACTGCGCCTTTACGAATTTATCAATCATCTGCGGCTCCTCGCTCCTGCGGACAGTCGTTTATCTGAAACAGAAAGTAATTTCTATTTTAATATGACCAACATGAAATCAAGAAGAAGAACAACACAGGGGTAGAAGAAGCTTGGTATATGATCGCGCTTGGTCACTGTGGTCGGGACACATGAATTAAACAGCTTGTATGACATGGGGTTGTTGGCACTGGAAAGAATGGAGAATTGGAGAAACAGTGGGTGATCAAAAATGTTTTCTGGAGCAATTGTAAGATGCATAGAGACAAGCCAGGAGGAAATGTAGAGAAGCAAGAAAGGGGTTGTGGGCCTGTGATAGGATAATGGGCCAAATTGGTTTCCAGGAAATAAAAAAATATTAAAAGGGAAGAAGGGGGGACGTTTGGGCCAGAGGGAAACTATAATAGGCTATAGAGAAGTAAATAATAATAATACTAATAAGAAGGAAGGAAAGGAAAAGTGAAATAAAGAAATAATAAAAGTATAAAAGAGAAGTAATCAAGACTATAGTAGTATAAATAAAAGGATATGTTTTGTAACTTAATGGTTTAAAAAATATTAATAATACAATTTAAAAAAAGGGATATTATTGTATTTGGAATAACAAATGGGATCGTAAAAAAAATCGTCGATAATAGATATGAAGTCAAAAGTCATCTATGATGTATTAATCCAAGTAGTAATAAATTTAAGTAGGAATTTAATTATTCGTTTTGAATAATTTAAATAACTAAAAGGAGATATTAATCAAATCCAACTCAAGACCGAGAAAGTAGTTGTAGTTTGAGGTGTTAAAATCAACGATATGTCAGGATATGAGGAGATGGTTGATTATCAAAGATACGGCATGATAGTGAACCCAATTGATTAATTTAAAAATCAAATCAAATAATATATATATATATAATTTATGTAAATATATATATTCGGAAAGAAAAATGAATCAAATAAAAAGATAATTTACAAAGTGCGACCAAGGTATAAAATGCATATAATTGTTGTATAAACAAGCTAACATTTTTGAAAGAAGTACCGTGTGCGAAGCACACATTTTAGTTGTTCATTTACAATAGACCGTCAAATATCTAGATTTTTACCAATACAGAGAAATGAAATTCGAGGCTTATAAATTAGAGAGTATATAAAATGAATTATACGTAATCCAGTTCATTTTAAGCTGATAACTATTTCTTTAAAGAAATGTTTGAGATCAAATAAAATATTGAAGTCAGTTTCCTTAAGTATTGACTAACCGTAAAAGACATTGCGCTAATCATTTCGAAGAGTCCGGAATTAATATTCCACTTCGATTTGATTTATACCCCGCGTGTTAGAAGTTATTGAAGTAAATTGAAGACAAAGATATGCAAGGGCTATTTTGTTTTACAGAAAAGTGCCTTTCGTTCGTCAAGTCCCAGGACAACTTATATGGTCTAGTGTCTGACAACGTATATCTATCAGATCTTACACATCGACTTTTCAGAAGTATATTATGTTGGTAGCGGAGGATTTCGTTTCTTTTAGCTTTATGCCCGTAACGTATTTAGGAAAATAAATTGTGTGTTCTAACAGATATAATGGTGTGGCATCCAAAGTAATTAAATAAGTGATCTGTCAAAAAGAACGAAATTGACCTCAAGCTTCACGATCGGAAAATGACAAAAATCGGGCAGGCAGCATGGCTATGTGGGTCACTCCCATTAGGGTGTATTGTTACCATCTGGAGAATATTCACTGTGTTACTTCTTTTGCTTCTTTATCTTTGGATAACGGTTATGTGGGCCTAACCGTAGGTGACAATATATTCGATACACTAAAGAGAAATGAGTGGTCGGTCATGTGTGGGTCGGGTTGCAAGATGTTCTTGTTGAACCCAGTGTATTCCTCTCTAGAGATACACTATCAGAAGGTGGTTCCATACCTTGTCATAGTTGGAAATCCATTATCCATAAGCGCCAAGCGGTTTTGTTTGTATACTATAAAGTGGAATGTGAGATGCAAGCATTCTTCTATATTGTAAATTATTTGTGGAAAAACCCTAGACACGATGATAATATCTGATTTGAAGTATACCAAATGTTTTGTTCTCATAAGGTAAAAATCCGTTCCGTACTTACGTTGTGGTTTTATGAGATATGTTTTATTTCTTAACTTGTTTTAAATCGTTTACTCACACCAGTCCCCTGACTGACCCAGAGTTTATTTTTCCGTGTTTTCCCTAAACTCTTGGGTACTCATGACACTTGTAATGAGTAGACAAGTGAACCAGGTGTTGAATAACTTTTGGAATAACTGGATGGGATGGTTTCTACAAGGTGGTCTATATTATACCTATGAAGTCTTCAAGCTAGTCTATCAACAACCTTTATGTATAACTATGAAATGTGCAGGTTATGATGGGCATATATCCATACATCTGATGTACTAAACTATGATGTATTATGACTCTGATGAATAATATTTTGTGATATTATATTTTGTCCAAATTCCGTTGTGAGATTCTTAAGTTTTTCTTTAGTTCTGTCTTTTATATATTCTTATTCTTAAATAATGGCATGACTTCCGAGGTGTTCGAAAGTCGGGTCGTTAAAGTTGCTGTTTTGCCACCGCGTTATACTTGAAGCCTTTCCATGCATTTACTGAGTTGTTGACAGTTGTCTTCAATGATCGTGTGTTTTTCTCATACTGTGACCGACCCATGTACTATTTTACTACTGATCATGCAATACCATAAGGTGCCGACCCATCAACATCTAAATGTACTGATCCATTATGGTTTGACTATGTTGTATAATTATGGAAAGTAGCGTCCACGTGTCCCCATCATTTGCTTTAATATGAAATGTTCGGTCCTAAACATTATAGCCATTGTAATGAAATAATAACGTCCATTCATGTTAAATCACGTAGCCTTGCATGGAACCGTTTTGTCCAATACTAATAAAAGTATGGTCCATATATTTTTGCCACCATATCAATTCTTCATGCATGCACAACCTATTTAGTTTGCTATATCACATACTAAATGGCTTAAGTCCAGGCTAGCTTTAAATACCAATCATGCAACATCAACTTGTTGGCTTCACGCTCTTTTTTTTTAAGTAGCTCTCGTGTTCTTTATGCATGCTACGTGTACACCTTATTTAATTTTGACGTTGTCTTCCAGCCTCAAGAAGCCTGCCAACCCATGGACTGAGAACGAAGTTGATACACATGGCGTCTAGAAGGACCGACTAATGCGCTCTATATGTTTACGTTGTCATCCATTGTACTATTTTGCAATGCATGGAAGATATGCTTTTTATTGTGTTGCATGACTTTTGCACGTCCATTTGTCACGTATGTAAATTAGCGTGCCACACATTGTATCAAACTCTTTTGGTCATTTCATACTGACACCTTTGTATGTTGTGATTCACTCTCTTAATACATAGAAAGAATAATGCAACATCTTGCCAGCAGACCCATGGATTTGAATTTTTGATGTTGATCCATCCAATTATTGCAACCCACCCGTGTTATCAATAATAGTGTTGATCCATAGTTTATAACGTGATCGACCGATCCATCGTTTTTTGAATATAAATGATCTACCACTCATGCGTGTTATAAAACATGATTTTTAGACCATGCTTTTGGCCTCGAAATTTATAATTTTGCTTGTGAAAAATATAAACTTTGAAATGATTGCCACAATCGGTGTTAACGCACATTGATAGATCATCTATACTTATTTTTTTGATGGATAGGATACACGTTAATTTTGGAGGATCAATTTTCTGGTCATTGGTGTTTCCACTTTTGAATCGGTGGTTAGACTTTTGAGTCTGAGCCGAATCTTTAAAATTGATCATTTCAATGTTTTGTGGTTGAACCCAAATCTCGACTTTGTCGATATAGGATTTGAAAGCATGGGTTTAGAAGTTATCTCTGACGTTGGTTCACGCCATAGCATTGGCTGCTAGTTTTTGAACACTTGCTTGGCCACTGAGCCTCTTTTGAACCAATGCCCATCTTTTGAAGGCAATTGATAATGATTTGTCTTTGTAAGCTCAAGCATGTTCTTTTTTAGTGCTACGCCCTGCTCTGTAATAACAGAAAAACATTGCACGTTTTTGCATAAATATTTTTGCTATCGACTGTCCATGTCGATAAGAGGTTAGTTAATCATTAAAAATTTGACAATGGCGAAATTTATGAATTCAACTGAATGATGTAATTACATAGGATCGTTTCTTCTCATCGATTTGTCGAATACTAACCGTGTAGATACTACATTCTAATCTGAATTCGCGGTGATGTTTGAAACTGACTAACCAGCACATACCAATAGTTGATTCCAAGCATCGTCTTTTAATAAATTATGTAATCTTGTACGATGGTTCATATTTTACGAAACATGTACGTGTTCATATTGGAACCTCGATTTGTGTTTCTATGGATTGAGCGACTGCAGCTTTTGGATTGTAAACGAATTAGACTTTGGTAATTTCTTGTCCTTTGGACACTACCAGGAAGATGCCATTCTGCGCTAACTCATTATGTTTTTAATCAAGCATGCACTTATTTTGAATTTCCAAATTTGTCGCAAATTTTCCAAGGAAATAAGAATTTGCTGATTGCATATTAAGTTGATCACAGTAGTTAACCACAATAGCTTAGTTAGATTCGTTTATTTGGAGGTGCAACTCACTATGTATTATTTTCAGTATTATATAGCTTAAGTTGTGCTTTCCCTTACATTCGTTTATTTGAAATAAATAACATAATACATTTAGTTCTTTGATTATAGGAGGCAGTCTTATTCTGAAGAACCATATGCATTTTTGTTTGCTATGGTTTTAATAGTAATACAAAAGCATACATGACATGTTCTTATTAGATGCTATGTATTAAATTTTTAGCAGTAGTATAAACACAGACGTGTGTATCATAAAAATAAAAATAAAATCATCACAAATACATCTATAACAAACACCATGTACTGTGTTATATGTAACAGACATCATATACCGTGTTACACAATATTTGTGTGTCATGTAGGACGTAAATATGGGTAATTTTAATTAGTCATGGGAACTTAAATTTAAATGGACGTTGTTTTCGTGGATTTAGATATTTTCAATGGATTTGTTCCATATACTTTCTAACAATTAAAAAAAGCTCTTCAACAACTTCTTTTCGGTGAGGTGCCTGTTAATGGCGACCGCTCTATTTCATTCTTCTCTTCTTTACATCATGGTGTTAAGGTTGCGAAGCTATTATGGCTATTTCTTTTTACAACTCATTTCATCTTGAATTTTTTTTCTATCTATTTGTCTAACTTTTGTACTTTCGCTTCTTTAATAAATGAAGGAAAATTTTATGTGTCAACCTGCTTCACTATGTGATATGAATTACATAGGGTTTGGCTTTTATTTATGATGAGATATTATTAATATTACCTAAAAATGGTATTACATCAAATTATCTTTATAATCTGACGTGCTTACAATATAAACATTGGTAGTCTTACCTTTACTTTGGTTCCTCACTTTAATTTTTAGGATAGTAATTCAAGTTTCCAAATGGGCGAGCCTATCATATCCAATATGTTATGAGTTTGTGTTAGAATAGAGCTGAGAGCAATAATTTATAACTGTAATTGAGTTAGCAGACTATTTTATATGGTAAAGTCAGACTATTATGCATAGTTAATTTTCTTACTCAGCTTCGTAATTATATCTATTATTTTGCTGCAATAGGTATTATGTTAAACGTCCTCGAGTTTCTTAATACCCCCATCGTCTCACCTTTGTATTTATACATAAGTAACCCAATTTTCTTGGGGAAGAAAAGAATAACAAGATATGCGTTAACTAGATGATGCGATTGAGTGTCCATTCATTGTGTACCACCCCTTTTTGTGGGAGACACAGACAAGAATCATTAGACATTTTGTATCTTCTCGATAAATAGAGAATTCCAGGTTAATAAAGTTGTCCACTATATTTGCCTTCTATTTGCTGAGATGACCGACCATTTACTGATTATTTGCTCGTGTATTTTCCAGGGTAAATTGGAATGTCTAGTATTTATAATTAAAGCATAGGTCGCACAAATATTGGTCAAGTAACCAATTTTTGTTTAACTTTTCCTGTGTGCTTTTCGTACACCATCCTTTTGCTTTTAAATCCTTCTTCTACATTCAATAATCCACAAATTTCTTCAATTTAAACCGTATTAGCTTTTATACTGTTTGTAATGATTTATTTGTTCTGCCCAACTCTCTTAAATTTTTAACCTTATTTTGATGCAATCCCTCTCTAGCATTAGTCTAATTTCACACTATGCTTTCTTTGCTTATATAAACATTTTAATTTTGTACTGAATAAGTTCTACTTCCCCTACCTTACTTATACGTCCTGGTAATATGTAGTGTACTTGTATGTCCACTTACAATACTTACCTAACACTATATGCTTAGTTAGTGAGTTATATATCCTCTTACAATACTTGGATTGTGGATATTTTAATATTATATCCAGCATCAACTAAGTTGTAACTCTTTCAAATCTAATTAAATTGCAAAAACTTGGAAAGCTACATGCAACACACATAATATCATAGCATGACTATTATAAATGTGACTTATTTTAATCCTGTGAATTGTATTAGGAAGTTATGGATCATAGGGATGCAGCACAACATGCTGCCATAGACGCTATTCAGGAGGCTTCTACTATAGATTTTCAAGCTTGGATTCATAAAAAATCTCCAACATTCAGGTCAGTTTTCTTACTAATTTTTTGTAGATAGCGGACCGTCATTTCTAATTACAATTCTTTACATAAAAATCTACAGCGAGGAGATCAATGTCCTCCTTTCCCTAAGAAACCAGAGGCTCCATATACATGAGAGTTTCGAGGTCAGAGATGATAAATAATTAAACTACTATTATTGTTTCAGGCTTCAGATTTACATTTATCCGTTACATTTACAAAGGAGAAATTTCCTTGTCGGTCTTGGAGAAGATATTGAAAATAGTGTGGTGCAAGTGAATGAGCTTCAAAGGCTTGGGGAAGGTATTTTACTTCAATATAATAAAATTTTATTCTTGTTATGAATAGATAGTGAATTCCTATTTTTCAAATGATGCTGAGTGGAAAATTTAATAACTTATTATCATTAGAAAATTACTGAGTAGGCGAAACGACCCAAACCTCCCCTTATGGGAAAGCCCGGATTGAGTTGAGAACACGACAAATCAGAACACAACCAGAAGAACATTTCATTTCTTATTACAACAATTTACATTAGAGTTCAAAAATATACAGAGTATGAATAAATATTATACATTAGAAAAATATCAGAGATTTACAATTTACAATGCAAGGGAAAATAATACAAAACACAACTGAAAGAGATACACAGATACAGAGCTTTCCGAATATCATTCCAGTTGTAAACCAGGATCCTGTGAATATAAATCTGCAAAACCAAAACTACTAGCTGCCCGTGTGGAAAATAGGGGCACCCAGAGTTTAGGTTAAAACAATAAACTCCAGGTCAGTCAGGTGACTAGTGTGAGAATTAAAACATTTATTTAAAATTTTACTTTAAAATGAAGTAAATCAAGGGACCACGCCGTATAACACGAAACGAGTTTCCTTCCAAGAATACCAGTACATATAACAAACAGCGCAATGCTTTTTGAAAAAATGAAGCTATTATAAGACCCAAGTCCCATCACATAATGCAATGCAAGCCGGAGGATAGGGTTTTCCCTTATAAAAGCCGAACATGCTTGGTACGTTTAAAACAAATCATATGATACTATTATAAGTGCGTAGTGTATAAAACAACTTTAAATATAAATGTATCAATCATAGGCGGCATGGGTACCATCTATCATGTCGCCAATACTAAGCTCTACAATCAAAACCAAAATGTCGCGTATTGGAAATTAGATTTCCGTCTGTGAACCAAGGCTAGGGATCGTCCTTACCGCTTCGAGACAATCTAGCCTACCATGTCTCAGGCAAGCGCGCAGGCAAGCCTTGGATCGTCAGGGTCGGTCCACACGAAGTGGATTAAAATGCGTGAACAATTTGTTTCCCCGCCCTATGGGGTGAAAACTGGTAATATATCGACCAAACCATCCATTGGCACCATAGTGACTGATATAACCGAGCCGCCTCGCTATCCATCATCCACATAAGTAAAACCTCTGGGCTTGCAAAACCCAGACACCACTCCTAGCCCGAAGGAAAAGCATATCCTCCCTGATGTCCTCTCCCGTTTCTGGTTCACACTTGGGTGTGAGGCTCGCGAATCAACGCTATACACAAAGCTATTCAATATTAAAGCTGTGCTTTGATTATCAACCACAAGACTACTCTTTTCAACAGAAGCCTTGATCATTTGCATCTCAGCATGCCACACAGGCAATTCACGCTATGCAAACGATGTTTATCAATCACACAGAATGAAATCCAATGTCAAACATGCATCCATTTACAAATTCGTTCTGGGTCTGACCAAAACCAGAGGCACCTTATTCCTCGTCCCATATGTCCAATACAGGATAGAGGTCATCACGTACCTGGTCGATCTCCAAGTACGTTTGGACGATCACCACTTATTACCTCATCTTGGGTGTACAGCCCAATGAAGACATCAGTAATCATCCAAATGATGTTAAGACCTCTGGTTTTTAACCACCATCTTCATTGTCGACTTATCGCCGATCCAGTTACTCAGAATGGGATAAACCCGGTCTTTCCGAATAACTCACGTATATAATAAACAAGTGTCATAAAAACACAGCATACGCCTCATTCCAATCCAGAATATTACTTTATTCAAATATTCTTATACTTTGGGAAAGGTTCCCATTAATTTTATTAAAGATAAATTCTTTAAATTTATTCTTTAATCTTCGTTTGGATATCAATTCAAACCAAATTATGGTTTATCCAAACTATTCGGGATTAGCGCACCTTACCGAAGAAATCATTTGTTATATTTCCCAATCCCAACCTATTCATCCCAAGAAGCAAAACTGGTAATACTTCATATCTAACACCACGGTGTTATCGGTAAATTTAATTATCATTTCACGTTCAAAACTAATTTAAGATTTAATTATCGCTTGGAGCAAAACTGATGATACTCCATTCTCGATCATTCCTAGAATTTGATAACTTAAATTATCACATTCACATTTCAATCTAATTAGATATTTACTAAAACTCTAATTTAGTTTTAATTTCCAAAATCATTACTTAACGATTATTCAAAGTTGAGAAACAAATCTTATCTTTAACTGGGTTAAAGAACTAATGTTATTTAAAACACAGCTCACGATAAACCCAAAATCACATTCCATTAACAATTGAATCTTCATGGAAAACAGATCTATATATATATATACATATATATATATATAATCGATATAAATTTCCGTGTCCGACTAATAATATAAATGGAATAATGACAAAGCCTTTTAAATTCCCTATATATTATCAGTCTTCCTCCATAGAAGCTCACTTGGATTTTTATCCAATCGAACTCCATTCCATTCCAATTTATTGTATTAAATTGGAAATTTTACTTTGGAAATTTTACTTTAAATATTAATAAAAAGATTTATAAATTCCAAATCACATTTCACTGTAAATCGGGTTAAAGAACGGATGTCGTTAAAAACACAGTTCACGATAAACCCGATTGACATTCCATTTTATTCTAATTACCAAATATAACTGGAAAATCCAATATTCTTAATTAAAAGATTTATTCTTTTCCCAACTGGGTTTAAGAACAGTGTTATTTAAGACACCATTCATGACAAACCCAAAACCCCATTTGATATTGAATACAAGGCTCTGAATAGAAAATATGTCAGCTTATATTCAATATCAAATTCTGAAACCAACAAATATCGTATTGGAAATAACGATATAAAATATATCTTCCAAATTTCCATAACAATATACGTAGAATCACGAAATCCAATATCGAAATATTCCAACGATAGTTTCGATTTAAATCCATTCCAATTCATACATTGGAAATTCTAGTTATTTTTAAAACCAATTCAAATCCAATTTATTTATTTAAAAATATTGGATTCTAATTCTAGTTCATAACTAGTTCATTTTGATAAAAATATATTTTTATCTTTACAAACGTGGAATTTTTCCTCCGAATTCTTTACAAACCATTTATTATGATTTTACACAAATTATTGATACTTTTAATAATTTTATCAAAACCCGTACAGTCGATTTCCATAAAAGGTCAATGAACTGCACTTACAGCGACCTTATTCAAATTGGATTTGGACATAATTCCAAATCCAACCGTTAGATTTCAAATTCCTTATATTCGTTTGAAAGCTCTTTTCGATATGAACCCAAGTTCCGGTTTTAGGAGAATCCGACGGTCGGATCTCTCGTAATGTCCATTCGAAGTCAAAGGTCGAAATTCGCGAACTGTCGCTTTGCGGCGCGTTCTATTCAGGCCATTAAATATATATAGTATATATTATATATATTTCATTGATTTCCAATTTAAACGTATTTTATAAATCATTTTATATTCGTTTCCAAAACGATTTCAACTTCATATTAAATTTTAAATCAAAATTGAATATTCTATATCATTATAATAAATAAATGATAATATTTTCAAAATATCATATTTTGAAATCATTTCCTTTTTTATATTCATTATCAAAATGAATAAAATTGATATAAATACGTTAACGTCAAAATGGCGTTAATTTAATCAACATGGCTTTATATATTTAAATATTTTCGTGTCCATCCCAAATCGGACATCAAAATCATATTTTGATCCGTTACTGAATATTATTTTAAAATGTTAGTTATTTTTAAATATTTGTTACTCGTCATTTTAAAATATTCTTTAATTTAAAATATTCGTTCTTTTTGAATTGGAATCAAACACAGTCAATTACCGTATAATTTTATTTATAAGGATTTCATACACACATGTACACAACAATAATCAAACACGGTCAACCATCATCCAGAGTGCACTACACAACTACATAAGCGTTAAATATAAATAATTAATGCTTACAACAGTCTGTCAACACATCGATTGACATACAACTAAATATTGGGATTAGTGTATGTCCAATATCATCCTAATACCCGTGTGGGGTTTTCAAACAACAAACCCTGATTATTATTTGTGTAGTTGGGTGATGTGTAAAATATATTATCCCAATCAATATTAGGTAAATGTGCGTACATAAACAAATCGTCCGATTTGTAAATGAATATTTATTTCAACTCATCAATATTTTATTCAGTTCATATATATAATAAAAATGATATTTTTATTGTTCAAATATTTTATTCCATACATGAATATTTTATTTTCCATTTCACATCACAATCACAATTAATTTCCACAACACAATACAATCAATAAGTCATCCATGGTCTGTGGATGACGGTGTGAGGAGCTACTAAGCCCCGTCTGCAACCTAGTATATAGTTTACTGTAAAAGAAAATAGAGTGATAAGGAATTCTCACCTTTGGTTTCAACTTCGTCGT
Organism: Allium sativum; assembly: GCA_030737875.1. Lineage (NCBI taxonomy): Eukaryota > Viridiplantae > Streptophyta > Magnoliopsida > Asparagales > Amaryllidaceae > Allium > Allium sativum. The sequence goes on from CM060909.1 coordinate 1,003,425,189, forward strand.
TTTATTTCGGAATTTCTAAACAGCTTGGATTTTCCCAAAATTCCAACGCTACCCTTTTTACGTTGTTCATATATAAAATCACATTTTTATTTATACAAAGAAAATCACATTTTTATTTATACAAAGTAAATCATATTTTAATTTATATAAAGAAAATCTCATTTTTATTTGTACTATATATATATAAATCAATTTTTTTTACAATGATATTATATATATATAAATCTAATTTCTATTCTAAAATGATATATATATAAATCATATTTTTATTTTTATAACGTTATTCCTATAATAAAAATCATATTTTTATTATACTATATTTATAATTTAAAAGTCTCATTTTTATTACCATGCCATATACAAAAAAATTGCATTCTTATTCCAAAACATTTCTCATACTAAGTTTTATACATTTTTAAAACAATATCTATTTTTATTTTTAAAACCATATCTATTTTTATTTTTAAAACATTATCTATTATTGTTTTTTAAAACAATACCTATTTTTATTTTTAAAACAATATATATTTTTGTTTTTTAAACAATACTTTTTTTTCTAAAACAATATCTTTTTTTGTTTTTAAAACAAAACCTATTTTTATTTTTAAAACAATATCTATTTTTGTTTTTAAAACAATACCTATTTTTATTTTTAAAACAATATCTATTTTTTGTTTTAAAACAATACCTATTTTTATTGTTAAAACAATATCTATTTTTCATTTTAAAACAATATCTATTTTTATTTTTAAAACAATATCTATTTTTAAAAACAATATATATATATATATTTAACTCACTAGATAATTAAATTAATAATTAACTAAACATTAATTTCTCGTTAAGCGGTTATTACCCCATTCCTTCTTCCATCGGGTATGAGCTCCAGGCTACGGCCATTTTTCTTAAACCAAAGTCCGCCCCTAGGGCTCGAAATTTCTGCCGCCACCATCATCTGAACGCCGAGCATAAGGGTCCCCCTCGTCGGCCTACGCACAACCTTCCCAACGCCGGAATATGGATGAACTCGAGCCCCCCTTTGTGCTAAAATCGGCAATGAACGAGTGGCTTTTGAGCTCGAAATTCGTGCTCCCTCCCTCACTAGAAATGATCAACGGGATATGAATGGAAAGAGCATGAAGAGTTCTACCATTCCCCTTTGAGATCTCATCCTAAATCGCTAAAGATTAGAAGAATTTGTTGATTGAATTTGGGAGCTTTTCAGCCCTCAATCATGATAGTGGCGACGTGTCGTTTTCCTGAATTGGGGAACTTAGGTTTTCGTATTTGAGTTTATATATATATATATATTACAATAATATTTTATTATATTTATTTTTTATTTAGAAATTTATCGCTCTAAACTCCAAATGAATCCCAACAACTATTGCCCTTAGCTAAATACCCCCATTCCAAACCCAATGGGATATGTTTCGTGACCCAATTCAGCTGTTACGATCAGTTTTGCTTTAAATAAAATTACAAATCAATATATATTTAATTTAAACGTACATTTTAATTTACCGGAGCCACTTACTAACTCTAAAAAATTCCACAAAAATAAATCTAGCTATGTCTTGACGATACGGTCCTAACAAAATTAATTTCGTCGAATTAGGAGACCGTTTGAAAAACGGTCATTTTCCAGTCGATTAAATTCAAACTAAATTGACCAAACACATTTAAATCCACCATGCTCACGTATTGATTCCAAAAATTATGAAAATTGGAATCTGGCAATAATTTGACATTCCGGATCTAGCAAAAGTGGTCTCGTCGAAAACGGAGGTCGTTTGCAAAATCGCTATTTTTAAGGGCTAAATTCCATGACGACTATTCTGAATTTTCAACTGGTCATCACTTTTTATTCCCGTTATGAAATCTGGATTTTTCTCATTCCTTGGAAAGATATTTTTAAACAAATTCAAATATTTCTGGTTTCACAAAAATCTGGTTTATTTTGAATCCTATACATTCATTTGAAATTTGAAACTAAATTTTCAAACTATCGCACCATTTCCAATTCCTTTTATAATTAAAATAAATATTTATATTCTAAATTCGATTTAAATAAATATATATGTTCTAATTCTATTCAAAATAAATTTTTAGTCATTATTATTTGAAATAAATCATTTTAAATTTCCTAAATTCATTAAAATCGCTAAAATAAAACAAATTAATTGGTTCTGATTTTCCAGGTTGTTACTAGGGATTGCAACCGAGTTTTGGAAATTAAGTTTGCAACTCAGTTTCGAAAACCGAATTGCAACCTTAGTTTGCAAAATTGAGATGTAAACTCAGCTGGTTTTGCATCTCAGATTTCAAACTATTTTCCAAATTATGTTGCAAAACTCAGTTTCGAAAGCTGAGTTGCATACTCACTTTGCAAAATTGAGTTGCAAACTCAATTTGCAAAAATAAGATGCAAACTCAGTTTTGCAAACTGAGCCAACTCAGTTTTCAACTGCAAAATGACTTTGCATCTCAATTTTGCAAACCTGAGTTTGCATCTCTGTTTTGCCAAACTGAATTTGCAATACAATTTGTAATTTTTTTTAAACTAGCAAAACTGAGTTGCAAAACTCAGTTTGTATCTCATTTCTATACTTATGTGCAATAATTCGTCATATAGAGTTTATCATCCAGGTCCACATCTACTGAATCAAAGTGGAATATTATTCATATTGTAGTTGTTTTACCATATTACCGTTAAATTATTTCTATTCTACGCCTTTAGATTGGTTATAGCTTTCTTAAGTTTGAAAATTAAGTTGTGTGTGCCGTTACCCTAAGTATTTGGTTTAGAAATGTTGAGCGTTTGCATGGGTTTTTAACATTGAGTGTTTATATTAATGCATGAATTTGTAGATGAACACTATGAATTCTCGTATAGGAGTTTGAAAAATATGGAAAGTTTGCTCAACGTAACACTGAGTTGCAAGTAGCTTAGTTTTGAAAGCCGAGTTACTGCTGCTTAGTCTTCAAAACTGAGTCAAGCAACTCAGTTTTAAAAGCCGAGTTTCTGAAACTTAGTTTTCAAAACTTAGTTGAGAAACTCCATTTAGAAAATTGAGTTGCTACAACTCGGTGTTTTTGCAACTTAGTTTGAACTACCGAGTTGCAACTCAGTCCGTTTATTTTTTTCATTCTTAAACACAATTTCCGAAAGAGGGATTTACAACCATTCAAATTTTTCTATGTATTCACATAGACAATCTAATTGATTTTGCATGCGGACACACACAGGCATCACGCATATGTTAGTATTTATATATTTGTACTGCAAATGTGTGTGTGTGCAAGTTTTGGTCTATCATTATGATGACTTCTAGTTTTTTTGTAAAAATGAGTGCACTTATATTTTGTAGGCACTTGTGGAGGAGAAGGAAAATACAGAATTTGGAATGCAACAACAACACATGCGTGCCTAACAAATCAATCCTGCAACACTTTAAAAACAATATTGTTTAAAGTATAGAATACTACATCATTGTGTGGGAAAGCTTCAGCATAGAGCACAAAAAACATGGTTGGAATGTGAATATTCATCCATTAGTTATTTATGTGTTGATTTTTATGTCAGGCGTACTTGATCATCACCTACCATTTTTATATGTTATATAGATTATGCAATCATCAGTTATGAATATCGTTTCTATTTCAGATTTCCTACTGTATCGTCTACTAATTCGGTTTGAGAAGATTTATGCCACAGTTCAGTCTAACCATTGAGAACTTTAACAGGCACGTATTATTCTCTTTTTAATGCCTTTGTGCTAGGTTTTTGTATATAACAGTTCTAAGTCTTTTTGCATAACAGTATTGCTTCAAGCTTATGAAATTTAATATTATGTATCAACTAATTAACAAAGATAGAACTCGTGTCCTGCTTGTTAGTAGTAAATAGCCATTATTTGTGCCTCAGCATGGTATTGTTACTATGTATTGAATCTGGAACTAATTCAACAAAAACTGGGTTCCAAAGAATGATATGTGTATTGAATTTAATGTGGTTATCAATGTAAATTGAAGCTTACAACAATATTCCTGAAGTTGACGTTACTTAAAAAAAATTACATACTCATTTTGCAAAGAATATGGGCTGAATAAGCAGGCCAACGAATACTATAAAGTGCAGTTGTTGGCTTAATAACAAGGGCTTTTCTTAATTGCTTCAATACCGTTGTTATCGAGGTTTGTAATCTGGAGCCTAGGATGGTAATAATGACATTAGTTTGAGTTGTTGACAAAAACACTGAGTTTGGAAAGTGGGTAAAGATGAAAGAGCCGAATACACTCGAGAAGTTCTACAAAAAGGCCGATGAATTCATGAGGTTGGAAGACATCCCTCTCACTACCCAGAGTGTGGCTGGAAGCAATGCTGTGGAAGATAAGAAGGATGCCAGGGGCCTGAAAAGGGAAAATGAAGACAAAGTAAAAGGGGAAAATAATGTTGTATATAACATTGTTGTATACATAATTATATGATTTTTGTTTGATGATAACAATCAAATATATATTAATATAAATGTGTTTGTTATTGTACTTTTATTCTACATCATAGACAAGAATATAATATTTTTATTTATATAAAATAAAGCTGTACAAGAATTTCAATATTCACGCAGTATTTTACTTAAATAGAATATTTTATTTCAAGCATTCAAACAGTACAACTTTTACAACTTCACTATTTATACAACACACTGTAATTAATTAATACATTCACAGTCAATTTCTTTTTATACTGTGTTGCTCACTACTATTCACTCATCACTCAATACATTCATTGACACTGTTACATACACTCAGTCACTCTATACAATTTCATATACATACATTCACTGACATATACACACACTGATGTTCTTGTCTTCTGTCTTCGCCGCACCTTTCGGTCAGTCCAGTCATCCATACCTATCAAATACAAACACACACACACACACAATATACTGCAATGAAAATAAAACTGAATACATGCATATGTAAATTTTATTTTTAAAATTTTACTTTCCTTAGTTTTCTGGTGTGTTTTCTCATCATTTTTCATGACTCGGTCTGATTTATTAATTCATCCGACTGTGTCTAGATAGCTTGTGATATTCAAAGTGAAACACTGTAAATACCACAAGGCACTCAGTGTATATAAAAAATATTTTAGTGCAGGGACAAGAAAATTTTCTGAATGGCTACATATACACACGTGTATATATATACAAGCGTGCACTGCCTCGCTAATCCAGTGTGCAACTGAGGAGCAGCAACATAGACCAACTCGACTCAGTGTACAAGAAAACAATTCAACATATAACAAAATAGTCGAGTCTCAACAAATACATAGCTTCCGCAAAATGGTCAACATACATGGTCGAGACAAGTGAAAGTCAAACAAGTATTCAAACAGCACAATTGGTCGAGCCATGGTCAAGTAAATCATGATTAATCAACATACAATTTCAAGGATGTTCAAATGGATGCAACGAAGTGATGTTCAAACTGGTCATGCAGCAATGATTTCATTTTATACTGTAGAGCTACGGCATTTTCAAAGTGTCCAGCAGGTTAACAATGTATAATATATCATGGAACAAAAAATGTGGTCGATCACATATCAACCAAATCATTTTCAAGCTAGCATAAGTGGTGCTAGAAGATCAGTTCAGACTGTTCAGTGAATTCGAGTCTTTCAAGTGCTCTCAAATTTGTGAAGCGTAGAAGGATATAATGGCATATACAAAAGCAAAATCAATTTCAAGTGCTACATGTTCAGATATGTATCATGTGTAAGAATGACAATTCAGTTCAGCCCAGAATTTCATGTATACAAATCAGTGAAGCAGCAAGGTTGGCAAAACAGTGAGCATACATGATACAAGCCAGTTGCACAACTATGGTGAACATGGCGAGATGTCAAGGAAAATGGATGATGAGAAGTTCAAGTGAACCCAACATCATATATAAATAGTGCAAGGTTCACACAACAGCTTTAGTGCATAGTGAAGGAGAAAAAAAATAACAAACATGGTGTGCACAGTGGGGAACAATCTAGAACTCATGCATGTGGGAATTCAAATGGGCAGTGCAACATAATACAAGTACATTGGTGCAAATAATGAGCATACAAGATGCAAAATAACTCATGGTAGTATATACATGGCATTAACAAGTACATGGTTATTAATCAAACCAGTGAACAACATATTTGGGCCAAGTTTTTAATACTTTCCAGTTTTAGACCAAGTTATTTTGTCAAAGCCAAAATCAGCAATGGTGGTAATTCAGGCAGCCTAAAATCGTTTCATTCATGGGAGTTAATACACATGGATAAGAAATGTGTGGTGATGAAAATTCAGTAAATCTGTTTTAGCAAGTGATAAATAATTTCTAGATTTCTAGAAAAATTAGAGAGAGGATATCCATCTTTGGCAAGTTCATTAAGATTGTTTCAACATGTTTAGAAATCTCCAATCTGTTTTTTGGCTAAAGTAAAATTCATTTTTGGTAAAAGTTCAATTCCACAACCAGGATACACACACAGATTTTTTTCAATGGGACTGCAAAATTTATTTTGAACTCATTTCCAGAATTTCTCATATATTTCAAATCGGATTGAATTCAAACAAGGGCATCATTTTGGTATCATTCTAAGCTGATTCAATCGATGAACCAAAAGGGGAAAGCAACTAAAAATCAGGGGACAAGAAACCTGTAGTGTCCTGAAATTCTTGTACCATTTGAGCTGACCAAATAAGACAAGTCCAACCTAAATTGCACTGGAAACCAGAAAACTAATAGAAAGAAATCAGAAGGTGAGGATAGATAAGATAGAAACTTAGAATAGAACAAGAAGAAGAACATACAACATCAGAGTAAACACGAATCTCATAGTGGAACGAACAACATATAATAGATAACATATCTTTGAAATAAAATCAATATATGTATACAGTAACATTATCAGAGTACAACACTTACATCACAACGGAAATAAACAATAGTTATAAAAATGCTGCTGAAGCCTCCAGCTCCTGCTCCTTCTGGTATATCTATAAAAAACTGACCACTTGACTACCCATACAAAATTGGGAACCCAAGAGTTTAGGGAAAACAAAACAAAATAAACTCTTGGTAAGTCATGTGACTGTTGTGAGTAAACTCAAATCATTGATTTAATTTTCAAAAATACTTCTGAACTAAAGGATAATCGTAAGACCGATCCACACATAAACACTGATGGTTTTTACCTTACGATAACCCAAATATTTTTCTAAAATGATACTTGTTTGATATTATAATAATGTCTATATCAAGTAAATAGAAATCTAGCAGAAATGCTTTCATCTCACGTTCTACATATACAAGACACAATCAAAACCGCGGGCTCTTATTGGGGAATAGATTCCAACTATGACAAGGTATGGATCCACCTTCCGATCAGTGTACTCTAGAAGCGATACACTGGAGTTTAACAAGAACAACTTGTAACTCGACCACACATGACCGGCCATTCATATCGCTTGAATGTTCTAAATATATTATCACCTTACGGTTAATATACCAACATAACCATTCCCGGGAGATACGGAATTGAAAGAAGTAACATATATGAATATTCTTTATATGGTGACAATATACCATACTTGGGTGCGACCCACTTAGCCATGCTGCCTGCCCGATTTCTGTCATTTTCCAGTTGATGAGGCTTGAGGTCATAACGTATCTTTTAACAGATCACTCCTTCATTTACTTTGAATGCTACATCGTCATACCCGTCAAATCACAAATTGATTCCCAAAAAAATACCACGGGTATAAGCTAAGTGAAACGAATTCCTACCCCACCAACGTAAATATGTTTGAAAAGATCAACTCACGTGATCTACCAGATATACTCTATCAGACGTTCGTCCATTCAAGTTGTCCTTGGATTGGACAATCCGAAGGCACTATTCTGTAAATAGGACAACCCTTGCAGAACTCCTTCTTCAATTATCTTCATCATATTTGATTCGCAATGCTAATGCCATACAGAGTGGTTTTCAGATAATATATTTGATCCCGGTCTCTCCGTATTGACAACAGAAATGGTCAAAAACTTTGATAGTCGTTGATTTAACTATCAAAGGAAAACATGTGTGCAAACAACGATATTATTTCCAGATGGAAATTTTATCGATCAATCATCAATCAACATTTATTCATTTCCCCATTTCTCGTTCCATATATTCATCAAATCCTTATTTTCTAATTTCAGAAAATATACATTATTAACATTGGAAAACGTTTCCATTTCTGATTCACGCATCACTATCTTCTCACATATATCAGTCTTTAACTGTAAACTAGTAAGAGAACAACCCCCTACGTATTAACACCGAAGGCCAAAACCAACATCAGATCGATACCTTGGAAGTCATTGAATTCAACTAATTTCCAGTCAGTTCTAATTTCAGTAATTCCATTTAAATTCCTAATTCAAACCCCAAATTCCTTTATAATATTTTATTTGCAAAATATTTACTTTAAATCAATATCATGTTACACCCGTGTGCAAAACACGGGTCTAAACCTTCCTAATGTAAAATTCTCTTTTTATAAAACTCTATTCATTTTCCAAATATTTCCCTTTTATAATTCTATTTACTTTCTAAATCAATATTACTTTTATAATTCTATTTATTTTATAAATATTTCCTTTTATAAAATTCTATTTATTTTATATAAATCCTTTTATATAATTCTATTCATTTCCCAATTTTCCATTATTGTATTTTCCAATATTTCTTTTTCAAATATTACCTTTTCTATTCAATATCCACTTTGAAATTCCTTTTTATAAAATCATTTGATTTTATATAAATATATTTTATTTTCAACATACACATTGAAAATTCCCATTTTAAATTCCAGTATTATATATGGTATTTAAAATACCAAATAACAATGATCAATATCAATCAACACACATAATCAACCACATATTATATATCATATCATATATTACAATATATAAAAAAAGTAAAATAAATGTTGAGGAATCCAGCTGGATTCCTCCGACCTGTTTTCCCTGCGTCCACAGATGTTAAATAATATAATAACATCGATTTCATTTTGATATGAAATATTTTGATAAACAGAATCAACATTTGATTAACGATATATATGTATATATGTATATATATATCGTTATCTATAATTTCAACCAATACATCAGCAATTCAACCAACCAATCAACACACAACAATCAATTATCATTTATCATTACTAGATTATATTTATAAAAATATAAATTGACCAGAGTTTACGAGATTTACTCACATTGGATAGTTATCGTTAAATAACGATTAAGCATCTTTTGATTCAAACAGACAATTTGTTTTGCAATAAATTGTAAAGAGCTCCAATTCACTTCCAGTCTGTTTCAATGTGTAGCCGCCGTCCATATGATCCCAACGGATCAGATCGTTCGAAATTATGATATAGTATGACAATGTTATGATTTGTACAAGTTTCATATACTATTAAATAAAATAAAAACTTGGATTTAAATTCCTAATGGGCCTACCCCTTTATTAAATACTTCGGCCCACGAACACTTATAAAACCGGTGAACAGTCTTCTTCCTCCCACGATACACGAGCTCAACAACAGCATTTACGGCCGATTCTTCATCAAATCCCTCCTCCTCCTTTCAACTAAAACCCAAACTAAGAACACAAATCGAACTCTCCTCAAATTTTCTTCAACTTCATACCACCATGGTTCAACTCGGCTTCCTCCATCGACTAGCGTCTCTAGCTCGACGCCGTGAAATCCAGTGAAGACATCGACAGTTTACTTTCCAGAATTCAACAAACTTTTGCTATTTGATGCTATTCGATCGCGTGAGTCCAAATACGAACTCCAAAACACGGATTAAAGCTTCGATTCGAGAATTCCTCTAACCCTAGCTCTACTGCCAAATTTCGAGCATCTCAGGAGTGCGTCGCACATTGTGAAACAAACACCAAATTGTAGAGGATGCTCGCAGAGATTCATTTATACACATAACATGATTTATAAATTTTACTTTGATTTTCTTTTGATTTTTAAATCTCCCATTTTACTGTTTGAAGAAGGACGAGAGCGGCGGAAGTTTGGTTGACCAGAGAAAGAGTAGTCTAGGGTTTAGAGAAGGGTAGTGGTATATATACTGTATTCTTAATAATTTAATATTCGTTTTAATATTCATTTTTAACCAACTGCTGTTTGCATTTATCTCTTAAAAATTCCTGTGATCACATACGATACCCAAAAATCACGAAAATTGACATACAACTAGAGTTTACCATTACGGACCCAACGAAACTTGTTTCGTCGAATTCCGACTCCGTTCGCTCACACAACATATTTTTAAAGGTCAAATTATCAACTGTTTTTCACATTAAAATCCCCCACGGCCACATACTGACCCCAAAAATTAAGTAAATTGAAATCTAGCAATAATTTAATATTCTGGATCCAACCAAATTAGTTTCGTCGAAAACGGAGGTCGTTTGTAAAACTAGCTATTTTTAAAGCTCTAAATAAATCCTTTTTAAATATAAATATATTTAAAAATAATTAAATTAAATATTTATAAATAAATATTATCGTATATATTCACAATAGAATATCATACAGCTCGAATTGGATTTATAACTCGATATTTCAAAATTCCCAGTTATATCGATATTCGATTTATGTTTAAAATCCTTTTATAATATAAATATATATTTATAAATTTCAAAAAAATTCCATGGCGACTTTTCTTGAATTTGATTTGAACATAAATCAAAATCTACACGACGAAATCTTGAATTTTCTCTTCCATTAGAAAAATATACTTCACCAGCTCCGAACATTTCTTGTTTCACAGAAATCCGATTTAAAACGGATCCTGTATATTCAATTGAAGTTCGAATCGCCAAATTACGAACTTCAGCGCCATTTCGAGCTCGATTATAATTATAATACGATTATACGTTCAAACTTCGTTTAAATAAAATATTCGTTATTATAATTCAATTCTAAACTAAATTAGATATTATAAATAATCCAATTCACATAATATCGTCAATTCACTATTTCTGACTATTTCGGAAATAAATTTATTATTCTATTATTTATATTAATTAAATATTCACTATTATTTAATTCTGGTCACTTTAAATTACCAAACCATTATTTAAATAATTAAATAAATTATTTATTATCCGTTAAAAAATACGGGTCGTTACATTCTTTCCCCCTTAAAATAATTTCGTCCTCGAAATTGCTATGGTAGAAAACAAACCCTACTAACTGGTTAAACATTATTTGTTTAATTCTTAACTCCAGTTTCAATGAACCAGTTTAATATCAATTAAATATTTTTTTTGTTCCTACTAACGACAATTTTCAAAAATCCTGAAAATTTTCTAACACCTTAACTTTCCGAAAAATTTCGCCAGCACCTCCTTTGTACTGGTCAATAGCTCAAACTCCAACTCGCCTCTCTAGACCTTCTTCAACCAAAAAGAAAATCAAACAGCCAAGCGGCTTGCCAATTCGGCTCATCAAAATCTCAAACCCATATATAAATAAACTTGTACCTTTTTGTCGGGCATTTCATTGTATCCTTCTCATCTGCTACCAAATCAACATATATCAATGTCATCCAATCAAACTCAAATCACTTTTATCTCCAATACAACCATTCGCTTATCCAAGCCAAATTCCATTCCCAATCTCAAGTACCATTCTTGATTTCAATTTCTATTTAATTTGTTTTTATTTCAAACAATCTTTACCTGGGAGTTTCAAATAGCTTAGCTTTTCCAAAAATTAAATATCCTTTTCTGGAATTTCAAAACAACTTTTTTTTTCAAAACAATTCAAAAACAATCTTTTTGGTAGTAATCCGTCACTTACAACTCGAAAATGAACAACGATGATGTCATTATCATCATCGGAATCTATTTCCAGCTATCAAAGTGAGTTCAATACTATATCATTTTCAAAACCATATCTAAACATTTCCATTTGAAGTCATTTTCAAAATATCATTCACAATGCTAGTAAACAATTTAAATCTCCCAGGATTTTAAAATTCGCATATACTTAATTCAATCCCTTTTACAAACACTTCTCCAACTTTTAATTCCAATTCTTATTTTAAATTCAGATTTACTTCATCTTATTTCATATATTATATTCATATGAATTCAGATTGGTTATTTACATAACCATTCAAATAATAATCTTATTCGATTATAATTACAACCAACACGTCCAATGTACTATAATTTCAATATATATACACTTTTATATCAAAATATACTTTGGGTAAAATTATTTCATTTACCCTCTTTTCAAAACATACTATGTCCGTCCATCGTATTCAAGCGTTTATAAACCCCTACCGACACAGCGATCAAGCTGATCGACCAGAACTCATAAACAACTCAACCAATAAATCTCCACAATATAAAACCATTTTTTATATCAAATAACAAATACACACGCATTTATACACTCAAACACAATCTAGGGTAATACTAACCCCATCTCTACTGAGCCACGTCACAGAGCCAAGGTAATCACTTAACCTTAAGCTCTGATACCAACTGTAGTGTCCCGAAATTCCAGTATCATTTGAGCTGACCAAATAACACAAGTCCAACCCAAATTGCATTGGAAACTAGAAAACTAATAGAAAGAAAACAGAGGGTGAGTATAGATAAGATAGAAACTTAGAATAGAAGAAGAAGAACATACAAAATCAGAGTAAACACGAATCTCACAGCGGAACGAACAACATATAATAGATAACATATCTTTGAAATAAAATCAATATATGTATACAGTAAAATTATCAGAGTACAACACTTACATCATAGCGGATATAAACAATAGCTATAAAAACGCTGCTGAAGCCTCCAGCACCAGCTCCTTCTAGTATATCTATAAAAACTTGACTACTTGACTGCCCATATAAAATCGGGCACCCATGAGTTTAGGGAAAACAAAACAAAATAAACTCAGGGTCAGTCATGTGACTAGTGTGAGTAAACTCAAATCATTGATTTAACTTTCAAAAATCCTTTTGAACCAAAGGATAATCGTAAGACCGATCCACACATAAACACAGATGGTTTTTACCTTACGATAACCCAAATATTTTTCTAAAATGATACTTGTCTGATATTATAATAATGTCTATATCAAGTAAATAGAAATCTAGCAGAAACGCTTTCATCTCACGTTCTACATATATAAGATACAATCAAAACCGTGGGTTCTTATTGGGAATGGATTCCAACTATGAAAAGGTATGGATACACCTTCCGATCAGTGTACTCTAGAAGCGATACACTGCAGTTCAACAAGAACATCTTGTAACTCGGCCACACATGACCGGCCATTCATTTCGCTTGAATGTTACGAATATATTATCACCTTAGGTTGGTATACCAACATAACTGTTCCCAGGAGATACAGAATTGAAAGAAGTAACATATATGAATATTCTCTAGATGGTGACAATATACCCTACTTGGGTGCGACCCACTTAGACATGCTGCCTGCCCGATTTCTTCCTTTTTCCAGTTGATGAGGCTTGAGGTCATAACGTATCTTTTAACAGATCACTCCTTCATTTACTTTGAATGCCACATCGTCATACCCGTCAAATCACAAATTGATTCCCCCAAAAATACCACGTGTATAAGCTAAGAGAAACGAATTCCTCCGCCACCAACGTAAATACGTTTGAAAGGATCAACTTACGCGATCTACCAGATATACTCTGTCAGACTTTCATCCATTCAAGTTGTCCTGGGATAGGACAATCCGAAGACACTATTCTGTAAACAGGACAGCCCTTGCATAACTCCGTCTTCAATTATCTTCATCATATTTGATTCGCAACGCTAATGCCATACGGTGTAGTTTTTAGATAATATATCTGATCTTGGTCTCTCCGTATTGATAATGGAAATGGTCAAAAACTTTGATAGTCGGTGATTTAACTATCAAAAGAAAACATGTGTGCAAACAACGACATTATTTCCAGATGGAAATTTTATCGATCAATCATCAATCAACATTTATTCATTTCTCCATTTCTCATTCCATATATTCATCAAATCCTTATTTTCTAATTTTAGAAAATATACATTATTAACTTTGGAAAATGTTTCCATTTCTGATTCATGCATCACTATCTTTTCACATATATCAGTCTCTAACTGTAAACTAGTAAGAGAACAATTCCCTACATATTAACCCTAAGGGCCAAAACCAACATCAGATCAATACCCAGGAAGTCATTCAATTCAACTAATTTCCAATCAGTTCTAATTTCAGTAATTCCATTTAAATTCCGAATTCAAACCCCAAATTCCTTTGTAATATTTTATTTGCAAAATATTTACTTTAAATCAATATCATGTTACACCCGTGTGCGAAGCGCGGGTCTAAACCTTCCTAATGTAAAATTCTCTTTTTATAAAACTCTATTCATTTTCCAAATATTTCCCTTTTATAATTCTATTTACTTTCTAAATCAATATTCCTTTTATAATTCAATTTATTTTATAAATTTTCCTTTTATAAAATTCTATTTATTTTATATAAATCCTTTTATATAATTTTATTCATTTCCCAATTTTCCATTATTATATTTTCCAATATTTCTTTTTCAAATATTACCTTTTCTATTCAATATCCACTTTGAAATTCCTTTTTTATTAAATCATTTGATTTTATATAAATATATTTTATTTTCAACATATACATTGAAAATTCCCATTTTAAATTCCAGTACTATATATGGTATTTAAAATACCAAATGACAATGATCGATATCATTCAACACACATAATCAGCCACATATTATATATCACATCATATATTACAATATAAGAAAAACAGTAAAATAAATGTTGAGGAATCCTGTTGGATTCCTCCGACCTATTTTCCCTACATCCACAGATGTTAAACAATATAATAACATCGATTTCATTTCGATATGAAATATTCTGATAAACAGAATCAACATTTGATTAACGATTTATATATATATACCGTTATCTATAATTTCAACCAATACATCAGAAATTCAACCAACCAATCAACACATGGCAATCAATTATCATTTATCATTACTAGGTTATATTTATAAAAATATCAATTGATCAGAGTTCGTGAGATTTACTCACATTGGACAGTTACCGTTAAATAATGATTAACCATCTTTTGATTCAGATGGACAATTTATTTTGCAATAAATTGTAACGAGCTCCAATTCACTTCCAGTTTGTTCTAGTGTGTAGCCGTCGTCCATACGATCCCAACGGATCAAACCTTCGAAATTCTGATATCGTATGACAATGTTATGATTTGTACAAGTTTCAAATACTATTAAATAAAATAAGAACTTGGAATTAAATTACTAATGGGCCTACCCCTTTATTAAATACTTCGGCCCACGAATACTTTTAAAACTGGTGAACAGTCTTCTTCCTCCCACGATTCACGAGCTCAACAAAAGCATTTACGGCCGATTCTTCATCAAATCCCTCCTCCTTTCAACTAAAACCCGGACTAAGAACACAAATTGAACCCTCCTCAAATTCTCTTCAACCTCATACCACCATTGTTCAACTCAGCTTCCTCCATCGAGTAGCGTCTCCAGCTCGACGCCGTGAAATCCAATGAAGACATCGTCAGTTTACTTTCTAGAATTCAACAAACTTTTTCTTTTTGATGCTATTCAATCTCGTGAGTCCAAATACGAACTCCAAAACACGGATTAAAGCTTCGATTCGCGAGTTCCTCTAACCCTAGCGCAACTGCCAAATTTCGAGCATCTCAGGAGTGCGTTGCACACTATGAAACAAACACCAGATTGTAGAGGATGCTCGCAGGGATTCATATATACATATAACATGGTTTATAAATTTTACTTTGATTTTCTTTTGATTTTTAAAACTCCCATTTTACTGTTTGAAGAAGAACGAGAGCGGCGGAAGTTTGGTTGACCAGAGAAAGAGTAGTTTAGGGTTTAGAGAAATGTAGTGGTATACATAGTATATTTTTAATAATTTAATATTCGATTAAATATTCAGTTTTAACCAACCGCTGTTTGTATTTATCCGTTAAAAATTCCAGTGATCACATACGATACCCAAAAATCATGAAAATGGACATACAACTAGAGTTTGCCATTATGGACCCAACGAAACTTGATTCGTCGAATTCCGAATCCGTTTGCTCACACAGCGTATTTTTAAAGGTCAAATTATTGACTATTTTTCACATTAAAATCCCCCACGACCACATACTGACTTCAAAAATCACGAAAATTGAAATCTAGCAATAATTTAATATTCCGGATCCGACAAAATTAGTTTCATCGAAAACGGAGGCTGTTTGCAAAACTGGCTATTTTTAAAGATCTAAATAAATCCTTTTTAAATTTAAATATATTTAAAAATAATTAAATTAAATATTTATAAATAAATATTATCGTATATATTCACAATAGAATATCATACGGCTCCAATTGGATTTATAACTCGATATTTCAAAATTCCCAGTTGTATTGATATTCGATTTATATTTAAAATCTTTTTATAATATAAATATATATTTATAAATTTCAAAGGAATTCCATAGCGACTTTTCTAGAATTTGATTTGAACATAAACCAAAATCTACACGACGAAATCCCGAATTTTCTCTTCCATTAGAAAAATATACTTCACCAGCTCCGAACGTTTCTTGTTTCACAAAAATCCAGTTTAAAACGAATTATGTATATTCAATTGAAGTTCGAATTGCCAAATTACGAACTGCGGCACCATTTCGAGCTTGATTATAATTATAATATAATTATACGTTCAAACTTCGTTTAAATAATATATTCGTTATTATAATTCAATTCTAAACTGAATTAAATATTATAAATAATCCAATTCACATAATATCGTCAATTCACTATTTCCGACTATTTCAGAAATAAATATATTATTCTATTATTTGTACTAATTTAATATTCACTATTATTTAATTATGGTCACTTTAAATTACAAAACCAGTACTTAAATAATTAAATAAATTATTTATTATCCGTTAAAAAATACGGGTCGTTACAAAACCGACGTGAATTCTTTCTGTTTTTTACCAAATCAAATCATGCCATATTAGGGAAATCAAAGAAATATCAGGGATTTATAATCCTATAAATTACACCCTATTCCTCATTGGTAAGGGTAGCGAAACCACAAAACAATTCGAGAGATATTCAAAGACATATAATTCGGAAAGCTCACAGTTTCGATCGAGGGAGAGTAAATTCCAAAACGAAGTATCAAAGCCATCCATGGTGTTCGAAGCAAGAGAGATTTGATTCCAGAAGCAAGTGTAATGTCCCGTATTTTCTGGCCAATTATTTAAATTATTTTATTATTTAAAATATTGATTTGAATTTAAATAGTTGAATTTAACCATTTCTATTTTGAATATGTTGTTAATAATAATAATAATAAAACTTGCCTTCTAAGCAAGGATTAAAACGTGCAGCCCTGGTGAGTTGAAGTACTAGCCTACTCTATAGCATAGCCTAATCAAATAAAAATTTAAAACTTCTTTCTATATTTTCAAATCAAAGTTGACTCAATTATTACCTATTCATACGTCCCTTCCGCACCGCTAGCTTACACCCTAACTTGCATAGGAAGTCTGAAACAAATTAAATCAACAACATGGAAATGAAGAATAGTCGTTGAAAACTTTGCGAACCCATGTGATTCAATATATCTGTATGTGCTCGGGCTATTTCGTTTTCAAACATTTGGGCAAACTTGGCTATGTTTTCCCTGGTTTGGAAAACATCTGCTCATCGCCTTAAATGAAGTCGACCTGGCCACGTTCTTTTTTTGCAACCATATTACGGTTGGCAAATCACAAGTGAAAACAAATAAGAGCTTGTTATCCTTTACTCAGAACCATTCCTTTTCAAATGCAGTAAATATAAAAAAGAAATCTTGGATAGCAGTAAAATTGTGCGGCGAAGTAAGTTCTTAGCAGAAGTGTTGTGTTCCTGTTCAAAGATTTGGATTTGTTATATATATACATATATAATGACTGAATATTTACAAATGCTGAACAAATCTTAAGCCAAGTCCTTTTCTATTCGTAACAAATCTTGGCATACTCTTATTTTAGCTTTCTGTAGTCATATCCAAATTCCTAATGTGCTATCTATTTCCAAACTCGGCACATGTATGTGACCTTATCTAATAAATGTAGAAAATATACGATGTTCCAATTAAAAACTTAGCACATGCAAAACCTTTCTTAGCAAGCAGTGTACCGGTGTTGAAATCAAATCAGGCCGCCCTATATAATCTTCGAAAGTCGGTATCAGGTAGCCTGTAATATTTTGGGCACATTGATTCAAAGTTTTTTTTTCAATCAGAAAAATATCCCTTGTCTTAATCCATTTAATACCCTGTACAAGCTATTCACATCCACGCCTACCTATATGTCGATATTCACATGCAGGTATTAGTGAAAACCATGTGACCAAAAATAATAAAATATATCGTACTCTTCTCTATATATACACACTTTCTTCACTTGTTTCAACAGCAACCAAAAACAAATGGCGAACTAAAAAAAAGATATAAGTTTTGTTTGCGAGCTGGGGTACCAAGAGGGCCGACAGATGGAGCGCAGTGGTAGCCTGGAAGCCCAGTGATGTCGACGGTCCTTGGAGAGGTAGTAGGTGTTCGAATGGGATGAGGCGTGGCTATAAAGTCGAAGTCCGGTGGCGGGAAAATGATGATGAAAAACTTTCAGTAGTTTTACTGTAAATGGGTTGAGAACACAGGAGGTGAAGCAGCTTGTCATTGCATGGTGAGGGGAGGTCAGGTAAAGGCATGGGGAAGTCGTGGTATGAACAGAATGAAAGAAGTAGGGTGGCAACTTTTGACAACAAGGAGTTCGAAAGTTTTAATAGCAAATGGAGTGAACAAGAGAAGTGGGATGGTATGTTGTGATTAAGGAGGTGTATGCTGATGATTGGAAGTGCGGTAGTGAAGGAAGCATGGGGAACGCAGGGAGCTACAAGTTTGGTGCGGAAAAAGGATTGAATGTACTGGTTGGAGTTCTGAAGCAAAGAGGAGAAGATCGTGTTCTTCCATCAGAAGGGGAGAAACCGCGTTTTGACCAATATGCTAATGACGTGGACTAATCCTGTTTTAATGGTGATTAAGGTAATAATAGGAAATATAATATTCAATTTTATTTTATTAAACCCATAATCAGTGTCATTAAATAACTAATTAAATTTTTAGTAGTCGGGATTCAGGAAGGGATGAGGAAGGAAAACGCGTGGTCCAGGAATGTATGTGCTGACGTGGATGATTAAGGAAATGTTAGTGGCTAATTTCAGAGTTAACGGTTAAGCACTGTTTTAAAAGGTATAAAGTTAATTTAAATGATTATTATTAATAGTTAAGGATGTTTAATTTAAATCATTAACTTATAAATGGTATAACTTTTGCATATGTTAACGGATTTCAGCGAAACTGGATTCATTGGGATCGTGGCGACGAGCACTACGCTGTCGAGCTGGTCTAAACTGAAATCGAAGCAGTTGGAGATCCGTGTAATTTTAAACACCGGTTTAAAATTATACGATATAACACATCAACCGTCAACCGTATTTACTGGTGAATTAATTCTCACACATTTCTAGACTACTATGATGTGATAAATCCATATAATATCATTTAAAAATATATATTGTTTGATTGTCTACATTGGTTGCTTATGATTGATTTACTGGTTGTTAATAGTTATATTATTGCCATTGATTTATTTATTTAAATTATAGTGTTATAACAAAGCTGTGATGCAAGGAAGGACAGGTTGGAGGGATCCGACCGGATTCCTCAAAATAACATGTGTGTTGTTAATTTTTATACTATTTACACTTGAACTGTTTTAGCCCCAAATGACATCAAAACTAGTTTGAATATTGATGGTTGAATTGGTGTGACCGTTGATGTGATTTTTCATCAATCGACAGTGGTTGGCAGTGAGGACCTAAAATCTATTATTTTCAAAACATCGTTTTGCCGTCAGGCGAACTGGCGCAGTTTTAAGTTATTAAATTTATTTTATAACTGAATTAAAAATCTTGAGTTTAGTTTATAAATGGAAATGGAAATGGAAAAGGAGTTTATAAATATATTTATACGTGTATAATCGTGTTTTAAATAGAAATTAATTAATAGTTTACAATAAGAATTTAATGTCATTAATAAGATCTATGAACTGCACACGAAGCTAACATACGGATTAGTGAAATGGAATAATTGTTTTTATAAAACAATTAACTGATGTTTTAAATTAATCAAGTTATTTAATTAATTTAAGGACGGAATGGTAACATAAATCATTTAACAGGTAACTGATATGTACGGTCGGTAGAAAAATCAACTGTTTAAATTTGAAATGTACGGTTGGGTTAATTTGATTTAAATTAACCAAATCAATGGTTTTCAAATTATTCGTTAACGGGACGAATGTCGTTAAAAGCTAGTTAATCTTCGATTAACTATAATTTGAAATGATTATCAATTCGTTTATTTATAAATTAAGTTACTTATTATTTAATAACCTTTGTAAATCATTTAATTATTCTACTTTTAATTAATAATGAAGTTAATTAATGAATGATTAATTATTGAAATAAACCGTGTTTATTTGGTGAATAATGAAGTTAATTATTAAATTAATAATAATTAAAGCTATTGTTCAAATTATCGGCATTCCTTTCAAAAAGGAAAATCAAATTATAATAAGATTTTAACTAAGTAAAGATTACCAGAGGACTTGGTCATAAATCCTAGAGTTTTATAAACACCAGTTTATAAGGGACCGTCGAGCCAGAATGACATTAAACAGAAGCTTTAAAATATAATTAAAGCGATGACTTTTAAATGGGACTCAATTACGAGGTAAATAAGTGACGATAGGATTTGATTAAAAGGTAGTAGGGATTTATAATCCAAATTTACAAACAAGGCTTGTAAATAAGCTATGTAAACTTATATGACGGTTTCAAATAAGATTTTGTTAAGTAAAATAAGTAGGGACAAATTAAGACTTAAAGGGGGTTTGGTAAATTGATTATAAGGAAGTTTACCAACGTGAGAAATCGTTGAAAAACCATATGGGAATCAAATGGGTTTCGTGAAGGTTTACCAAATCAAGGAAATGGGATTAGCATGTCAAGTGGGTTTCAAATAAAAGAAAATGATTTATGAATCCCAACTAAATGGAAATGGAAATGATATATCAGAATTGGGAATTACAAGCTTATATCTATCTTAAGATAAGAACGCTATCGATCAAGGTATGACCTGTAATTAGAATACCCCAACTTGAACGGCTTCGCTATTATCGAGAGATGATATTAGTTTGTAATAGATAGAGAAGTGAT
Source organism: Allium sativum (assembly GCA_030737875.1). Classification (NCBI taxonomy): domain Eukaryota; kingdom Viridiplantae; phylum Streptophyta; class Magnoliopsida; order Asparagales; family Amaryllidaceae; genus Allium; species Allium sativum. Next base: position 1,003,446,711 of record CM060909.1, read on the forward strand.
TATCGAGCTGTTCACGATTAATGAATTTATCATTATTTAAAATAACCTTTTAAAATGGATTTAACTATGCTTGATTTAGTTAAGTGGAAATATAATTACTTTTAATTAATTTTAACTAAAGCAAGTACTTTTCAATTGGAATTCTTTCCTGAAACGAGATAAAGCTACAAATGAATTAGTATGGTAAAGATTTGGAGTTTAATTCCAATCATATAAACAAGTATGAAAAAGGGTTTTAACCAAACCGATGATTTTAAAGATAAGTGCTCACCTCAGGGCTGAATTAAGTGAAATAGTTTAATCGAAATAAGAGAGAGATTTTGGCAATTAATCATATGTCATTTGAGTAAAAGAAATATAATGATTTGGCCAAATGGTAATGGAAAAGAAACGTATGTTTATAAAGCTGTAGCGATATTTTCCAATGTAAAGGGAAATCGAAAAGGGAGTTTGAGTAAATTGAACGACGTTTCCACAATAAAGGAAATTAAAAGATGTTGATAACGAAATATGGTAATATTCTAATCAAAGGAAATAAAAAGGAAAAAAGTTGATAAGAGAGTGTAGAGTAATGTTTCAACGTAACGAAACCAAAATAGTTTTTGATAAGATTAAATTTATGGAATCGATCATCGATAGAATAGTGATAATAGGATTTATATAAAGGACCAGAGCTGCCAATCTATCTAGATACACTGCTATGATTTGATAGTTAAATAACCGACTATCAAAATATGGCCTTTTATCGATTGTTGGTATGGAAAGACCGGGGTTGAATTTTTATTCGAAAACCATTCCGACCAGCAAATACGCAACGTTGAAGATGGTCGAGATGGAGCATTGAAGGCCGTTGATCTTCATGAGCGGAAGAACTACTTGTTAAATTCCTCTGGCTAGCTACCAGAGTTATGAGGACCTGTGATTCTGTCGTGATTGAAATCTTCGGTTCTGCAAGGACTTCTCGCTACTGATCCTTGGGATGGCTCCTGCATACAGATGCAGTAGGAGAGTGCCTTCGGGTCATCCTGTTCCTGGATGACTTGTATGGACGGATGTCTGACAGAGTATTTCCAAAGAGGTCACGTACATCGATTTCTCCAACAATACCAAAAGTGGAAGCGGAGATGGAAAATTCTTTCGCTAACATGTAATGTATTGTTGTAGACGTCAATTAGTGATTTAGATGGATCTAACAATGTGGCATTCAAAGTGAATCTGATGTGATGGTAAAGCGTAGTCTCAAGTCTCATCAACCGGGAAATGACAAAAATCGGGCAGGCAGCATGGCTATGTGGGTCGCTCCCATTAGGGTGTATAATCACCTATCTAGATAAATTCTATTTGCTTCTTTAATCTATTTCGATGCTGTCCCTTTCGGGAAACGGTGGTTTGAGCCCAACCGTTGGTGATATACATTCGATACACTCAAGAGAAATGAGTGGTCGGTCATGTGTGGGTCGGGTTGCAAGACGATCTTGTGGAACCCAGTGTATTCCCCTCTAGAAATACAATATCGGCAGGTGGTCCCATACCTTGTCATAGTTGGAATCCAATCTCCAATAAGAGCCTGCGGTTTTGATTATATACTATATATGTAGAGCGTGAGATGCAAGCATTCTGCTAGTTTGATATTTATTTGTAGCTTGATAGACACTATTAAAATATCAGAAAAGATATTGTTTCAAAAATGGTTTTGGGTTATAGTAAGGTAAAAACCGTCCGTGTTTATGTGTGGGCTGGTCTTACTATTATCCTTTTCTTTCAAAAGGATTTTTCAAAGTTAAACAAGTTGTTTGTGCTGTGAATTTATCACTGAAAGTATTCCAGACTGATCCGGGTGAATTCTGCTTTTCTTCAAATGTGCTCGTGTCAGACCGAGTATATTTCAAGGTTAGGTTTCGCTTGGAGTTCCAAGAGCTGGAACCAGGAGGCTTCACCGTTAGATATAAAGTGTATTTCCGCTGTGATTGGTGTATGTTGTACTATAATAAATGGTATGTGTATATACAGTTTCCTTTATAAAGATATTTGTTATATTATATTTATTCGTTCCGCTATGAGATTCTGATGTGTTCTTCTTATTTCTTCTATTCTAAATTTCTTTCTTTCTATTTCTCATCCTCTAACTTCTTTCTATTAACAGTCTGGGGTTTGATACTTGGATTTTTGATCAGTAATACAAGGTTATGTATTATGGTTAAAAATTCGAGCGTCGAATTTTTTTTCCGAGCCGTTACAGCAAGCAACCGAGACTCGATTTAGGATTCAATCAGAAAAACCCTAGTTTCTTTTTCCAGCTACCATTGATTAAGAGAAGTGATCATGGACAAATGAAACAAGGGTGGAACCAACTTTAAGGTGGTCGGCCAAGTCAATGTGCAAAAGGGGATATTTAATCTCTTTTTAAATCAAGGGTTTCTATTTTATTTTTTTATTTGTTTTTAATTTGTGTTGAAATTTCTCAAACAGTTTCTAGAGTCTGTAAAATTCTAGGTGATTCAGTTAGGGGTTTAACTGACAGTTTCTAGAGTTTGTAAAATCTAGGTGGTTTCCTAGTTTTGTCTATAAAACTAGGCAGTTTACTAGAGTCTGTAAAACTAGGGGAAATATCATCTAGGGGATTTGATCAGTCTAGGGTTTTGAGTGTAGGATTAGAATAGGAGCGAGGGATTTGCGTGTTTACATGATATTGTAAGCGGGATCTGTTCTATTACCTAGTAGAAACCTTAGGAATGCAGCAATAGGCATGGTTTTGCCGAAGCTGGGTATCTTTTTGTGTTATTTACTTTCTGCACTTTTATTTCGGCTGCATTCTGTGATCTGTGAATATTTTTTAATATCTCGCTTAATTTTTAATAAACCCTATTCACCCCCCCTCCCTCTAGTGTTAATCTATATCCAACAAGTGGTATCAAAGCCTGGTAATTTCATTAACCCTAGAATCATGGATCCTGGTTGTCAGCCCTTTGAGAGTCAGTCCAGCCACATTCCAAACATTTTTGATGGTACAGATTCTTTTGAATTGGAAGTCAGAAATGAAATCCTATTTGACATCTGTTAATACTAAATATTGGGATGCTGTTAACAATGGAGGTAGTCTAATAGATAGGAATATTAATGCTCGTGTTATGCATATTCTTTATTCTCATCTTAGTAATAATCTACTTGATCTTATCTCCCATTGTTTGATTCCGTAGGACATCTGGAATAGTCTCAACACGAAGTATGGAAAAGTTGACAACAACTGCTCAAAACCCAGAAGGTTAACTCAGGTTTAGATCAGTGCCTAACAGGAGTTACTGAGGAAGAATCAGATGATGATAGCGATGGAGACTCAGTGGACAATGAAATAAGAAAATTTTCATTTGAAGATCTGGTTCACTTTTGTATTGATTTAACCAAGTCTGTTGAAAATTTCAAACTGAAAAATAAACTTCTAAAATATGAAAATTCTGAGTTAACCCACAAAAATAATTTGTTGAAATTAAAATTTGAAAACTCCAATTGCAAAAATTGTTTTAATTTGAAAAATGATTTAGCTCATCTCAATCAAAATCTTTAGAAACTTGAAAATGAAATTATTGTTTTGAAACAAAATAAGGATGAGCTAACTTGTAAGAATCATACTTTGCAAAACGAGTTAGATAATATTAATTCCAAACATGAATCTTTTGAAAAGGAGAGTTTGATGAAAACTGAAACAATTTTCAAAGAGCTTGAAGCAGAAATTGAAAATTTCAAGAAATTTGAATCTAAAAGTCGAAAACATTTTGAATCTGAGATTGCTGAGTCACAAACCAAAATTAAATCTCTTAAATATGAAAATTTGGTTTTGAAAACTGATTTTGAAAAGAGTAAGATCACTAGAAACCATTGTTCAGATTTAATGAAAGAAAACAATGGTCTTAAATCTAAAATTCAACAAATTGAAACGACATTGGCTAAATTTGCAAACGGTGAAAATCTTTAAATATGTTGTTGAAAAATCAATTTTCATTGAGAAATAAAAGTGGACTTGGCTTTGGGAATATCGATCGTTTTGTTAGGCTGAATTCAAATGATTTTGAAAACTCTTCAAATTGTTTTGGAAAAGATTGTTTTGAAATTTTAAACTCTGGCAATTCAAAAGATTTTTTAATCACAAAGGAAATAAGAGTTTGTTTTATAACAAACCATTTAATCATTCTTGGACCCCAAAAAGAAATAAAATGAATTGGTCTAAATTCAAATAGATTTGGGTCCCTAAAGGAACTTTTTTAAATTCTGATGGTTTGTTAAACAAATAGGTTTGGGTACCAAAACGTACAAATATAACTGAGAGTGGTTTTACAAATTTTGTCACACCACTTGATCATTCAAACTGTTTGGTACCAGAGGAGTTCGAGGAACCACTGAGCAAAAAAATAGAATTGAAATCAAACTAGTCTATATTTCTGTATCATACACGGTTCCTTAGCCAAGTCTGTTTGAGTCAAAGATTCTGGTTTACATAAATTTCGGGCATGATCTCTGAACTCATCTTTGTAAATATTCCTTGTTTTTATTTTCTTTGTTTATTCCTTCTTCTTCCCCTTCTTTTTCTGTTTTTTATTTGACATTTCCATGTTATTTTCTTTTATTCTGGGCTTCTTTAAACTTCCAATTGTAGAATTCGTATTTTCTGGAAATTCACTTAACTTGTATAAAACTCTAATGTTTCAAACATTTCCAGATCTTGAATTTAAACTTGTAAATTTCTGCAATTGTTTTGAGGTTTATTTTCTATTCTGAATTAATAACAGTGCTGTTGTATTCTTGTCATATCTTGAACACTGTTGATTTGAATTCTAAATTTTTGAAGATTTGAAAGTTTAACGGAATTTCATACACCTCTGCTGTTTTGAGTCTCTTTTAATTCATTTTGGAAAGATTTGAAATTTATACTCATTACAGCACGCTAGTGTTTTTCAGTCGTGATAATTCCATTGGTTTTCAGATTGGCTTGGAAATTTTGATTTGAATCATCGCTTACATCTTGAAATTCACTGTTATTCATTATCATCTAGTTTAGATTTTTGTTTGTTTGAGATCATTTGAAATTTCTAATATTTTGAATCTCACACACCTCTTAGATCTGAAATTATTAATCTTGTGTGATTGATTCTTTGTTTCTCATGTGTTACATTTGTTAAAGTTATTTTGAATAAACCATTATTTTTGGATCATGAATTATTACTCAGTCTAGATGTTAATATTCTAAAAAAATTCTTGTGATTGTTAGAAAAATTTGTGAAAATTCTTTTTAAAAATGGTCATTAAAACTCACTGTTATTTCATGAGGATTTGATTTGAATATGTGTTTGTTTAAAATCATTTGAAATTATTTATTTATTGAATCTCACACATATTATGAATCTAAAATTTATAATATGGTATGATTGATTCATTGAATTGCGAGTTTTTCATATTTCCTCAAATGATTTCAAATAAACAGTATTTTTAATCTTGGATCATGAATAATCTTCTGTGACCATCAAAATTTCTTGACAACTATGCTTTGAAACTAATTTTGTGCTGCTCTGATACTGTTGTGAAAATGCTTTAAATGACTGCTTGTTTTGAGAAGAACTGTTTGCTACTCTGATAAAAGTGCCTGATTTGTTAGTCCTGTCTATTTGGGCTTTGTGCTTAAAATTATTTTGTCTATGATATCTCTGTTTTTCTCCAGTGTCTTGTTACAATCTTCATTAATAGAGACATCAAGTGGTATCAGTTTAGAAGTGTTGAAATTGTTTTTGTTGTATATATTTTTAATCTCTCATGTCTTGTATAGATCTTTCATTTCCCTCTTGTAATTGATTTTCAATTTTGAAATTATTTATTGATTGTTCGTTCAGAAATTGAAATCGATAACCAAACCAAACTATATTTATAATTCATCAAAATTATTATCAGAATTTGAAATTGGGATGAATTGTGACTGCAGTATATTTCATAACTAGAGGAGATTTTATTTAGATTTTTCATAATGGTTGAACATTTATTATAATATCTTTGAATTGGCAATTATTTCACGACCATCTCCTTTATCTATCATCATTCTGCCATCCATGATAATTTTATACTAATGTGGAGGGTTAATAATTTAAAAAAATCTTTTTGAATAAACAATGGAAATATTTGTGATAGAAATTGGACTATGTTATTCTAACGATACGGATTTCGCTCGGACCTGATCGATCGCTAAACCGACCAAGACCGTTCGAATCCCGCATACGCTAACTCCGGGCATACAACACATCAGAACAAATAACAGAAGACTTTTATAAACATCATAATAATGTTACATCAGAGCGCAGAACATATCATAGTATATCGAAATATAATACAACGGAAGATTTATTTACAATAAATGTAATATAATGCTGCGGAAATATAAAATAACACAGCGGAAGACGATAAATGCCTGGACATAGCTTAAAGCCTCAATCCAGATTCCTGCTCAATATATCTGCAAAATAAAACTACTCGACTGCCCGTGTGGAAAATAAGGGCACCCGAGTTTCCAAGGGAAAAACAAACTACAGGTCAGTCATGGGACTGGTGTGAGAAACTCTAAACAGTTATAATTAACTTATTTAATAATATGGCATATCACGGGACCACGCCGCTAACGCGGAACGGGTTTACCCCATGAATGCCAGTGTATAAACAATAATCAATCTAGATATATGGATCTATTATGCATCAATCAACATGCAATATCCCAATCTACCCATTTAGATTAATCACCACACGCAGATTTTCTAAATCCAATTCAATTTACAGAAATTATTCCTTTGTACTTTATTTCCCAATTTCTATTTCAAATCATTTGAAATACATATTTAACTTTCTATAACAAAGTAGATTTCACTTTGGGATCTTAAATCAAATCGTTTGGAAACGTGAATTCCAAAACATAACAATGCATACAAACAAGTATGCAACCAAATATCGTGCTCCCCATCGACAAGGCAAAGGGTACGCACCTAGCAACTCGATATATATAAATGTGCACCTACCCCACATAGGAGCAGGCTACACCGACGATGCACCTCCCACACATGGAGAGCATACACTGCCCTCTTACCCATACTTTTAGTCTCAGGGTTACCCGAATCTTTAGCCACATACTAAATCATTTCATATACCGAAGTAGGGAAAATCATTTCATAACATAATAATCACAAGTACTTTCAAAATATAGTACTTCACATTAGCAATTCACACATATGATTAGTCACTATTAATCACATAACCTTTGAGCTCGTACGTCTCAAAGAAGGGTGTTAAGAAAGAGAATAAATTCTCCCCCACCAAACAGATACATCATTAATAGCAACTAATCAAATATGTGATGAACTACAATGTAAAACCATAATACAATTCCAAATCATTTCGAAAACATCGGGTTTTAGCCCTTGAAATCCTTTCTGTTTTATAAAACATTTTTATAAAACACTCCCTGTCCAAAATCGGGAATACATTCTTTTTACTTAAGAAAATATCATTTCACAATCATTCATTAAATTTGAAATGAACACATCGCTAAACACCTTATCGTCAAACCGTGAAGTGTTTCACAAGGTGTTAGCACACAGAAATTCTTACCCAACCCAATGCTAACTGTAAAAGCATATTTTGCTCATAAACTGGTCGAGCATAATCCAAACAATCAATCAGTCCAATTAGACATTAAATATAAGGTTTTGAATAGAGATAGTATCGACTTATATTCAACATCAAATCCTGAAACCAACAGATTTCATATCGGGAATAACGATATCGATATCTTCCAAATTCCCATCACAATATCCGTGTAATCACGGAATCCAATATCGAAATATTCCAAAGATAATTTCTATTCAAATCCATTTCAATCCATATATTGGAAATTCTGGTTATTTTGAAAACCATTTCAAATCCAATTTATTTATTTAAAAATAAATATATTATTATTCTAGTTCAAAATTAGTTCATTTCGATAAAAATATATTTTCACCTTTTCAAATATGGAATTTTTCATCCCAATTCTTTTCAAATCATTTCTTTTGATTTTACACAAATTATAAATATTTTTAATAATTTTATCAAGGCCCGTACAGTCGGTTTCCAATAACGGCCACCGAACTGCACTTACATCGACCTTTTCCGAATTTGATTTGGACATAATTCCAAATCCAGCCGTTAGATTTGAAATCTCTAATATTCGTTAGAAATCTCTTTTCGATACGAACCCAACGGTTCCGGTTTTAGGAGAATCCGATGGTCGGATCTCCCGTAATATCCATTCGAAGTCAATGGTCGAAATTCGCGAACTGCCGCGGCGTTGCGCGTTCTACTCAGGCCATTATATATATTATATATATTTCATCGATTTCCTTTTAAAACGTATTTTATAAATCGTTTTAAATTTTTTTTCAAAACAATTTCAACTTCCATTTCAATTTCAAATCAAAATTGAATATTCCACTACATGAAATTTTTTATACATCTCATATATATGTTAAAAATAATATTTTTAACAAACCAATATTTATTTCCTTGACACTTCATATATACATTTTTTCACCTTTCATATATATATATTTCATTTTCATTTCATATATATATTATTTTCACTTCATATATATATCGTTTTCACATTTCGTATATATATCGTTTTCACATTTCATATATATATCGTTTTCACATTTCGTATATATATCGTTTTCACTTCATATATATATATATATATATAATTTTCATTTCATATATATATGTATATATATATATATATATATATATCGTTTTCACATTTCGTATATGTATCGTTTTCACTTCATATATATATTATATATATATAATTTTCATTTCATATATATATCGTTTTCACATTTCATATATATATCGTTTTCACTTCATATATATTATATATATATATATAATTTTCACTTCTAATATATATAATTCATTTCATACATATATATTTATTTATTTATTTCAACTCATATATGTATTTTTATTTCAACAACACATGTATTCCATTTATACAACGTATATATTTATTTATACAACACATGTATTTCATACCACGTATTATTTATACAATACATGTATTTCATACAACGTATATATTTATTTATCACATCACAATCACAACGCAATACAATCAAACAAGTCATCCATGGTCTGTGGACGACGGGGAGCAGTTCATATATGCAGTTATAAAATAAATAACTGTATAGAAAATTATAATGAGAGAATTCTCACCTTGATCGATTTTATTTCTTAATTCTGTTTTGTTTTGATTCGAATTGTCCTAAAAATCAAATCTGCTCCGCTTCCGTTCTGGTCAGCCCCATTTCGTAGAGTTTTTCGTTGTGATTCCAACGAGCCCAGGTTTGAAATTTTCTGATCAAGCAGTACAAAGATATGGTAATTTAAACATTTGAATAATTAAATAATATAATATAATTAAATTATTTCCCTAATTACATTTGTCTATGGATTAACGACTGCTCCTTTTCCCTTTCCTTCTTCTGATTTTCACATAGCCGCTAAACCCATCTCGACATCGGACAGTTGCTTGCCGCGCCGCCCTGGAGCCACCGACCTCCGATCTGATGCCACTCCATCGAGCGCCTTCACGACGCGTGCCAAAACCCCACACCTCGACGGACTCGGCGCCGCCAAACACCCCCAAAACCACCGTGAACGAGCTCACTTTGTGCTCGAAAATCGAGCAGAATACCTAATGAGGATTGATCAAACCCATATATAATCGAAGATCTCATCTCCCCCTATGATTTCCGTATTGGATTGGTCTTTTAATCCCTAGCCGATTTGAAATAATTAGGGTTCAAATTTCAGACCATATCGGTCGTTCGTTTGTGAAGGTGGCGGCTACGTTTCTGAGGGGATGTTAGGGTTTCTACAGATTATATATATAATAATTTAAATATTATTTTATTCTAATTATTCCTTTAAAACAAATTTTCACATACGAACTCCAGACGAATTCCAACGACTGTCGCGCCTAACTAATTACCCCCATTCTGAACGCAATGGGATATGTATCGAAGCTGATTCGATCATTTCAATCAGTTTTCGTCAAAATCAAAATATAAATTTATATATTGAATTTGAACGCGCATTTCAATTTACCGGGGACACGTACTAACTCTAAAAATTCCCAAAAAATATTTTCTAACTTCGTATTGATGATACGGTCATAACAAAACTAATTTCGTCAAATTCTTAGACCGTTTGAAAAATGGCCATTTTGCAGTCGATTAAAATCAACTAAAACTGGTCAAACGCGTTTTCCATTGCCACGCTCACATATTGATTCAGAAAATTATGAATTTTGGAATATAGCAATAACTTGACATCATGGATCCAACAAAAGTGGTTTCGTCGAAAACAGAGGTCGTTTGCAAAATTTCTATTTTAAGGGCCAGAATTCCATAGTGACTATTCTGAATTTTCAACTGGACGTATCTTTTGATTCCCTCTATGAAATTTCAATTTTTCGGATTCGTTGGAAAGATATCCACTAACATATTTAAATATTTTTAGTTTCACTAAAATCCGTTTTATTTTGCACCCGGTACAGTCAGTCAAAGTTTGAATTCAAAATTTGAAACTACCACACCATTTCAGGCCTTGTTTATAATTAAAATAAGTATATTTATTTTCAAACATCGATTCAGACATACTTTTCATCGTTATTATTTAAAATATTTATTTTAAATATTTAAAATCCACTATTTTAGCCAATTTAAAATTTTTAAACTGGCTCAGATTTTCCGGGTTGTTACAGTTATTATTCAGAATTAGTGATAATTGAAAATTTTCAGTGATCCCAGTACAGTCGAGCATATTTTATAATATAATTAATTTTTAAATTTATTTCACAGTCCTTTTTTGTACCTACCACATTTCTATCATTCATTTGTTTTTATATACCGAGGAGTTTTTCTTTTGAGCTGAAAATGATAAATGTAATAATTACATAAGTGTGTCTCTAACCTAATTTAAAAATCCAAGCTCTGGTCATGCGTGGTTATGAGACAACTTATAATTTAAGCGGTGACTGACCTCATTTAAAAATCCAAGCTCTGGTTATGCGTGGTCAGTGTGCTCTTAAATAAAAATAAAAGAAAAGGAAATAATTTGCTATAAATAGAAATCTATAAGAAATTCTCCTTGGTGTGTAAAAACCCGACTATCAATCCATTTTCTAATTTGTGAAATGTGTTAATATCTTATGAAATATTATGATTTGTTGATTGATAGCCATTGGTATTTGAGATTATTCGATTTTGTCTTATAAATTGAATTATTAATTATAGTCCAAATCCATCACTATTTTTGTACTTCGTTTTTGAAATTCTTTTGAAAATAATTGGAAATCATAAATTTTTAACTCTCTCCATTTATATAAATCTCGTCATAAATCCGTCATTATCTATAATATAAAATATGCGACTAGCTCTCAGTATATTATGATTTTGGTTTAACTGATTGAGATTTATGATGATTATCTTCCTCTTAAGCTGAAATTATATTTTTTAGTCATTGTTCATCTATATTTTAATTTTTGTATCCTTTTGTTGATAACAAAAGGGGGAGAATAGGTTGAGATTTTGATTTATGAGTGAATATTTTACAAATACTTTCATATTTAAAATCCCTTTTATTTTTCATATTTTTTCACTCATGCACAGTTACAGGTGGAGTTTTTGTTGTAGGGGTCGCATTCAAATAGGGGGAGTTCAGTTCTTCACTGTCAAGCACATTTGTTATATTCAAAATCTTAAACAAAAATTGTCATCATCAAAAGGGGGAGATTTTTTTATATAACATTGTTGTATACACAATTATATGATTTTTGTTTGATGATAACAATCAAATATATATTATTATAAATGTGTTTTTTATTGTACTGTTATTTTACATCACAGAAAGGAGCATAATATTTTTATTTAAATAAAATACGACTGTACAAGAATTTCAATATTCACACAATATTTTATTTAAATATAATATTTTATTTCAAACGTTCAAACAATACAACTTTCACAACTCCACTATTTGTACAACACACTGTAATTCATTAATACATTCACAGTTAATTTCTTTTCATAGTGCTCCTCACTACTATTCACTCATCACTCAATACATTCATTGACACTATTAGATACACTCAGTCACTCTACACAATTTCATATACATACATTAACTGACATACACACACACTGATGTTCTTTTCTTCTGTCTTCACAGCACCATTCAGTCAGTCCAGTCATCCATACCTGTCAAATGCAGACACACACATACAATATACTGCAATGGAAATAAAACTGAATACATGCAAATATAAATTTTATTTGCCTCAGTTTTCTGTTGTGCTTTCTCATCATTTTTCACGATTCAATCTGATTTATTAATACATCCAACTATGTCTAGACAGCTTGTGATATTCACAGTGAAACACTGTTAATACCACAAGGCAGTCAGTGTATATACAAAATAATTTAGCGTAGGGGCAAGAAAATTGTCTGAATGGCTACATATACACACGTGTATATATATACATGCAAGCACTGCCTCGCCAATCCAGTGTGCAACTGAGGAGAAGCCACGTAGACTAACTCAACTCAGTGCACAAGAAAATAACTCAACATATAACAAAATAGTCGAGTCTCAACAAATACATAGCTTCAGCAAAATGGTCAACGTACATGGTCGAGACAAGTGAAAGTCAAACAAGTATTCAAATAGCACAATTGGTCGAGCCATGGTCAAGTAAGTCATGATTCATCAACATACAATTTCAAGGATGTTCAAATGGATGCAACAAAGTGATATTCAAACTGGTCATGTAGCAATGATTTCGTACTATATTATAGAGCTACAGCATTTTCAAATGTCCAGCAGGTTAACAATGTATAATATATCATGGAACCACAAATTTAGTCGAGCACATATCAATCAAATCATTTTCAAGCTAGCATAAGTGGTGCTACAAGATCAGTTCAGACTGTTCAATGAAGTCAAGTTTTTCAAGTGCTCTCAACTATGTGAAGCGTATAAGGATACAATGGCATATACAAAAGCAAATTCAATTTCAAGTGCTACATGTTCAGATATGTATCATGTGTAAGAATGATAATTCAGTTCAGCCTAGAATTTCGTGTTCACAAATAAGTGAAGCGGCAAGGTTGGAAAAACAGTGAGCATACGAGCATACATGATACAGGTCAACTGCACAACTATGGTGAACATGATGAGATGTCATGGAAAATGGATGATGAGAAGTTCAAGTGAACACACCACCATATACACATAGTGCAAGGTTCACACAACAACTTCAGTGGTAGTGAAGGAGAAACAAATAACAAACATGGTGTGCACAGTGGAGCACAATCTAGAAATCATGCATGTGGACATTCAAATGGGCAGTGCAACAGAGTACAAGTACATTGGTGCAAGTAATGAGCATACAAGATGCAAAATAACTCATGGCAGTATGTACATGGCATTGAAAAGTACATGGTGATTAATCAAACCAGTGAACAACACATTTGGGCCAAGTTTTTAATTCTTTCCAGTTTTAGACCAAATTATTTTGTCAAAGCCAAAATCAGCAATGGTGATAATTCAGGCGCCCTAAAATCATTTCATTCATGGGAGTTAATAGACAAAGATGAGAAATGCATGGTGATGAAAATTCAGTAAATCTTTTATAGCAAGGGATAAATAATTTGTAGATTTCTAGAAAGATCAGAGAGAGGACATCCATCTTTGGCAAGTTCATTAAGATAGTTTCAACATGTTTAGAAATCTCCAATCCATTTTTTCATTAAAGAAAAATTTATTTTCGGTAAAAGTTCAATTCAACAACCACGATACACGCAAGGATTTATTTCAATAGGAGCACAAAATTTATTTTGAAATTATTTCCGGAATTGCTCATATATTTCAAATCTGATTGACTTCAAACAAGGGCATCATTTTGAAATCATTAAAAGCTAATTCAATTGAAGAACCAAAAGGGGAAAGAAACTAAAAATCAAGGGACAAGAAACCAACGTGAATTGTTTCCATTTTTTACCAAATAAAATCAAGCCATATTAGGGAAATCAAAGAAATAACAGGGATTTATAATCCTATAAATTACACCCTTTTCCTTATTGGCAAGGGTATCGAAACCACAAAACAATTCGAGAATTATTAAAAGACATATAATTCAGAAAACTCACAGCTTCGACCGAGAGAGAGCATATTCCAAATCGAAGTATCAAAGCCATCAACCATGTTCGAAGCAACAGAGATTTGTTTCCAAAATCAAACAACCAAGATTCGATTTGGAATTCAATCAGAAAAACACTAATTTTTTTTTCCAACCGCCATTGATTAAGAGAAGTGATCTGCGAAAAATGAAACAAGGGAGGAACCAACTTTGAAGTGGTCGGCCAAGTCAATGTGCAAAAGGGGATATTTTACCTCTTTTTAAATCTAGGGTTTCTATTTTATTTTTGTATTTGTTTTTAATTTGTGTTGAAATTTCTTGAACAGTTTCTAGAGTCTGTAAAATTCTAGGGGATTCAGTTAGGGGTTTAACTGACAATTTCTAGAGTCTGTAAAATCTATGTGGTTTCCTAGTTTCGTCTGGAAAACTAGGCAGTTTACTAGAGTTTGTAATACTAGGGGAAATCTGATCTAGGGGACTAGATCAGTCTGGGGTTTTGAGCATAGGAATAGAATAGGAGCGAGAGGTTCGCGAATTTACATGGTCTTGTAAGCAGGATCTTTTCTATTACCTAGTAGAAACCTTAGGAATGCAGCAGTAGGAAGGGTTTTGCCAAAGCTAGGTAACTCTGTGTGTTATTTACTTTCTGCACTTTTGTTTCTGCTGCATTTTGTGATCTATGAATAATTTTTAATATCTCACTTAATTTTTAATAAACCCTATTCACCCTCCCCCCTCTAGGATTAATCTAGATCTAATAAATAATAACAAAAAGCTTCGTTATTTTAGACCCGAGGAGTTGACCCAATTAAGTGATACCCCGGAGAGCATATTCTCTGCCACCAAAGATGTAGGATATTAGCCGAAACCGCTACAATCGAGGATAGGGGACAAGGCAGCGAATTCTGGGAAATTCTATCACTTTCACAATCATCCCGGGCATGATACTAATGAATGTCAACATTTATAAAACCTGATGAGTTGATCTAGTAGAATAAGTTGCAATAACATGCTAGAAAACCACAAGCAACGGATACCTCTCCACCTACTCAAGGGAAAATTCAAACTAACAATGGTTAATGGTGTTCAAATTCCCAGAGCATCGAATAGTGACCATTTGCATCAATACTTTACACAAAGCATTATTCAATTCTTTTGAAAATTATTGTAATTTTTCTTGCAAATATAAACCGACCATGCTTAAAGGGTTATTGTAATTGAATAGTTGCTTAAGCATCTCTATTAATAAAAGTCTGCATCTTCTTATCTCAATCATATATTTCTAAATTTTTGTTAAACAATTCAATAATGGCTAAAAATCGATTTAACATTGTAGGCTATCTAAAGAATGTTTGCTTACTCATGACCTAACAAGACCTAGAAAACCATACATGGCATTTAGACAAAGATATCGAAAGGGTCAAGTGTAATAAATGTTGCTTTGTATATACGCGAGAACATATCACATCGTTTTGCGTATCGAAAAGCGGAGTCACTAAGAATTAAGCGGCAAAAGAGTCAAGCGGCGAAAGACCGAGCAAGTAAGCTCAAAAACCAAAGACCTCTCTGAGGGCACCCGATGAAGTCTTCGATGCCAGATTGACTTGGTCGGATTGGGATGAACATTGGGCTAAAGCCAAACACCTCTCTGGGGGCACCAAATGAAGTCTCTAGCGCCTGATTTACTACTGGATTGAGACGAACGTCGGGCTAAACCCAAGAACTTTCCGAGGGCACCCAATGAAGTCTCCATTGCCTGATTTACTCGGACGGATTGAAAAGAATGTAGGGCTAAGCTAAAGACATCTCCGGAGGAAACTAATAAGATCGCCAATGCCTGATTTTCTCTGCCCGATTGCGACGAATGTTACGAAAAAATATAAGACTTCCCACATGGGGGCAAAGAATATAAGACCTCCCCAAGCAGGGGCATATAAACCAAAAACCTCTCCAGGGCACCCGATGAAGTCTTCAGTGCCTAATTGACTCGTCCGGATTGAGACTAACGTTGGAGTAAATCAAACACCTCTCCAGGGGCACCAGATAAGTCAGTAAAATCGATTTGCTCGATACGCCGATCAAGTTGGTTTAAGCCAAAGAACTCTCAAGGGGCACCCAATAAGATCGCCAGTGCCTAATTTACTCGGCCTGACTGCGACAAATGTTAGGAAAAAATATAAGACCTCCCTAAGTGAGGGCACAAAAATATAAGTCCTCCACATGGGGGAGAAAAATATAAGACCACCCAGGGGCATAAAAACCAAAGACCTCCACAAGAGAAGGTACTTGATCAACTAACAAAGTCGAGTTCCCTAATATATTAGAAAACTCGGAAGCGCTAAATATGCTGCCAAAAACAAAAAGATTTTTCCGACCAAGCTAAAAATTCTACCGTGTCAATCAAAATCAAAGAAATTCAGCAAATTGATCATATCTAGCTTTTGTAGTCCGTGGTGCCATGTAGTAGGGGGCTAACACAACCACATTGGGAGAAAACAATGCCTAGAAAGCATACCACAAGCTCATTACGACTTTGCAATAAATAATAAGACTTGCACTCGATAAAGAAATAAATGCACTTGGAAGTATATGTGCGAAAGTGTGCAACAAACAGAAAACCTCGCCATAAAAAGCTTGGCAAAAAGACCTGCCAATCGAAAGAGGGGCATTTGGTAATTTGATAAAATCGATACGCTCGAAATGTCATTGAAACTCACTGCACTGGTAAAATTCAACTTTGGTACTCCAACTAGTGAACATTGACTAGTTGCGAGCCTCAGAAATGAGGAGCGGTGGATACATCGGTCAGGTCAAATTAAAAGTGATCTCTTATGAGGATGAATTACTTCATTGAGCAAACCTAGAGTCTCTTGATGCAAAGGCCTTCTCGTCTTCGATTCCAAGAAAAACCCTTACAATTAGTCATGATCTTCCATCTTCAATTGGGGTGGTGGCGCCCCTCTGAAAGATGCAAAGCTCCAACCAAAAATAACTTAACCCTATGGCATTCTGCTTCAAAATGGAATAACCTAAGGATAAGCGATGCTAAAAAGTTGACTGTACGAACATGACGTAGCTCGAATCCAATAGAGCGATAAAACTTCCAAAGGAATTGAAGTTGATAACCATCAATGGTTTTAGCATGGGATATAAAAAGAAGATCGGTGGGATCGAGTAGTAGTCATGCACTAGGGGCAAGTTGTCATGAAGTTCAGATCCAAATTTTATACAGCCCAGTATATTCCATGGTACGCGAGTAACACACCCAAAATGGTATCAAACATCATTGGAGGAGATAACATACCACAAGGCTATAATATACAAAAGGAATCCTAGCATAATCAAGAATGTCATAATAGATTATAAGGTGCTCCTAGAGTACGGAGGAAGTCAATACGCGCTAAAATAGGAATAATGCAAGAAGCGATTCATTTCTGCACAAGCATTTAATTACAAGGCCTAGCTCCCAGACTCACAGTTCTCAGGATAGATGCTGTAAAAGTAGAATGTAAAATGCCACCCTAGTGCAACTTATTAAACATCGCACATAAGCCACTCAATTTCTCGAAAAAATCCCGTGCTCATCGCCACCCAAAAGGGTCAACGGAAAATATGGGTTATGCTAACTGGGGCATTATTAATTATTATATGAGTCAGACTGGACCCTAAAAAATTCATCAATAAAATTGTCAGGTACGCACCTTTCATAAATGTTGAATGTTGTGTGGTAAAATTTCAAAAAGAAGATGCTTAGAACCCACAGTAAAAATCTTGACTGTCTAATCTCAAGTATCGTCGACGAGTAAACGATGTGTTTTACCAACGTAAACTACATTTAGTGAGTCATACACTCTTAGATGAAACAGTTTTACATTGATAACACATTTTAGTTTATGAAAGTTTCTCATTATCTATTCCCTCTTCTTGGACTAACCCATTGTCTTCTTGAGCAATTAACAAGGAATTCGCCGCCTAATAGGCTCAAAAGCTCTTCATTATAGGTTCTCTAGATGAGAATATGTGCTAAAAGAGACTTTCTAATACCTAGCTCAGGCACTCACTATTCATTCATCCTGATTGGTTCAAAAATGAAATACATTCCCTAGAGAGCATGACAGATGTGAATCGGTAGCATCTCAAATTGCTAAGGTGTGAAGACTGATGACTAAAAAGCATCGATATTCTGACATCCATTAAGCTCAAAATCCAAAAGTCAAAGGCCATGTGAAAATTTAGGCTCAAATTTCCAAGTCCAGCAAATATCATATTGCACCAAACCTTGAAGCTAACTCAAAGTCCAAAAGGCACCAACCAAGCTATTGCAACAGAGTTGAAAGGCGGACGATCGACAAATTCCTCTTTCCCCGAAAATTTTGCGTCAGATTCAGGAATTCCAAACTGAATTTATGCATGATTAAAAGCACACTGATTCAGCATAGAAGGGCATCTCTCCGACGGATTATAAAGAGGACGGGGAACAAGAAAAGACTGATTGCTTCCGACCCTAAAGCTACAATCGCTCTAATCTCGGTAACTTGAAATGGAGCTCCAATTTGAGCAGAAGTGATTTCCTCTCCAGAACGATAACTGGTCGTCGCTCGAGTATCCATTCTACAGAAGGAATCTCATTTAAATAACTTACATGTGCGCATTTCCTATAGTGTAAAGTGTTATGCAAAAAAATTGTATAAGTTATTAAAGACGAAGCTTGATATCTACTGTCGGTGTGTGTCGGTTAGCGGATCTCAAGCAACGTCAAGAATTCAAAGTAGAATGTTGTGTCTATGAAAACAATGTTCAACAAGTTATAATGGTTGAGCGAAACCACTTTGCTTAGATACTCCATTCAATTCGAATAAATAGATACGTTGAACGTTGTTTTAGAAATTCAAACTAATCTGTCATCATTATAGGCAATCGACAGCAAAATAATCGACCAAAATGGTGCGAGTGTTTTTCTTATTATAGGACCTTAGCAAAAAGAAACTGATTCAACTTGTTCGGTCATTATCAAATTGGGTCATCTTCAACAAGTCCATTGTTAACTTGAAAATCAAACCTATGGATCGTTTACTAATAAAGTTCGATCAAGACAATATTAATGGTTGGAGGTCCCTGATTTAAATCCATTAATTATCTATAGTGCACAATTGGTAGAGGATCGTAATCGAATTAGTTTAACTTCAAAAGCTCCATCGATTAAGTCAAAGACCAAAAAATTAAAAGCTTATCAATTCACATAGAATCAGGCCTAGTAGTCCCTGACCGAAGCAAGCTCAACAATCGAAGGCTCCCAACCCCCGATCCATTATTCAATCAATATGCACGAATTAGAAAAATATGTAGTCAATAAAGGAATTAATCAATCGCTCAAAAAGCCCTAAAACCACCAATGTGCCAAATAGTTGATTTAACCTGAAATTTAAACGCGACTAACACCTACAATGGTCAGAAATGATCGGATCATGGTAGTGGAAGTTCGTGGGAGTTTGGTGAGGACATGGTGATTCAGATCTAAGAGTACAACCACAAACCATTTCGAACTGGTTGAAACGCAAAGGCAATTAAGTTCAAGGCACTCCGACGACCGAAAGCAACGTCAGTGGTTAGCAACAACGTGGTTCAGTCAACGATAATGCAGAGACTTTAGGTCAAATTAGCTTTCTCATGAGCTCTGACCCCTGAAAATTTGTCTCTAGCAAATGAAAAGAATAGCATGACCAATCCATCATAAGTCATGTGCTCTGATCCATTCAGAGTGGGTTGATCGTGATCCATCAGCAATCATATGAACTGTTCATTTCGAAGTACACCTTCTCTTTGACAACGTATGCTTCTAGGGGCAAATGTTAATCCAGTTTAAAAAACACACAATCTAAGTACAGAAAAACTTACGGTCCAACAAGGTAATGGATCAGGTCAAAGATTCCATAGGTCGGCTACGCCCATTTCTCGAGAAGTATGAATGCACCATCATGGGTCGTTGTGTATCTTTTTTCATGACCTAATTCAAGAAAGTGGAAAGCACTCGTTGTGTATCTTTTTTCATGACCCAACTCAAGAAAGTGGAAAGCACATATACTCTGAACAGATACGTGAGCTACATTGATCGGATCTATGCGAGCACGACCCACGTGATCTACGATTCATGCAAGCACGTAAAAGAATCACACTCCATGTGCATGGATCGCCAATGTTCAATGCAGACGAAGACATATCGACCCAGCAACGAAGACAGCAGATCGGATCAAAGAATCATGGGTCGCTCTCATCACTCCTGGATCACTTACGATCCGACTACACAAACAATGGATCGGTTCAGAGGCAAAAGAAGCAGCACCGACACATGGATCAATTGTATTTATTATGCTCACGTAAAGCAAGAGTTGATCGAAACCATGAGAAACATGGAGAGATCTGATGGATCACAATGTTTATGATTGTTTTGATTAAGTAATGGATCATGGTGTAAAGTGATGGATCGTGACAAAGTGGATCTGGTCATGGTATTATTGATGGACCGGCTTGATGTTGGATCGTGGTATTAATGGATTGAAGCACAAATCTTCCTTAAACTTAGGATATCCATGCATGGATCATTGATGAAACGACCCAAAACTCGCCCTTATGGGAAAGCCTAGATTGAGTTGAGAACCCGACAAATCAGAACACAAACAGAAGAACATTTCATTATTATTACAACAATGTACATTAGAGTACAAGAATCTACAAATTATGAACAAATAATATACATTTTATAAATATTAGAGATTTACAAATTACAATGCAGCGGAAAATAATATAAAACACAACTGAAAGAAATAAACGGATACAGAGCAGTCCGAATATAGCTCCAGCTGTAAGCCAGGATCCTGTGAATATAATATCTTCAAAACCGAAATTATTAGCTGCCCGTGTGGAAAATACGGGCACCCAGAGTTTAGGTTAAAACAATAAACTCCAGGTCAGTCATGTGACTGGTGTGAGAACTAAAACAGTTATTTACTTAGTTTTGAAGTAAGGTAAATCAAGGGACCACGTCGTATAACACGGAACGGGTTTACCCCCAAGAATACCAGTGCATAAAACAAATAGTGCAATGCTAATTAAAGAAAATGAAGCTATTATAAGACTCAGGTCCCATCACATAATGCAATACAGGCCAGAGGATAGATTTTTACCTTATAATAGCCAAATATGCTTGGTACACGAAATTTATCATTTATAGTTACTATAAGTGGAGAAATCAACTTCAAATATAAATGTATCAATCATAGATGGCATAGTGCCCTATCCCACTATGTCGCCATACTAGGCTCTACAATTAAAACCGAAATGTCACATTGGAAATTGGATTCCATCTGTAAACCGAGGCAAGGGACCATCCTCACCGATTCGAGATAATCTAGCCTACCATGTCTCAGGAACCCAGACTCAGGTGGGCCCTTAGGTAACTGCAGGGCCGGTCCACACTAAGTGCAAGGTGGATTCAAAACTTCTGAACATGCGTTTCCCTGCTCTATGGGGCGTAATGGTTAGTTTGTCGACCATATCATCCATCGGCCCCGTTGTGACCGATATAACCGAGGCACCTCGCTATCCATCAAATAATAAGCAATATCCACATGAGTAAAATATCTTTGCTCCATACAATGACACCACTCCTAGCAAGAAAGAAACGCATGTTCTCCATGTAGTCCTCTCCCGTTTCTGGTTCATACAAGGGTGTGAGGCTCGCGAATTAACGATATACACAAAGCTATGCCCTTAAAGGCCGTGCTTTGATCATCAACCACAAGACTCTTCTTTTCAATAGAAGCCTTGATCATTTGCATCTCAGCATGCCACACAGGCAATTCACGCCTTGCGACTAATGTCCGTCAATATATAACCTTTAAGCTCGTACGTCTCAGAGAAGGGTGCTAAGCAAGAGAATAAATTCTCCGCCACCAAACAAATATATATTTAATAGAGATCAATCAACACAGAATAAAATCCAATGTCAGACACACATCCATTCACAAGTTCATTCTGGGTCTTAACGAAACCGAAGGCACCATATTCCTCGTCCCATATGTCCAATATAGGAGAGAGGCCCTCGCATATCCGGTCGATCTCCAAGTACGCCTGAACGATCACCACTTATTACCTTGTCTTAGGTGTACACCCCAATCAAGACATCAGTAACCATCCAAACGATGTGAAGACCTCCGGTCTTCAACCACCGTCTTCATCATCGACTTATCGTCGAATTATTCAGAATGGGCATAAACCCGGCCTTTTCGAATAATTCACGTATTTTATAATCAAGCGCTATAAAACACAACATACACCTCATTACAATCCAAAATATTATTTTATTCAAATATTCTTATACTTTGGGAAAGGTTCCCATTAATTTTATCAAAGGTAAATTCTTTAAATTGATTCTTTAATCTTCCTTTGGATATCAATTCAAACCAAATTAAGGTTTATCCAAACTAGTCGGGATTAGCGCACCTTACCAAAGTAATCATTTGTTTAATTTCCCAATCCCAACCTATTCGTCCCATGGAGCAAAACTAGTAATACTCCATATCTAACACCACGGTGTTATTGGTAAAATTAATTACCATTTCCCATTCAAATCTAATTAAGGATTTAACTATCGCTTGGAGCAAAACTAGTCATACTCCACTCTCGATCATTTCCAAAATTTGATAATTTAAATTATCAAATTCTTATTTCAATGTAATTAAAGATTCATTAAAACTCCACTTGGTTTTAATCTTCCCAAAAATCAATATTAATGATATTTAAATTTGGAAAATCAAACATGCTGCATCGACAATCTACCCCAAATGATTGATTTCTGCCTATATATAACCTCTAAGTTCGTACGTCTTAGAGCAGGGTGTTAAGAAAGAGAATAAATTCTCCGCCACCAAATAGATATATATATATATATATATATATATATATTTAGCAGAGTTCAACCATACCGTTCGAAATACAATGTTAGACATGTAATCATGTCTTTAACTGGGTTAAAGAACTAATGTCATTTAAAACACATGTAACAACCCAGAAAATCAGAACCAATTTAAAATTTTTATTTTGGCTATTTTAATGAATTTTGAATAGTTAAAAAAAATTATTTTAAATAATAACGATTTAAAATTTATTTAAATCGAAGTTAGAACGAATATATTTATTTTAATTTTAAAAGGAGTTAGAAATAACACGGTAGTTTGAGAATTTGAATTTGAATTTTGACTGAATGTACAGGATTCAAAATAAATCGGATTTTAGTGAAACCAAAAATATTTAAATCTTCTTAAAAATATCTTTCCAGCGAATCAGAAAAATTGAAATTTCATAGCGGAAATAAAAAGTTATGGCCAGTTGAATATTCAGAATAGTCGCTATGGAATTTAATATAATTTATAACCCATATAAATGGCCATTATACAAACGACCTCCGTTTTCGACGAAACCATTTTTGTTGGATCCGGAATGTCAAATTATTGCTAAGTTCAATTTTCCATAATTTTTGGAATTAATATGTGAGCATGGTAAATTAAACTGTGTTAGATAATATTTATTAAATTTAATCGACTGTTAAAATGGCCATTTTTCGAACGGTCTCTAAATTCAACGAAATAAATTTTTTTAGGACCGTATCGTCGAAACATAGCTAGATTAATTTTTCGGGAATTTTCGGAGTCCGTATGTGGCCTCGGTAAATTTAAATGTACGATCGAATTAAATAAATAAATGATTTATATTTTAAATTGAAGAAAACAAACTGAAAACGATCGATTGGGCTGACGGGACCTATCCCATTGTGTCCGAAACAAAGGCAATTGGATTGCAACAACTTTCATTGGGTTGAAATTAGAGCTAAAAAAGGGTTAAATGGGCTTAAATTCGTAATTAAGAGATTTATTATTATTTTATTATAAATAACTCTTATTCAAAACCCTAATACAATACAACAGCCGCCGCCTTCTTAATCTTCAATAGCCATAGAACTCCGAACTTCCTTTATCAATAACTCTCCATCCTCACAATAAAATTGAGTGCTTCTTAAGGGGATATTGATGAGAGTCTTTAGCTCTTCACATCCGTACGGTTTGATTCTCTCTAGTGACATATTTCATTCAGAAAAGCTACGAACTCAACCGCCGTTCGCCCTCATCCTTGTTGTCGTAGGGTCCATTGAGTTGATCGTGTTTAGAGGTGGTGGTGCGGCTTCTTGAGCCCTTCGAAGTGGTGCTAGCCGATCATCCTCCGGCGTTGTAGTTTAGTCGCGATCTGTAACCCTAAGTTTGAACAAAATACAAAGACCGTCGGCTTTAATCTGATTGAGGAAGAAGGTGGTTTTTTTTAATTAATTAATTTATTAATTTAAATTACAATATTATTCACACAAATAAATTCATAATTTGCACAAATGAATTCAGAATTGGATGATTTCAGAAGAGTTGCAATCGTGAGTCTGAGATCTACACTTCTGGACTGATTAGAACGAGTTCGAAGTAGGTCAGATTTTGGACAAATTTCAAATCTGAATTATTCAGAATTAAAATGACTGTGAGAAATTCTACTTTTTTATATAATTAAAATTACTTAATCATGATTGTGATATTTCCCCTACGCTGTTAAATGCTATTTGTATGACTCGTGATTTGATCTAGAAGTGATGGTGTTATTTAAATCCATTGATTTGAGGGTTTTTGTGTTGAATGAAATAGTTGGAAAAAAAATACCAATTTTTGTTGAAACAAAAAGGAGTTGGATTAAAATTGTCATTGTGACAAATTAGAATTATGGTGTTAAGTTTGTCAATTTAGAATTGTTGAAATAAAATTGTCATTTTCGACAAAATATAATAGTTGAAACAATAATTAACAATTTTTTTAATTAGAATTTGGTAAATAAAAATTAACATTTTTTTAATTAAAATTGAGTTAAACAAAATTAATCATTTTTGTTTATTAGATTAGCTGAATCAAATATTAACATTTTTGTCAATTAAAATTGAGTTAAACAAAATTTATCATTTTTGTTTATTAGATTAGCAGAATCAAAAATTAACATTTTTGTTAATTAAATTGAGTTAAACAAAATTATCATTTTTTTATTAGATTAATTGAAACAAAATTTAACATTTTTGTTAAATAGAATTGAATTAAACAAAAATTAACATTTTTGTTAATTAGAATGGAGTTAAACAAAAATCATCATTTTTGTTAATTAGAATAGTTGAATCAAAAATTACCATTGTTGTCAAATTAGAATAATGGAATTAAATTTATCATTTTTGTCAAAATATAATTATTGGATCAAAATTGACATTTTTGTCAAAATATAATCATTGAAATAAATTTGTCAATATGTCGAATAAAAATACTTGAAATAAAAAGGACATTTTTGTTGTAACAAAATAGTTGAAAATAAAAAAGGGCATTTTGTTCTAAGAAGATAGTGAAACAAAAATTATCATTTTTATAGTTGAAATAAAACATACATTTTTGTAAAAATATAATTGTTGAAAAAAATGAACATTTTGTCAAATTAGAATTGTTAAAACAAAAATATTCATTCTTGTCAAATAGGTTAGTTGAAACAAAAATATTCATTTTTGTCAAATAGTTTATTTGAAA
The DNA here is from genome assembly GCA_030737875.1 of Allium sativum. Taxonomy (NCBI): domain Eukaryota; kingdom Viridiplantae; phylum Streptophyta; class Magnoliopsida; order Asparagales; family Amaryllidaceae; genus Allium; species Allium sativum. The sequence continues at coordinate 1,003,472,619 of CM060909.1, forward strand.
CAAAAATATTCCTTTTTATCAAAATAGTTAAGTTGGACAAAAATGAATATTTTGTCAAATTAGAACAGTTGAAACAAAATGTACATTTTTGTCAAAACATAATGGTTGAAACAAAATATACATTTTTGTCAATACGTATCAGTTGAAATAAAATATACATTTTTGTCAATACATATAAGTTGAAACAAAATATAAATTTTTGTCAATACATATTAGTTGAAACAAAATGTACATTTTTGTCAAAATATATTAGTTGAAACAAAGATTTACATTTTGTCAAAATATGATGGTTGAAAACAAAAATTACATTTTGGTTAAATAGATTTGAGTTATAACAAAAATTAAATTTTTGTTAAATAGATTTGTGTTTGAGTAAAAATAATAATTTTATTGAACTAGAATTGTCAACAAAAATGAATAATCACTTTTTAGTCATTTTGGTGAACTAGAATTGTCAACAAAAATGAATAATCACTTTTTTAATCATTTTGTCAAACTAGAATCGTCAACATAATTGCAACCATCACTTATATCCATTTTGTTAAACTGCATTTGTTAACAAAAGAAAATTATCACTTTTTATCATTTTGTTGAAATAGAATTGTCAACAAAAATTAATGTTTCACTTTTTATACATTTGTTGAAATAGAATTTGTATGTTAATTAAAGAGTCGTTTTCATTGTCACAACATACATTAGAATTTGTATGTTAATTAAAGAATCGTTTTCATTGTCACAACATACATTAAAATTTGTATGTAAGTTAAAGAATTACTGTTATTGTCAAAACATCATTGAAACTACATACAAATAAAATATTTCTTTTATAGTTAAAAATAGAAATACAAATATAAATTACCTTTTTATTTGTCATTAGCAAAATGCCATGTAAATAAAATACATTTTATTTGACATTACAAAACATGTAGAAATGGTTATGCAAATTAAAACATTCTTATATTTGGCATGTTAAACATGTTAGTGGAATCGTCGAATGGTATATATTTATATATAATTTTATATATATAAATATAAATTAAATGAATCGCGCGCGGTACTTCTCATTTCGGGATCGGGATCGTAACTTTAAACAATTATACTGAAAGATCCGACCGTCGATTTTTGCCAAAACTGAAACCGTTAGGACCGCTTTGGGAAGATCTTTCCAATGATATAAATTTTGTTAAAATCCAATGGTTAGATTTCGAGAAATGTGTAAATCAAATTTGGGTAAAAACAGCGCTAGGGCCGCCTATTGACCCGAAGCGTCGTTAAATATAATTGAACTATGTTTATATAAATAAAAGTAGCGATAAATCGTTATAAAATAATATTAACGATATAAAATGATTTAAATTATATATATGCGAGAATTATTTGAAAAGACTGAGTTCAATCTCATTTCCAATAATTATACGGCGATTTAAGTCGAAGATATTGAAGACGGTGATTTAAGACCGGCGATCTTCACATCGAATGGATGACTACTGACGCCCGGCATTAGGTAGCTCCCAATAAAGGGTTAAAGTAGTAGTTGTCCGGACGTACTTGTTGATTGTCCGGATAAGCGAGCACCTCTCTTCCGTATTCGACATACGGGACGATGAATAAGGTGTCTCCGGTTATGTTCAGACCCAGAACGGACTTGAAAATGGATGTGTCTCTGACATTGAATTTCATTCTATGTGAATTGATTTCTATTTAATGTATATCTGTTTGGTGGCGGAGAATTTATTCTCTTGCTTAACACCATTCTCTGAGACGCACGAGCTCAGAGGTTATATATTAATAGTTATTGATCGCATGACGTGAATTGCAATGTGGCGTGCCAAGATGCAAATGATCGAGGCTTTTGTTGAAAAGCAGAGCCTTGTGGTTGATGATCAAAGCACAGACTGTTTAGGCGTAGCTTTGTGTATAGCGTAACTTCGCGAGCCCCACACCTCGGTATGAGTCAAAAACGGGATAAGGACCATAGGGAGTGCATGCGTTTCTTTCTAGCTAGAAGTGGTATCAGGGTTTTGCAAGCCCTAACATTATACTTATGTGGATGATGGATTATGAGGCGCGTTGGATATATTGGTCAATAATGGCCAATTAATAGGTCCAATAGGACCGGGAAACATTTTGTTCAGGAATAATTAATCTACTAAAGTATTTGTGGACCGGCCCTACCGTATCCAAGGGTTCGCCAGCGTCTGAATCCTGAGGCATTTGCTAGAGTGTCTCGAATAGGTGAGGAGCAATCCCTAGCCTCGAATCACGATGGAAACCCAACTTCCAATACGACATTACGGTTTTGATTATAAACCTATATATCGCGACATAGTATATGGTAGTTATGCCATCTTGGATTGATACTCTTACTTTGATGTATTTTAAAGCTGATTAGATACTAATAATAGTATTAATTTACAATTTTCTACGTATCAAGCATGTTTGATCATTATAAGGTAAAACTCTATCCTCCGGCTTGCGTTGCATTGTGTGATGGGATTTGAGTCTTATAATGATTTCATTTTTCTAAAAAGCATTGCGTTGTTTTGAAAAAAAATTATTTAATTTATGCACTGGCAATCCAATGGAGTAAACCCGTTCCGCATTAGCAGTGTGGTCTTGTGATTAGCCATATTGTTAAATAAGTTAGGAAAGATTTCTCACACCAGTCCCACGACAGACTCGTAGTTTGTTTCACTTTGCAAACTCGGGTGCCCTCTTTTGCACACATGCAGCCAAGTGACAGGTTCAGGTTGTTATGGACATATGCTGGATTGGAGTATGCTTATGGAAGGAAGATGAAAAACAATTTTATCTATTTATTTCTACTTTGAGACATTTAGACATTGTTGATCTATGTTGTACTAGATGGAGTTTGAGACTTATTTCTATTTGCTGAGACTTTCTATTTGCTAAGTTGTATCATGCAACTGTGCCACTCTGATGTTTTGATGTTGTGATGTTAATGACATTTCTATTTCCGCTGCAATGATTAATGTGTTATGCTGTTATCTAAGATCTGATGTTGTTGTAAATAGGTTATATTCCAATTATTATCGTTGCTTTCGTGTTACGGAAGTCTGGGGTCATCACTGTTGGTATTAGAGCCAAAGGTTAACCTTAGCTTCAAAGTATGACATGTTTAAAACAATTCGTCTAGATAGAATCAGCAGCATTCTAAGGCGAGTAGCTCATTAGAGATAGGATTAGTAATGTCCTAGAATGAGCACAGCATAATAGCACATATTAATCAGTCAATACATCAATCATCTTTCCATATGTCCTTACTTTTACCTTTCCTTGAAAATTATCATTTCTGCTGGTCTGACTCTTTCCTTAATGGTACAGAACTAACGAAAAATGAGCACTACATCGAGAGCCCGAGGCAGAGGAGGATCTAGAGGACCGGGAAGGGGTGAAACCCCCACTGCTCAGGGGAATTCCACTCCCGAGGCTGTAACACCACCACCTCCACCCCCACAACCTTTTGACCTGGACAAGGTAGCCAGGAAGTTTAGGAATTTAGGTGGTGTGTCATTCATAGGGCAAGAGACAGTGATAGAAGCTCAGGCATGGCTCAAGGATTGCAAGAAGATATTTGGAGGCTTAGAACTTGAAGACCACCGCAAGCGTTTTAGGGCATCGTGGCTATTGAAAGATGAGGCTCAGAATTCGTGGGAGACGGTCATAATTGGAAATAATGAGGCCGACATGTTTTGGGCCAAATTCAAGTAACTCTTTAATGAGAATTTTATTCCTTCGCAAGAAGTAGAGCGTCTTCACGATCAGTTAGCCAACTTGCAGCAAGGAGATAAGACTGTTTCAGAGTATGTGCGGAATTTTGAAGAGCTTTCACGTTATGCTCCTGAATTAATTCGGGACCCATTCCAGAAGAATAAGAGATACATTAATGGCCTTTCCAGGAAGAATCTGTACAGAGTGACAACACACATTAAGCTTCCATTTAATGAGGTGGTCGAAATGGCTTGTCGATATGAAGAAAATGACAGGAGTTCGCAGCAAGATCGAGAGAAAAATATAAATAACAACAAGAGAAAGCAGGCTGACAAGAAACCAGAGGCGAGCAACTCTTCAGCCGCCAAGCCTCAAGGAAATAAAAAGGCCAAGGTGAGATGCTTTAATTGCCACAAGATGGTACACTTTGGTTATGAATGCCGAGCTCCAAAAAGGCCAAGGAGAAATGAGTCAGGGCCCAGCAAGAATTCTCGTGACACCAGGGGATGCTTTAATTGCCACAAGCCAGGGCATCTTATCAAGAATTGTCCACTGCTAAAGAAATACGAGGTGGCTCATGTATACGATGGAGCGGTTGCACCAGCTTCTTCCGAGGGAGCAGGTAAACCAGATGTCTTGGGAGATACCCTTACCATTAAGAATATTCCTGTTACCATATTACTTGACACTGGTGCATCACATAGTTTCATTTCTAGTGACACAATTAAAAAGTTAAATTCGAAAACAAGAAATCTTAAAAAATCAGTTAGTGTCCATAATCCGATAGGAGGTTCTCTTGTTCTCGGTTTATACTGTAGAGTGCCGATCTCCTACTCTTGTTACCAATTTCCTATCAATTTGATTATCATGAATTTTTCTGAGTATGATGTTATCCTTGGGCTGGATCGGTTAACAAGACATAAGGCCGAAGTTAGATGTGCTGAAAGAATTGTCAAAGTTAAACGAAGATCAGAGATATATTTATACCATGACACGGCCCAACAACCGATAGGAAAGAATTCTGGTCTTCTCTAGAAGTCATCCCTACATCTATTGAGAATATTCCTATCGTTAAAGATTATGCGGGTGTGTTTGAGGAAGTTGATAACTTACCTCCGTGTAGAGAAATTGACTTAAGGATTGACTTAGTTTTGAATGCAAGGCCAGTTGTGCATCCTATTCGGAGAATGACTCTGAAAGAAAAAGACGAGCTGAGCAATCAAACTAAACAGCTTTTGTAGAGAGGTCTGATCAGACCTAGCTTCTCAAATTGGGGTGCAGCAGTGGTGTTTGTCCCAAAGTCAGATGGTACTCTCAAACTATGTGTGGATTACCGTGACCTCAATAAGCAAATGCTAAAAAACAAATATCCATTGTCGCGTATTGATGATCTATTAGACCGCTTGAATGGAGCGCAAGTATTCTCTAGAATGGAGCTAGCTACAGGAATCCATCAATTGCGCATTGCCGAAGTATGTGTTCCCTTGACTGCTTTCAGTGGGCCGAACTTATTCTATGAATGGCTAATAATGCCGTTCGGCTTATGTAACGCTCATGCTTACTTTGTCGATCTGATGAACAGAGTATTCCTGGATGTCTTAAATAGATTCAAGCTGGTTTTCATCGACAACATCTTAATCTTCTCTAAATCCACTACTTAGCATGAAAAGCATTTGAAAGAAGTTTTGGAAATCCTACGAATGAATGTGTTGAAATCCAAATTCTCTAAATCCATATTCTTGCAAGAAGAAGTGAAATTGCTCCATTATGTTGTATCAAAGAAAGGCATTTCAGTGGACCCACACAAGATCTCATTCATTCAAGATTGGAAGCAGCCTAGCACTCCTATAGAAGTCAGAAGTTTCCAAGGATTGGCTGGCTATTATCGGAAAATCGTTAAAGATTTTTTGAAGCTATCTTGTCCATTGACGAAGCTGACCAAGAAGCATACGAAGTTTATTCGGACACCCAAATGTGAGGCAGCTTTCCAAAAGCTAAAATTGAGGTTGACCACTGCCCCCATGTTGACCATTATTGATGGCAACCAAGATTTGACAGTCTATATTGATGCTTCTATTGAGTGTAACAACCCGGATTTTTATAACGTGTTATAATCAAAAATCATGGCAGAATTAAATTTTATATTCTGAATCAAGGGAAACGGGCTGTTCCATTACGTTTGCCTCGGAAAAATACGCGAAATAGAGTCCGAGTTTTCGAAAAACGGAGTCCGTATGACCAAGTTATGGCCCAACGAAGTTTCAGAAAATTCCAAGTCCGAAAAACAGTTCAAAATTCAAATCTGGAGCCGAAAAGACTGGGCGGGAAAATTTCCCGCCCAGCACCCAAGTCGACATGGGTGTCGACTTGGGTGTCGACACACCCAAGGTGGTGTCGACTTGCAAGTCGACACCCCTGTCGACCTGGGTGGTCGAGCCCAGGCCACCTGGGTGCACCTGCGTGCTGTCTTGACTGGATTTGGAGGCTGGTGACGATTTTCAGTGGCTCAGATCTATCCTAGGGTTAATCTAAGGGCCTAAACTACTCCTAATCTCTATAAAAAGACCCCTAAGCCTACCCTAAACCCTCACAAATCACTCATGCCATGAAGTGCCGCCAAAATCAATCTTGATCATGGCCTCCATCTCCAACTCTAAGGGCTTATGCATTCAAATCGGGTTCAAATCAAAAGGTGCAAGCTTTCTACATCAAATCGAGGGTAGATCAACGTTGCTATGCAAACTTCATGGCGATTCTTCCACAAAGGAGCCACCTTTCTTCATCAAGACGATTCAAGCCCCTAGCCCTCTTGCCACGCTATGTAAGTTCTAGCTACTTGTAGATTCTAACGGTGGTTCTAATGTGACATGGGATAAAATGCGATGAAACATAAGTATGCTAGCTTATGTGAACCTAATTTTGCCCCTTTTCTATGATCTATGACCTTGGGCTAAGTTGTAGCGACTTAATCATGCCACTCATGTTATGTTTAACCTAGTATATCTTGCAAGTTTGAATCTTTATCTATGGAATGTTAGCATGAACCTTTGGGAACCACTTGACTTGTGAAACATGGGCAAAGACTTGACTTTGGGGCTTATGCATGTAAATGAACCCAAACCCCTTATGTATCATGCATGTTTGTGGCCAAATTCACTTATGATACTATGCATGTTTGTGGCCAAATTCCCTTATGATACTATGCATGTTTGTGGCCAAATTCCCTTATGATACTATGCATGTTTATGGCCAAAACGTTGGCATAATACCCTACTATGTGACTCGCTTCCACTTGGGTTGGAAATACGTTTGGGTAGTTTAGGAAAAACGTGGGTATGACATGAAAAACTTGACATGGGGTTTACATGAGAACATGACATTCATGATACATTTAAATATGGTCATGATACGTGGGAAAAACATGGAACTTGAACTTGACATGGGTAGGTTGTAAGTGTAATAAGACACTAGACCAAACATGAAAGTGGCCAACTCGAGGTTGGGTTGAGTTTGTAGCATAAATCTACCCGGACCCGCCCGGCTTAACTAGTGGCTACAAACAATAGGACCCAATGTGAGTAGTTGGTCACATAGCACTTAAAACCCGAGGTTAGACTAGGTTGTGGTGTAAATGTACCCGTACCCGCCCGGCTTAACTAGTAACCACAACAAAGTCTAATGTGAGAGGTTGGGGTGCATTAATCTAATTAATGCCACATGAAAAGGTTAAGTAATTTTGATTAATGGCACTTAACTGATATGACACGAATGGGTAGGTTAAGTTAAACCGGACTTGGTTCCTTAATGACACTTAACCATATAAGACAATTAGGGGATGGGGTTAAGTAATCCATACTTAACTAATCTAACACGGCAAATTCGATGAGGTTAAGTAATCCACACTTAACTAATCTAACACGGTAAATTCGATGGGGTTAAGTAATTTACACTTAACTAATCCGACTTGGTAATTAGATGGGGTTAAGTAACTTAAACTTAACTAATCTAAAACACGGTAATTAGATGGGGTTAAGTAACCTTCACTTAACTAATCTAAACACGGTAATTCGATGGGGTTAAGTTAAACACTTAACCAATCTAAACTTAGTAATTCAATGAGGTTAAGTAACCAATACTTAACCAACTTAACATGATAATTTAATGGGGTTAAGTAACTTATACTTAACCAATTATACATGATAATTTGATGAGGTTAAGTAACCTATACTTAACCAATCTAATAGGTGGACCTGATAGGGTTAAGTCACAAGACCTTTTAAAATTAGGCTTAACCGTTGTAATACGATTAGTGGATGGGGTTAAGCTAACCCATACTTAACCAATCTGACTCGATAACCTAATGGGATTAAGATAATCTATGCTTAATCAATCTAACATGATAATCTGATAGGGTTAAGACAAATAAACACTTAACCAATTTGACTTGATAGGGTTAAGTCATGAGCTTCTTGGTACACTTAACCAACTTGTAGGGCTAAGCCTGGAACTTGAGTACTTAGCCAATCTTGACATGATTCGTAGGCGGGTTAAGTCATGAACTTGGATAACAACACTTAACCCACTTGACAAAACCCTAGCTCAGGGGACTAGGTTGAAAATCGTAGTTAACAAGGATAGCGGAAAGAGGAGCTAAGTGGTAAACCTTAGTTAAGGATAACTAAGTAATAATTCTTAGCCAAGGACAGGGGACTAGCTCATAAAGAGATGAGTAACCTGATACGGTAGGTCATCGCTTAGTATACGAGGAGGAGCAACTTATCTGACTTGGATAAAAAGCTCCAGCAAACTGGGTGACGAAGCGGTAGCTTCGGGGTACGTGAGGGTACTCTTGGTATCCCTCTGTGAGGTGGCAGGTGGTCCATGAAACCCGACCTCACAGAGGTTAAGGTCTGCGGTAGAAGAGCCAAGAGTATGCCTTGGTTGCTATGCGAGCGACCTAAAGACTGGGATGGATTAGCGTGGAGTCGACGATACTTGTTTTTGCCCTGGATAGCACGTTGCCGACTACCTACCATCTTTAGTCAATCGTGTACGAACGGAAAGGCAGGGAACCCCCAACAGACCATGTTCTTGCTATCGAGTCATGGGTGAGGTTGGCCCATAGGAAAGTGGGGCTATAGTGGGGCCAGGATGTGGTTCTCATACATGATTTTTCTTGGATTGCCTTTCAGTAGTTGAGGGAGGGGTCATGTGGGACCATAGCCACGGATACAAAAACAGACCTTGATATCTGCATCAGCAGACGACTTAAAGCTCCCGACCAAGTTCCGTATTTCTTGATTTGCCCTGGCACGGAACTCGGATGGCACATTGAGATACATGTGCGTCTAGACATGAAAAATGATTCACGATATATACGTGGGACAAAGGGCGTGGTTGACGGGTGGCATAATCCCTAGTGGTCCTAGGTGGCTAAAACCCAAACCGAGACACGGAAACGTTCATTAGGTAGCATAATCCCTAGTGGTTCTAGGTGGCATAAATCCTAAGTGAACACACGATAGTCCATGGTAAGAAAACATAACTAGATCAAGGGTAGCAGTCCAAAACAACTTCAAGGATAAAATGGTACTACGTTGAGGTGGTATAGATTTACATAGGAAAGTCCGTACGGCCTACGGCAAAGGACTGAACTTATACATGGAAAGAAACATACGAGTTGGGAAAACCTACATATGCTATATATTAGGTTGACATGGACCATTACATGACATTGGGCAAGGGACATTCATAGTTAACACATGACGTGGGTTGGGATACTAGTACGAGAGGTGCAGAGCAAATATACATGATAGATACCGTGGGATGTTATACATGATAGATACCTTGTGATAGTATACTTGATAGAAACCTGACGAGGTGATACCTTGATCCTTGACACCGTAGTTTATCATGATACCTTAGTCTACCCTGCTACAGTAGTTCATCCAGTTATCTTGGTTGAGCTTATCTATCTTGTTGTCATCCTTATGTTTACTTTCAGTTTATGCATGTCATGTTACCTTTACCTGTTTTTATGCTGGAAGTAGATAGGACTTACCAGTCTTTATGACTGACCCCGTTTTCTTTCGCCTCTTTGTCTTCCGTTCCCCCCCCAGGTTTTCAGGGAGGAAACACTATTATTTAGTTCGGACTTCCTCTGCTTGAAGGTCATCATGCATGGCTTGGACTTTTCTTGGCTATGGCTACCTTACTGTTTTATTTGGGGAATAATTTGTGAAAAGGTTTTATGCTTCTTTACTATTGCAAGACAGGTTTTGATGTATTCTGATGTAAAAGGCTTTAGACCTTATTTTATAAGGTAATGAAATTTGTTTTACTTCCGCTGTTATATATATATATATATATATGTTCTGTCTTGTAATATCTCTGTGCATGTTTACCTCGATAATGCTTCACCAAACCTAGTGCATTCCCTTTGTGAGTGACCCTAGCGGAGGTGGGGTGTTACATTTGGTATCAGAGCAGAAGGTTACCAGACTGGGCAAAGTTTTTAAAACCTTCTGAAAACTATTTGAGAAACCGTTTACAAAGAAGCATTTTTCAAGAAAAGTTTTTAAAGGCTATTCCCCAAAAGCCATTAGCACTATCCTTTGTTTCCTAGATTGAATCTCTTTTCCTTTCTTTCCTCCATCTGTAGTCACAGTAGTTTTAACTGCGACTAATCCTTGTCTAGCTACGTAAGTGTTTTTCCCGTGCGATGGAGGAAGTTCTCGAGAGACCTGTTACCGAAGTTATAAGAAGGGATAATAAGAGCAAGGATAAAGGACACGAGCTTAAGAATAAGCAACTTGTTGGTATGGCTTTATCCACAAAGGAAGATAAGGACAAGATCAGCGAGGGGGCAATTGTATGCTCTCATTTCTAGCGTACCCAAGAGGAATAGTACCATTTCTGTTAAAAGCGTAGCCTTTCTTTTCTATCATCCCGTCCAGACTTTGTTTTGATCATCGCATCATTTTAGTCTGCCTCGATAGTTAAGTCTCTGCACCTTAGCACTAGCATGGTAGAAGATCCCATTTTAGTCCCAAAATCTGGTTGGAGAGTCGTTCCATTTATTCATGACTTGTTTGGATTTGAGAACGTCTATGCCAAGTGTTGAGATTAGAAGCAATGCCTCTATTGTTGAGCTATGGATGGATTCTAGGGATGAAGTGGTTATCCAGTAAGGGATGGCATTCTCGGTTTTGAAAGGAGGATAGTTAAACTCTTAACTTGCCTTGGTAATACCCTCGAAGTCTCGTGTAACCTTTTGGGTTCTGTCATGGTTAGTTACCTAGAATCTCTTGATGCATTTATCGGAAATCTCTGATCCAATCGAGTAACGTTCGCCAATAAGACGGATGGTTCATTCCGCTTGAGCATGAGTTATAGGAATCACCCTAGTAAGTGCACGTGGTAACATGGATTGGCATCGGTAAACAAGATCCAGAATTCACTAGTGAATTTTGGAGAGCTTGCATGAGTACGCAGATATGGTTGAGCCGAGTATACTAGGGAAAGAATAAGTGGAAGTGAAACGAGAGGCGACAGTGAAACGAGTTCCGACTCATACCTTGGAAATAGGAATCGAGGAGCTACGAAATCATGAAGTCAAAGGCGGTCAAGGCACAATGGAATTAAGCTCATGGAAATGCGGCTTAGACACGCGCATCATGTCTCTTTTTAAGAGTATATCTTTGATCCTTGGTTCACCTGTAGAGCTTACTTGCATGCTATCGCTTGGTGGATATCCTCTCGGTCCTGTTTCTGTTACAAACCCCGTAAGGAGTTTGTCTTGTTTATCTCCTCGATCTTATCTTGGGAACCTTAGATAGAACTCTATGGATGTAAACATGTATTTGAAACATGTTATGATTGATATGGTTGCAAATGGTTGCAAGTGGTTGCTCGTGGATGCGCGAATACACATTAGATACTAGATTGACGCGGTCACGTTTCATATTGCATATGCACGAGTATTTATACTTGTTTATGGATGAAATTTAATGTGTTACCATGTGGATATTGCATGTGGATGAATGGTTGTGCACACATATAGTGTTCATATGACTAGGACTATTTGCATACATGTTGGACTCATGGCACTAAACATATTTGCATTAGAAAGATCATTCAGGCCTGATCATTAGCATTATCTAAGGAGCATATACACACACGTTTTGCATATGTTCATATGGCATTAGAAATCGTCTAAGGACAATGGTTGTCTGTGGATGATGTTTTGAATAGATGGATGATGGATGGTAGGATGCGTTCTTCCTAACTTGGAGATTTCGGGGACGAAATCCTTTAAGTTGGGGAGGATGTAACAATCCGGATTTTTATAACGTGTTATAATCAAGAATCAAGGCAGAATTATATTTTAAAATTTGAATCAAGGGAAACGGGCTGTGCCATTGCGTTCGTCTCGGAAAAATACGCGAAATAGAGTCCGAGTTTTCGAAAAACGGAGTCCGTATGACCAAGTTATGGCCCAACGAAGTTTCAGAAAATTCCAAGTCCGAAAAACAGTTCAAAATTCAAATCTGGAGCCGAAAAGACTGGGCGGGAAAATTTCCCGCCCAGCACCCAAGTCGACATGGGTGTCGACTTGGGTGTCGACACACCCAAGGTGGTGTCGACTTGCAAGTCGACACCCCTGTCGACCTGGGTGGTCGAGCCCAGGCCACCTGGGTGCACCTGCTTGCTGTCTTGACTGGATTTGGAGGCTGGTGACGATTTTCAGTGGCTCAGATCTATCCTAGGGTTAATCTAAGGGCCTAAACTACTCCTAATCTCTATAAAAAGACCCCTAAGCCTACCCTAAACCCTCACAAATCACTCATGCCACGAAGTGCCGCCAAAATCAATCTTGATCATGGCCTCCATCTCCAACTCTAAGGGCTTATGCATTCAAATCGGGTTCAAATCAAAAGGTGCAAGCTTTCTACATCAAATCGAGGGTAGATCAACGTTGCTATGCAAACTTCATGGCGATTCTTCCACAAAGGAGCCACCTTTCTTCATCAAGACGATTCATGCCCCTAGCCCTCTTGCCACGCTATGTAAGTTCTAGCTACTTGTTGATTCTAACGGTGGTTCTAATGTGACATGGGATAAAATGCAATGAAACATAAGTATGCTAGCTTATGTGAACCTAATTTTGCCCCTTTTCTATGATCTATGACCTTGGGCTAAGTTGTCGCGACTTAATCATGCCACTCATGTTATGTTTAACCTAGTATATCTTGCAAGTTTGAATCTTTATCTATGGAATGTTAGCATGAACCTTTGGGAACCACTTGACTTGTGAAACATGGGCAAAGACTTGACTTTGGGGCTTATGCATGTAAATGAACCCAAACCCATTATGTATCATGCATGTTTGTGGCCAAATTCACTTATGATACTATGCATGTTTGTGGCCAAATTCCCTTATGAAACTATGCATGTTTGTGGCCAAATTCCCTTATGATACTATGCATGTTTGTGGCCAAATTCCCTTATGATACTATGCATGTTTATGGCCAAAACGTTGGCATGATACCCTACTATGTGACTCGCTTCCACTTGGGTTGGAAATACGTTTGGGTAGTTTAGGAAAAACGTGGGTATGACATGAAAAACTTGACATGGGGTTTACATGAGAACATGACATTCATGATACATTTAAATATGGTCATGACACGTGGGAAAAACATGGAACTTGAACTTGACATGGGTAGGTTGTAAGTGTAATAAGACACTAGACCAAACATGAAAGTGGCCAACTCGAGGTTGGGTTGAGTTTGTAGCATAAATCTACCTGGACTCGCCCGGCTTAACTAGTGGCTACAAACAATAGGACCCAATGTGAGTAGTTGGTCACATAGCACTTAAAACCCGAGGTTAGACTAGGTTGTGGTGTAAATCTACCCGGACCCGCCCGTCTTAACTAGTAACCACAACAAAGTCTAATGTGAGAGGTTGGGGTGCATTAATCTAATTAATGCCACATGAAAAGGTTAAGTAATTTTGATCAATGACACTTAACCGATATGACACGAATGGGTAGGTTAAGTTAAACCGGACTTAGTTCCTTAATGACACTTAACCATATAAGACAATTAGGGGATGGGGTTAAGTAATCCATACTTAACTAATCTAACACGGTAAATTCGATGAGGTTAAGTAATCCACACTTAACTAATCTAACACGGTAAATTCGATGGGGTTAAGTAATTTACACTTAACTAATCCGACTTGGTAATTAGATGGGGTTAAGTAACTTAGACTTAACTAATCTAAAACAAGGTAATTAGATGGGGTTAAGTAACCTTCACTTAACAAATCTAAACACGGTAATTTAATGGGGTTAAGTTAAACACTTAACCAATCTAAACTTAGTAATTCAATGAGGTTAAGTAACCAATACTTTACCAACTTAACATGATAATTTAATGGGGTTAAGTAACATATACTTAACCAATTATACATGATGATTTGATGAGGTTAAGTAACCTATACTTAACCAATCTAATAGGTGGATCTGATAGGGTTAAGTCACAAGACCTTTTAAAATTAGGCTTAACCGTTGTAATACGATTAGTGGATGGGGTTAAGCTAACCCATACTTAACCAATCCGACTCGATAATCTGATGGGATTAAGATAATCTATGCTTAATCAATCTAACATGATAATCTGATAGGGTTAAGACAAATAAACACTTAACCAATTTGACTTGATAGGGTTAAGTCATGAGCTTCTTGGTACACTTAACCAACTTGTAGGGCTAAGCCTGGAACTTGAGTACTTAGCCAATCTTGACATGATTCGTAGGCGGGTTAAGTCATGAACTTGGATAACTACACTTAACCCACTTGACAAAACCCTAGCTCAGGGGACTAGGTTGAAAATCGTAGTTAACAAGGATAGCGGAAAGAGGAGCTAAGTGGTAAACCTTAGTTAAGGATAACTAAGTAATAATTCTTAGCCAAGGACAGGGGACTAGCTCATAAAGAGATGAGTAACCTGATACGGTAGGTCATCGCTTAGTATACGAGGAGGAGCAACTTATCTGACTTGGATAAAAAGCTCCAGCAAAATGGGTGACGAAACGGTAGCTTCGGGGTACGTGAGGGTACTCTTGGTATCCCTCTGTGAGGTGGCAGGTGGTCCATGAAACCCGGCCTCACAGAGGTTAAGGTATGCGGTAGAAGAGCCAAGAGTATGCCTTGGTTGCTATGCGAGCGACCTAAAGACTGGGATGGATTAGCGTGGAGTCGACGATACTTGTTTTTGCCCTGGATAGCACGTTGCCGACTACCTACCATCTTTAGTCAATCGTGTACGAACGGAAAGGCAGGGAACCCCCAACAGACCATGTTCTTGCTATCGAGTCATGGTTGAGGTTGGCCCATAGGAAAGTGGGGCTATAGTGGGGCCGGGATGTGGTTCTCATACATGATTTTTCTTGGATTGCCTTTCAGTAGTTGAGGGAGGGGTCACGTGGGACCATAGCCACGGATACAAAAACAGACCTTGATATCTGCATCAGCAGACGACTTAAAGCTCCCGACCGAGTTCCGTAATTCTTGATTTGCCCTGGCACGGAACTCGGATGGCACATTGAGATACATGTGCGTCAAGACATGAAAAACGATTCACGATATATACGTGGGACAAAGGGCGTGGTTGACGGGTGGCATAATCCCTAGTGGTCCTAGGTGGCCAAAACCCAAACCGAGACACGGAAACGTTCATTAGGTAGCATAATCCCTAGTGGTCCTTGGTGGCATAAATCCTAAGTGAACACGCGATAGTTCATGGTAAGAAAACATAACTAGATCAAGGGTAGCAGTCCAAAACAACTTCAAGGATAAAATGGTACTACGTTGAGGTGGTATAGATTTACATAGGAAAGCCCGTACGGCCTACGGCAAAGGACTGAACTTATACATGGAAAGAAACATACGAGTTGGGAAAACCTACATATGCTATATATTAGGTTGACATGGACCATTACATGACATTGGGCAAGGGACATTAATAGTTAACACATGACGCGGGTTGGGATACTAGTACGAGAGGTGCAGAGCAAATATACATGATAGATACCGTGAATGTTATACATGATAGATACCTTGTGATAGTATACTTGATAGAAACCTGACGAGGTGATACCTTGATCCTTGACACCGTAGTTTATCATGATACCTTAGTCTACCCTGCTACAGTAGTTCATCCAGTTATCTTGGTTGAGCTTATCTATCATGTTGTCATCCTTATGTTTACTTTCAGTTTATGCATGTCATGTTACCTTTACCTGTTCTTATGCTGGAAGTAGATAGTACTTACCAGTCTTTATGACTGACCCCGTTTTCTTTTGCCTCTTTGTCTTCCGTTCCCCTCCCCCCCCAGGTTTTCAGGGAGGAAACACTGTTATTTAGTTCGGACTTCCTCTGCTTGAAGGTCATCATGCATGGCTTGGACTTTTCTTGGCTATGGCTACCTTACTGTTTTATTTGGGGAATAATTTATGAAAGGGTATTATGCTTCTTTACTATTGCAAGACAGGTTTTGATGTATTCTGATGTAAAAGGCTTTAGACCTTATTTTATAAGGTAATGAAATTTGTTTTACTTCCGCTGTTTTATATATATATATATGTTCTGTCTTTAATATCTCTGTGCATGTTTACCTCGATAATGCTTCACCAAACCTAGTGCATTCCCTTTGTGAGTGACCCTAGCGGAGGTGGGGTGTTACATTGAGGGTATTGGTGCGGTGTTAATGCAAAGGGGCAAAGTAGTTGCATATGCTAGCTGGCAGTTGAAACCGCATGAGAAAAGATACCCCATTAATGATCTTGAGTTGATGGCCATCGTGTTTGCTTTAAAAATATGGCGGCACTATCTTTTGGGTAAGAAGTTCGAATTATATACTGATCATAAATCCTTGAAGTATCTGTTCATCCAAAGAGACTTGAATTTGAGGCAGCAACGTTGGTTAGAATTTCTTATGGCCTACGATCTGGACATCCTATATACTTTAGGAAAAGCCAATGTTGTTGCAGATGCGCTCAGAAGAAAGAATGTGGATGCCGCCAATCTTATCATCGCCAATCTCATCATTACACCTACATTGATTGATAAGATCTCTGCTCTTCAGAAGAATGATGAGTTTATTCAGAGAATTAGCAAAAGAGTTCGGGAAGGCGAACCTACGAGTTTCCAGATTGACAACAAAGGAGTTGTG
The DNA here is from genome assembly GCA_030737875.1 of Allium sativum. Classification (NCBI taxonomy): domain Eukaryota; kingdom Viridiplantae; phylum Streptophyta; class Magnoliopsida; order Asparagales; family Amaryllidaceae; genus Allium; species Allium sativum. Next base: position 1,003,489,592 of record CM060909.1, read on the forward strand.
AGATTGTTAGGCTGAATTTGTGTTCCGAACCTTCCGGAGCTCAGAAAGGAAGTAATGGATGAATGTCATAAATCTAAACTTAGTATTCATCCAGGGGTGAGCAAGATGTATCATGACCTCAAGCGCACATTTTGGTGGAGATCTATGAAGAGGGACATTTCTATATACGTTAGCAGATGTTCCACTTGCTAGCAAGTCAAAAGCGATTAACAGAAGCTCGCAGGATTGTTGCAACTGCTAGAGGTTTCAAGTTGGAAGTGGGATGAAATTTCTAGGGACTTTATTGATGGCTTGCCTCGAACCAGAAAAGGTAATGACAGTATATGGGTGATCGTAGATCATTTCACAAAGACCGCACATTTTATTCCTGTCAGATCTAATAGAATAACTCGAAGTCTGGCGCAGCTATTTCAGAGAGATTGTCAGACTACATGGAGTTCCCAGTAGCATTGTTAGTGATCACGATCCAATATTTGCTAGTAAATTCTGGGAAGCATTCCAAGAAGAGCTAGGGACAAAGTTGAATCTGAGCACCACTTATCATCCTCAGACAGATGGCCAGACTAAGAGGTTGAACCGCATATTAGAAGACTTGTTGCAAGCATGCATTTTTGATTTTGACGGGTCATGGGAAGATCACTTGCCATTGAGTTCTCTTATAATAACAGATACCAAGAAAGCTTGCAGATGTCGCCATTTGAAGCATTGTATGGCAGGCCATGCAGATCTCCCACATGTTGGGTGGAACCAGCCAATCGGTTAGTATTGGGTCCCGACATGATTCATGTAGCATCAGATAAAGTTGATTTCATTAAGAAGCGACTACTGACTGCTCAGAGCCGAGAGAAGAGCTATGCAGACTCATGAAGAAGGGATTTAGAATTCTCTATTGGTGATTATGTGTACTTGAGGGTTTCCCCACTGAGAGGAGTAATTCGTTTTCGGAAGACTGGGAAGTTGGCACCGAGATTCATTAGTTTATTTCCTATTCTCGAAAGGATTGAAACTCTCGCTTATAGGGTGCAGTTGCCTGATTGGTTGCCAAGGGTGCATGATGTATTCCATGTATCCTAACTCTGGAAGCATGTACATGATCCAGACTTGATTGTGGAGGAAGCAGCACAACAAGATTTGGAGATTACCCCGAGCTTAGCAGTGAGGAGGGAGCCAGTGAAATTTTTTGGCAAAGAGACTCGAGTTCTGAGGAACAAGAGGATCCACTTAGTCAAAATGCAGTGGAGCGGGGATCCTAGAGACTGTACATGGGAGACTGAGGATAGCATCAAACAGGCTTATCCCAAATGCAAAGTGGACATCTCCGAGTAACTCTTATGTTGAGGTACATTTACAATATTTTACATTTTCCTTTTTGTTTCCTACTTTGCTATTGTTTCCTTTTCGGGGACGAAAAGTTTCTAAGTGGAGGAGATTGTAACAACCCGGAAAATCAGAACCAATTTAAAATATTTATTTTGGCTATTTTAACGAATTTTGAAGAGTTAAAATAATTTGTTTTAAATAATAACGATTTAAATCGAAGTTAGAACGAATATATTTATTTTAATTTTAAAAGGAGTTAGAAATAGCATCGTAGTTTGAGAATTTGAATTTGAACTTTGACTGAATGTACAGGACTCAAAATAAATAGGATTTTATTGAAACCAAAAATATTTAAATCTATTTAAAAATATCTTTATAATGAATCCGAAAAATTGAAATTTCATAGCGGGAATAAAAAGTTATGGCCAGTTGAATATTCAGAATAGCCGCTATGGAATTTAATATAATTTATAGCTCGTATAAATGACCATTATACAAACGACCTCCGTTTTCGACGAAACCATATTTTTTGGATCCGGAATCTTAAATTTTTGCTAAGTTCAATTTTCCATAATTTTTGGATTTAATATGTGAGCGTGGTAAATTAAACTGTGTTCGATAATTTTTGTTGAATTTAATCGACCGTCAAAAAGGCCATTTTTCAAACAGTCTCCAAATTCGACGAAATTAGTTTTGTTAGGACCGTATCGTCAAAACATAACTAGATTTATTTTTCGGGAATTTTTGGAGTCCATATGTGGCCCCGGTAAGTTTAAATGTACGATCGAATTAAATAAATAAATGATTTATATTTTAAATTGAAGAAAACAGACTGAAAATGATCGATTGGGCTGACGGGACCTAGCCCATTGTGTTCGCAATGGGGGCAATTGGGTTGGTACAACTTTCGTTGGGCTGAAATTGGAGCTGAAAAGGGTTAAACGTGCTTAAATTAGTAATTAAGAGATTTATTTTTATTTTATTATAAATAACTCTTATTCAAAACCCTAATACAATACAACAGCCGCCGCCTTCTTCAACTTCAATGGCCATAGAACTCCGAACTTCCTCCATCAATAACTCTCCATCCTCACAATAAAATCGAGTGCTTCTTAAGGAGATATTGAAGAGAGTCTTTAGCTCTTCACATCTGTACGGTTGGATTCTCTCCGGTGACATATTTCGTTCAGAAAAGCTACGAACTCAACCGCCGTTCGCCCTCGTCCTTGCCGTCGTGGGGTCCACCGAGTTGATCGCGTTCAGAGGTGGAGGCGCGACTCCTTGAGCCCTTCGAAGGGGTGCCAGCCGATCATCCTCCGCCGTTGTAATTTAGTCGTGATCTGTAACCCTAAGTTTGAACAAAATACAAAGACCATCGGCTTTAATCTGATTGAGGAAGAAGGTAGGTTTTTTTATAAAAATTAATTAATTTACTAATTTAAATAACAATATTATTCACACAAATAAATTCATAACTTGCTAAAATGAATTCAGAATTGGACGATTTCAGAAGCGTTGCGATCGTGAGTCCGAGATCTACACTTCTGGACTGATCAGAACGAATTCGGAGCGGAGCAGATTTTGGACCAATTTCAAATCTGAATTATTCAAAATTAAAACGACTATGAGAAATTCTACTTTTTTATATAATTAAAATTACTTAATCATGATTGTGATATTTCCCCTATGTTGTTAAATGTTATTAGTATGACACGTGATTTGATCTAGAACTGATGTTGTTATTTAGATCCATTGATTTGATGGTGTTTGTGTTGAATGAAATTGTTGGAAACAAAAATACCAAATTTTGTTGAAAAAGAAAATGAGTTGGATTAAAATTGTCATTGTGACAAATTAGAATTATGGGATTAAGTTTGTCAGTTTTGTCAATTTAGAATTGTTGAAATAAAATTGTCATTTTTGACAAAATATAATACTTGAAACAATAATTAACAAATTTGTTAATTAGAATTTGGTAAATAAAAATTAACATTTTTGTTAATTAAAATTGAGTTAAACAAAATTTATCATTTTTGTTTATTAGATTAGCTGAATCAAAAATTAACATTTTTGTCAATTAAAATTGAGTTAAACAAAATTTATCATTTTTGTTTATTAGATAGCTGAATCAAAAATTAACATTTTCGTTAATTAAAATTGAGTTAATTTTTTTTTATCATTTTTGTTTATTAGATTAGTTAAAACAAAATTTAACATTTTTGTTAATTAGAATTGAGTTAAACAAAAATTAACATTTTTGTTAATTAGAATGGAGTTAAATAAAAATCATCATTTTTGTTAATTAGAATAGTTGAATCGAAAATTATCATTTTACTCAAATTAGAATAATAGAATTAAAATTATCATTTTTGTCAAAATATAATTATTGGATCAAAATTGATATTTTGTCAAAATATAATCGTTGAATTAAATTTGTCAATTTGTCAAATTACAATAGTTGAAATAAAAAGGACATTTTTGTTGTAACAAAATAGTTGAAAATATAAAAGGACATTTTGTTGTAAGAAGATAGTGAAACAAAAATTATCATTTTTATAGTTGAAACAAAATATACATTTTTGTAAAAATATAATTATTGATCAAAAATGAACATTTTGTCAAATTAGAATTGTTGAAACAAAAATATTTATTTTTGTCAAATAGTTTAGTTGAAACAAAAATATTCATTTTTGTCAAATAGTTTAGCTGAAACAAAAATATTCATTTTTGTCAAATAGTTTAGTTGGAACAAAAATATTCCTTTTTTGTTAAAATGGTTTAGTTGAACAAAAATGAACATTTTGTCAAATTAGAATAGTTGAAACAAAATGTACATTTTTGTCAAAACATAATGGTTGAAACAAAATATACATTTTTGTCAATACATATCTGTTGAAACAAAATATACATTTTTGTCAGTACATATCAGTTGAAACAAAATGTACATTTTTGTCAATACATATTAGTTGAAACAAAATGTACATTTTGGGTTCAAAATATATTAGTTGAAACAAAGATTTATATTTTATCAAAATATGATGGTTGAAAACAAAGGTTACATTTTGGTTAAATAGATTTGAGTTATAACAAAAATTACATTTTTGTTAAATAGATTTGTGTTTGAGTAAAAATATTAATTTTGTTGAACTAGAATTGTCAACAAAAATGTATGATCACTTTTTAGTCATTTTGTTGAACTAGAATTGTCAATAAAAATGAATAATCAATTTTTAATAATTTTGGCAAACTAGAATCGTCAACATAAATGCAACCATCACTTATATCCGTTTTGTTAAACTAGATTTGTTAACAAAAGGAAATTATCACTTTTTATCATTTTTTGAAATAGAATTTCAACAAAAATGAATGTATCACTTTTTATACATTTGTTGAAACAGAATTTTTTTGTTAATTAAAGAATCATTTTCATTGTCACAACATACATTAGAATTTTTATGTTAATTAAAGAATCGTTTTCATTGTCACAACATACATTAGAATTTGTATGTTACTTAAAGAATCGTTTTCATTGTCACAACATACATTAGAATTTGTGTGTAAGTTAAAGAATTATTGTTATTCTCAAAACATACATTGAAACTACATACAAATAAAATATTTCTTTTATTTGTTACAGTTAAAAATAGAAATACAAATAAAAATTATCTTTTTATTTGTCATTAGCAAAATGTCATGTAAATAAAATACATTTTATTTGACATTACAAAACATGTAGAAATGGTTATGCAAATTAAAACATTCTTTTATTTGGCGTGTTAAACACGTTAGTGGAATCGTCGAATGGTTTATATTTATATATAATTATATATATATAAATATAAATTAAAATTAAACGAATCACGCATGGTAGTTCGCGTTTCGGGATCGTAACTTTAAACGATTATACCGAAAGATCTGACCGTCGGATTTTCCCAAAACTAGAACCGTTAGGAACGCATTGGGAAGATCTTTCCAATGATATAAATTTTATTAAAATCCAACGGTTAGATTTTGAGAAATGTGTAAATCAATTTTGGGTAAACACAGCGCCAGGGCCGCCTATTGACCCGAAGCTTCGTTAAATTTAATTGAGCTATTTTTATATAAATAAAATAAGCGATAAATCGTTATAAAATAATATTAATGATATAAAATGATTTAAATTATACACATACGAGAATTATTTGAAAAGACCGAGTTCAATCTCATTTCAAATAATTATACGGTGGTTTAAATCGAATATATTGAATACGGTGATTGAAGACCAACGATCTTCACATCGAATGGATGACCACTAATGCCCAGCATTGGGTAGCACCCAGTAAAGGGTTAAAGTGGTAGTTTTCCGGACGTTCTTGTTGATTGTCCGGATAAGCGAGCACCTTTCTTCCGTATTGGATATACGGGACAAGGAATAAGGTGTCTCTGGTTTCGTTCTGACCCGGAACGGACTTGTAAACGGATGTGGGTCTGACGTTGAATTTCATTATATGTGAATTGATTTCTTTCTATTTAATATATATTTATTTGGTGGCGGAGAATTTATTTTCTTGCTTAACACCCTTCTCTGAGACGCACGAGCTCAGAGGTTATATATTGATAGTTAATGATCGCATGGCGTGAATTGTCAATGTGGCATGCCAAGATGCAAATGATCGAAGCTTTTGTTGAAAAGCAGAGCCTTGTGGTTGATGATCAACGCACGTCCTATTTAGGTGTAGCTTTGTGTATAGCAAAATTTGCGAGCCTCACACCCCGGTATAAGTCAAAAATGGGATAAGGACCGTAGGGAGTGCATGCGTTTCTTTCTAGCTAGAAGTGGTATCAGGGTTTTGCAGGTCATGACATTTTACTTATGTGGATGATAGATTATGAGGCGCCTCAGGTATATTGGTCAATAGTGGCCAATTGATAGGCCCAATACGACCAGGAAACGCATTGTTTAGGAATAATTAATCCACTAAAGTATTTGTGGACCGGCCCTACCACATCCAAGGGTTCGCTAGCGTCCGAATCCTGTGGAATTTGCTAGAGTGTCTCGAATCGGTGAGGAGCCACCCCTAGCCTCGACTCATGATGGAAACACAACTTCCAATATGACATTACGGTTTTGATTGTAAACCTATATATGGCGACATAATATATGGTAGTTATACCGTCTAGGATTGATACATTTACTTTGAAGTATTTTAAAATTGATTAGACACTAATAATAATATTAAAATACTATTTTCTACGTATCAAGCATGTTTGATCATTATAAGGTAAAAATCTATCCTCCGGTTTGCGTTGCATTATGTGACGGGACTTGAGTCTTATAATGATTTCATTTTTCTAAAAAGCACTACGTTGTTTTGAATAAAAGTTTATTAATTTATGCACTGGCAATCCGATGGAGTAAACCCGTTCCGCATTAGCGGCGTGGTCCTGTGCTTATCCATATTGTTAGATAAGTTTGGGAACATTTCTCAAACCAGTCCCATGACGGACTCGTAGTTTGTTTCACTTTGCAAACTCGGGTGCCCTCTTTTTCACACGGGCTGCCAAGTGACAGGTTCAGGTTATTATGGACATATGCTGGATTGGAGTATGCTTATGGAAGGACGATGAAGAACATTTTTATCATTTTATTTCTACTTTGAGACATTTAGACATCATTGATTTATGTTGTACTTGGTGGAGTTTTAGACTTATTTCTATTTGCTGAGACTTTCTATTTGCTAAGTTGTATCTGTAACTGTGCCACTATGATGTTTTGATGTTGTGATGTTGATGACATTTCTATTTTCGCTGCAATGATTAATGTGTTATGTTGTTATCTGAGATCTGTTGTTGTAAATATGTTATATTACAATGATTATCCTTGCTTTCGTACTATAGAAGTTTGGGGTCATCACAACACAGTTCACGATAAACCCAAATCACATACCATTAATTATAGAATCTTCACTGAAAACAGATCAATATATATAATCGATATCAATTTCCATACCCGACTACTAGTATAAATGGAATAACGACAAAGCCTTTTAAATTCCATATATATTAACAGTCTTCCTCCACAGAAGTTCACTTCGATTATTATCAAATCGAATTTCATTCAATTCCAATTTAATATATTAAATTGAAAAACTTTACTTTGGAAAATTCCCATTAGATCCTAATAAAAAGATTTGTAAATTCCAAATCACATTTCATTGTCAATCGGGTTAAAGAACAAATGTCGTTAAAACACAGTTCACAATAAACCCAATTCACATTCCATTTTATTCCAATTAAATGTTAATTAACTGGAAACTCTAATAATCTTAATTAAAGATTTATTCTTTTCACACGGGGTTTAAGAACAGTTTTATTTAAGACACCATTCACGATAAACCCAAAATACAATTCTTTAATTTAATTCCATTTAAATATTAATTAATTGGGAACTTTCACTAAATCTTAAATTAAAGATTTATTCTTTTCTCAACTGGGTTTAAGAACAATTTTAGTAAAGAAACCGTTCACGAAAAACCCAAAATCCAATTTGACATCAAATACATGCCTCTGAATAGAAATTATATCGGCTTATATTCAATATCAAATTCTGAAACCAACAAATATCGTATTGGAAATAAAAATATAAATATATCTTCCAAATTTCCATAACATTATCCGTATAATCACGGAATCCAATATCGAAATATTTCGAAGATGATTTCCATTCAGATCCACTTCAATTAATATATTGGAAATTCTGGTTATATTAAAACCATTCACAAATCCAATTTATTTTAATAAAAAATAATTGGATTTTAACTCTAGTTAATAACTAGTTCATTTCGATAAAATATATTTTTATCTTTTTAAATATGAAAATTTTCATGCTAATTCTCTTCAAATCATTTATTATGATTTTACACAAATTATTAATATTTTTAATAATTTTATTAAGGCCCTTGCAGTCGATTTCCATAAACGATCATCGAACTTCACTGACAACGACCTTTTCCAAATTTGATTTGGACATAATTCCAAATCCAACCGTTAGATTTCAAATCTCTTGTACTCGTTGGAAAGCTCTTTTCGATACAAACCCAATGGTTCCGGTTTTAAGAGAATCCGACGGTCGGATCTCCCACAATGTCAATTCGAAGTCAATGGTCAAAATTTGCGAATGGACTCGGCGCGACGCGTTCTATTAATGCCATTAAATATATATAATATATATTATATCTATTTCATCGATTTCCATTTAAAACGTATTTTATTGATCGTTTTAAATTCATTTTAAAACGGTTTCAACTTCATATTCAATTTTAAATCAAAATTGAATATTCAATATCATTTATATATAAATGATAATATTTTCAAAATATCGGATTTTAAATCATTTCCTTTTCGATATTCATTACAAAAATGAATAAAATCAATATAAATATCCTTCGTGTCGAAATAGCGCATAACTACTCAACACAACTTTATATACTTAAATATTTTCGTGTACATTTCAAATCGGACATCAAAAATCATATTTTGATCCATCACTAAATATTATTTAAAAATATTAGTTATTTTAAAATATTCATTATTCATCATTTTAAAATATTCCTTCTTTCCAAATTGGAATCAAACACAGCCAATTACCATATAATTTCATTTATATGGATTTCGTACACATATGTACACAACAATAATTATACACAGTAAACCATCATCCAGAGTACATCACACAACTGCATAAGCATTAAATATAAATAACTAATGCTTACAATAGCCGGTCAACCAATCGATTGACATACAGCTAAATATTGGGATTAGTGTATGTTTAATATCATCCCAATACCCGTGTGGGGTTTTCAAACAACAAATACTGACTATTATTTGTGCAGTTGGGCAATTTGTAGAATTTATCGTCCCAACCAGTATCAGTTAAATGGGTGTACACAAACAAATCGTCCGATTTGTAAATGAATATTTATTTTCAACACATGACCATTTTATATGGTTCATATATTCAATAAAAATTTATATTTTATTGTTCAAATATTTTATTTCATACATGAATATTTTATATAATTTATTCGTTCAATAAAAATGATATTTTTATTGTTCAAATATTTTATTCCACCTATGAATATTTTTATATATTATATTCATTCAATAAAAATGATAACTTTATTGTTCAAATACTTTATTCCATACATGAATATTTATATAGTATATTCATTCAATAAAAAGGATATTTTTATTGTTCAAATACTTTATTCCATACATGAATATTTTATATATTTTATTTCACATCACAACACAATACAGTCCAAACAAACAATCATGGTTTGTACAATAAATGGTGTCGGGTGCTGCTAAGCACCGTCTACATCCTAATATATATTTTACTGGGAAATAAATAGAGTGAGAAGATTTTCTCATAGTCGGTTTTCACTCCGCCAGTTTTATTTCTGAATTTCTGAACAATTTGGATTTGAATTTGCCCGAAATTCTAATGTGGTCGAAATTGGGCCCGGTTAGTCTTGTTTTGAAGCTTTTGTCCCCACGATCGCAACAGATCCAAAATCGCTGAATTTGGACCTTGTATGGAAAAGATATGTATTTTTAAACGTTGATTACCAAAAATTGAAATAATTAATTAACTAAAATACACTTTCTTCCTCATTCAGTTCCTCAAGCCGATGAAAACTCGACCTAGCTCCAAACCGTTGACCAACATTGTACTCCACTCAAAGCCCTTGACCGCCGATCGGTCATCACCCCTCGAAACGCCGCCACCCCGCGCCCCCACGCCATGAACGGCTTAAGATCTGATCGCCTCGTCTGACCAGAAATGGCGGTTGAACGTGGTGACTTCACGAAAGAAATTTGAATAATTTACTCAATGAAAATTAGTCAAAGAGGTATGGATTTGAAGAGGTGAGATTACTCTTGGATTTGCTTCAGAAAGTTCTCAATTCCATTGAGTGGATTTGGAGAAATCGAAGCTCGAAATTTCGAGCAATTTAGGCCTTTCATCTTATTGAACGGCGGCTCCAGAAATTAGAGAATAGGGTTTTTCTGATTGGTGGAAAAAATATATATTATTTTTATTTTATTTAATTCTTTTTAAAAGTCGAAATCATGAACTCCAAATCAAACCCAACGACTGTCGCCACTAGCCAAATACCCCCCATTCCGGATATAATGGAATATGTTTCACAAGCAAATTCGACTGTTTCAATCAGTTTTTATCAAAATTAAAATATAAATCAATATATATTGAATTTAAATGCACATTTCAATTTACTATGGCCACATACTGACTCCAAAAATTGCCAAAAAAAATTTCTAATTATGTTTAGATGATACGGTCCTAACAAAACTAATTTCATCGAATTTGGAGACCGTTTGAAAAATGGCCATTTTCTGGTCGATTCAATTCAAAGGAAATTGGCAGAACACGTTTTCTTTTGCCACGCTCACATATTAATTCCAAAAATAATGAAAATTGGAATCTAGCAATAATTTGACATTCCAGATCCAACAAAAGTGTTTTCATCAAAAACGGAGGTCCTTTGCAAAATCGCTATTTACTATATTAAAATATGTATATAAATTCCATAGCGACTATTCTGAATTTTCAACTGGACATAACTTTTCATTCCCATTATGAAATCATGATTTTTCACATTCATTGGAAAGATATTTTCATATAGACTCAAATATTTATGGTTTCACTGAAATCTGGTTTATTTTGAATCATGTACATTCATTTGAAATTTGAAATCGAATTTTCAAACTGCCTTGCCATTTCAGGCTCGGTTTATAATTAAAATAAATTTATTCATTCTAACTTTGATTAAAATAAATTTTTACTCATTATATTTAAAATAAATCATTTTAAATATTCAAAACCCATTAAAATAGCTAAAATAAATTTTTTAAATTGGTTTCGATTTTCCAGCCTGTTACAGTTGATGCCTGGATCAATGATACCTGGATCTCATAAATGTGATGCAATGGATTGATGATACATATGGATCATTCATACCCGGATCCCTCATACACAAAGATGTGTTAACCTGATGCTCAAGTCATGAAATATGGGTTTGCATGGATCGCCCACAAACCATACTAGTGAAGACATTTAAACCTGAAGCTCTAACCCATGGATCGCTTATATCTGGATTGTGTACACATGTAGATCATTTATATCGGGATTGCTCACGATCCATGCATGGAAGGGACATAGGTCATTTTCTCCAGGAGATGGACCGTAAGTAAACATGGATGAACCATGTACACTTCACCACAAACTCCAAAATGCTCCTACCTTTATATTAATACCAGACCACTTCCACATAAAAGAGGTTAGATTTTCTCCCACCAAAGCTCTGCCATTATTGATCTCAAGCCTCATTCTTCTCCAGAGACTACTGAACTTCTTCGCCGAGCTTAATTATCGAGATTGAATAAGATAATCATCGATATTCGTGGAATTCGAGTGTGTTTCAAATGTTGAATTGTGTAAATCATTGAGAATTGTTGTAATTGAAGATCAATATTGTAACTGGATGTGGAGAAATTAATGAAATGCATTTTCAAAGTTGACGTCGGCCTAATCCGCAGCTGAACCACTTCAAATTCTATTTTCTGTTGTACTTTTCTGATAGTTACTGCTCTTAACTTTACTTTTTTTCTGCAATTGAAAGGTGTTTTCACACCTCTCTAGGCGTTAGCTCATTTTTGGTGTCAACAATGATAGTAAAAGCGTTCTAGTAAAAAAAAATATCGATTTGTTGAAGTCAAACGAGCAAATTGAGAGTTCGAGAATTCAATATAGGTCGTTACGATCAGAGTGAGATGCCAAATTGTCCAAGTAGTGATGATAGTATCTTATTGAACTAACTTTCAAAGGGTACTCGTACCCATAACCGGAATTAAAATTGGAAAAGGTACCAATTTAGGTATGTTGTTTATGATTGAATGGCAAACAAATGATTAATTGTAATCTACAAGCAATAATAAAAAACGATGGAGTACAGACTTCATTTCTAAGTGCTGTAAATCCCTTATAGATATTAAAGTCCCTAAGATTTTCTTATGTTATTTCAGTTGTCTCCGTGATCACAATTGTGCAAGCAGCATAAAAAAGTTATGGTTTTAATAGCAATCTGCAATACAAAATTATTCGCCTTAGAGCATAACATCAATTTAGATACAAATAAACTCCAATTCGATCACTTAGTTTTTAAATGAAATATCCAAAAAAAAAAGTAAACTTAAGGGATGATCATACTCGTCTTAGAGCATAACAGTCCGGACTTTGCATCATTGCATGCTTACATCCATCGTCAGTGTTGTTAAATTTGTACGATTATCCGATTCTCATTTGCATCAATATATTCGTTTGAGTCTGTCCGATTTTCATTTAGAACACACTCTAGAAATATTTCTGTTTGAGTCTGTTTGATTTTCATTTAGAAGAACGAAATTTATATGAGAAAAAAAATCTCATTTGATCCATGTTCATTCAAATTTATTTGAATTTCTTGCGATTCAGCCTATAATTGAAGAAGTGTCTATTAAAAAAAGAAAATTTGATATAAATAGTGTTGTCCGTCCGTGTCTCTGTGTCTATATGTCTAATTGTCAATGTTCATTCGATTTTATATAGGGCATGAGTTAATACAATAAATTTTGTACAAATATAATTATCTATCATCCACGTCTTGTTCACTAAATCAACAATCAAATAGGATGGATTCTTAACTACTACGCTATAAGGGGAAGGAATGGAGTAAATTGGACACAATAGATTTTAATAAAACTAACTAGAGGGGCGTTGACAAATAATAGGACAACTAAGTCAATATTGTTCAACTGCATGGTAACAGGTTACAGCTTACGACTTAGTAAATGGTTACAAACGTAAAATAACACTAGCAAAACCTAAAAACAAGAAAATATATATGGCAATCACATACCCATCAACTAAAGATGATTTAGAAGAAAACTCAGTGGTAGTTTTTTTTTATTTAATATATATATATATATATATATCCAGTCCAAAGTTTGAAATTATTATCGTCGATCAGTACAATGATCAGATTGCCGAAAAAGATATAATTAAAATGGTACTAATTGGTACATATTCTTGAAAGCTAAGCTCTGTTTGATTTCATTTTCAAATTTTAGTTTTTAGTTTTTGAAGCTTATTTCCAGTTTGAATGTTTTTAATAGTTTGAAATATATATTTGGTTCTACCATTTTGAAAAATTGATTTTAAGTTGAAAATATAAAATGAGCTACCAAAATAAAATTGAAAATTTCAAATCTAGGTAGAATTTGACTACAACTGAGCACACATATTAATATGATATGCAACTAATGACAAACAATTAATGCAATTACATATATGAAAGTTGAAACGATAAGCAACAAAAGTAGCAATTCAAATCGATAACCCATTTCTTAATTACCACTTTATGAAATAGAAATAAAAAACATAGACATCGCATAAATACACAACAAATCAGAAAAAGGAATTAACTATATGAGCAAAACAATGATAATATTGACATGCATACTACAATATTTTTTAAACAATCACATCAGCACCTACCTAAATTAGTCTTGCAATAATAGTACTATTTATTTAAAAATAATACTACATTTAAGATAAAACATATGTAACCTAGGCTAAAAAATCAAAAAACCATACGACACCACTTCTAAGTAGCCTATATTTCACTAGTCATGGAAAGCTTATCCAAACAAGCTCTGTAGTTTGATTCCACTGACTGCCGCAATTAAAGAGTTATAATAATATCAGTAGACTATATGAAGTAATGACATTCTCTAAATTTATGATAAGTGAAAACAAGTGCAAGCCAAAAATATTGCACTAAATCGAATGCATACATGTCCAACAATAAGCGTAATAACAATAAATTGGTAGAAGTTGTTACTAAAACATGTGACATGAGCAGGGGTAATGGATCAGATATCTATTATTAAACTAATTTTCTATAGGAACAAAATATTCATATTTTATAAGTCGTGGACTAATCATAAAAATTCAAACTTTTTGCATGGTTGCAAGATTACAATCGGTATTCCTGTATATACAAATATAGTATACAAACACATCTCGAAATACAATTTGTAATCATATCATGATATTAAAACATGATATACATACATATCAGGATATACAAGAATACTACCAATATATCATGTTTGTATATCATGATTTGTATATCATGTTTGGATGGTTAGAGGATTACATGATTTGATGCAAGATTGTTTAAAAAATATGTTAATGCGTTGTTAATATGCAGACGCAGTGAAAAGTGAGAGTACAAGCAATAATGTAAACTCAATAAGCAGATTAAATGGCAAACAGGTGATTTCGAATATGGTGATTGCATGAGTATCAAATGTATTCAGCAAAGACAAAGTGATCATGATATTTTATAAAATTTCAGATGGACTAGTCACCAGTATATCAACATTCTTGCATGTCAAAAACCTTAAAACATTTGCTCTAACTAAAGAGCATACCTGCATGTTAAAACTAAAACAATATTTCTCAGGTTGAGCTACAAACAATCAAACATGAAATAAACATTATTCAGCAAATATTTGAAGGCAAATTGATTTGCGTGACCTAACAAAAGAAAATTCTCAGCTAAATGGCATCGAATATATACTCTAAACCAAGAGTCCGTTCCATTATACCTTGCATGTTAGTCAAATGTCATCGATTGAACACAAAGAAATGAACATATGGAAATTCTTATTGAAATAGAATGTGTATTACGAGTCAAATGTCAATACTTCATATTATGTGTAGCTCATGTCAATTCTCGTATGTACAAGTTGTTGAAATATTTGTTTATTTCTAGTTACTTATGGTACTGACTATGTTTTATGAAGTAACAAATAGCAAATAATCAGTTGAAACATGCCTCACTTGAATTATTGTTTTGAACAAATTGTAACATGTGTAATGTCTTATTCTTCATACATTATCTTAGTCAAAAATATTATAACAAAACTTTTTTTTTTTGCTTTAAAGGTGGTATAAATCTAAGTTGAAATTATGGTGTAAACAAAGAAACAAATAGATAAAGTTACGTTAGGAACGTAGGGTAGAATAATAAAATCATTAAACAGTTGTAGTAGCAATTTTCTAAACAAAACTCAAGCAAATGCATATGTAGTTTTATGGACTCATTCGTGCTCATATACGAGTCAAAAAAGCCGAGAAATCCAAGTGTTACTAGTGTAATAAAACTGCATCTGACCTGATTTATTGGAAAGGTGGCAGATATTTATAATTAATTAGCAATAAATCTAAGGAAGTTCAACTTTACTACTCATACTCCTCTAACACATGAGAAAAATGCATGCTTAACAAGTAAAGGCATTATAAGACTACGGAGGAAATAAGAAAATATCAGTAAAAAATTATTCTCTACTTTCTAGAAAAGAAAGATTCGAGAGAAACAAATTAAATGAATCATTATCAATATGTTTATGGAACTAGGGTTGCGATACTCACTAATATTACACAACTTCTTTTATGAATTAGGATCCAGCACATATCAAACGCGAAATTATTTCTCTATCGTTTCAATCTAATAATCAAATACCTAATTCACAAAAATTAACCAAAGGGATCCTCAAATCATTCTCTCTTAATCCTAGATATTATTAGTTTGAAACAAACGAGTTAACCATGAAAAAACATACAATCTACCTGATTTTTGGCATAATATATAAAGAAGAAGTGGATTTTGCTCGCGACCTAATTTGAGTTTTTGCCGCCGTGAATCATAGGCGGGGTTTTAAACACGTTTGTTTTGTTTTTAATATTCGGGTTTTAAGCCTTTTCATAGTGAGCTGAAAATAGGAAGAACGATAAAATACAGTATTTAAATTTCTTTGTTTAGCCCATTTTCAAAAATAGTTGTTTTCAAAAATATTTTTTTACAAAAGAGTAAAGCAAACAAGTTCTCATTATTTTTTAAAATAAAAAAATTAAAATTAGTCTAAAAACGTATAACCAAACAAGCCCAGTTGATTTTAATTTCAAGGCATCGAACAAAAAACCAAAAGTTGACTAAAGCGAACTTAGTTTCTCAAATCTCTCTCTTAATTCTAAAAATATTGTGGGAACGTTGCAATAACTTTTATTTTTTTAAACTTGAAAATATGACTCATATTGAGAAAAAATCAATATTTATAGTAAGAAAAAAAAAATTGGTGTGAATAGCAATTTTTTCATCAAATTTATAGATAAAAAATGACATTTTGTTAAACACATTCAGCATTTAGAAATTCTAACATATGTAACCAAATTCAAATTCTCCTTTACACTCTTAAACGAAAAAACAGATTTTTTTTTCTTTCTTTTATTAGTTGAAATAAGATAACAAACTGGGAGTAGTCAGCAATTATTCATTGAATACTGCAAAATATATATACACACTAAACAAATTAAAGCGATGTTTATAAGAATTATGGTATACCTATAAACAAAGTAATTGAATGGCATATTGTCATCCTAAATATACAATCATAATTGCAGCTAATAACCCCAAAATTAAACTAAAGATGATAAATTAGAAATTAGGTATACCTAAAATCAGATCAGATTTGAGAGACTGAATATTTGAAATTGTTCCGCTTGTGTGTGTATTCGGTATTCCCCTTGCGTGCGTATGCCGTATGCGGTATACCCTTGCGTGTCTTCAGCTTTGTATGCCCTTGTTCTCTTCCCTGTTGCTCGCTTCGCCCCTGTTCTCAAATGCGATATTTAATTTCGCATTTTCCCCTTTCGTTCTTTTTTTTCTATACGCAAGATGAATTTTGGTGCCCTATAAGCCGATGATGCCCTGTGCGTATGCCATTGCACTAGGCCAGGGCAGTCTATGCCCTTGAATACACTGATACTGAAAGCGTTCTAGTAAAAAACACAAATGTTTGTTGAAGTTAAGCTAGCAAAGTGAGAGTTCGAGAATTCAGATTAGGTCGTTGCAGTTAGTGTTAGATGTCTAATTGTCCAAGTAGTAATGATAATATATTATCGAACTAACTTTTAAAGGGTACCCATACCCAAAACTAGAATGAAAATTGTAAAAGGTACCAATTTAGGTATGTTGTTTATGATTAAATGGCCAACAAATGATTGATTGTAAACCACAAGCAATAATGAAAAAAAATGGTGGAATTCAGACTTCATTTGTTAATACGTTTAAATCCCTTGTAGATATTAAAGTCCCCAAGATTATCTTATGTTATTGAATTGTCTCCGTGATCACATCAGTGCAAGCAACATAAAATAGTTATGGTTTAAATAGTAATCTGCAATACAAAAGTATCCATAGGCTAATTTATATATTGGAATAAACACCAATTTAGACACAAATAAACTCTAGTTCAATCTCTTGAGCATTAAATGAAATATTCAAAAAAGTAAACTTAAGGGGTGATCATACTGGTCTTAGAGCACAACAATCCAAACTTTGCATGTTTACATCCATCGCTAGTGCTATTAAATTTGTACGATTGTCCGATTCTCATTTGCGTCCATAACTGAAATATATTCGCGTTTGAGTCCATCTGATTTTCATTTACAACACAAAGTAGAGATATTTCCCTTAGAGTCCATCTAACTTTCATTTAGAACAACAAAATTTATATATTAAAAAAATCTCATTTGGTCCATGTTCATTCAAATTTATCTAAATTTCTTGTAATTCAGCCTGTAACTAAAGAATAGTCTACTAAAAAAGAGTAAAATTTAATATAAATAGCGTTGTGCCTCCATGTCCATTTGACCCTGTCTATATCTAATTGTCAATGTTCATTCTATTTTATATAGCACACAA
This sequence comes from Allium sativum, assembly GCA_030737875.1. Classification (NCBI taxonomy): domain Eukaryota; kingdom Viridiplantae; phylum Streptophyta; class Magnoliopsida; order Asparagales; family Amaryllidaceae; genus Allium; species Allium sativum. Next base: position 1,003,507,789 of record CM060909.1, read on the forward strand.
GTTAATACAATAAAATTTATACAAATATAAATCTCGTTTGATCCGTGTTTGGTCCGAATCTATTTAGGATTGAAACTGAACATACATGTTTCCATAGTTCCATTCCAATCCGACCAATTTACCTCCTTCTCGACCACTAACTTTGACCACTAAATAGAAATTATTTATTCTATTTATATTGCAGTATAAAAAAAATCTTCACATTTCATGTTCAACCACCACATAGGTGCACAAATTATGTTCCTTCACTTCTGGTACAACTACAATGATCTATCATCCACGTGTTGTTCAGTAAACCAACAAATAAATAGGATGAACTACTACGCTATAAGAGGAAGGAATGGAGTACATTTGACACAATAGATTTTAATAAAATTAAGTAGGGAGAGTAACAGGTTACCAACGCATAATAGCACTAGCAAAACCTGAAAACAATAAAATATATATGGCAATCACATACCCATCAACAAAAGATGATTTATAAGAAAACTCAGCGGTAGTTTCTTTTATAACTATCCAGTCCAAAGTTTAAAGCTATTATCACCTATCAGTACAATATCAGATTGCTACAGAAGATATAATTAATTAAAATGGGACTTGGCACAAATTCATGAAAGCTAATATCTAAATTGTTTCTCTTTTGCAGTTTTAGTGATTTTTCTCTATGTTTTGTTATAACTGCCGTAGAAGTAGCCAAGGCCATATTCATGAATGCATTAATGTGATTAGATTTGATGAATATTAGAATGAACATAAGAAACCAAAAAACTGTTTTGAGACATGATATAACTTTATTGATAACCTCAGCAGCTCAGAGTACAAAATATTTGGTACTTAAGAAAAACAACAACAATTACTAGTATCATCATTGCCCGGAACTAAATCAGTGCACTTTCCACCAACAAAATGAAGATCAATACAAGCCTGATTGCAGTCTGGGAAGTTCTGGCGTGGACCTTGAGGAATAAGACGCTCATCATCTATAACATACCTTGCATCAACACTAACTATATAGAGAAGAATAACAAAGACAATAGAGCCGGTACAATAGAGCCATTAGAGTGTGAACACGTTTTTATCATATTTAGCATGCTTTGTCATTATCTACTAGCCGTTAGGCTCATGCATATTTGGTATTTTTAATACTAGCCGTTATGCCCATACATATTTGGTATATTTTGTACTAGCCGTTGGGCTCATAGCACTATATATATGTGCCCTTTGTATCATGTTTTGCATCAATAAAAATTGCAATTGTTCCTCTCTAATAACTCTCCTCCTCATCCCTTAATATGGTATCAGAGCCAAATTGCCGAAAGGCTTAATCATCAATCAGAAAGTTGTTTTTGTTTTATGGCCAACAACAATGAAGTAACCTCCGCTGTTTCAGGAAGTATGGGGTAAAGTGCTCCACCTAACCATCATGACCTGATTAAACCAAAAAACCAAATTATCACCACATCTCTAGACGAAGACAATTACATTCTATGGAAATATCAAGTAGAGATCGCTTTAAGAGGGTATGATTTAATGTAGTACATTAATGGGACAATAACAGTCCCACCAGTGACGATAACCAATTCGGAAGGAGAAATTGTGCCTAACACAGACTACACAAAGTTTCAAAAACAAGACAGCCTCCTCTCCTCATGGCTCCTATCGTCAGTAAGTTCGAATTTATTATCACAAATAGTTGGATGTAGCACGTCTTATGAAATATGGAAAACAGTTGAACAAATTTTCAGTTCACAATCAGCTGCTAGAATCATGCAATATAGAAGGGAATTACAAAATTCTAGAAAAAAGGAGGCAAGCATGAAAGAATACTTAGGAAAAATTAAAAATCTGTGTGACAAACTAAATGTTGTTGGTCATAAGATCAGCGACAATGAGCAAATCCTATTTATTATTGGTGGATTAGATGAAGAATATGAATCTCTAGTAACTGTGTTAGCCACACAACAAACTTTACCTGATTTACAGTTCGTTCGATCAGCACTCCTTGCTCATGAAGGCAGAATTGACCAAAGAAAAACGGCACAAAATAAGTTCTCTGCCAATTATACCACAGTCAGAAATAAGCAGATACAAGGAGATAACAACAACTATGGTGTGAAATGACAAATATGCCAAAAGTTTAGTCACATGGCAAACAAATGTTACTTAAGGTATAATTCAGACACAGGTAGACAACAGGCAAGCCAAAATTACTTTTCACAAAGAAGAGCACAAGCAAATATGGCAACAACAGGGAATTCAACTCAAAATAATAATAACGCAAACCGAAGACATAATGCTGCAGATGATGATGAAGTAAAAAATGAAGACAATGGCTTCGAAGAATGGTACCCTGACTCAGGAGCGACCCACCACATAACTAGCAATCTTCAAAATTTAAACATTGGGAGCAGAAATTACACAGGTATGAGAAATTTGCATATGGGTAATGGTAGTACTGCTAGTATCACACATATAGGCAAAGGGACTATCTTTGGGAAAAGACAACTCAAATTAAACAATCTTCTTAGGTTACCTACGATTAATAAAAATTTGTTAAGTGTATCAAAATTTGCCAACGACAATAATGTTTACTTTGAATTTCATCCTAAGTTTTGTTTAGTTAAAGATTCCCTAAATCATGAAATATTACTTCGAGGTAACCTATACGATGGTTTATACAAATTCAAGACTGCAAACTCAAGTGGAGAATTCTCGTACAATAATGTAGATGCTAGTAGTGACAATGACTGTATTAGGAATAGTTGCAATAACATTGATTATGACAACAATAGCAATGAATGTAACATGATTTATTCTTGGCATATAAAATTAGGAGATCCTAATCTGGAAATTGTTAAGACTGTTCTGCGTAATGATAACATTCATTATAAAAATGTACCTATCAAACACACATGCACGCACTGCCAACTCGGCAAGAGCCACAAGCTCCCTTTTAGTGATTCTGAAACCAGCTATAATGAGCCACTGGAACTTATAGCCGCTGACTTGTGGGGACCTGCGCCTCTAAATTCATATCAGGGAAACAGGTATTATCTTTCTTTTGTGGATGCTTATTCTAGATATACTTGGATATACATGCTGAAAACTAAATCAGAAGCTTGCAATACAGTTATGCAATTTATAACTCATGTCGAAAAACAAATGAACAGTACTGTTAAGGTTATTCAGACAGATGGGGGAGCTGAGTTTAAACCTCTAACTAATTACTTTCTCAAAAGAGGGATCAAACTAGATTAACTTGCCTGCATACATCCGAACAAAACGGTTTAGTCGAAAGAAAACATCAACACATAGTAGAGACTGGTCTAACTTTGTTATCACAAAGCTCATTACCCATGAAATATTGGAATGAAGCTTTCTACACATCTGTACTCCTCATTAACAAGTTGCCAACCAAAGTCTTAAATAATGAAAGCCCAGATGAAATGATATACAGTGTTAGACCAAAATATGATTTTCTGAAAGCCTATGGGTGTCTATGTTTTCCATGTTTGAGAGACTATAACAATCATAAACTAAGTATGAGATCAAGCCCATGCACATTCATTGGGTATGCACAAAACCAAAAAGTTTATAAATGCATGGACAAAAATGGAAAAATATATGTTTCTAGGCATGTGATATTTGATGAAAACAAGTTTCCTTATGCAGAAAAGCAAATCGGCAAAAAGGATGGGGAACAAAGCATAAACAATAACATACGGTTCGAGCCATTCATTACTAAACCACCTTCAATTGATAGAAATGAAGAGCAACAACGCACAAGCAATTTAAACACCGAGGAAGAAACTATGGATCAAACAAACGAGCAAACCAATGAGACACACAATGACTCAGAAGATACAAACATACATCAAAACATGCAGCATAGTGAAGATACAAAAAACAACAACCATGTTGACAATACCAGCAACAATGATACACAGCAGCAAACACCACCACAATCAACTGGACATCACATGATCACTAGGTCAAAGAGAGGCATCTTCAAACCCAAAGTATATAATATTTCTGCCAGTGAGATCGAACCATTGAATTTCACTCAGGCTATAAGATCAAACAAATGGAAGGAGGCAATGGACACTGAATATAAAGCTCTCATAAAAAAACAACACTTGGAGCTTAGTGACTCAACCAAAACACAAAAATGTGATTGGTTGTAGGTGGACATACAAAATAAAAAGAAAAGAAGATGGATCTATTGACAAATACAAGGCCAGACTGGTTGCAAAAGGTTACGCGCAACAATTTTGTTTTGATTTCAATGAAACTTTTTCCCCAGTCATAAAACCCACAACCATCAGAATTATACTGACCATTGCTCTAAATAAAGGATGGAATGTGAGGCAACTGGATGTCAACAATGCTTTTTTGAATGGGGAATTGACTGAAGAGGTATACATGCAACAGCCTGAAGGATATGGTACTGGTGATAAAGTATGCAAACTACACAAAGCAATATATGGCTTAAAACAAGCTTCGAGAGCTTGGTATGAAAAGATAAAGTCAACTTTGTCTAACATGGGTTTCTCACAAGTTAAATCGGACAATTCTCTATATATGAAGAAGGGCATACATGGAACTGTGTTCATTCTAGTATACGTTGACGACATGCTAATAACAGGAGACAACAGCAAAGAAATAAACAGAATCGTTCACAAGCTGGATCAAAATTTCGCCATTAAAGACTTGGGGGAACTAAATTTTTTTCTTGGAATACAAGTGATTAGGAAAAACAATGGTGAATTAATATTATCCCAACAAAATTATATCACTGAAATACTGCAAAGGGCAAATATGCACAAGGCAAACTCATTACCTACGCCTATGATTAGTAACCTAAGACTATCTAAGCATAAAGGAGAAGCTATCGACAATGCCAAACAATATAGAAGCATAATAGGAGCGTTACAATACGCAACTATTACTCGACCAGACATATGCTACAGCGTCAATAAACTCAGTCAATACATGCAGAACCCTTTATCAGAACATTGGATGGCATTAAAGAGAGTTTTACGATACTTACAAGGCACAAAACATTACGGTATACGCCTAAATTCAGAAAAGGAACTTAACTTACAGTGCTTTAGCGATGCTGATTGGGCCAACGATATTGACGATCGAAAGTCTGTCCCAGGATACTGCGTTTACCTCGGTTCCAATATCGTTTCCTGGTGTACGAAGAAACAACAGACCACATCAAGATCTAGCACAGAGGCTGAGTACCTTGCACTGGCAAGCGCTACAGCCGAAATCATGTGGATAGAATCACTGATGGAGGAGCTTGGTTTCACTCCAAGACGAAAGCCGGTCATTTGGTGCGATAATAAGAGCACAGTATCTTTATCTCTAAACCCTATTCAACATTCAAGGACGAAACATCTTGAAATTGATCTCCACTTCGTGAGAGAAAGAACACAATCAGGAAGACTTGCAATATGTCATGTGCCCGCATACTATCAGAGAGCAGATGCTCTCACAAAGGCCCTTTCGACCAAAAAGTTTATCGGAATGAGAGAGGAACTTCGCATTATCAGTGCAGGCGGAAGCCAGAATGAGCAAGGAAACCCTAATTCGAACTGAGGGGGCATAACAAAGACAATTGAGCCGTTACAATAGATCCGTTAGAGTGTGAACGCGTTTTTATCATATTTAGCATGCTTTGTCATTATCTACTAGCCGTTAAGCTCATGCATACTTGGTATTTTTAATACTAGCCGTTATGCTCATACATATTTGGTATATTTTGTACTAGCCGTTGGGCTCATAGCACTATATATATGTGCCCTTTGTATCATGTTTTGCATCAATAAAAATTGCAATTGTTCCTCTCTAATAACTCTCCTCCTCATCCCTTAATAAAGAAAGTGGTTAGTCTGATTCAAATATAATATTTACTAATTGTAACAGTTATGTATTCGCCTGAGCTGAGAACAAATGACATAAGAGCTAAGGCAGCTAAAAAGTAGATGAAAACTGGTTTAGTAGCCATTGATTATGAATATTTTTCTTTTCTCTGTTAATTTGAGTGCTTAAACTGAATGCATTCCATCCTTTATATAGCATTTTGTTCGCCAATCAAATAGAGAATACTGATTACAGATTCATGCATGTACTGGAGCAAAGAAATCGCTTTACCATATATTATTATAAACCCAATCTAATAAATAAATCTAATAAATTATGTATTTATTGGAAAATAAATATATATGTGAACGCATCCTAGCTGCCAGTTAAGCTAGTATCCGAGATTTTCAAAGTTATATCTTTAATGAATACGATTTTTCTTTTCTTTTTTAATTATATATTAATTAAACCTTCGTAGTTAAAGGTTTTATGCATTGTTTACAAAGATATAAATGAATTATTGTACCGTATAAAATTAATTCAATAAAGATTACAAGAGTATAAATATGTGTCTGTACACACATATATACAATGCAACCTTGCTGGTTAAGTTAATCACCAATACTTTATAAGTAATATCTTGAATGAACAAAAATTTATTTAATTATAATAATCCATCCTTCCTAATTATGGTCATAAGCACTATTTTTGTTCAAAGCACATTGAGTGTGACATCCTGTGAATTTCGACCATTTAAATATTAATTTATATTAAATTTTTGAGGAAAAAATATTTTTGATTTCTTAACGTAATAGACACACAACGATTTTAAAAAGATGAAATTTTTCTGATTGTAACAGGCAATTAAAATAGTGCAAGTTAAAAGTAGTTAGTGCTTTGCATTAAATCAAGTTAGCGCTTAAATGAAATTAAAATATATTTTGAGAAAAATAAATTATATATTTTTACTTTTAAAGTTAAGGATAATTCTATAAAGAGAATAAATGTAAATCTTGAAACAATAGTTTACTGTCATAGAATAATATCTGTGAACGATATAGAAATAATTTTCACCTTATACTGAAAAACTTTAATTTTGAATTTGAATTTGAATTTGGATTGCATGTATTTAGTTTAACTTAAATAAATTAGATCGATCGTTAAATTAAAAAATTCATAATGCATGGTATTCAACAACGTTTAAATAAGTAAATAAACAATTCTAATGTTTAGTACAAATCTACACTATTTATATAGGCACTTATGAGTATATATATTAAGATTATAGTGTATTATGTACTTATATATATATATATATATATATATATATATATATATATATATATATAAAGAGCGTTCAGTGGCATCCCTAATAGTGAGCACTCCGAAAGCCCCCTATAGAAACCAAGCATTTATCAAACCGACCGTTAGGGGGGTTTCCCTACTGTAAGAGACCAAAACCAATTTGTCCATACTAATGAATTTCACAACTAATCTCTCCATCACAAACATTTCCATCAAATTCTTCCCATTTATTCTTTCTTTGCTAACTATTTTCCCTTTTTTCTCATTATCGTCCGCAAATCTCCAACCGTATAACATTTCTTCTACGATTTTACTAATTTTTGGATTCAAATCACTCAGCGCAACATCCAAAATCCAAATCCTTCTTCCATGAACTTTATTTTCTTTCATTTTCTCCTCGATCGTCATTTCTCTGATTTTGTACTATTTCAATCGTCTTTCTGAAAATACAAAACTGGGTCATTGATGGGTCTCAACATCGTAAGTATCCCACCATCAACTCCAATATCTCCTGTTGTTGGTTACTCTTCCACATCCGTACTTCGTGAAAAAAAAACAAATCTCGTCATCTGGAAAGTAAAATTCTAAGCTTTTTAGTCCTAGCATAGAGGAAATTATAAAACGAATCTTACTGAACGAGCTAATAGTGTAAGTTTCCACAATTTATTCCTGAATTGATTTGAATTGTTACATATTTCTGTTTTGCTATGCAGTGAAATATAAAACTGATTTGATTAGCATGTTAAATAGTTCTATTTGATTTGTAATTGTTGGATATTTTGGTATGATTTGCTCCTTGTTGGGATCCCTCCTTAATTGGAGAGTTTCTAGAAAATTCTAGACGTTTCTAGAGAAATCTAGAATTTTCTAGAATGTTTCGGAGAACTCTAGAGAAGTGTAGAACCCTCTAGAAGCTTGTGGAAGAGTGTGGAACCCTCTAGAATATTCTGGAGACGTGTGGAACCTTCTGGAACCTTACAGAAGAGTATGGAAGAATAAAGAAGGGAATGGAAGAGTGTAGAGATTCCTATAGAGTGTGGAGCATTCTATAGAATCAATCTCTACCGTCGAATGCAAGTAATCTCCACCATTCATTATGAAGGTTGAGTAGTATAAATAGGAGTAGGAGCCCTATTACTAGCCATCCAAGAATTCAAGGAAGAAAGCCACTTCTTAGAGTGAGAAAAACACTTGAGAGTTAGGAAGCCTCTTTGAGTGAAAAGAGAGATAGCTTGAGAAGTATATATCCTTAAGCTTGAGTCGAGTGTGAGTTACTTTTGTAATCATATTCTTGTAATCCTACTATTCTTTTGTATAGTGGAAGAATCTCCATATTGGAGAATTATAAACTCTTGTGCTGCCGTTGCTACTTTTAATCTTAATTGCCTATCTTAACTTTCACGAAGCGGGAAAGACCGAGATTTCCCCAACAGTGGTATCAGAGCGAGGTTCATCTGTAGCCGTAATCAAGCTCGTGTAAGTTCAAGATGGAGGATAATGTCGCTCATGATGGAGACATGTTCAAGCTCACAGCCAACAACTACTCCTATTGGAAGCCAATGATGGAGGACCACTTGTATTGTAAGGATTTGCATGAGCCCATCATCTACAAAGATAAAGTGGCAGGGAAGAGTGATGCTCAATGGGAACTGTTGAACCGGAAGGCTGTTGCTATGATCCGTAAGTACATTGACAAAACTCTCTTCGAGCATGTTTCTACTTATACAAATGCCTATGAATTATGGACAAAGCTTGAGTCTATGATTCAGAAGAAAACGCCTCGCAACAAGGCCAATTTAGTTCGACGGTTGGTGAAATTGGAGTATAAGGATGGTCATAGTATGATTGAGCACTTGAATAACTTCAAGGGGCTCATAAATCAACTAACAAAAATTGATATGAAGATTGATGATGAGTTACAAGCACTTCTACTCCTCAGTTCCTTACCGGAAAGTTGGGACACACTTGTTGTTACACTTAGTAACTCAGCTCCGGAAGGAAAGTTAACTATGGATACCGTCAGTGATAGCCTTCTTGGAGAAGAAGCAAGGAGAATGGAACGAGATGAGTCTATTCATCCCAAAGCTAATGTTGTTGACAATCCGGGTAGGAATGAAACTCGTGGATGTAGTAAGAGCCGAAATCCACATCAATCTCGAGGAAGATCCAAGTCACGCTCGAAGATTACATGCTATTACTATGGAAAGATAGGTCACAAGAAAATGGAATGTCGAAGCTTCAAAAGAGACTAAAAGGCCGGTAATGTTAAGCCTGACCAAATAATCCTAACGAAGAAGCAAGAAGAAAAGAGTACTACTGCCATAGTATTGAAGGAAGATCTGCTATATCTCGTTGGTGAAAGTAACATTCTAAACATTGCTTGCGATGAGAGTTCTTGGATTATTGATTCTGGTGCTTCCTTCCATGTTACTCCACATGAAAACTTCTTCTCATCCTACCAAAGAGGTGACTTTGGCACGGTGCAAATGGGAAATCAAGATAGAAGCAAGATTGTTGGAATAGGAGACATCACTCTGACGACAAGCACCGGGTGCAAGCTTATTTTGAAAGATGTGAGGCATGTCCCAACCATGCGCCTCAGTCTTATCTCCGCTGGAAAGCTAGATGATGATGGTCTGATGAATTACTTTGGTGAGGGGAAGTGGAAGCTCACCAAAGGAAGTTTGACGATGGCTCGAGGAAAGAAGGTAGGCTCATTGTATGTAATGCAAGCTAAGCTATGCAAAGAAGAAGTAAATGTCTCTACTGATGATATGGACATATGGCATCAACGACTTGGGCACATTAGTGAGAAAGGTCTTCACATACTCATTCAGAAACAGCTCCTTCCTAACGTGAAAGGTAAACCACTTCATCCTTGTGCTCATTGTTTAGCTGGAAAACAACACAGGGTTGCTTTCCAAAGATCTTCTCCGCCCACAAGGAGAAAGAACATTCTAGACCTCGTGCACACTGACGTATGCTCGATGTCTGAGAGATCCATTGGTGGTGCTCTACATTTCGTCACCTTCATTGATGATCATTCAAGAAAAGTATGGTTGCACCTGTTAAAATCAAAGGATCAAGTGCTTGATGCCTTCAAAGAATTCCATGCTCTAGTGGAGCGTGAGACTGGACGGAAGATCAAGTGTGTACGATCAGATAACAGAGGTGAGTATAGAGGCCCTTTTGAAGTCTATTGCAATAAATATGGCATTAGGCTAGAGAAGACTCCACCCAAGACACCACAATTGGATGGGCTAGCCGAGAGAATGAATCGAACCATTGAAGAAAGAGTTCGTTGTGTGCTCTCTCATGCTAAGTTACCCAAATCATTTTGGGGAGAAGCTATAATGGCTGTGATCGACATTGTCAACCTCACACCATCAGTTCCTTTGGATGGGGCCATTCCTGAGGAAGTTTGGACGGGCAAGAGGGCTTCATATAATCATCTCAAGGTGTTCGGGTGCAGGGCATTTGTTCATATCCCAAAAGATGAGAGAGCTAAGCTTGATGCAATGACAAAGGAGTGTATCTATCTTCGTTCACCTAAGGATGAATTTGGGTACCGGTTGTGGGATCCAATTAACAAGAAGGTTATTCGCAATAGAGATGTTGTATTTTTCGAAGACCAAACAATTGAAGATATCAAGAATTCAGAGAGGCCAAGGTTGAGAAGCTATAAGAATACTGAAACTACTTTGGTTCGACATGAAGATAATAACACCCAAGAAAGTAGTGATGCTGAAGATCATGAAACTCATGATGAACCGGTCGAGGAAGAACCTCAATCTAGCACTCCAATCGCACCGGAGCCAAGACGATCCTCAAGGGACAGAAGAGCATCCAGCCGATACAACACAGAGGAGTACGTTACGCTCACTGATGAGGGGGAACCTCAAAGCTATAAAGAAGCAATGAGTGGTTGTCATAAAGAAGAGTGGAGAATAGCCATGCAAGAAGAAATGCAATCCTTGCATGAGAATAATACATATGAACTAGTGGAGCTACCAAAAGGGAGAAGAGCTTTGAAGAATAAGTGGGTTTATAGAATTAAGACCGAAGAGAACTGTTCAAAGCCTCGCTACAAAGCTCGGTTAGTCGTTAAAGGATTTGGACAAGAAAAAGGTACTGACTTTGAAGAGATATTCTCTCCCGTGGTAAAGATGTCATCAATCCGAGTTGTCCTTAGCCTAGCAGCCGTGCAAGATTTGGAGATTGAACAACTCGATGTCAAGACGGCATTTCTACATGGTGACCTAGAGGAAGAGATCTACATGGAACATCCTGAGGGATTCAAAGTTCCAGGCAAAGAAGATCTAGTGTGCCGCCTCACAAAGAGTCTATATGGACTTAAACAAGCACCAAGACAATGGTACAAGAAGTTCGACGCATTCATGGCAGAACATGACTTCAAAAAGACGGAAAGCGATCATTGTGTCTTCATAAAGAGGTATGTAAGTGGTGACTTTCTCATACTTCTGCTCTATGTTGATGATATGCTAATCATTGGACAAGATCGCATAAAGATAGCTGCTTTAAAGAAAGATCTAAGCAAGAGCTTTGCCATGAAAGATTTGGGACCGGCTAAACAAATCCTTGGGATGAGAATAACTCGTGATAGATCAAAAAGACTGTTGTGGCTATCCCAAGAGAGATATATCGAGAAAGTGTTGGAAAGGTTCAACATGCACAAATCAAAGCCGGTTAACACTTCACTAGCTGGGCACTTCAAGCTAAGTTCGAAGCAGAGTCCGACAAGTGAAAAAGACAAGGAGGAGATGAAGAAGAAACCATACTCATCTGTAGTAGGAAGTCTCATGTACGCAATGATATGCACAAGACCAGATATCGCTTATGCAGTTGGTGCTGTCAGTCGCTTCTTGGCTAACCCAGGGAATGAGCATTGGGTTGCAGTCAAATGGATCCTCCGATATCTACGTGGAAATTCCAAAAAATGTTTATGCTTTGGAAAAGGAAAACCTGTGTTCGAGGATATATAGATGCAGACTTGGCTGGTGACATTAATTCAAGGAAATCAACATCGGGATACTTAACCACTTTTGCAGGAGGAGCTATTTCATGGCAATCAAACCTACAAAAGTGTATTGCATTATCCACTACAGAGACAGAGTATATCGCAGCTACTGAAGCTTGCAAGGAGATGTTGTGGGTGAAGTACTTGTTGCATGAATTGGGAGTGGATCAAAAAAAGTATGTCTTGAAGTGTGATAATCAAAGTGTAATTTACTTGGCAAAGAATTCAACATTTCATTCCCGTACAAAGCACATTGATACAAGATATCACTGAATCCGAGGAGTTCTCGAGGAAAAGCAAATACACCTTGACAATGTTCACACAGATGAGAACTGGTCTGATATGATGACCAAGGTAGTACCAACAAAGAAGTTTGAAGATTGCTATCAAGGTGCCGGCGTACTACTACCCCCCAATTATGTCGGGAGGGGGAGATTTGTTGAGATCCCTCCTTAATTGGAGAGTTTCTAGAAAATTCTAGACGTTTCTAGAGAAATCTAGAATTTTCTAGAATGTTCCGGAGAACTCTAGATAAGTGTAGAACCCTCTAGAAGCTTTTGGAAGAGTGTGGAACCCTCTAGAATATTCTGGAGACGTGTGGAATCTTCTGGAACCCTTACGGAAGAGTATGGAAGAATAAAGAAGGGAATGGAAGAGTGTAGAGATTCCTAGAGAGTGTGGAGCATTCTAGAGAATCAATCTCTACCGTCGGATGCAAGTAATCTCCACCATTCATTATGAAGGTTGAGTAGTATAAATAGGAGTAGGAGCCCTATTACTAGCCATCCAAGAATTCAAGGAAGAAAGCCACTTCTTAGAGTGAGAAAAATACTTGAGAGTTAGGAAGCCTCTTTGAGTGAAAAGAGAGATAGTTTGAGAAGTATATATTCTTAAGCTTGAGTTGAGTGTGAGTTACTTTTGTAATCATATTCTTGTAATCCTACTATTCTTTTGTATAGTGGAAGAATCTCCATATTGGAGAATTATAAACTCTTGTGCTGCCGTTGCTACTTTTAATCTTAATTGTCTATCTTAACTTTCACGAAGCGGGAAAGACCGAGATTTCCCCAGTACTCCTGTGATTTCGATGTTGCATTGTTGCTTATAGTTATGTTAATACATCCCGATTAGGAGATAATTTGTTAAAAATACGTCATTTTAAAGGAAACTAGAAAATAATTCATTGATTATAAGCTTGAAATTTCAATTTTTTTGGACCAGCCCTAAAAAGAAGGGCCGATTACAAGGTGATGTGAATTGTATAATAACGTGACGAAGACATTAATTAGCTTATTAAACTTGCATGCATTTACAATGATTTGTGTTGATCAAGAAAAATGTCTATTAGTGTTTTTTACACATGTCTGCAAATGTTGTTTGTAACAATTGCTGCAATAGTGCAATATAAAATGTGTTGTCCTTAATAAAAATATTGTTTATAAGCTACAACTTTGCTGAATACAGTTTTTCTTCTGCTTAGCAGCAAATTTGTACCATACATGCTTATAAATCTCTTCGACTGTAGAACTAAAGCACATTAATTTTTCTTTAAACCATAAGCAAGCAATGAATACCTAAAAATGAAATAATGGTGGAGTCTGAAATAATAAATTTATCCCCAGTTTTGAGGATATATAACATATTATATGCTTTCATTAATTAGCGTCAGTATTTTTTCTCAATCACTATTCTTATTTACATGGGAAAATTATGCACGTTCAGTAATTAATAATTACTGTTACTTTTTGGATTTATAAATGAATCAAATTACAAAATCATAGTGCCAACAAATTATATCCACTTTTTCAACTGTGCATTTGATAATATTGTTTTAAAAAGTGCAACAGATAAATTCAATCATCGGCATCAGTTCAAAACAAAAAAAAAATTTGCCTACATAGCATAATAACATTTCTCTAATATCATACTGAAGTATTGAATATATTGAAATCTGATTTTTATTATGTACCATATTTTTTTTCTTTTCGTTCGTCTTTTACCACTTCAAAATTTACCAACCCAATTTCAAAATGCAATATGCGAATACGAAAATGAAAATTTTCCTAATGTGGCAACTTTTGTGTAATTTATTTGTTAGCAGTTAAATAGAAATAACCATGTAAGCAAATAAATTAATTGTTATATGGTTGATTAGGCAGTAATGCGGTAATTGATATATGCAGCTCATGCCAATAATGAATTTTTTGTCCCATATTTTTTATTATATTATCTTTCCATCTATTTTTTTCAATAAAACAATACTCATGCTCTCTAATATATTCATTTGAAATAGGAACCTGGAGCATGTGCAACTGTTTTCTCAATCACTATTCTTATTTACATGGGAAAATTATGTACGTTCCGTAATTAATGATTACTGTTACTTTTTGGATTTAGAAATGAATCAAATTACAAAACCATCCAACAAATTATATCCTCTTTTTTCAACTGTTAATTTGATAATATTGTTTTAAAAAGTGCAATAGATAAATTCAATCATCGGCATCAGTTCAAAAAAAAAAAATTCCTACTTAGCATAATAACATCTCTAATATCACACTGAAGTATTGAATATATTGAAATTTGATTTTTATTATGTTTTATGTACCATATTTTTTTTCTTTTCATTTATCTTTTACCACTTCAAATTTACCAACCCAAGTTCAAAATGTAATATGCGAGTACGAAAATGAAAATTTGATTAATGTGGCAACTTTTTGTGTAGTTTATTTTTTAGTAGTTAAATAGAAATAACCATGTAAGCAAATAAATTAATTGTTATATGGTTGATTAGGCAGTAATGCGGTAATTGATATATGCAGCTCATGCCAATAATTAAAATAAAACAATACTCATGCTCTCTAATATATTCATTTGAAATAGGAACCTGGAGCATGTGCAACTGAGGTGTATCTTCCTTTGCAGGATTCTTACTTTTGTTGATGCTGGAGGTAGGCCATGAACCATTTTGAAGCGATCTCAATATTTATACTAGTTATTACACTATGCAACTGAGGAAGTACATTAATATTGTTATTATTTTAAATCAGTGTCACAGTACTTGACAAATTGTAGTTTCTTAAAACAAAGATTTTAAGGAAAATATGCAAATATATGATAACTTAAAACTGAAATGGCAACATAATCTAAACAAAATTTCAATGCTTTTTTTACACGCGAAGTACTCTGACACCGAATATCATACTGATAACCAGTGCAATATGAAATCAAAAGAAATAACTAACTGAAATTATATAATAACTATGTTTTTAATATAAATCATTTTCTCCATTTTATCAAGTCAAAACCGTTCTTTTCGTTTTGCTCCATTTTTATTGTTGCAAACCACAGATCTGATCCTTGTATTAAATACAGCAAATTTTAGTTCTTCTCTTTTACCAATAAAAGAGTATGATAAAGCAATGGATGCTGAGAGTTTGAATCTTGGTGAACTGATATTGTGCTTAACCTTTGTTTAATAGTTTGATTATGTTAATACTATTTTGGATTCATTAACTTCAAGTTTCTGTTTTCCTATCTTCTTATTGAAATCTGGATGTTTGAAAAACTAATTCCTAGGGTGTATTTTGATAAATTGTTATAAGAGTTTTGTGCAGGTTGTTTCTGTGGAAGCTGCTTTTTTTGGGAATACCATCCCCGCGATAAGCTTCTACTTCCATTCTTGTTACGGTATGTTTAGTCATTTAGAATAAATAAATAAAAACCTTGGAATGTTGTTCCATAGTTTTGAAACCAGGAGGTCTACAATAGCACGAAAAGAAACAATCTGCGCAAAACTCTTATATTTATTTTCGCTACCTTCTACTTACTCTTTTTATTAGATATGAACTTGTAAATATTTATTTTAGTCCTTATGTGTTCCATTTTGGACGAAAGAAAAACGTTGTGCTTTTCTTAATTACTTTGAAGAAGCCTTTGTTTGGAAAATAAACGAGTTTGGCTTAGGCTTGCCTGGTTTGACCTCGGCTATGTAGTCGAGAACTATTAGGCTGAGTGGTAACACTGACTATGGAGTTTGACTTAACAGTAAGTTTTTATACATCATCCACCGTTGCATGCTTCAACATACTAAATGTGTACTTAAACCTACATGCAGGTGCAGTCTTACTCTTATGTTAGACTAAATATGGGTTATCTCTTCAAAACCATGCACTGTGTTATTGCCACATAGTAGTGATCTGGAAAAAAATATTATACCATCTTTGAATTAGTAGTGCCTTGAAAAAGCTATGGTTTTATGGTGAATATCTTGGTTTGTAATTTCCTATACAAGACTATGGTTAAAAGATGTCATTGGTACCAATATATAGCACTTGGATGTATCCTAAAATGAGACTTAACGGTTATGTGTAATAGAATATCCGCCGGATTGAGGTTTTGATGTTCTTCATATGAATTATTTTTGGTGTTACCCCCATTATGTCAATGAATTTCGGCATCATTTTCGCATAGCAGATATTTCCTCCGCGTTTCTTTCTTCCTCGAATCTATTCAAACTCCGACTCTTTCTCATCATGAAATTCCTTCTGCTCACGAAATTCCCCTCCGCGTTTCATCCATTCATCTCCAGCCAACGAAATCCGATCTGCAACATAAATTTTAATACCCGTTTGCTCAAAGATATATGTCCTATTTTCAGATTCGACTAGAGATCTAATTCCTAATTTCGACTGGAGATCTAATTTCAAGACAACATTGTTCTTCCTATCAACTTAATTATTTCAATAGCGGCTCTATTTGGTCATGGTGAAAGCAAAATTATTCCTTTTTTTTTTTTTTGCTATGTATTCCTTCACTCTTGAAAGTTTTTCGCCAGCGGTTCTATTTGTTCATGGTGAAAGCAAGAATATTCCTTTTTTTTTTTGCCAATCAAAAGGGAGTTGTTGGTCTAAACTAAACCTAGGGAAGGATCTATATTTACTCAGACTTTGGATTGCATATACGTACCATGAGGCTAAAAGTGATGCTTGTGGTTCACAAATGACCAGATTTGACAAGTATTGCAACAAATTATTTCTTCAGCAATACAACCAATCGATGATTAGCCGAGGTCAGTCCATTAAACCACATATTTCTTTATAGCTGTATTTTTTGTTAGAATTCCTGAAACTTGAACTCGTATATCTTTATGGTTTGGTGGATTCCTTTAAAAAAGATGAGGGTGTTTATTTGTCTCACAAGTTATTCTGCAATCTTGATGTGTATACTAATACATTTTACAAATATACTCTTAAGAATGGAAATGATTTATTATTGTGAATGAAATTTATTTAGAGAGAACTGCTAGCTCTTTAGAGAGCAGTTCTGTTTACCTACCTACACATTATGTATTGGTTTAACATCAAGATCATGTTAGTGCATGTCTTCAAATATTGGAATCATCACAATATTCTTATCATCCACTTATCACGATATTGGCAAATTTTGTGGTGAAGTATTGCAGTTTGGCATACACTACAACGACGAGGTTGAAGGCTCGACAGGTAACTAAGTGAAGGCTCATATTTTTAATGCAATGGTGAAATCAATAATTTAACATAAATCAACACAAAATTTGAAATATGTTATGAAAAATGGGTTAAGTTGATTAAAAAATTGTGTTAAAACAAACTAAAAATCAAAAGAGGAAAACAGAAAAATAGCAGTGGTGTTCCTTTTTTATGATTAAGGCAGTCTGGTGATTTTACTATAAATAAAGGAAACAAGAAATAAATTTTGATTTGTTCTAAGTGAAGTGTTTATAGATGCTTTTAATCAAAGTATTTGTCTCCTTAACCCCAAAAGAAAAAAGAAAAAAGAAAAAAACAAAATTTAAGCATGTGAACCTTTGTAATTTATAATTTACCCTCCTCAAACTATAATGTCCAACCGAAAATTGTTTTAAATGTGTGAATGATGTAAAATCAGTACTATGCTTTGAAAAATCGTCGATTCTTAATGTAATGATAATCGATAATATAATGCTTTCATATATGCAGGTGGAAGTTGAGATCCTGTACATCATAATCCATGTCATAATATTCTCAAGCATCATGTTCCCAATGTTAGGATTTCAACTCCAAGCTGCAAAATTCTTTTGGTTCTCGCTCTTCATGCTATTGAACTTTATTTATTTCGTGCTTTATGGAATGATGATAGTTGCACTTACGCGGACTCAAGAAAATGCAGCTGGTTTAGCCTTCCTCGTTTTTCTTAAAGTAAGTCGAAAATTTCTTTTATGGAATATAATATAATAAAATGTCAAAAAAGGAAAGATAGCCTTAAATAAAATAAGTTGCACTTCTCCAACTTTCATTTGAATTAACTTTTTTGAATTAACTGCACAATAACATTATATCACTTTCACTTGAAGATTAAGGTGTGACTTTCTTACTGGGATACATGTACAAGTTTTTATAAATATTTCCAAAAATATCCAGGTTTCAGTTGAAAATTAAGGAGCAAGTGCGTGGAACCTAGGTCTTTTGTATTAAAACTTACTGGGCATTTTTCTTCAGGGATAGCAATTCCGTAGGACATTGAAATTGACAGTGGCTTGAGTACAATTTCTATAACATGGAACTATTACCATCTCATCATTGTAAGTTGAAGTCAAATGCAGAAGAGATTTGTTCCATGGAGATTTTTGGAGATTTACACAATTTGTGTACTGCATGTACTTTAACATTTGTAAATATTTTTGGAAAGGTTTTCATGCAACTTACCCTGTTTATAGCAAATTAATGAATGACAAAGAGAAAAGTTAAAGGCATGTACTCCAATGGCTGTCGCGATATGGACGAAAGAGATAAAAGAGTTTGGGCAATATAAGTCATGCACTTTGTAAGCTAAAAACTAGTAAATGCAGCTCAATAGACAGGAGAAAAAGCAGATTATGACACTGATGCTTTCCAAATTGAAGTAATTTCTTCCGGTTTTGTAGTTATATTTATCTTTCACTGTAAGGAAACTTATTTATCATTTTATAGAAAATTTTCATATTGCTTGGTTGCCTTTTCTTTTTTGAATTACCTTCATAGCCTCTTCTTTGAAATTCATACTTTTTTCTTTTCATGTTAGAACTAAAACATTGGAAATTCCAGTTCCTTTTCAAGGTTTACAGAATTTAGTAAATTTTATAGCAGTTTGATCTGTTAATTTATCAAGCACTTGTGGGTTCTAATTCTATTTATCATATAAAATACCATATCCATAATTTGAGTGTCTGTTTTACAAGCCACGCTTCTTTTGGCAACGATGCAAACTTTATTTGATCTTTGGAGTACACGCTTGTTCAAGGTGTTTGCATTGCTTTCAAAATTCACTTGATTTGAATTTCAATTTTCTATGTCTATTCCAAGAAAAGTCTATCAGATTTAGCTGTCATTTGTCAGTTACTTTTTCAGATATGTAAACAAATCTATGAGTTGAAATAGGAATTTATTTTCAAATATGTAAACGATGACAGAATTAGAAATTTCAGTTTTTCTTTTTCTTAAATTTCAGCAATGTTAATTTTTTTTCTTTATTAGTGATAATGGTACTTTTAGGTGATTATTTTAATAAGGTTCAATAATATATGACTTATTTAGTATACTTATTTATCGGTTTTGATTTTTTTATCAAATATTCGCAAATACGATGATATATTTTGAGCTAATATTTGTTTGATTTGTCCTTTATTTTTTTAAATTTAATACTGATTTACAGCTTAAATGACGCTTGTAATTTAGAGTGTTTATTATTATCTATATAATATACATGTATGTGAGTTTTTTTCTTTATTTTTATATAATCTAGCGGTCGGTTTTTCCCACCGTGTGCGGTAATACTAGTATTAGTTTAGATTAGTGGTAAGTGAGAGAATAAGTGGAGGGAGAATGAAAAGAGATATGTGGTGGTAATCAGGGGGCATTTTGGGGTGCTGCACTGTTTCGGGTGCATTGAATGCTCGTCATATATATATATATATATATATATATATATATATATATATATATATATATATATATAAGTATAGATATTGCAGACGTAACTTTTGTAGGTGTTTGTTTAGTGCACATACTAATTAAATGTACAAATAGTAGAAGAAAATAGTTTAAAATATTGCCTTAGTCAAACGCTTAATAACAAGGGTGTTATTTCTGATTCTTATAGCCACTTAACTACATACCTAAAAAAAGCCTTAATTATTCTAATTATGAAATTTATTAATTTTTGCAGAAAGATTGATTGAGAATAATGGGTAGATAGTATACAAAATAAATTTTGACAACATATATGTATATAATTTTTGTTATACTTTCTAGTACTTTCCCTATCTATAAAATTTTTACATTTAGGAATTCGGAACGTGAATTACACATTCAAACATTCATTTATTTAATTATTTTTAGATTCGAATTGCTGCATCCATTTTCAATCCCCTTTCCTCTCCATTATTTACTTAAAACTGCATGATTTCTAACCCCTCAAAATTGACGCACTCATTTTATTTTTCATTTCCTAAATATTTCATGATATTTCTGTCATTTAATTAATTTATTTTCATTCATTCTATTAATTTATTTTCATTCATTCTATTAATATATTTCTCTTCATTATACTTTCATACATCTTATTTCATTTGCACATTTTCATTCCTCTAATTTCATCCCCTTATTTCTCCATTCCCATTCCTGTTATTATTTAAGAAAGCTATCTCCATGTGTATGTGTCTCTCTCTCAATATATATATATATATATATGTATGTATGTATGTATATGTATATATATGTGTATATATATATATATATGTGTGTGTGTGTGTGTGTGTGTATG
This sequence comes from Allium sativum, assembly GCA_030737875.1. Taxonomy (NCBI): domain Eukaryota; kingdom Viridiplantae; phylum Streptophyta; class Magnoliopsida; order Asparagales; family Amaryllidaceae; genus Allium; species Allium sativum. Next base: position 1,003,528,823 of record CM060909.1, read on the forward strand.
TGTATCTATATCTTTTCTCTTCTATATCGTATTGTTTATATTAAACAAAAAAAGAATAACAAAAAAAATCCATAAAAGGGGTTTTTAACCTCAAGGACAACAGGAACAAAAAATTGTTCCTTAAGGACAAGGGGACAAAATTTTATCCTCAAGTACAAAATTTAGTGTAAAGGGAGGAATTCAGGGGCCCACTATAGTTCCTCACTTTACACTAAAACTTGTCCTTATGGACAAAATTTTGCCCTCTTGTCCTTATGGAATATTTTTTTGTTCCTTTTGTCCTTCAGGGTATTTTCCTGTCCATCCATGTCCAGCAAAAGTGTCAACATTGTTCGTGCATATTTCTAGTAATTTTTGCTAACTTATACTTGCCTGTCCAAATGAATATGTTTCTTAAATTCAAAAATTTTAATATTCCGTATTTTGAACTTTGAAAAGTCCCAAACTTTCTAATAGTTAGTTTCAAGCAACAAATCACGCATTCATTTTTTACATTTATTTCTTTCTTTATAATTTTGAATTTTTAATAAAAAATAATTGTTGATTAGGCCATCAGCTCATGCCTACTCAGCCAAATTATTAAGTCACGTATCTTTCTTTCCTCTTTTCTTTCTTTCTCTGTAATTGTCTTGTGCTAATTTTAGATTTTCTTCCTCCCCTCCACAAAATAAAAATAAAAAAATAAACATAGAATCCTAATATATTTCCTCCTTTAATCTTGTTTATGCTCAGTTCTCATCCTTCTTCTCGGAATTAGTTTCACTATAAGAAAAACTGCAAATAATGAAAGATTTTAACAGCGAAAAATTCCGTTGTAATTTAGCGACAGATTTTCGTGGAATTTGTAAGGGATATTATGTTGGAATTTTTATTTCAATTTGTTTTAAATTATTACCATCGAATTATATTTTCTGCCGCTAAACAATAGAAAATTGCAACAATTTACCGTCATCATTTTTTCATTGCAAAATTCCATTGCAAATGGAAGCAGATTACCATCTTTTATGTTTTGAAGCTAATTTGCAACAGGTTTTCAAGAGATTTGCAAGGGGCTGGTATGTTTATTCTTCATAGAATATTTTCTGCTATTTTTTTACTAAATAATTGATAAGTGTAAATAAATTTTAAATAATTAATGTTAATAATAATATACTAATAAGAAAAAATAAATATTTACTATTCATAGTAAATAATATTCAATAGTTAGTATTGATTAATTGAAAATTACTAAATAATTAAGAGGTAATAATAATTAAAAATATAGATTAATAAGTAATCTTTAATAATAAATGATCAATAATAATTTTTAATAACTAAAATTTATTATTTAATGTGTAATAACTAATATTTATCATTTAATCAATTTTTAATTTTAATAATTCATTATAGTTTAACATGTAGTTTATAATAAAAAAATATCAATTAATTTATCATATAATATTATATTTAATAATAAATTATTAAAATAAACAACTATTAATTACATTAATAATTAATAGTGACTATTAATAACTAATAATTAACATTAAATAATTAGTAACTAATGTTTAATAGTTAGTAGTTAATAATTAATGATAACATTTAATAATTATTTTATTTGTCAAAGCAATGTCAGTTTTATATTGGTCGTACCACTTTATTGGAATTGGGTAAACAAATAACAAAGTTCTGCACAGGCATAGAAACTCCATCTGGTTTGAAGTGCCAGAACACTATACATTACAAAACAGGTGAGTGGCATGATGCAACTACTACTAAATAAAACTCGTAATTATTCCCCCTGAGAGGAACAACTGGAGCTATCACTAGATCCTATAACATGAACGTACTCTATAAAGAGCACAGCAAGGTTAGGAACATAACAAGGGTTAGGACTACGAAATTCATGTACCCAATCTCATGTAGTATCATAGAACAGTGATCTGTTCGAATCACCTAGCTCACCATCCTAAATGAGCTCAAATTTTTTTCCTACAGAGTTATAATACAGTCTTCTATTATCATCCTCTATATCATTACACTACAACAAAACAGATCTATTACAACGTCCATTTTACAACGGGCGTTTGCTGCCCGTTGTAATAGACTGCTGTTACAACGGTCATTTTCTGGACCGTTGTAATAGATGCCTGTACAACACCCTTTCTACAACGGGCATATAATGCCCGTTGTAATAAATGATATTACAACGGTCATTTTTAGGCCCGTTGTAATAAATATCTATTTTACAACGGTCACAAAACGCCCGTTGTAATAGATGTCTATTTTACAACGGTCACAAAATGTCCGTTGTAATAGACGCTAATTTTTGACAATTAATAATTACAATACTTCCATAAAATTAATTTTGATTATTTAATAATTAATCATTAATCATATATTACTTATTATTAAGTATAATATCATATTACTAATTACTAATCATTAATATATTATATTATTTATTAATATTTAATAATCAATCATTAATAATATTATATTAATCATTTATGAATTATAATAATTAATGATTATTAATAAATAATCTCTAATTATTAATTATTATATATAATCAATATTCCAACAAACTTAATTTTACTTTCCAGTTATTAGTAAATAATATATATCCAGTAATCAATATCAATAATTTATAATTAACAATAAACAGTAATAATTTATGATTAATAATATTACTACACTATATGAAAAATAATCATTTTAACCGATGTTAATTTTACAATGATCATATAAATTTATGCTAATTAACAATAAACATTAATAATTTATGCTAATTTTTAATTTTGAAGGTTGTTTTTTATTTTTTATTTTTTAAACATTGTAAGTCTGTAGTATTCAACGATATTTACCAAATATTGTAAACTCGAAGTTGATCAACAGCAATAAATAGTTGTAAATTCTATTTATTTATTATTTTACAACATTATCATAACGTTATGTCAATCCATATTTAGGACAACGTTTGTTATACGTTGTTACGATTATACAACTTTTGATTAATGTTATAAATTCTAATATTTCAACTTGATATGTTTTTGTTTTAGGAAAAAAGGTTTTAGTTTGCCTTGCAAAAAAAAAGGTTTAGCAATCCATACCAACTTTAAAAGTAGATCTGAACCATTCTTTCAAATTGACTTGTTCGAACCATGCTATTTTTGAGGGGCTCATATGAGAAAAACATCGAATTAAAAAAAAATCACGTTCTCCTCTAACCCTAAATTCGGTCTCTCGTGATTTCTCCATCAAATCCCTAAATTCCCTAAATTATTATCTCTTGTAGGTGCTTAATGGTGGAACCACTTGGACCAACCTCCTGTGATAGTCTATCAATTACGATCTTCTCCACTACCTTGCAATTGAAAGCCAGACTCATCTGCAACAATCTGAATATCGAGCTCCTCTGCAATTCGAGATCCGCTGCCACCTGAGTTGAGTTTCTGTGCCATCATTGCCTTTTCATGCTATAGATACGGTAACCTTAATTCCTTTAGATTTGATTTATTTACTACTTTTACCTAATTATTTTGATCTGAATATGGAGTAAACCTAAGTACCTAATCAATTTGTTTTACAATCTGAGTATTTGGTCATTTTTAGCGTTTATCACTAAAAAAAAAAGTCATATTCTGTTCTATAATTTTTCTAATATTCCTTGAGAATTAGACAATTCGATGAAACGATTCACTATTTCATCTGCAAGCATGTTTTCTTCAGCCAAGAACAACCCTAGTTTGTTAATGAGGCTATGTACTTGTATTCTATTTTTATTTCTTATTATAAATTGTAGACTATTATGATTGAACATGTAATGAAGCAATTACATGAAAAGCATTGTCACGGTTATGGTAGTTTCCCATGTAAAAATTAGGAAACTGAAAATAATGGTATATTTGAATGACTAAATAATGAGGAGGCACTTTTCCATAAATGCAAACTGCATATTTGTCTACATATTTCAGTTGTTGTGCCATATATAAAGTACTATGCGATTGAATATCAGCGACATGTCCCTAGGCAGCAATGTGTTTGGTTTAACTGTGTTTTCTTCGAAGTATATTAACATCTTTCAGTTATATGTATACTTCGTATTTCCTCTGCTATAACACTTTTATTTCATTTTTTAATACATGTACTTTGTTTGCTATATTTGATTTATGTGCCAACTTACAACCCTAACCATGCACCTACTAACTTTAACACTGACAGTTTTGCTATTTTAATATGCCACAGCTAGGATGTTGGAGATGAACAGCTCGACTCAGGTATGGTTAAGAACAAGATTACTGGTAAACATCACAGGAAAAGAGGTTTATCTAATAGCACCGTTCTACACTGCATCTGGCTGCTTTCGTAAGTGGATAATCTTCTTCTGCTGTGATTAGTGCATAACCCATATGAACTTTGACTATATGCTTTGTGCTGGTGAGTTTCTATTACTTGTTATGATCTTACTACTTATTACTAAGCTATTAGTCATACTCTTGTCTTTAACTGTATAACACTGATGAAAAATATGATTATCACTATCTATTTTTTTAAATAACATGTAGTCACTTGCTTCTTCTTCTTCTTCTTCTTATTATTATTATTATTATTATGGTGTTTCTAATGTCTACATAATTTTGAATTCACAAAACAGTCTTTAGATGTATTTACCTTTGCAGATTAACTAGCAGCATTAGTGGAACTTCAGAATGTGGTTCATGATTGTAGTGACACACACAACACCCCCCCTCGGTATATTTGTAAATATATTATACGCGCGCACACACAGTCTGACCATGAATCATGAACAAATAGCATTGAAATTTATCTCTTCCTGTGATTTATAATATGAAAGAGCTGCTTAATAGCTATCTGTTTTGCTAACAGATTTTGAGAAATATATATGAAAATAAGACTATTCTTTGGCATTTAAAAATAAAACCATTCTGCTGAATTAGTTCATTTCCCAATATCATGCGCACTATCCCTTTTAACTTATTATCTCTTTCCAAAGTATGAAAAGAACCTTATCCTTAATTTATCCGACCTGCTTTGTATGATGTATGCAACTAGCAATAGTCGAAGGAAATTCTCTTTGTCCATTACAATAATGATGAAATATAAAGAAATTCTTCCTCCACGAAGCGTAAGACTATTGAATCAATTTTTAATGTGACTTCTTATTTAATTTATTAATATTTTATATTAGATATGAATGATAATTTGATTATCTTTTGATTTCAAGTTGTTGATCATTATGCTTCATGTTGTTTTGAGGAGCTATACAAATAAGTTCTAATTAAGCTTTCCCCTATATCACACAAAGCAGTTAAGTGTAGACCGAAATCCAATATTAAAGATGGGACTCAAGTTTCAATGTGTTTTAGGAACTAGAATAGGTTTTAGTATGAATGCACATAGCTGTTCTAAATATTGAATATTTTTGCATTGATTAACAAAGACAAAATCAAAAATGGAGGAATGATTTCATATGAAAATAAATCCGTTCAAGAGTTCTGTATATTTTTTTGTTACCTAAAACAAAACTGATATGAATAATGACATAATTTTTTTTTGCTCGATTGTCACAAAATGAGATATTTTTTAACAGTTTTCATTCGTTGTGCAACTACATTTAAAATTGAACACATAAATACTTTCCTGCTCCAAGAATATTCATCAGATTTTGTATCGTGGCTTTCCAGTTTATGTTCCTGTTTAAGGTATGTACCAATTTCCATAGTTATTGCTAACATACAAATATCAATTGAATTTGGAATCTCACCTATTAAAATAGAGAGTACATTTTTAATACATCCGTTTCATAATTTCCAAATTAGAACCTTAGGGAATTTCCGACTACTTAGAGTTTTGTGCTTCTCAATCGATTTTGTGTACCTATCATAACTGATATTTCATCCCTTCGGCCATTGTCAATAGGCTGTACATGAAATACTCACTCGTTGATATTTTATAATATTTGCTCTACTTACGAATGTGGATGTAAACCGATATTTTGCCATCATACCATGATTTACACCCTTTATGATTCCAATACACATAGTTTATCCCAAGATAATTGTTGTGTGAACAGGTAATTTGTCGCATAAGAGGCACAAAATTGATCTTTTAAATTTTTATTTGTTATTCTTTCTGCAGTTTTAGTGTATCATTTATGAAATATTTTTATTTTTTTGACATATTATCAGCAAAGCATGATTTTCAAAAGTAATTGACATATTATCAGCAAAGCATCGATTTTCAAAAGTAAAAACTCATTGCTATATGGTATTAAATATTATATTTTATTACTTATGAAATTTAGTTGTTTTTTACAAAACAGCTTAGAACTATATGAAATACACAGTGGAAATCTTAAGTAATATAATTACTGAACTGGTTCTTAGTTCTATCATTTAAATGCAGGAGTAGCGCAAACATTCAACTGGTCGACGCTATGGGTATCTTCAATTGACCTTTTTTTGGTATGTACAAATTGTGCAGACCTATAATTCTGCATCTTTAGAACGCTATTTTTCATTTTGAAGCTTATTGAAATAGTTGACTTGAGGAAGGTATCGATGTCAGCTTCTAAATATACTAGGTACGCAAATTTAGTTCAAATAATTTTAAACTTATATTCTAACCATGTGACAGTAAAACTCTAATAGCTTTAATTTTGCACTTGAAGTTGACTATGTAACACTATACCTTCTGTCTTTAATTTCCAAAAAGACCAGCAAGTCCTTTGTTGCGCATAATTTTTTTGTAGACCCAGTATGACATTTTTAGAAGCTTTAATCTCCCAAATTTGTCTGAAGCTTACATATGCGTTAATTGTAGGACTCGGTTTTAAGGTGCTGTTGATTCCAATACTAAAGTTATATATATTGTGATTGGCATCTAAAGTTGTACAGAAAATTTAGCGAGCTAAATAAACGCATGATACACTGGAACGCATGGACACTATATCCAGTGAACGAGGTTACATATACTAGCAAATCTACCTTATTTAAAAGAACAAAGAGAAAATAGTAAGAAAAATCTATGTACATATGCAATGCGGGGGTGTCCAGCATCCCTATTTTGTAGCACCCCATTTTAAGCCACTCATTAATAGTTACAAACTTTTGTTTGAAGATCAATTAGCTACAGGTGACGACTTCTCCACAGATGACTTAAAATTCACTATGTAGGTAATGTTGATGATAGATAGCTTATAGTCATGCAAGTTACATTATGAAACATAGATTTGTATCACCAAACAATGAGATGAAATCAACATCATGTATAATTAATGCTTAATATATCGTCATATTTCACAGTGCAAAAAGAAAGCCAAATTGAACAAATCCTTAGAAAAAAATTGTTTTTGTTAGAAGTTGGCAAAATGGTACATGACTGCAATCTCTTCATGAGAGACATTGAAAGGGATGCACCTTAAATGATCCTTGATTTCCACATATTTTTTCTATGTATAGGTTTGGTAGACTAATTCAACATGAAATTTTGCAAAATCATGCTAAATGAACAAAAGTTATAACTTATAACAAAGTTCTGTTTGCTGCTTTTTAGGTTTGATGATTATACATGTTTAATGTGTCAAAATATATTTGAAAGCTTATAAACCAAAATACAAAGGATATCCACACTAATTTTGTCGCAAACTTGACTCAGTTTGCGACTGAAGCCGCAAACTGAGTCCAGTTTGCGACTGAGTTGCAAACTGGAGTCCAATTTGCAACTGAATCGCAAACTGAGTTGGACTCAGTTTGCGGCTTCTGTCGCAAACTGAGTCCAGTTTGTGACTGAGTTGCAAACTGTTGCGACTGAAGTCGCAAACTGCATCAGTTTGTGAACAGAAGTTGCAAATTGGATCAGTTTGGACTGCATCAGTTTGTGAACAGAAGTCGCAACTTGGATCAGTTTGCGACAGAAATCGCAAACTGAGTCCAGTTTGCGACTTCTGTCGCAAACCGACTCCATGTTAATCTGCGGTAAAATGATGCTTGTTATTGTTGTCTTCTTCTTGTTGTTGTGGAGATGGAACTAAACTAATATTTGTTATTTTAATTTCTTATACCATTATAGGTTTGGTAGCCCATGCAACTGATTTTTCAAAAAAGCAACTTTCACATGTTATTTTCTTTTTCTTTTGTTAGCCTTTATTATTATTAACGTTTTTATTCTCACTTTCTAGGCTAGTAGTTGTCCCAGAGTGATATCTCTTGTAACAGACCGTCTTTCGTCCACTTCAAGTTGGTAACTAAACCAACTCAAACCGTTTGAAATGACAGAATGTTATTAGCTTCTGAGGTAAATAGAATAAATCACATACACAAAAAGACAGAATATCTCGCAGCGGAATAAATAAATTATACAATAGTAGTTCATGAAGCTACTAAATAAAAGTCAAAAATTTATACACAATATCAGAGTTACAAAATTAAATACAACGGAAGTCTAAATACAAGAATTTCTAATACATAGAAGAAATAGCCAGAATCAACAGGTAGAGGTGATATCTTCAACCGTCCCCAGCTTTAAAAGGTGAAATCTCAACACTGCAATACTCGATCTGACCCGAGCAATAATGCAAAACAAAACAACTCGGATCAGGACTAACATTCTCATGGAAGTAAACCAACTTAAATGAAATATTAAATGAAATGCATCAGTAACTTAGAGGATGTTTGGGATCACCATCCTCTAAGGATCCGTTAAACTAATATCATATAATATAACACGCTATTATAATAGTGTCTATGTTTAAATATACTATTGAAAATAGTGTAAGCGGGATTACCATTATTACCCTTACACCGTTTATACCGTTATCGTACAGTTTGCATATAACACACCAGTACGTCGGCGGATAGGGATGCGCCGTGATACGACAACGCTAAATCAAAATCGTAGGGGGCTCGATCAGGATAATATGACAAGGCACACGAGGAATACCCACGGTAGGATTCTACCGATGCACGCCCGGACCGGTGGTAACGCATAGCCGCAACTACCGCCCACCTCGAACAACACTCCCATAATCAAGGGTGGCCACCAATCAAATCACAAAGTAATAGATATGGTTCGAAGAAGTGTGTCCGATGGAGGTGCGACCTCACTTAATCACGGTATAGCACCTGTTTTAGTCATTTTAATTATGACCCGAAGGCCAAGGCTATCCATCAACGTTCTCTTTCTTCAATCCAGTAATCACCACCAAACCATCCTACTTCATTCTGGAACTCCACCGCATACACAGTTGTTAAAGTGGTTTTCGGTATTGGCAGAGAGTATGACAATATCCGATCCCGGTCTCTTTAACAACCAAACGTTTACATTTTTCACACCGTGGCCATTTTAATAAAATCATACCTTGAAATAAATTGATTTAAGAAATTTCTTTAATTCAAACCAAAAAGTTTATGAATCAATTCCATGTATAAAATTATTTCAATTCATATTCAGTAAATTTATAATCGAATTCATATATTCATATCAATTATAAATTCAAATTCCAATTAACTACGTAGTTCACATACATTTCCTATACAGTTCAATATTTATGTCAATTCAAAATTCGCATTTAGTTGATTAAAATTCAAATTCATTGAATCAAGTATCGTTATATAAATTTAATTCTTTAAACCTCGCTTTTAAATCACAAAATCAAAACTTATCCACCTTTTGAGTATAATATTAGAGTTTATAAAATATATATAAAATAAGCATTGAAAATATTGTTTATGAGTTATAAATTTATATAGAAAATAACTTTATAAACATATATAGGTTTAAATTAATTCAGAAATAGGTTTAAAAAGAATAATTTATTATAATATATTAATTTAAAGTTAAAAGTACATATATGATAAAATTATATGGATCTTAAATTAGTATTATTACAATCAAACTTTCCAAATCATTTTAATTCGAAAACATGACCAACAGTGTCCATATATAGTTTTCTACCCTATGGTCAAGTGGTACGGATATTTATCATTTCAACCCGCAATTTATAAAATTTATACGGGTTTATCATTTCAACCCGCAATCCCAAATTCAGTAAAAATCGTTCAGGTCTATCATTTCAACCCATAACGATTTTTCCCTAATCTAATCTCTGTTCGGGTATATATCATTTCAACCCTTAGTGATTTTCCTAAAGTAGGGGTATATACAACATAACAAACCATCACATATAGTCAATCACATCATAGTCATATATATTCAGTGTACATACATGTCATATGAATATCGTGTCACATATAAAAGTGTATATTTAAACAAACAATTTCTACTGACAATCCTATACATTTCATAACAGTTCATTTAGTTGATCTAACATCTATGAAGTAATGTGAGTCAGGTGTGAGAAAAACTCACCTTTCATGGAATAGATTGGAAACAACAGACGAATTTGACACCGAATTGAAACAGCAACTTCAAGGCATGTTCAAAATAGATTCGATTACAGCAACCACTCAATATACTTTTATTTTATTTTGTATGAGGCGATAATGGAATTTCTATATTGATTGGTACAGCAATTTGGTGTTGGACGGTATGGTATTTGGGTTTTGGAAAGGTTCTCAAACTCAACACCAAACTTGACTCAAAATAAACCCAATAAATTCTTTACACAAAAAATATATATTTTTATATATACAAATGAACAATTTTTCTTTTACATACATACATATATATATATATATATACATATATATATATATATATATAAAATTCGGTGCACAAAAATATATTTTATACATTATACATTTAAATAAAACACAACGCTAATGCATACTAAATCATATACACTTATATATAATATATAATTTGAAACACACACATAAACTCACACACACACACATACCATACACACAACACAAATTATAACAGTATATATATTATAAATTATGCATAAACACACAACAAATCCTTTTTCAAAATAGTATATATATATATATTTAATATAAACGTAAACACAGTAAAATTTATATATACCTATATATTTAAAATTCGACACATTACAAATCACTTATATAAATATATATATTAAATTATATAGCTCCAAACCATATATATGTTTAAATAACATACAACGCAAAAACACCCAAATAAAACCATAAAACTATATATATATACATATTTAAACAATTATGTATATATGTACATATATTTTAAAACAAATAAATTTTCAAAGAAACTCAACGGTACGCAATACACCCATAAACGCACTCAACACAACACACACATATAAAATTATATACTCCCTCTTTTCCTGCATATAAGATGTTTTAAGAAGTTTGTTGTGTTGCAAAATATAAGACGTTTAAGGTTTTAATACCCTCTTTATGCATGATTCATAATAGATGATGAGACTTTTTATGTATTTATTCATGCTTCAACCAATAGCTATGCATGAAAATTAGCAAATTTAAGAGAGAAACTTAACTTAAGTATGAATTAAAACATCATTAATTGATTCCTTAATTCTTTTGCAAACAAGTAAACATCTTATATTCAGAAACGGAGGAAGTATAATATTTACATATGTACATAAAATTTTCAACACATATAAATATATAAAACCCAAGATATATGTTTGTTTTTTAAATAAACGTAGATTTATGCACCCTTTTACTCAACCCATATTCACACACGAACACATCACCACACAGGAAATATACCACACATACTAATTAAAACTCACAAACAAACAAAAGAACAAAACTCAAGCAAACATTCTCACACACAAAACAATACACAAAATCAATTAAATATATATATACCTTCGCAACTATATATTATATATAGACAATCGTTAAAAATATATATACATACATATTAATAATAAAATAAAAATTCAACAAATATATATATATATATATTCATATATATATACGCACTGAAAATATATATATATATATATATATATTTAAAAATCAACACACACGCATGAATAAAACACAAATGTAAAACCCCCACACACACTTATAATGACACAAACGACTCCTTGTCACATAAAATAAATCACACTAGAAACAACGCGTGTTTAGAAGTTTAATAATTTACATATTTGTCTTTTGACAGTTTCTACTTCAAATCGTAAGTGCATACATCAGAAGAAATAACTTAACTCAGCCTAAAGACCAATGTTTTATAAAGGAATACGATATTTTCAAAATAAAATATGACAAAAGAAAATTTAATAAAGATCAAAATGTTACTTAAGCTACAGATAACTCAAAATTGTCTGAACTACTGAAGAAAACCTCAAGAAAATTCAATTTGTTAACAGCTTTTGCTGAATAATTGAGAAGTAAAATGAGTTTTGCCCCTAACAATCTCATAGTATGCATGATGCCATCATTTTACAACGCAAACCAGAACAAAAAAAAATCCAAACAAATAAAATAAATAAAACAAAATTTAAATTAATTCATTAAATAAAATATACTCTAAAAATTGAGGTTGTTACAATCTACCCTACTCAAACCTTTTCGTCCCCGAAAAGGAACGAGGTAGAGAAATAGTAATTAAATAATTAATATATTTAAACCAAAGGTTCATATTTATATTCACACCTATACACACACACACACACACACACACACACACACACACACACATATATATATATATATATATATCACAAATTAAAATCTTTATAATCTATTTAAATTTATAAATTTCGATATATGCATAACTTTATAAACTGTATCGTTATAGACTTCAACTAAGATAATATCATTTTCTTACAAAATCTACATCTTTACCTCTTATTCAAAATGTATACTTTATAAAATATAAAGTCATAAAGTATAAACATCAAATCCTTTCAAAATATTGGTATTACCAAAATATAATATATTTTTATGAATATATATATCAAAATTTCACATCAATATTAAATAAGAATACTCTTCTTCAACTTCTGACCTTGTTATATACAAGGATAAGTTATAGAATTCGAGGTAAAAGCTAAACGAACGAAAGAACCTAATCGAAGAGGATCTACGAAGGAAGATAGATTCAATGGAAAGGAAATTTCACAAAAAGAATTTAAATATATAAAAAAACAAATTATATGCAAAAATATTTGTTTAAAACATTTAAAACTATTTTAACCATTTATACTTTAAAAATATGCTCTCTCGCAAGAAGGATTCAACGACTGATTCCACTCATTCTAGGGTATCACTACCCTATCTCTAATGAGCTTTTACCTCATAGGCTAAAGCTTTGATAAACCAAAGCTCTGATACCAAATGTAACAGACCGTCTTTCGTCCACTTCAAGTTGGTAACTAAACCAACTCAAACCGTTCGAAATGACAGAATGTTATTAGCTTCTGAGGTAAATAGAATAAATCACAGAATCACAGACACAAAAAGACAGAATATCTCGCAGCGGAATAAATAAATTATACAATAGTAGTTCATGAAGCTACTAAATAAAAGTCAAAAATTTATACTGTTGAATATATGGTTGTGTTTGATGATAACAAATAGATTTTTATTGATGTGTTTGATAGTGAAATAATAAGTATTATTGCTTAATAATGCTGTACACAGAATACAGGAAACTTATGCAAGCATTTTTTTATTCAATAATATTTACTTTATTTCACAAAGCATTTATATACAAATTTCTCTTGAGACACTCATTCTTTTACATGACTTTTCAACTTCTTTACAAATGAACTCAGTACAAATGTCTTTACAAATCCCTTTACATTTCACACACATCTCTCTGCTAAACAATTTCTGTACTGCACACTCTTACTGTCCAAATTTCTGTTCTGCCTTGGTTGCATCATTCTCAAAACCTGCCACACAAAAGAAAATACACACAAGTACACTGGAACAAAAATAAGCACTGAACAAATAAAATTTTATAGATTTTTTGTCTCAGCTTTCTGTGTGTTTTTCTCATCATATTTCAGACTTGCACAGCCACGCCACAACCATACTGGTTTGCTGATCAGAACCAGCTGATTCTGACCAGCCTCAACTCAGTACAGTTTGACTGCTGTTTTTTTTTTTGTTGTGTCAGGGTCACAAGTCAAAAATCAATAGAGAAATGGAAGTGCAAACCTTTAGATCAAAAAAAAAAAAAAAAAACACAAACTGGAAATCATGAACAAACAGAACAAAGAATGTTTTTCAAACCCAAGACAAGATGGCAGTAATGAAACAAATGCAAAGTGGTGTACAAATACAACTCAAGTTTGCAACAGCATGTGTACATATGACAGAGCATGTCAAAGCAGCAAAGTACAAGGAGCATCAGTGGCATATATGGATGAGTTAGCAAACATGCAAATTGGTCGAGTCATGGTCATGCAAATCAGCAGTTTTTTAAACAGCAAAATCAGTTCAAGATCAAGGAGAATTACTTGGCAGATCACAAATTTCAGAATCTGCAGTGAACACAACAGCAAGCAGGAATGGCCGAGCTCAACTAATGGATACATAGTGCAACTTGAGTGCATGTACAAGTGATAGAATGATCAATGGTGAAACTACAAGCATATTCAGTAAATAAGCAAGATGAACAAGGCAGAATAGGGTGCGACATGGTCAATGACAAGAGACAGATCAAGTTTCAAATGATCACAACAACATGGTGATCATGTATGCAAATACAAGTCACAAGTCGTGCAAAATGTACACAGCAAGACCAAAACAGTATGGTGATCAATTCCAGATTAAAGCCTAAATACACAAGTCGATGCAGCTCAGATTTACAATAAATGGGGAAATAATTGTGCAGAATTAATCATGCAAAAGAATTCAGTAAATCAAAGTTGGAAATTAGTTTATGGCAAGGAATCTAAATTCAAAACAATCCTCACAAATCAGTGAATTTATTTGATGTGGAAATTCAAGTTCACTTTCAAAGATTACAGTTTTTTAAGTGTTTTGAGTTTGGGAAAGTTATATTTTCATTCAATCACATTTTCAGGAAAGTGTTAATTGAAATTTTGAATAAATCAGAGTGTTATTTTTGGCAAGGGGAAATAATCTGCTTCAGTATTGCAATATCAAATTAGGGCCGAGATTTACAGTATGGAATATTTTTTTTTGGCAACAATTCAAAACAGAAACCAATCAATTCCAAAAAGGGAAAACAATTCAACTTCTCTAATTAGAGATTTCAGATTCTATCAAAAGAGAAATTTGCATACAAGAAATCTGCTATTTGAGTAAAGGCGGCAATCAAAATTTTCCAAAATCTCTCATTTATCAATGCAGTGAAAATCAGGAGCAAGGGACAAATTCAACAATCACTCATATATGGCCAGGGAATCTTTTCAATCAAGGCCGTAAACAGCAAATCAAATAGCAAGGGGCCACAAACATTCAAGCCGAGAAATCCATATCAAATTCAAGGAAAGTCAAAATCAAAGCAAATCAAAAGGGGGCAAGTCTCTAATGCGAAATCAGAGAGTAAGGGTTTCTAAAACCCTATATAAACACACCATACATCATCGACAGACATCATCGAAATATACACAGAAAAACCGAAACCCTAATTGCAAAAATCAGAATTGCTTACTTGATTGATCGAGAGAAAGAAAGAGCACGTCGCAAAAACAAGCAGCAAATCAAAGCCCAGTATTTTTCAGATTCGCAAGCCAAGAAATTTCATTTTTTTCAGAAACCCTAGTCACGATGTTTTTTGGGAGCCTCCATTATCAAGTAAAAGGAGAATTGCACAAATAAAAGAGAGTGGGCCGACCCTTTGTTTGCTTGGCTAAGCCAGGATTGTTAAAGGGGGTGCTTTTAATTTGTTCTCCTATCTTTTGAATTTCCTTTGTAATTGTTTTTAGTTTTTTTTTAAGGAGGGAATTTCTTGTTTTCTAGTTTCCTGTAAAACTAGGATACAGATTACTGGATAGTAGTCTGGGAAAATCTGGTCTAGAGTTCATTGACCAGTCTAGGATTTTAAGCTTAGGGTCAGACAGGAGCAGGAGTTGCAAGTTTACATAGGATTGTAAGCGAGATCTGTTTGTATCTCCTAGTAGAAATCTTAGAAAGGCAGCAGTAGGCACAGTTTGCCGAAGCTGGGTATCTTTGCGTGTGATTCTTCTTTCTGCATTATTTTTTTTATCTCAGAATTTATTTTAATTTATTGTTAAAACCCTATTCACCCCCCCTCTAGGGTTATTATCGATCCTACAATTGGTATCAGAGCCAGTGTGTAACCCTAGAATCATGACTTCAATGAACAATGCTTTTTCTGAAGGTCAATCTATTGCTAGACCACCCATGTTCAATGGTGGTGATTATGCGTATTGGAAAGCTAGGATGAAAATCTATCTTGTGTCTGTTGATTATGATGTCTGGGATATCATTGAAACTGGATATAAACCTCCTACTGAAACTGTTAATGGAATTGTAACACCTAAACCAAAAATTAGGTGGGATGCAAATGATAAGAAACTATACTCTATAGATTCTAAAGCTATGAATGCTCTGATTTGTGCTCTTGATAAAACAGAATATAACAGAATTTCTCATTGTAATACAGCCCAGGAAATTTGGCATACTCTGGAAGTCACACACGAAGGAACTTCTCAGGTTAAAGAATCCCGTCTTGCCATGTTCAGTAATGAATATGAAAACTTCAACATGCAGAAGGACGAGAGCATCAAGGACATGTATGGTCGCTTCTCCGTACTAGTCTACAATGCTAGAGCCCTTGGAAAGGTCTATACAGAAGTGGAGCTCGTGAGGAAGATTCTGCGTGTTCTGCCCATGAACTTTGAAGCAAAAGTCACAGCCATTCAAGAATCTAAAGATCTGAGCAAGCTGAGCATGGAAGAGCTTATCGGGAATCTAATGACATATGAAATGGAGCTAAAAGCAAGAGAAGATCGCAACAACTCAGATCTGAAAAAGAAGTCAATAGCCTTGTCCAACACTGTCACCAGCGATAGTGAAGATCCTATTGAACAGCTTGCCATGGCAGTCAGACAACTCACGAAGTGGAGCAAATTCAAACCTCGGAGAAATAAACCAAAGACCAACAATTCAGAAGACGAACCACTCTGCTACAACTGTCAAAAGCCTGGGCACATAAAACCAAATTGTCCACTTCTCCAAAGAAACAAGAAGAAAAAGAAAGCTTTTGCCATAACTTGGGATGACGAGGAAGGAGTAGAAGATTCAGACAGCAGTGAGGAAGAAAGCAATTTGTGCTTCATGGCAAAATCAGACCTAGAAGATACCGACGAGGAAACCACTGAGGTATACAGTTATGACGATCTAGTTTTAATATGTAGACATCTTTCTGAAATTATTGACACATTAGAATCAGACGCAGAGAAACTGAAAGCGAAAAACATCAACCTTGTTCACAATAATAAGAAGTTGGAATCTGAGATTAAAAATGCTTCAAAAATCAATAATCTAGATTGTGAAATTTGTAAGGATGTGAATCTAGAACTTTTAACACTCAAGTGCACCATTGAGAATCTTGAAAAAGTAAATTCGACTCTTAAAAAGAATGATGACACCAAAAGAAAGAATTATGTTGAACGATGCACTTCTTTGATAAATGAAAACACAATGTTAAGAACGAGAGTTCAAGATCTTGAAGTTGCTTTGAATAAATTCTCAATTGGTCAAACGTCTTTTAAAATGTTGCTTGGAAACCAACTATTTGCAAATAATAGAAAAGGACTTGGGTATGGAAAGACACAAGAAAAAGTGACTAGGATTGACAGTGCTAAAGGTAGAGGTATATTTCCCAAATGTGTAAAATGTGGAGTAATTGGTCACAATCATGAAAACTGCAAGAATGGTAGTAAAATTCAAAAGTTCAAAAAGGTTTGGGTTCCCAAACACTTGGCACACAATTATTGTAATGATTGGAACACAAATAAAGGGAAAAATCAAATCTGGGCTCCAAAAGAGTCTTATGACTATCATTTTTCTACTACTGATATGATTGGACCTAGAAGATTCTCTGTGTCATCCTCTTCTCTGTTTGTGTAGGTATGTTGGCGGGCTAAGGAGCAACAGAAATGGTGTTTGGATTCAGGTTGCTCCAGACATATGACAGGAGACAAAAGACTGTTCCTTAGCCTTGAAAAACATAAAGGTGGGAATGTGACTCTAGGTGACAACAGCAAATGTAAAATTATTGGTAAAGGAAAAGTAGGTAACAGTATTTTTGCCTTACCGATGTTTTATATGTTGATAGTCTATTTCACAATCTTATCTCTATCAGTCAACTCTGTGATAAAGGAATGAATGTTGTGTTTGATAGTAATGTTTGCAAAATCATAGAAAAATCCTCTGGAAAGGTTGTTTTTACAGGGAAAAGAAGAGGAAATGTATACACACTCTCTTTCGATGATGTGACTGTTTCTAGGTGCTTGATAGCAACGGGAGAGGAGGCAACTCTATGGCACAGAAGGCTGGCACATGCAAGTATGGGTCTGCTTGAAAGACTGGAAACAAACGAACTTGTCAGAGGTTTGCCTAATCAGAAATTCAAAAATAACAAAGTGTGTAAAGCCTGTACTATGGGAAAACTTAGTCGCTCATCTTTTCGTCCAAAAAATGTTGTTAGTACGTCACGCGTGCTTGAATTGATTCATATGGATTTGTTTGGACCTACTGACATGGCTAGTTTAAATGGTAAACGTTATTGTTATGTATTGGTTGATGATTACTCTAGATTTACATGGGTTTACTTTCTAGCCAAAAAGTCTGAAGCTTTTGATTATTTTTCAAAATTTTCAAAACTTGTTCAAAATGAAAAAGGGTTTTCAATTAAAACTCTGAGAAGTGATCATGGAGGTGAATTTGAAAATCTAGACTTTGAAAAACTTTGTGAAGAAAATGGTTTTAAACATGAGTTTTCCGCTCCTCGAACACCTCAACAAAATGGGGTGGTTGAAAGGAAAAATCGTACATTACAAGAAATGGCTAGATCGATGTTATGTGAATATAATTTGCCTCAAATCTTCTGGGCTGAGGCAGTAAATACTTCATGCTATGTAATGAACAGAGTTATGATTAGACCAATACTTAATAAAACGTCATATGAACTTTGGTCTGGCAAAAAGCCTAACATTTCGTACTTTAGAGTGTTTGGATGTCCTTGTTATATTTTGAACACAGGAGAACAGCTTGGGAAATTTGAGCCAAAAACGATTGATGGGATTTTCATGGGTTATTCCTCAAGAAGCAAAGCTTACTGAATCTTCAATAAACAATCAAGAACAATTGTGGAAACCGTCAATGTAAAGTTCAATGAAACAGATGTGGATATGGTCTCTGAAGAAGATAAAGATGATGGTAGGGCACAAGAAGTTGAACAAGAAAACAACGATGTTGAGGCAAGCAACGAAGAAGCCACCGAAGCAGCTCCAAATGTTGAAAGACTGAAATTCAAGCCCAATCATCCTCCAGATTTGGTAATCGGAAGCCCAACAGCTGGTGTTCGTACACGTTCCTCTCTCAATAAGGATGTTTGTATTTTTTGTATACATAATGCTTTTGTATCTGAAATAGAACCCAGTTCTTATGATATTGCTCTTAATGATGAATTTTGGTTGTTAGCTATGCAAGAAGAACTTAACCAGTTTGAGAGAAACAAAGTCTGGAACTTGGTACCTAGGCCAAAAGACTATCCAGTAGTTGGAACCAAATGGGTGTTTAAAAATAAACTTGATGAGTCTGGAAATGTAACTAGAAACAAAGCTAGGTTGGTTGCTAAGGGGTACAATCAGATCGAAGGCATTGACTTTGATGAAACATTTGCCCCAGTTGCTAGATTAGAAGCAATTAGAATATTGTTGAGCTTTGCTTGTTTTAAAGGATTTAAACTGAAACAAATGGATGTGAAAAGTGCTTTTCTGAATGGAGAACTAAAAGAAGATGTTTATGTTGAACAACCCCCTGGTTTTGAGAGTCACGATTTTCCAAACCATGTGTATAAACTAGAAAAAGCATTGTATGGCCTTAAGCAAGCTCCTCGAGCTTGGTATGACTGTCTCTGTACTTATCTTTTGGAAAACGGTTTTAAAAAGGGGTGTGCTGACACGACTCTGTTTCTTTCACATGACGGTGATGATTTTTTGATTGTTCAAATCTATGTTGATGATATCATATACGGTGCTACTAATGATGTCTTGTGTGAAAAGTTTGAAAAAGTGATGCAGGACAAATTTGAGATGAGCTTGGTGGGAGAACTGAAATATTTTCTTGGCTTTCAAATCAAACAGAGCAGCAAAGGTATCTTTATCTCTCAAACAAAGTATGTGATGGAGTTACTGAAGAAATTTGGAGTTGAAGATGCAAAACCGATGAAAACACCAATGAGTCCAACAATCAAGCTTGACAAAGATGAAAAAGGTGTTGTTGTTGACCAGAAAAAATATCGCGGTATTATTGGTTCACTTCTTTATCTTTCTGCTTCTAGACCCGATATTATGTTTTCTGTTTGTTTGTGTGCTCGTTTTCAATCTAATCCAAAAGAATCTCATTTAAAAGCCACAAAACGAATTCTGAGATATTTGGTACACACACCAAATCTTGGTTTATGGTATCCTTCTTGTGATAACTTTAATTTAGTTGGATTTACCGATGCTGATTATGCTGGCTCACTCACTGATAGGAAGAGTACTAGTGGAACTTGTTTCATGCTTGGTCATTCACTTGTCTCATGGTCAAGTCGTAAACAAAACTGTGTTGCTTTATCCACCACTGAGGCTGAATATATTGCTTTAGGAAGTTGTTGTGCACAAATTTTATGGATGATGCAGACTCTGTCTGACTTTGGGCTTTGCTATAAACAAGTTCCTTTAAAGTGCGACAGTAAGAGTGCAATTGATTTATCAAATAATCCTGTACATCACTCACGCACAAAACACATTGATGTACGACACCACTTTCTTAGAGATCATATTATCAGTGAAGATGTTTGTATTGAATTTATTCCAACTGAATCTCAACTGGCTGATATTTTCACAAAACCCCTTCCCGAAGACAAATTTTGCAGATTGCGTTTGGATTTGGGAATAATAGAAATAAATTAATCTCTTTGCATTTTTGGGTAAATTTTCTCTTGAGATGTTCTGTTATCAATATCATTTTCTGACAAATAATCCAATCTTCAAACCATCAAGAAAAGAACAGTTTTGTTTTGGACATTTTTTTGATAAAATTGTGACTATATAAGATTTCAGAATATGAGATGGCTGAAAGTTTGTCTGCAACTCTGATGTGATTGAATATTCTTTATAATATGAGTAAATTAGGAACTTTTTTCACAACCATCTCTGTCTCTACCATTCTTCTATCATCTATTATAAAAATTATACACAAATAATTTCTCTGACCTCATTTAAAAATCCAAGTTTTGGTTATGCATGGTCATGAGACTTTTTTTTTTCATGTTGCAACTAATCCCATTTAAAAATCCAAGTTCTGGTTATGCGTGGTTAGTGTGCTCTTGAATTGAAAAATATATATATATATATATATATATATAATTTATATATATATATATATATATATATCTTCATTCTCTGATTTGTGAAATGTGTTCCTATTTTACGAATTATTATGATTTTTATTTGATTGTTTGGGGTTTTCTGACTCTGATTCTGTCAAATGTCTTGTTTTCTCACTACAGTCCATATCCTTTGAAAATGTTCAGAACTGTTCATCTTTTGATGATTACAAAGGGGGAGAAGGAGTTAAGATTTTGTGTTGTTTACAGACATCTATAGATTTTATTTTGCCATTAATGCTAAGCGTTTAATTACTTTCTATTTTTTTTTCAACTTCTTATTTTATGTCTGTTTACAACTGATAGGAGGAGCACAAATATAGGGGGAGTTCGTTTCAAACACATCCTGTCCTGTGTCATTCTCAAAAATCTTAAGTCTGTTTGTCATCATCAAAAGGGGGAGTTTGTTGAATATATGGTTGTGTTTGATGATAACAAATAGATTTTTATTGATGTGTTTGATAGTGAAATAATAAGTATTATTGCTTAATAATGCTGTACACAGAATACAGGAAACTTATGCAAGCATTTTTTTATTCAATAATATTTACTTTATTTCACAAAGCATTTATATACAAATTTCTCTTGAGACACTCATTCTTTTACATGACTTTTCAACTTCTTTACAAATGAACTCAGTACAAATGTCTTTACAAATCCCTTTACATTTCACACACATCTCTCTGCTAAACAATTTCTGTACTGCACACTCTTACTGTCCAAATTTCTGTTCTGCCTTGGTTGCATCATTCTCAAAACCTGCCACACAAAAGAAAATACACACAAGTACACTGGAACAAAAATAAGCACTGAACAAATAAAATTTTATAGATTTTTTGTCTCAGCTTTCTGTGTGTTTTTCTCATCATATTTCAGACTTGCACAGCCACGCCACAACCATACTGGTTTGCTGATCAGAACCAGCTGATTCTGACCAGCCTCAACTCAGTACAGTTTGACTGCTGTTTTTTTTTTGTTGTGTCAGGGTCACAAGTCAAAAATCAATAGAGAAATGGAAGTGCAAACCTTTAGATCAAAAAAAAAAAAAAACACAAACTGGAAATCATGAACAAACAGAACAAAGAATGTTTTTCAAACCCAAGACAAGATGGCAGTAATGAAACAAATGCAAAGTGGTGTACAAATACAACTCAAGTTTGCAACAGCATGTGTACATATGACAGAGCATGTCAAAGCAGCAAAGTACAAGGAGCATCAGTGGCATATATGGATGAGTTAGCAAACATGCAAATTGGTCGAGTCATGGTCATGCAAATCAGCAGTTTTTTAAACAGCAAAATCAGTTCAAGATCAAGGAGAATTACTTGGCAGATCACAAATTTCAGAATCTGCAGTGAACACAACAGCAAGCAGGAATGGCCGAGCTCAACTAATGGATACATAGTGCAACTTGAGTGCATGTACAAGTGATAGGATGATCAATGGTGAAACTACAAGCATATTCAGTAAATAAGCAAGATGAACAAGGCAGAATAGGGTGCGACATGGTCAATGACAAGAGACAGATCAAGTTTCAAATGATCACAACAACATGGTGATCATGTATGCAAATACAAGTCACAAGTCGTGCAAAATGTACACAGCAAGACCAAAACAGTATGGTGATCAATTCCAGATTAAAGCCTAAATACACAAGTCGATGCAGCTCAGATTTACAATAAATGGGGAAATAATTGTGCAGAATTAATCATGCAAAAGAATTCAGTAAATCAAAGTTGGAAATTAGTTTATGGCAAGGAATCTAAATTCAAAACAATCCTCACAAATCAGTGAATTTATTTGATGTGGAAATTCAAGTTCACTTTCAAAGATTACAGTTTTTTAAGTGTTTTGAGTTTGGGAAAGTTATATTTTCATTCAATCACGTTTTCAGGAAAGTGTTAATTGAAATTTTGAATAAATCAGAGTGTTATTTTTGGCAAAGGGAAATAATCTGCTTCAGTATTGCAATATCAAATTAGGGCCGAGATTTACAGTATGGAATATATTTTTTTGGCAACAATTCAAAACAGAAACCAATCAATTCCAAAAAGGGAAAACAATTCAACTTCTCTAATTAGAGATTTCAGATTCTATCAAAAGAGAAATTTGCATACAAGAAATCTGCTATTTGAGTAAAGGCGGCAATCAAAATTTTCCAAAATCTCTCATTTATCAATGCAGTGAAAATCAGGAGCAAGGGACAAATTCAACAATCACTCATATATGGCCAGGGAATCTTTTCAATCAAGGCCGTAAACAGCAAATCAAATAGCAAGGGGCCACAAACATTCAAGCCGAGAAATCCATATCAAATTCAAGGAAAGTCAAAATCAAAGCAAATCAAAAGGGGGCAAGTCTCTAATGCGAAATCAGAGAGTAAGGGTTTCTAAAACCCTATATAAACACACCATACATCATCGACAGACATCATCGAAATATACACAGAAAAACCGAAACCCTAATTGCAAAAATCAGAATTGCTTACTTGATTGATCGAGAGAAAGAAAGAGCACGTCGCAAAAACAAGCAGCAAATCAAAGCCCAGTATTTTTCAGATTCGCAAGCCAAGAAATTTCATTTTTTTCAGAAACCCTAGTCACGATGTTTTTTGGGAGCCTCCATTATCAAGTAAAAGGAGAATTGCACAAATAAAAGAGAGTGGGCCGACCCTTTGTTTGCTTGGCTAAGCCAGGATTGTTAAAGGGGGTGCTTTTAATTTGTTCTCCTATCTTTTGAATTTCCTTTGTAATTGTTTTTAGTTTTTTTTTAAGGAGGGAATTTCTTGTTTTCTAGTTTCTTGTAAAACTAGGATACAGATTACTGGATAGTAGTCTGGGAAAATCTGGTCTAGAGTTCATTGACCAGTCTAGGATTTTAAGCTTAGGGTCAGACAGGAGCAGGAGTTGCAAGTTTACATAGGATTGTAAGCGAGATCTGTTTGTATCTCCTAGTAGAAATCTTAGAAAGGCAGCAGTAGGCACAGTTTGCCGAAGCTGGGTATCTTTGCGTGTGATTCTTCTTTCTGCATTATTTTTTTTATCTCAGAATTTATTTTAATTTATTGTTAAAACCCTATTCACCCCCCCTCTAGGGTTATTATCGATCCTACAATTGGTATCAGAGCCAGTGTGTAACCCTAGAATCATGACTTCAATGAACAATGCTTTTTCTGAAGGTCAATCTATTGCTAGACCACCCATGTTCAATGGTGGTGATTATGCGTATTGGAAAGCTAGGATGAAAATCTATCTTGTGTCTGTTGATTATGATGTCTGGGATATCATTGAAACTGGATATAAACCTCCTACTGAAACTGTTAATGGAATTGTAACACCTAAACCAAAAATTAGGTGGGATGCAAATGATAAGAAACTATACTCTATAGATTCTAAAGCTATGAATGCTCTGATTTGTGCTCTTGATAAAACAGAATATAACAGAATTTCTCATTGTAATACAGCCCAGGAAATTTGGCATACTCTGGAAGTCACACACGAAGGAACTTCTCAGGTTAAAGAATCCCGTCTTGCCATGTTCAGTAATGAATATGAAAACTTCAACATGCAGAAGGACGAGAGCATCAAGGACATGTATGGTCGCTTCTCCGTACTAGTCTACAATGCTAGAGCCCTTGGAAAGGTCTATACAGAAGTGGAGCTCGTGAGGAAGATTCTGCGTGTTCTGCCCATGAACTTTGAAGCAAAAGTCACAGCCATTCAAGAATCTAAAGATCTGAGCAAGCTGAGCATGGAAGAGCTTATCGGGAATCTAATGACATATGAAATGGAGCTAAAAGCAAGAGAAGATCGCAACAACTCAGATCTGAAAAAGAAGTCAATAGCCTTGTCCAACACTGTCACCAGCGATAGTGAAGATCCTATTGAACAGCTTGCCATGGCAGTCAGACAACTCACGAAGTGGAGCAAATTCAAACCTCGGAGAAATAAACCAAAGACCAACAATTCAGAAGACGAACCACTCTGCTACAACTGTCAAAAGCCTGGGCACATAAAACCAAATTGTCCACTTCTCCAAAGAAACAAGAAGAAAAAGAAAGCTTTTGCCATAACTTGGGATGACGAGGAAGGAGTAGAAGATTCAGACAGCAGTGAGGAAGAAAGCAATTTGTGCTTCATGGCAAAATCAGACCTAGAAGATACCGACGAGGAAACCACTGAGGTATACAGTTATGACGATCTAGTTTTAATGTGTAAACATCTTTCTGAAATTATTGACACATTAGAATCAGACGCAGAGAAACTGAAAGCGAAAAACATCAACCTTGTTCACAATAATAAGAAGTTGGAATCTGAGATTAAAAATGCTTCAAAAATCAATAATCTAGATTGTGAAATTTGTAAGGATGTGAATCTAGAACTTTTAACACTCAAGTGCACCATTGAGAATCTTGAAAAAGTAAATTCGACTCTTAAAAAGAATGATGACACCAAAAGAAAGAATTATGTTGAACGATGCACTTCTTTGATAAATGAAAACACAATGTTAAGAACGAGAGTTCAAGATCTTGAAGTTGCTTTGAATAAATTCTCAATTGGTCAAACGTCTTTTAAAATGTTGCTTGGAAACCAACTATTTGCAAATAATAGAAAAGGACTTGGGTATGGAAAGACACAAGAAAAAGTGACTAGGATTGACAGTGCTAAAGGTAGAGGTATATTTCCCAAATGTGTAAAATGTGGAGTAATTGGTCACAATCATGAAAACTGCAAGAATGGTAGTAAAATTCAAAAGTTCAAAAAGGTTTGGGTTCCCAAACACTTGGCACACAATTATTGTAATGATTGGAACACAAATAAAGGGAAAAATCAAATCTGGGCTCCAAAAGAGTCTTATGACTATCATTTTTCTACTACTGATATGATTGGACCTAGAAGATTCTCTGGGTCATCCTCTTCTCTGTTTGTGTAGGTATGTTGGCGGGCTAAGGAGCAACAGAAATGGTGTTTGGATTCAGGTTGCTCCAGACATATGACAGGAGACAAAAGACTGTTCCTTAGCCTTGAAAAACATAAAGGTGGGAATGTGACTCTAGGTGACAACAGCAAATGTAAAATTATTGGTAAAGGAAAAGTAGGTAACAGTATTTTTGCCTTACCGATGTTTTATATGTTGATAGTCTATTTCACAATCTTATCTCTATCAGTCAACTCTGTGATAAAGGAATGAATGTTGTGTTTGATAGTAATGTTTGCAAAATCATAGAAAAATCCTCTGGAAAGGTTGTTTTTACAGGGAAAAGAAGAGGAAATGTATACACACTCTCTTTCGATGATGTGACTGTTTCTAGGTGCTTGATAGCAACGGGAGAGGAGGCAACTCTATGGCACAGAAGGCTGGCACATGCAAGTATGGGTCTGCTTGAAAGACTGGAAACAAACGAACTTGTCAGAGGTTTGCCTAATCAGAAATTCAAAAATAACAAAGTGTGTAAAGCCTGTACTATGGGAAAACTTAGTCGCTCATCTTTTCGTCCAAAAAATGTTGTTAGTACGTCACGCGTGCTTGAATTGATTCATATGGATTTGTTTGGACCTACTGACATGGCTAGTTTAAATGGTAAACGTTATTGTTATGTATTGGTTGATGATTACTCTAGATTTACATGGGTTTACTTTCTAGCCAAAAAGTCTGAAGCTTTTGATTATTTTTCAAAATTTTCAAAACTTGTTCAAAATGAAAAAGGGTTTTCAATTAAAACTCTGAGAAGTGATCATGGAGGTGAATTTGAAAATCTAGACTTTGAAAAACTTTGTGAAGAAAATGGTTTTAAACATGAGTTTTCCGCTCCTCGAACACCTCAACAAAATGGGGTGGTTGAAAGGAAAAATCGTACATTACAAGAAATGGCTAGATCGATGTTATGTGAATATAATTTGCCTCAAATCTTCTGGGCTGAGGCAGTAAATACTTCATGCTATGTAATGAACAGAGTTATGATTAGACCAATACTTAATAAAACGTCATATGAACTTTGGTCTGGCAAAAAGCCTAACATTTCGTACTTTAGAGTGTTTGGATGTCCTTGTTATATTTTGAACACAGGAGAACAGCTTGGGAAATTTGAGCCAAAAACGATTGATGGGATTTTCATGGGTTATTCCTCAAGAAGCAAAGCTTACTGAATCTTCAATAAACAATCAAGAACAATTGTGGAAACCGTCAATGTAAAGTTCAATGAAACAGATGTGGATATGGTCTCTGAAGAAGATAAAGATGATGGTAGGGCACAAGAAGTTGAACAAGAAAACAACGATGTTGAGGCAAGCAACGAAGAAGCCACCGAAGCAGCTCCAAATGTTGAAAGACTGAAATTCAAGCCCAATCATCCTCCAGATTTGGTAATCGGAAGCCCAACAGCTGGTGTTCGTACACGTTCCTCTCTCAATAAGGATGTTTGTATTTTTTGTATACATAATGCTTTTGTATCTGAAATAGAACCCAGTTCTTATGATATTGCTCTTAATGATGAATTTTGGTTGTTAGCTATGCAAGAAGAACTTAACCAGTTTGAGAGAAACAAAGTCTGGAACTTGGTACCTAGGCCAAAAGACTATCCAGTAGTTGGAACCAAATGGGTGTTTAAAAATAAACTTGATGAGTCTGGAAATGTAACTAGAAACAAAGCTAGGTTGGTTGCTAAGGGGTACAATCAGATCGAAGGCATTGACTTTGATGAAACATTTGCCCCAGTTGCTAGATTAGAAGCAATTAGAATATTGTTGAGCTTTGCTTGTTTTAAAGGATTTAAACTGAAACAAATGGATGTGAAAAGTGCTTTTCTGAATGGAGAACTAAAAGAAGATGTTTATGTTGAACAACCCCCTGGTTTTGAGAGTCACGATTTTCCAAACCATGTGTATAAACTAGAAAAAGCATTGTATGGCCTTAAGCAAGCTCCTCGAGCTTGGTATGACTGTCTCTGTACTTATCTTTTGGAAAACGGTTTTAAAAAGGGGTGTGCTGACACGACTCTGTTTCTTTCACATGACGGTGATGATTTTTTGATTGTTCAAATCTATGTTGATGATATCATATACGGTGCTACTAATGATGTCTTGTGTGAAAAGTTTGAAAAAGTGATGCAGGACAAATTTGAGATGAGCTTGGTGGGAGAACTAAAATATTTTCTTGGCTTTCAAATCAAACAGAGCAGCAAAGGTATCTTTATCTCTCAAACAAAGTATGTGATGGAGTTACTGAAGAAATTTGGAGTTGAAGATGCAAAACCGATGAAAACACCAATGAGTCCAACAATCAAGCTTGACAAAGATGAAAAAGGTGTTGCTGTTGACCAGAAAAAATATCGCGGTATTATTGGTTCACTTCTTTATCTTTCTGCTTCTAGACCCGATATTATGTTTTCTGTTTGTTTGTGTGCTCGTTTTCAATCTAATCCAAAAGAATCTCATTTAAAAGCCACAAAACGAATTCTGAGATATTTGGTACACACACCAAATCTTGGTTTATGGTATCCTTCTTGTGATAACTTTAATTTAGTTGGATTTACCGATGCTGATTATGCTGGCTCACTCACTGATAGGAAGAGTACTAGTGGAACTTGTTTCATGCTTTGTCATTCACTTGTCTCATGGTCAAGTCGTAAACAAAACTGTGTTGCTTTATCCACCACTGAGGCTGAATATATTGCTTTAGGAAGTTGTTGTGCACAAATTTTATGGATGATGCAGACTCTGTCTGACTTTGGGCTTTGCTATAAACAAGTTCCTTTAAAGTGCGACAGTAAGAGTGCAATTGATTTATCAAATAATCCTGTACATCACTCACGCACAAAACACATTGATGTACGACACCACTTTCTTAGAGATCATATTATCAGTGAAGATGTTTGTATTGAATTTATTCCAACTGAATCTCAACTGGCTGATATTTTCACAAAACCCCTCCCCAAAGACAGATTTTGCAGATTGCGTTTGGATTTGGGAATAATAGAAATAAATTAATCTCTTTGCATTTTTGGGTAAATTTTCTCTTGAGATGTTCTGTTATCAATATCATTTTCTGACAAATAATCCAATCTTCAAACCATCAAGAAAAGAACAGTTTTGTTTTGGACATTTTTTTGATAAAATTGTGACTATGTAAGATTTCAGAGTATGAGATGGCTGAAAGTTTGTCTGCAACTCTGATGTGATTGAATATTCTTTATAATATGAGTAAATTAGGAACTTTTTTCACATCCATCTCTGTCTCTACCATTCTTCTATCATCTATTATAAAAATTATACACAAATAATTTCTCTGACCCCATTTAAAAATCCAAGTTCTGGTTATGCATGGTCATGAGACTTTTTTTTTTCATGTTGCAACTAATCCCATTTAAAAATCCAAGTTCTGGTTATGCGTGGTTAGTGTGCTCTTGAATTGAAAAAAAAATAAAAAAAATAAAAATAAAAATAAATAAATATATATATATATATCTTCATTCTCTGATTTGTGAAATGTGTTCCTATTTTACGAATTATTATGATTTTTATTTGATTGTTTGGGGTTTTCTGACTCTGATTCTGTCAAATGTCTTGTTTTCTCACTACAGTCCATATCCTTTGAAAATGTTCAGAACTGTTCATCTTTTGATGATTACAAAGGGGGAGAAGGAGTCAAGATTTTGTGTTGTTTACAGACATCTATAGATTTTATTTTGCCATTAATGCTAAGCGTTTAATTACTTTCTATTTTTTTTCAACTTCTTATTTTATGTCTGTTTACAACTGATAGGAGGAGCACAAATATAGGGGGAGTTCATTTCAAACACATCCTGTCCTGTGTCATTCTCAAAAATCTTAAGTCTGTTTGTCATCATCAAAAGGGGGAGTTTGTTGAATATATGGTTGTTTTTGATGATAACAAATAGATTTTTATTGATGTGTTTGATAGTGAAATAATAAGTATTATTGCTTAATAATGCTGTACACAGAATACAGGAAACTTATGCAAGCATTTTTTTATTCAATAATATTTACTTTATTTCACAAAGCATTTATATACAAATTTCTCTTGAGACACTCATTCTTTTACATGACTTTTCAACTTCTTTACAAATGAACTCAGTACAAATGTCTTTACAAATCCCTTTACATTTCACACACATCTCTCTGCTAAACAATTTCTGTACTGCACACTCTTACTGTCCAAATTTCTGTTCTGCCTTGGTTGCATCATTCTCAAAACCTGCCACACAAAAGAAAATACACACAAGTACACTGGAACAGAAATAAGCACTGAACAAATAAAATTTTATAGATTTTTTGTCTCAGCTTTCTGTGTGTTTTTCTCATCATATTTCAGACTTGCACAGCCACGCCACAACCATACTGGTTTGCTGATCAGAACCAGCTGATTCTGACCAGCCTCAACTCAGTACAGTTTGACTGCTGTTTTTTTTGTTGTGTCAGGGTCACAAGTCAAAAATCAATAGAGAAATGGAAGTGCAAACCTTTAGATCAAAAAAAAAAAAAAAACACAAACTGGAAATCATGAACAAACAGAACAAAGAATGTTTTTCAAACCCAAGACAAGATGGCAGTAATGAAACAAATGCAAAGTGGTGTACAAATACAACTCAAGTTTGCAACAGCATGTGTACATATGACAGAGCATGTCAAAGCAGCAAAGTACAAGGAGCATCAGTGGCATATATGGATGAGTTAGCAAACATGCAAATTGGTCGAGTCATGGTCATGCAAATCAGTAGTTTTTTAAACAGCAAAATCAGTTCAAGATCAAGGAGAATTACTTGGCAGATCACAAATTTCAGAATCTGCAGTGAACACAACAGCAAGCAGGAATGGCCGAGCTCAACTAATGGATACATAGTGCAACTTGAGTGCATGTACAAGTGATAGGATGATCAATGGTGAAACTACAAGCATATTCAGTAAATAAGCAAGATGAACAAGGCAGAATAGGGTGCGACATGGTCAATGACAAGAGACAGATCAAGTTTCAAATGATCACAACAACATGGTGATCATGTATGCAAATACAAGTCACAAGTCGTGCAAAATGTACACAGCAAGACCAAAACAGTATGGTGATCAATTCCAGATTAAAGCCTAAATACACAAGTCGATGCAGCTCAGATTTACAATAAATGGGGAAATAATTGTGCAGAATTAATCATGCAAAAGAATTCAGTAAATCAAAGTTGGAAATTAGTTTATGGCAAGGAATCTAAATTCAAAACAATCCTCACAAATCAGTGAATTTATTTGATGTGGAAATTCAAGTTCACTTTCAAAGATTACAGTTTTTTAAGTGTTTTGAGTTTGGGAAAGTTATATTTTCATTCAATCACGTTTTCAGGAAAGTGTTAATTGAAATTTTGAATAAATCAGAGTGTTATTTTTGGCAAGGGGAAATAATCTGCTTCAGTATTGCAATATCAAATTAGGGCCGAGATTTACAGTATGGAATATTTTTTTTTTGGCAACAATTCAAAACAGAAACCAATCAATTCCAAAAAGGGAAAACAATTCAACTTCTCTAATTAGAGATTTCAGATTCTATCAAAAGAGAAATTTGCATACAAGAAATCTGCTATTTGAGTAAAGGCGGCAATCAAAATTTTCCAAAATCTCTCATTTATCAATGCAGTGAAAATCAGGAGCAACGGACAAATTCAACAATCACTCATATATGGCCAGGGAATCTTTTCAATCAAGGCCGTAAACAGCAAATCAAATAGCAAGGGGCCACAAACATTCAAGCCGAGAAATCCATATCAAATTCAAGGAAAGTCAAAATCAAAGCAAATCAAAAGGGGGCAAGTCTCTAATGCGAAATCAGAGAGTAAGGGTTTCTAAAACCCTATATAAACACACCATACATCATCGACAGACATCATCGAAATATACACAGAAAAACCGAAACCCTAATTGCAAAAATCAGAATTGCTTACTTGATTGATCGAGAGAAAGAAAGAGCACGTCGCAAAAACAAGCAGCAAATCAAAGCCCAGTATTTTTCAGATTCGCAAGCCAAGAAATTTCATTTTTTTCAGAAACCTTAGTCACGATGTTTTTTGGGAGCCTCCATTATCAAGTAAAAGGAGAATTGCACAAATAAAAGAGAGTGGGCCGACCCTTTGTTTGCTTGGCTAAGCCAGGATTGTTAAAGGGGGTGCTTTTAATTTGTTCTCCTATCTTTTGAATTTCCTTTGTAATTGTTTTTAGTTTTTTTTAAGGAGGGAATTTCTTGTTTTCTAGTTTCCTGTAAAACTAGGATACAGATTACTTGATAGTAGTCTGGGAAAATCTGGTCTAGAGTTCATTGACCAGTCTAGGATTTTAAGCTTAGGGTCAGACAGGAGCAGGAGTTGCAAGTTTACATATGATTGTAAGCGAGATCTGTTTGTATCTCCTAGTAGAAATCTTAGAAAGGCAGCAGTAGGCACAGTTTGCCGAAGCTGGGTATCTTTGCGTG
This sequence comes from Allium sativum, assembly GCA_030737875.1. NCBI lineage: Eukaryota > Viridiplantae > Streptophyta > Magnoliopsida > Asparagales > Amaryllidaceae > Allium > Allium sativum. The sequence goes on from CM060909.1 coordinate 1,003,561,814, forward strand.
TGATTCTTCTTTCTGCATTATTTTTTTTATCTCAGAATTTATTTTAATTTATTGTTAAAACCCTATTCACCCCCCCCCCCTCTAGGGTTATTATCGATCCTACATATACATAATATCAGAGTTACAAAATTAAATACAGCGGAAGTCTAAATACAAGAATTTCTAATACATAGAAGAAATAGCCAGAATCAACAGGTAGAGGTGATATCTTCAACCGTCCCCAGCTTTAAAAGGTGAAATCTCAACACTGCAATACTCGATCTGACCCGAGCAATAATGCAAAACAAAACAACTCGGATCAGGACTAACATTCTCATGGAAGTAAACCAACTTAAATGAAATATTAAATGAAATGCATCAGTAACTTAGAGGATGTTTGGGATCACCATCCTCTAAGGATCCGTTAAACTAATATCATACACTACACCAAATTTACCTTCTAATAGCACGTGAAAAATGCTACAATATCTTTTCATAGCATTAGTGACGACGCTATATAACAACATGTTATAATAGCCTCGATACATCTCATAGCACTAAACTAAATGTTATTATATGAAACATTTAATAGCGGATAATTACCACTATGAAAATCTTTTCGTAGCATTGGATCTGTGTTATTTTATTTAACCCAGTAAAATTTCAACCTTTGTTTATAGCGTTAACCAATTTTTCATAGCATGTACACAACACTATTAAAAAAATTCCATAATAGTTTAATATACTTCATAGCTCTACTTCTAAGCTATAATTTTCTTTCCTATAGCGCTTTTATACAGATATAATAAGATTTTATAGCACTTCACTTTCTATTTCCATAGCAACATTCTTCCACTATTAATACGTTTAATATACCACTTTTTTGTTGCTATGCTGTTCTTTCTATAGTGCACTACAAATAATATATTTCTTGTTCATACTGTGCAAATTATAAGCATTTCAACATTAAATCTTTTCAATCCAAAACTACATATCTAATAGCAAAATCATTAAAAAAAAAGCCATACATGATAGTAAAAGGTCAAATAGTAAAAGCATATTTCATTACAAAACATAAAATACATATGGTCATACATAGTTGATATTCTTACATAGCCATGTAAATAGGTTTAGACTGCTTCAAAACAAATACTATACATGAAAAATCATGCTCCATTAGTCTTCAGCATATTAACTCATGCACATTCCATATGTCAGAACCTACAATTAACATAGGCACAAGTTAGAGATCCTTATTAATGCAGGCAATTATGAACCATATGAAAATATGAAAGTGTGGGCTGAAGCAATTGAAAATCTAATCTTATTTCGTCCAGGATAATACTAATTGAAGTGGAAAGTGCAGGCTAAAGCAATTGACAATTTGGTCACAATCTGGTGTAGAAAGCTGAGTTTAGGCTGAAACAATCAGGTTATACACTATATTCACCTACTGAAGTAATCAGTTATATACCTAGTGTAGGCTAAAGCAAAACACTTTTATTCTAAATATGGCTCTCTTGGTTTCTCTACGGCTGTAAACGGATGCAGTCGGATACGGATAGTGCCGTATCCGAATCCGTATCCGAAAATGAAAATCCGTATCCGATATCCGCGGATACCAGTTAAAAATATCTGTATCCGAAAATATCCGTATCCGCCGATATTTTCGGATATCCGAAAATATCCGTATCCGCCTTAGCGAATACGGATATCCGAAAATATCCGAAATATCCGTATCCGAAACTTAAAACTGTACATTGATGTGGTTATCCGAAAATATCCGGAAAATATCCGAAAATATCCGAAAAAATATCCGAAAATAAAACAATAAAAATTTACAAATACATCACTCACATACAAATTTGGCTTATAAAATATTTTTTTTGAAAATGTGAATACGTCTAATTAAAAATTACAAGCAGGACATCAATCAAATAAATTTCTTACAACAAATATTTTAAGAGATAAAGTGTTCAAAATATGATATACACAACCCTAAGACTAAAATAAAACAAAACATAAATCAAAGAAGCACATACACAATTATATTTTAATTATAACCATACCACAAAATAAAATGAGTACATGATTTAAAATGTTGCATAATACAAAATACAACATTCCTTTATAATTAAATAGTTGAGTTTAGGTTAGCTATTTTAAGGAAATTTATATATTAATTTAATTTTAAATATAAATTAAAAATTATATAATATATATATATATACATACATACACGTATCAGAAAATCGGACGGATATTTTTCGAATACGGATACCACTATAACCATATCCGTATCCAAAATGATTTTTGGATATCGGATATCCGTATCCGCATCTCGGATAACGGATATATTTCGTATTTTCGGATACGAATGCGGACGGATATCGGATTTTTCGGGTACCCGTTGACAGCCCTAGGTTTCTCATATGCACCTACTCTGGGCTAATGCAAAACTTTAAGATGATAATGATACATAACGTTATTTTTACATCTAGCGTAGGTGGAAACAAAATGCATATGATTATGATAATACTTCTGCAACTAGTGTAGGCTGAAGTAAAACACATATGGATATTCTCTTTCTTTTTTTTCTTTTGATTTGAGATTTATATAATGTGTATAGTTTGCTTGTACATATGCACTTCCACATCAGGTCATTATATAAAAGAAAACATTACGTGGTGCTACTATCAAGATTCCAATATTACATAATATAATCATTTAAATATCACTAATACTCAAATGTAGAATTCAATTAGATCTACACCTTGCCACTATTATTATATATAATTGTTCAAACCTAAACATGGATTTAAAGGGATTTTCATATTTCCATTGTTTCTAGTTGGAAGTTAAATTTTCACTTGGTCTTATCTTATACTTTATTTCCTAATAATAACATTGATTTTGTCACAAACTTAGGATGCTTGTCCTACAAACATGTTAATATATAGAGCTATTGAATACATATTAATGGAAACTTAGATTGGGTAACATGAATGTACTAATAATTTATCCATACTTGCATGTGTCATTCAATAGACTTCCAATTTTGATAGAGGGAGTCTTGGAGCAACCAATAGTACAAAGCAGCCATGCTTTGGAAGTTAAAAGTTGAAAAATTATCCATGTTGGAGTTTCTGATCATAAAAACTATTCACTTGCAAAGAACAAGCTGTGTTTGGATTTCATTAGGGCTTATCCTCATCTCATTTCTCAATCCACAACTTATGTTCAAATCTTCCATATTTTTAAAAGCAAATATTAACATACTTGTTACTGATTTTTCCAGCTACATTTCATATTGCCTCAATCACCCAAATTAAAGGCTCATTATTTTACGGTGTTCATGTGTTTTTATGCAGCAATGTGTTCATATAAGTGCATATAATAGTTGTAGGTATTAATACAAACGTGTTTTTATGCAGCAATGTAAATAATGATCTTATTTATAATAAATAACTGTACCTTGAAAGCTATGTCTATGCTCGTAGCAGTGTTCGCACAATCGGACCAATAATAAAGGCAGAACATTCCGGAACTTCAAATTTCTCAGTAGAAATGTGGAGGGTGGAGGTCGAACTTCCCTTAGGTCACATGGCCCTGGTTCAAGTTTTTACTTCAGTTGAAATGGTGAATAGTATGCCTGGTGTATCTTAGGAAATCCATAGTTGTTCTGTTGCCCTGAATTTTGCTCAGAGAACAAAAAACAAAGCACCAACATGATAGTAGGTACATGGATTACTATTTTATTTTTATGAAGAGCATATTTCAGACTTTTGATAGGCATCAAGTTTGAGTTTTTGGCTAATTTTAGAGAAGTTGGTAATGTTTTGGAATGAAAAACGTTTCAGACATAAATCAGAGCACTAAACCGATGTTCAAATTTAACAAGAATTCCATTACATGTCTTTTGTATATATTATGCCTGTAACAGGTCTAAAAAGTTTATTTTATACCCAAAAAAATCTAATAATAGTACTAAAAAAGAAACTACTAGCTTATTAATGCCTATAAATAATGTACTGTGAGATAAAAAGACATTAAAAAATAATCCAAGTATATGAAATATGACATAAATACCTTAGGTTATCTCTTCCAAGCTTTAAAGCTAAAGTGCAGCAGTTGTATGCTTTAAGTCTTTCTTATTATAGCAAGTCCCACTTCTCTATATGTAAATTTCTTGATCTGGAGTGGACTTACCCAGCAAGGGTTCATCCTTCTGAAGTGGACTTAACCCAGCAAGCATACTTTTGTTCCAATGAACTGAGTATGATGGCACTTGAACCAAGATAGATGGTTAATGCTTTATATAGAATCTTCATCCTCAGATTTTGGTGGACTCGGCACTGTATATTTCTGATGAACAAAGTAATACCCAAAAAAACATACTCTTTGATGACGGCTCTTTAATAATAGAAACTAAGAGAATGGATTCAGTAAGATTTGTATGGAATGTATAGGGTTTGTGCAGAACATGTAATCATGTCAAGTTTGCATGGAATGAATATATAGTCAATTTATAAGATGCTGCAAAAAAAAAAAAAATGTAAATGATTTTGCATTAATACATTCATAATATCCATGACTAACTAAAGTAAATGACTTAAACTATATGTGATGCATATAAATCTGGCTGGGGCCATTCAAGCTACCGACAAACATTGTTATTATGAATTATATAAGTGCTAAATCTTGAGTTGGGGTCATTAATAAATAATCTAAAATCATTTTACGGGATGTAAACAATTAATCAGACATCTCTAGGATACTCTAATTCAGAAGCATAAGTGCACGTGCTAACTTATGGAAATCAAACTCACTAGAATATTAAGCTTCCCATCAAAAGTTATTATCACATTCATCATCAACTCTTCTCTTTGCTCTCGGATTGACATATCACAAATGAGACCTGTTATCTTCACCTTAAAATCCATATCTCCCCATTTCTTCAAACAACCGTTTAACCTGTTTTCTTTGCTTGAACAAATGCATACATATGCACCGAGTCTACTCAATTCTTCGACAACTGCATGCCTAATCGATCAATTAATTAAAAGCAAACTATATTTATCATACACTTATTTACAAACGGTAATATAAGACAACTGAAACTAAATGGTTTTTCATATTTTACATATACTTATTTATAATAGCATGTGCAGAACAATGAAACATTTGTTGGTTGCATATAAGAATGTAATAATTTCAAAAGCTCATTGAAGAAATGAAATAGGGACTAAATTATTCTTATTGGAGAAGAATTGCGATCAAATTTGCTGTAAAATCTTTTATATCTATTATAAACTTTCCATGCAGTCTATTAAGCAGTGAACATGTTAGTCAAGTTTATTCTCTATGACTTCGAATGTTTATTCTCCATGACTTCGAATGTTAATTCTCCATGATTCCGAATGTTTATTCTTCATGGCTCCTAAGTCCTAACATATTCGAAGAAAAATACATATGGGAGGCCATGTTTTTGCACTGAGGGTGAATTTCATAGTCTCTCTTATATAGGCACTTTGCTGGAGGTATATGCGCATCTCTATATCAATATTTGTTATGTTTAGAAATTAGAATTTTGGTCATCAACATAGAATTTTTTCTTTTCCAAAATTCCAAAGTTTGCAATGTATGTTTTGCTGCAAAATTTGGGAATAATAATAATATATTAGAACATCATCATTATTTGGATGTATTTCACTAAAACCACACACCTAAACTCACCTCTTTACTTCATTTATTTTGATGTTCATACGATAGTACATTTCAAAAGGCAAAATTACATTATTAGAACATCATCACTATTTGGATGTATTTCACTAAAACCACACTCCTAAACTCGCCTGTTTAAACATCGTTTTTGGTGATGTTCATACAATAGTACATTTAAAAAGGCAAAATTACATTAGCGGCTTGTTATTATAAAATTTAATTTCTTTCGGTATGTGCCCTTCAACGGACATATTTGCAACTTAGTTCACAGTATAACATATTTCACGTATTATATATCACCATTAACTGCTAAACGCATATCGTCGGATAACATAACTTATCAACAATTGTTTCATAATCACAATAACAAAATACCATAGATGATTCATAATCCAATATGAGAGTTGATACATATAAATACATCAAGATATACGATGACCTAAGGTTATCCGTAGTGTGCAATCGGCATAGCATGTTGAACTGGTTATCATTATTCATGGTTGTCTGTCTCCTACCGCCATGTTTGTTAAATTGTAAACAGTAGAAGGAAATTTTATATGACTGTATTTCAGTAGAAAATATATTAAATTAGGCAGCGTGGGAAAATATGCATATAATACTTGATTGCTTGTTTTATACAATCATCTCATGTTTTATTATATTGACAATCAACCATAGTGCTATAGCTATAACGTAAGGTATATACAGACGAACAAACCTAGGTGTTAAACCATGAAGAAGCGACAACCGATGTTATCAGGTGTTTAATAGTGTACTTGAAATTTGGCCATCATCCTAGCCGCCTATTAGTGAGTAAATAAATTGTACAGTAGGCGTGTCTCAACATTAGAGATTAGCTATGTTAAATAATAAACAGATCACACACATTCTATCCAAAATGCTTCTATACAGCAGTAAAGCCTTTATGTTTCAACTTAATGTATTGCAAAAGTATGTTAAATTAAAGCTCCTTTATTTTTATTCTTTTTTTTTTTGTATGCAGGTAGTTGAATAGAAGAAAAAAAAAATCTAAAAATCCATTGAATATCAAAAGGATAGTCTATCTAGACTGATTGTTGTGCCTGTACACAATTACAGAGAAGAAGTTAAGTCCAAATTATATACTTGTAGAAACAACTATATTTCACTTCTTTGGCAAAGTTAAGTCCAAATTATATACTTTAAATTTACAACTGGAAATATTGGTTAATTACATACATACGTACACACACACACACATACATATATATATATATATACACACACACACACACACACACACACACATATATATATATATGTATGTATGTATGTATGTATGTGTGTGTGTGTGTATATATATATATATGTGTGTGTGTGTACGTGTGTGTTAGTTATCTACAAAAATAAACTGTGTTATATATTTCCAAATGATGATGGATGAACATATAAATATAAATATTGGTTAATTTTCTATATTATGGCACTACTAGTAAAATTTGAATTTTTTTTTAATAAATTTGAGTTCAACATAAACATGATATATGAAACAATATCGATCGAATTGGACAACTACTAATAAGTTGATTAAATTATAGCATTATAAAACATTAGCTAAGAACTAAACATGATGAACATGGTGACAACCATGAGAAAGAAATCATGTCGAATTTGGCACATGGGCTTGCTGTACGAGAAATGGGAATCACTCTGGAAATCCACTGCAAGGCTACCAACCTGCACCGGAGGTTACCCTCAAGACTACCCTACAACTCTTAAGGGGTGCCCTCCTCAAGGCTACCCTTCATAGGGCAACCCACAACATGGAGGATATCTACCTGCTGGCAATCCAAAGCCACTCTCTCCACTTCATCAAGGTACATTTGAGTTTTTGTTGTATCCTTGCTGTCGTTATATGAATTAATAAATTCCTTTAATTTACATGTATTCGCAGGGCATGGTGGCATGGGTGTAAAGTTTGCTGGAGGTGTAGCAGCTGCTTCTGCCGCATATGGCACACCAAGTGCATGGGCATGGTGCACAAAAGTTTGCTGGAGGATACTCCCATGGGATTCCCTTTCATAGGAGGTCATGGAAAATACAAAAGAGGAAGCGTGAGAAGTTCAAGCATGGCCACTGAACGTTTAAGAGGAAATAATTTTATATCAGACACCATTTCCTTACTAGTACGTACACCTCATGCTTTACTCCTTCATGAACATGGTAGGTTGAAAAATTTTAGTTACTTTATGTAATTGACTCTTGTATAATGTGTTTGTATTGCTTCGTGATAACAGTTTTTATCATATGTTGGCTTTGTAAAATGTTGGGTATAGTTTAATACATTATTTGAATATTGTTGAGATGTATAACCTCTTTTGGTGCCTCATCCTCATTGTTAGAAGTAAACTGTTGGATAGTGACATGAGTGAGTGATAACAATTTACGAACAACAGGCAAAATGAATTATAGGTAATTGTTAAAATTTACAGGCATGTATTATTATTTTCAAAACATACAATGATTGTATATATGAAATTGTAAGTAAAATTGTCATTGAAATATATAAAAATTGAATATTATAATACATCTATTATCATTATACACCATACACCATCATTTACTGGTAAACCTATATAGAAATGCTAGTGAAATTGCCATAATTTCAATTTTACAATCTAATCAACAATTTACGGGTTTCTTCCCTAATAACAAGGGTACGTATCGTGTGCACATTAACATATTGTAGAACCAAACTTAAGGCGTAAACAAAGCAATGTTAAAAATATGGATCATTTTTTATCATAACGCACAAATGTAAACACATCAAAATATTAATTTATAGTATAGTAACAATAAAGTAACCTACAATAATCTCGTATTGGTCTGGAGTGAGAAGAATACTCACCTAAAATTAGGACTTCCACTTTGTATATGCCTTAAACGTCCTCACTAGTATATGTGGTGTCAACTTTTAGGCTTGCAATGTTCCCCCTTTAAAGGATTTGTTGATCACCTGATCATCTATAATTTTCCACTTGAACATTAGTTTGAATTACCAATATGATGCTCCTATTACGCACTTAAATTCATCTATGACTCACTTCCTGTTTTGACTTCCTCTGTTTATTGAAGAATATAAGATTCAAAGGAAAAAAAAAACATTCAGAGATATCTTATATATGGACCCACTTCATAAAATACTAAACGGTAAATGTTCATAACCCATAAGTTATTTTGTTCAATTGATTGAATCTTCGGCTATTGGTTACAATCTAAAATCATAAGGTAATCTATTGCCCTAGGTAATCATTACCACTTGTTTACTAATTAGCACACCAATATAACTTAAAACATTTATGACATCAATTACCAGATGCCCTTGCTAATTAATCGAACCTATAAGTGTATGTAACTATGTACTAATAAGGCATCACTTTAAAACCATGATTCATAAAATGAGGAATTTCAAGAATCAAACTCAGGACGAATTTATAAAACAATAACAACACAAAAAACCCAAAATTGAAATTACCAAACAAGTCTACGAATTTGGTCGATGAAGTCATTGATGGTTGACTGAATGTATATGGTCGTTGCCTCTTAAACGAACATGCTGCTGGAGTGAACAAACAAGGTTGACGATGTTGCTAATCGATGCCAAATTCGACGACCTTCCTAACTGCGAGAACCGATGTGGAATAGACATGGTAGTTCCGTGGGGTGAATCGATGCGATGCGGTCATTGATGGCTTGTTAGAGGAATTTGTGTGGTCGTTAGAAGAAAGAAGTTTTCTTTTAGTCCGAAGAGGAAAGTGAGAAAAAAGGGAATTTTTATTTTCACGGCCTTTTTTTTCCCCAAGATTCCGCCTTTGTTTGAGTTCCCACGTTCCAACAGGCTAAGGGTAAGATAGCGCAATGACTACCTTATCGTCTAATTTGTTAACGCATTTTTTACTCTATCTATGTTTTATATAGCCCTTTAATTGTAAAGCTATAATATTATGCTATATATAAGGTGTTTTGTTGTAGTGATATAATATAATACGCTATTATAATAGTGTCTATGTTTAAATATACTATTGAAAATAGTGTAAGCGGGATTACCGTTATTACCCTTACACCGTTTATACCGTTATCGTACAGTTTGCATATAACACACCAGTACGTCGGCGGATAGGGATGCGCCGTGATACGACAACGCTAAATCAAAATCGTAGGGGGCTCGATCAGGATAATATGACAAGGCACACGAGGAATACCCACGGTAGGATTCTACCGATGCACACCCGGACTGGTGGTAACGCATAGCCGCAACTACCGCCCACCTCGAACAACACTCCCATAATCAAGGGTGGCCACCAATCAAATCACAAAGTAATAGATATGGTTCGAAGAAGTGTGTCCGATGGAGGTGCGACCTCACTTAATCACGGTATAGCACCTGTTTTAATCATTTTAATTATGACCCGAAGGCCAAGCCTATCCATCAACGTTCTCTTTCTTCAATCCAGTAATCGCCACCAAACCATCCTACTTCATTCTGGAACTCCACCGCGTACACAGTTGTTAAAGTGGTTTTCGGTAATGGCAGAGAGTATGACAATATCCGATCCCGGTCTCTTTAACAACCAAACGTTTACATTTTTCACACCGTGGCCATTTTAATAAAATCATACCTTGAAATAAATTGATTTAAGAAATTTCTTTAATTCAAACCAAAAAGTTTATGAATCAATTCCATGTATAAAATTATTTCAATTCATATTCAGTCAATTTATAATCGAATTCATATATTCATATCAATTATAAATTCAAATTCCAATTAACTACGTAGTTCACATACATTTCCTATACAGTTCAATATTTATGTCAATTCAAAATTCGCATTTAGTTGATTAAAATTCAAATTCATTGAATCAAGTATCGTTATATAAATTTAATTCTTTAAACCTCGCTTTTAAATCACAAAATCAAAACTTATCCACCTTTTGAGTATAATATTAAAGTTTATAAAATATATATAAAATAAGCATTGAAAATATTGTTTATGAGTTATAAATTTATATAGAAAATAACTTTATAAACATATATAGGTTTAAATTAATTCAGAAATAGGTTTAAAAAGAATAATTTATTATAATATATTAATTTAAAGTTAAAAGTACATATATGATAAAATTATATGGATCTTAAATTAGTATTATTACAATCAAACTTTCCAAATCATTTTGATTCGAAAACATGACCAACAGTGTCCATATATAGTTTTCTACCCTATGGTCAAGTGGTACAGATATTTATCATTTCAACCCACAATTTATAAAATTTATACGGGTTTATCATTTCAACCCGCAATCCCAAATTCAGTAAAAATCGTTCAGGTCTATCATTTCAACCCATAACGATTTTTCCCTAATCTAATGTCTGTTCGGGTATATATCATTTCAACCCTTAGTGATTTTCCTAAAGTAGGGGTATATACAACATAACAAACCATCACATATAGTCAATCACATCATAGTCATATATATTCAGTGTACATACATGTCATATGAATATCGTGTCACATATAAAAGTGTATATTTAAACAAACAATTTCTACTGACAATCCTATACATTTCATAACAGTTCATTTAGTTGATCTAACATCTATGAAGTAATGTGAGTCAGGTGTGAGAAAAACTCACCTTTCATGGAATAGATTGGAAACAACAGACGAATTTGACACCGAATTGAAACAGCAACTTCAAGGCATGTTCCAAAATAGATTCGATTACAGCAACCACTCAATATACTTTTATTTTATTTTGTATGAGGCGATAATGGAATTTCTATATTGATTGGTACATCAATTTGATGTTGGACGGTATGGTATTTGGGTTTTGGAAAGGTTCTCAAACTCAACACCAAACTTGACTCAAAATAAACCCAATAAATTCTTTACACAATATATATATTTTTATATATACAAATGAACAATTTTTCTTTTACATACATACATATATATATATATATATAAAATTCGGTGCACAAAAATATATTTTATACATTATACATTTAAATAAAACACAACGCTAATGCATACTAAATCATATACACTTATATATAATATATAATTTGAAACACACACATAAACTCACACACACACACATACCATACACACAACACAAATTATAACAGTATATATATTATAAATTATACATAAACACACAACAAATCCTTTTTCAAAATAGTATATATATATATATTTAATATAAACGTAAACACAGTAAAATTTATATATACCTATATATTTAAAATTCGACACATTACAAATCACTTATATAAATATATATATTAAATTATATAGCTCCAAACCATATATATGTTTAAATAACATACAACGCAAAAACACCCAAATAAAACCATAAAACTATATATATATATATATAAATATTTAAACAATTATGTATATATGTACATATATTTTAAAACAAATAAATTTTTAAAGAAACTCAACGGTACGCAATACACCCATAAACGCACTCAACACAACACACACATATAAAATTATATACTCCCTCTTTTCCTGCATATAAGATGTTTTAAGAAGTTTGTTGTGTTGCAAAATATAAGACGTTTAAGGTTTTAATACCCTCTTTATGCATGATTCATAATAGATGATGAGACTTTTTATGTATTTATTCATGCTTCAACCAATAGCTATGCATGAAAATTAGCAAATTTAAGAGAGAAACTTAACTTAAGTATGAATTAAAACATCATTAATTGATTCCTTAATTCTTTTGCAAACAAGTAAACATCTTATATTCAGAAACGGAGGAAGTATAATATTTACATATGTACATAAAATTTTCAACACATATAAATATATAAAACCCAAGATATATGTTTGTTTTTTAAATAAACGTAGATTTATGCACCCTTTTACTCAACCCATATTCACACACGAACACATCACCACACAGGAAATATACCACACATACTAATTAAAACTCACACACAAACAAAAGAACAAAACTCACGCAAACATTCTCACACACAAAACAATACACAAAATCAATTAAATATATATATACCTTCGCAACTATATATTATATATAGACAATCGTTAAAAATATATATACATACATATTAATAATAAAATAAAAATTCAACAAATATATTTATATATTCATATATATATATACGCACTGAAAATATATATATATATATATATATATTTAAAAATCAACACACACGCATGAATAAAACACAAATGTAAAACCCCCACACACACTTATAATGACACAAACGACTCCTTGTCACATAAAAGAAATCACACTAGAAACAACGCGTGTTTAGAAGTTTAATAATTTACATATTTGTCTTTTGACAGTTTCTACTTCAAATCGTAAGTGCATACATCAGAAGAAATAACTTAACTCAGCCTAAAGACCAATGTTTTATAAAGGAATACGATATTTTCAAAATAAAATATGACAAAAGAAAATTTAATAAAGATCAAAATGTTACTTAAGCTACAGATAACTCAAAATTGTCTGAACTACTAAAGAAAACCTCAAGAAAATTCAATTTGTTAACAGATTTTGCTGAATAATTGAGAAGTAAAATGAGTTTTGCCCCTAACAATCTCATAGTATGCATGATGCCATCATTTTACAACGCAAACCAGAACAAAAAAAAAATTAAAAAAAAAATATGATTTTTGTCCATGAAAAAAAAACATGTTTTTCCTTTTAGTAATAACACAAATATACATCAATATAAAAAAAATATAAAATCACGCATACTGGACTGGGGTTTGGTCGGATCTGGTAGGCGGCAGGAGGCTCAGTAGGGAAGGCGTGGGCAACTGGAGTCGAGGCGAGGGGAAGAAGTTGGACATGGAGGGAAGACCTTGGGCTTGGAGAAGATGGCGAGGTCACCTGCGGTTTCGGGTTCGGGTCGGGCGATATGCGGATGGAGCAGGCGGGGTTGGTTGTCGGAGACTTGGAGAAAAGGTCGGTGAAGCAGCTGTTGCGATGGGAAACTGATGAGAAAAGGGTGTTGACATGAGCGAGAGAAACATGTGGGATGGTTTGAGAATGAGCAGATCAAAATAGAAAGGAGTAAAATTGGTAAAACGTACAGGTAGCTTAAATAAAGGAAGAAATCAAGGAGCGGATGGCTTTTCATTTATTTGTGGTGTTTATTTATTTTATACTAGCAAAGTAGTGAATTTTAAAATACAGAGAGAAGATAGTGGGTGGGTAAAATCCTCAAAACTTGCTCCATATTAATGTTGGCATTTAACAATTCAAATTAGACCGTTTCCAATTCATATAGAAGAAACGTTTGGTTTGAATTTCATAAATAAATGAGTGCGGTTCAATGGATCAAGAAAGAAACAATAGAAGGTGCAACGTATGCAAATATAAAAAGAAAAGGAGGACGCATGGCTTGTAAAAGAATGGTATGTGAAAGGGAACAAAAAAAGTAACGCATGGCATTTAATTTGGAAATAAAAGCAACATGAATGCATGCATTAGTTTTAGAACATAATTACAAAGTGTGAACGCATGCATTGGAAATGAACACATTAATGCTTACTAAATTAATGGTTCAAAAGTAAAAAGGAAATCAAACGTGCATGGCATTAGGAATGGAAAAGGAAACCAACGCATGGATTAGAAATAGAAAACATAAAGTAACGCATGCTTTTGGGAATGCATGGCTTTTGGAACCAAAATGAATGAATATAGGGAAATAAATGGAAGGAAAATGAATGTTTAATTATTTTTTTTAAATTAACAACCATGTAAGGAAAGGAATAATATCAAGGAATAGATGTTTAACTTTAAAAATGTAAACGGTGTTGGCAAATAAAGGAATGATATAAATATATATATTTTTTACAAATAAAATAAATAATAGACGAAATAAAAAAAAAATCCAAACAAATAAAATAAATAAAACAAAATTTAAATTAATTCATTAAATAAAATATACTCTAAAAATTGAGGTTGTTACATCTCTTGATTTTTCTACACAAGAGGATTTTACATATCTTGTTAGCATAATCGGACGTCTTGGTCAGTCTTGTCATAAATGAAGAACATTCACATTGCATCAATACGACATTGCAATCAAGCTGAAAAAACTGAAGAACATTCACATTGCATCAATCCGACATTGCAATCAAGCTGTGCTGGCTCTAGCAGAAGCAAGCTTAAGGTATGGTGCATATTTAGCAGAATTTGCAGTTTGTTTGTAACAATATATTTAGCTCTACTATTATTTTCATTCTCAGAACATAGGAAATGTGTTATTACAAATGTTGTCTCTCCGAGATTTGTTGTCCCAGAGTGATAATAATCCTTTTTTCCTTCAATTTTGTAGGAAGTCCGAGATTGTTGTCTCTCCGTATATTGGGCAGTTGCGTCGAATGCACTAAACTAACTGCTGCGAAGAAATACTGGGGAGGAGAAGAGAGAAGTTCAATTTACCGTTGGTTTCTGGTAAGGGGATTTATTTATTTATTTTTAGTTGTATCAATAAACATCATTTCCTAACCAGCATACAAATGTTGTTCCTACAAATGTTCCTATGATTAATTTATAATTTTTTGCTACCTGTAGTTTTGGTATGGGTATGCGTGTGCATGCAACTTTTTTAGGGTAAATAACATTGGACCAAATAATAAGCATCCAGATCCGTCTGAAGCAATAAGTGAATTTTATTTTGCGAACTATTGATATAAAGAAAAGAAAAGGAAAGAAAGCACCTCCAGTCTTAAATAAATATACATGTGTAAAAAAGCATTGCAAAATCTTAAAATAAAAAGTTTCATATGTTATACAAAATTTTAGCGCAGCATTTTCTCTCTATAAATCTGAAATCAACAAGACCCATAAAATGTTAAGAATTGTTCTTATTCAAAATTTAGTTGAAAACACAATATTAATGGATAGATCGTTAAGAAAAGCATTTATAATTTGGGAGTACATCATTAACTTAATAATAGAGATGTTGCTCATCCCTATTAATGTCTAATTTTGGGTTGGACTTGGGATTTAAGAATAAAGTTAGTCTTTTCACTTCTTGCAAATGAAACATTAGTCAATAAGGGATAAATTATTTAGCAAATTTTCCCTCTTCTATTACTACCAATTAGTGGCTGATGCATCAAATCTTTTAGGTTCTTTGATCAGCTTAATTTGATTGATACTAAACTAATGTGGTAAGAATTACTATTGATATCTGTAAGATTATAGACAGAGCATATACGAGTTTCTTACCCTCCCCCGATTATGTCATTTGGTTATATACATAAACACATCCGTTACATAGCCTTGATGTAGTTCATTACAGAATGCATTTCAGATTTATGGGTCTAAAAATTGCCTTCAAATCAATAAATAGTTATGCCTTAATTTTTAGAACAACTTAGATATGTGGATAATGCTAATTCCTCATCAAAATTGGTATTTGCAGAGATAATTTCCATACCAGTGGACATGCATGCTACAAAGGTTTATTTGGGTAATGCTAATTCCTCATCAAAATGTGGTAACTTTTTTTCTTTTTTTGCAGTCACACCGTGCTAGTAAATATATGCAGTCTCAAGATCAACAGGCCGTTGGATCTGCCGTCGCGTGGCACGAAGATTACATTTCTTAGTCTAGTTTTGGTACTTATGAAACTAGTTATGTAATTTATGTTAGAACTATGTCGACGTAACTTATGTAACCTTTTGGAATTTAAACTTATCTAGTCTTTTGGAGTATAAACTTATCGAACTTTTTGAAATGTGTTGGAATTATATGATTCTTGCTTCAGTCTTTTAGTATGTGTTATTATGTGATTTTGATTGTTGCATTACAGTATTTATTGCATGTTAAAATATTCATTATTATTATGGATGCATATCACAGCAGTTATATTTAAATTTTCTATTACAATGGGCAAAAACCGTTGTAATATACTGTATTACAACGGGCAACGGCCGCTTGTAATTTATTAGCTATTACAACGGGTTAATAACCATTGTCATTGAGTCATTGCACGTGACAGAGCCAGTTATTACAACGGTCTTTTACAACAGTCATTGCCCGTTGTCAAATAGTCAGGAGCTATTACGACGGGTCATATTAAGACAGGCATATGCCAGTTGTGAAATACATATTACAACGGTTTTTGCCCGTTGTAAAAGGACTGTTTTGTTGTAGTGTTAACATATTTGAAATACAAGTTATCCCAGGGATCTTATCTCATTCTAGAAATTTGGTGAAGCCATGAGCGGTCAGCAAATTCCCAGTAGATACCATCATCCTCTTCATATGAACTATTACTATCTTCCAGCTTATCTTCCTCACATTGTGTAGTCTCTGCCTGTATTGAGTTCTGAATATCAGTCGCAACATCTTCTTCAAGTCTATCTTACTCATAAGCGGTTGTCCCATCCTGTATTAGGACAACATGATCCTTATGTACCCACATCACATTGGGATGAGGAAGATGGATATGATCAGCTAGGGGAATGGGAGTAAGAGCATCGGCAGAGGGGACCCAAGAACAGGTTTCCTGTAAATGACCAAAAGCGTGACAGGAGGTGCAAATATCAGGCCTCAATCCATATCTAACACGAACTTCGGTAACATAATTTATTATAATTATTATGAGAATAGGAATGTAATATAAATGGATGCTACAAAAGTAAAAGTTTAGTTAATGTTAAAGAACCAAGGAAAATGTGAATAACGGGAATATAACCTATTATAATTATTATGAGAATAGGAATGTAATATAATAGGTAGTCTTGTTTTAGGGACAAGTAGAAATTATGACATCTATTATATTATATGAAAGCAGAATCTTTCCGCAAAGTCTCATCGGTTCCATTTTCAACCTAAAATTCACGATTATGCCACATGTCCACCTCCATAAATCAACGGCTTCAGTTTTCTTGTTGTTGCCCTCCTACTTCGTCTTTCCATTTTCCCCAAAAACGAATATCCTCCCCTTCAGCCATGAGAATAAATAATTGACCTTAAATCTTCCTCTAGCTCAGCCCAATTCCATACACACATACGACGCTGGCATTTCATTCGTCTCCTTTCTACTCTGCGCCTGCTGCACCAACTATCGGCTGGTCCACGTCGCCCGCACCCAACTTCGATCCCCTTCCCACCATAATGATAATAAATCAACGCTGAAATCATCCCTCTAGATCAGTCTGATTCCTTAGATGCAGACTTTGCTGCCAGGTTTCGTTCATGCCCTTTCCGTATGCACCATCTGCACCAGCGTTGGCAAGTACCAGTCTTCCGTTGTTTGTCTATTCTACCTGCTACCGTGCTCCACCTCATTCTGATTCCTGCTGCGCATACTGTTATGGAGAGCTGTTTATCATAATATTCTTACAGGACCAGATTATATTCAACTCAAATGACCGTGCTGCCATTAGAAATATCAGGTTTTTCCCATTTTCATTTACATCTATGTGCAAGAGATGCTACATAGACTAAGCTCCTTTAAGCTTTATAAATTATGTATTAGTTGCAGTCTTATTACGTTACAGATTTGTCTTCTCCAGGATGTCCGAACAGCTCTTCTCCTATGAGTGGAACTTCTTCCCTTTTCCATATGCTTTCTCAATACGTAAGTTCCTACGCACTAATTCTAATTTAATTAAGATCACGCTTTTGACTACTTTTCTTTGGTTAACTTTGTGTAGTCACTAATTACTTTTGGCACTACAAATAACATACACGCGAACATTCCTTTTTTAAGAACTTATAATTACTGTTGTGATTCTCAGTTACGCATGTTTTATATATCTGCATGTATGAAATGGTTTCTTAACTTGATGCTAACATGTCTAGAATAGAAAACCAATTTTTACCTCCTACCGTCTGTTAAATATATTACTACTGCTAAGATAAGCATTTTTGTTGATGGTTGCATGTTTATATTTTGGTGCGTACAATTCATTATATGTGTAAATTTTGAAGGAAATCAACAATTCTATTTTTAATTATGTTCCACTAAATCTCATCCCAGTTATGATCTATTTAACAGTAAAATATGTCATTCATGACTTTGTGTTGTTTTAGACTTATGAAGGCTGTTTATGTCTTCTTTTCGATCTAATAAAATTTTATGTTAGTATGAAATATTAGCGATCAGTTTTTCATTTTGGTGTTCAAGGTTGATGGTACTTATTGGTAAAAAAATAGGGTATAATTATTGAGTCAGGTTTTATAAAATTGACATGTTTATCCATTACGCTAATTTGAGTAAGCATTTTGTACCCACTTCAACTACAAAGCAATTAGCAGTCAAATCGAAGATCCTTCGTGACTACCATTTACTCATATCTTCATTGAATTTGCAATCATTAATTATTAAATTCTATTATGGAAATTGTGAAAAACAATGGTAGGGAAATCTTTGGCAGGTTATATACATTATTATCTGTCGTGTTAGTTTTATCCTAATATACATTACACTAACATATTGTTGTAGGCATTTCAATATTGTAACCCGTTATCATTAGTTGGATGATTTTGAATTGAGCTGTAAGAATCTAAGAGTGCAGCTAAATTGGAAATATAATGGAAGTACAAATGCTTTGTTTATGCATAATAGTGCTGTCAGCTATTTCATCCAATTAAAGAATAGAAGTGGGAGTGGAATTTACGCTATATAGTAATTTCATAATTGGAGGCCTAACGGAATTTAAGCTAAACAAGGACAATACTGCTACATTGAGACCATTAGGGGGCCACTTTGCAAGTAATATAAGGTAAAATCATTTTATGTTTTACTTAATAAGTTTGCAGATTACGAAAATCATTTTATTTTTTGAGAGCATATAATATGGCAGTTCTTTGTTGTAGAAGACTATTTTTTCTAAGTTTTTATTTACATTTTAAGTTCTTCATAGAAATTCTATATAACATAATTTTTATCACTTCCCTCGTATTTGGATCTGCATATTACTCTAAAAATATATTAATTAGCTGATTGAATGGAAGATTGATTGGAAGCCATAATTCTGGCCATTTTACGAAACTCAATTGTTATGGCCCAACAGATTTATTTCATAAGTTCATACTTTTGTTCTGTAACTGTAACAATTACTGATGTTAGTTGATGTGCACCAACATAATAATTCCACTTGAGTTTACGATCTCGATTGGTGGATCTTACCAATTTACCAAGACTTTAGAGTTCAGACGGTACGTTCACCTTTTCTTCAATTTAGGGCAACACCTCCAAATAATCAATGGATATCCAATAATATCAATTCTTCTACGTCCTCATCCGAAAAGCGAATAAATATCGGATATCCGCAAAAATGCAAGTGGATATGAAAGCATCTACATTTAATAATTATCCATCCAGTTTTAATCAAAATTATTATTTATTTTATACACTTTGGTAACACTGAAATATATGTTATTATTATTTATTAAGTTGCTAGCTTATATATGATGCATCTAATGCACATTATTTGCCCAAAATTATTTACTGTTATCATATTTCTTGATTTTGCATATTTTAATAACGAGTAGTACTAAAAACTGCGTTGAATTGAAATTTTCTATTTATATTCATTGACGTACTTTTCTTTTGCTGTTGGGATAATTATCCGATACATATTAGCATCTAACGATGCAGATATCAGATATCAAAAAAAGGTTTTAGATGTAGATATCAAACTATCAACATTTGAAAGTATCCGTTGACGGACACATATAATCAAAGATAACACGCTAACAAAATTTGAAGTTCTCACAGTTTATTCTAGAATAAAGGATAAAATATTGAAATAACAATGTCAGCTTTCATGTGCATTTAATGAGTCAGTTTAATGTTTTTTTTTCACAGTAGTCTAAACTTCATATAAGCAACTGAATGAATTTAACTGTCAATAATCATTGAACTCAGAAAATAAAAGACGATTTAGTTTTAATATAGATTTATAAAGTACCAGTGCAAGTGTAATATTTTGTTAGAAAAAGGACCGATCATCGATCCTACAAGTCATCATTCACATATTTCCTTACTGAATTAACATGACGTCCATTTGAATGGATCGGTTCAATTGCTAATCTAGATTAATTATGTTCAACCAATTTTCATATAAAAAAAATTGCTTAGGTCCCAACCACACTTTTTGCCTTCATTTTATATTATAGATGTCACTCCTCTATTCCATGAGTACAAACTACATGATTGATAATCAATGAGTGTCTATGTCAACACAAGAAAAAATAAATAAAAATACAATGGAAAAAATAACATGATATTTGTTGCCCCAATGGCTCTTATAGCTATTTAAAGAACTGTATCTATTTCAACACATTTGCCAAATATTGCTTGTGTTATTATCTTTTAATTTTAGCCTCTTCTTTAGAAGATGTTGTCTTAAAAAGTGAAACAATATGATAATTAATTGCTTCTTTCGCTTAAGAATGATATCTATATCTCCATACAATCAATATGTCTTTATAAAACTATCATATAACAATATAGTCTGGTGTTTGTACGAGTAATTGATTAACATGTCTCTATTCATATGAGCAAAGAAAAAACACTGGCGTTTCTACTTGCATGCAATGCGAGTACAAAATCCAGTGTAACATGTCAATAATTGCTATTCTTTTTATTACTGCTTAATTGTGATTTGTTTTAGTAGTTAATAGATTAACCTTTTGCTAATACGAACAAAGTAAAGTGGACACATGTTGCAATCTATTGTGTTTTAAATAGATTCAAAATAAACATCGTCTAATTCTTTGCAATTTACAAATGTCTTAGTTTCTTAATCTTACAAATTATATATGACATGCCTTCAAAAAGGACTTGCAAGTCCCTGTAGTTAATGGATTAGATCGACATCTTCGCTATGTAGAGTAAATCTGACTTAATAATGTCAGTATTTATCTAAACACGTGGTGCTTATTATTTTCTTATGAGCATACCGACATTGAAGCTCTTTTAGTTATAACAGTGAGCTGATACTGCTAACGCCGCTACCAGATATAGTATTTTGCTGCAATTTGCAAGGCAATTCTCAGATGGTGCACCCAAAATTGGTTAACCTGGGTGAATCAATGATATTGTAGAGGGTACAACAGCTATTGCTGTAGACCTATGCCGGGAGTTTGAGGATACATTTCTACACATTACTTCTGGTTAGGTTAGCGCTTCTGACTCAATTTTTTTTTTAAATAATTGTAATAGCCACATATCTTAGTGCATATCCATTTTCAGATTAATTATGCACGACTGAAGTATGTTGACTTTTTTACTCATTCTACCACACTGTATGAGATTATGTTGATCTATATCTAAATATCATTCATTATTTGCAAAATCAATTTTTTTCGTAAATTGACAGATCCTTTCCGATCCTTTTGCTTTTACTATGTTACTTCACATCCCATTAATGAGGCTTGCAAATTCCATTTTGTCTTTGTTATTCTTAGGGTGTTAAACAATAATGATGTATACATTATATCATGGCATGGCAGATATGCTATTTAAAAACGAGTGGCAAGGACTAGCTGTTTACTGTAGCCTACATTACAACCATACTCAACATTTTGCATTGGAACTTGTAATTTAGTCTTCAAGTTACAAGAATGAAATTTCCTCTCTTTTCTATAGTGTGGAGGTTGGAAAGCCACGACATGTTTTGAAGGACATTTTCCTAACCGGATCAAGCAACTTCCTTTGGATAAACATTTTGATATCAAAAATACTATAAGGGTATTATTCTTCTAATATTTATGTGCAATATATATGTATTTTCTTTACAATGTTAGATGCATATACTCTTGGATGATCATAAATATTTTTGTCTTTCAGATTGTGTTGGAATCTGATGGTTCAACCATACCTTATTTCTCCTGAGAAAGGGTTGAGATCTTTCATAACAGGTGTGTTTGACCTTGCTAAGGAACCATGACTCCTTTGCGTGGATGAGGTATAGATATGAGTCATAGTCTCTCATGATCTCCATTTTATATCGAATAAGATACACATAATATCCATATTTCTTGATGTACGCTCAATTTTAAAATATCTGCACATGTACATTGTGTATTAACAAAAGCAGTTTCTGGTGTTGCTAAGGCTACTCTAGGGTTTGGAAGATGTTTGCCTTTTAAGGGTGAGGTTTATGAGGAAGATATAGAAGATAATTTGCTGAAGATTTTTTTCCGTGCATGCAATTCAATTGTATGTGATTGGTAGAATTAGTTGTGTAATTTTATTATTGAATTTTTTTACTTAAGCATTATTTGAACCTTGATGATCATTTTCACAAGGAAATGTTGAGTTTGGATAGACTACTAGCATTCTTTAATTTATTAACATTTCATTTAACTCAATTGATTTGTGATTTCAATAATTTATTCTGTTTGCAATTAAACAAACCTTGATTTTTTCTTCCAAATCGCTATCCATGTTTTGTTTCCCAGTAACCTTTTTCTATGTACCACGCTCAAATATGAAATAATTTGTTAACACTGTTAAACTTTACCACAAGAGTTTGTGAACAACTCAATTTGTTTGGTATTGTATTGTACTGTTATTGTCCCTTAATTATTATTGTATTGCTCTATTATTCCTCCGTTGTTTTAGACAACAAATCATCTGTACTCAAATTCCTTTATTTTCTCGTATTCAACCAATCAAAACCTCTGATTTTTACCTTTTTGCACTTAAGTCAAAGAGAGAAAGAGGGCTTAATTACAAAAAAGTGGAAATTAGGATGTTCTGATTGGTAGGAGATAGGGGATTTTGGGTACAGGGGATTTGATTTGATTGTTTTACGTCATCATTCAGAAAAATTGTACAACCAAGGTTTCTGATCCTATGTTATTATACTCTTTGCTTTATTATGTCCCATGCTCCGCTCATTTTCTATGAAATTATATACTCCATGTCCAAACCACTACTGTTTAAAATTGTGTAATGCACCGTTCATTCAGCTTTGTTTTTGAAAGCAATCATCAAATAATAAGGTAAACAAATATAATCTTTTTTTGGTTGCATTAGACACGTCTTGTCCAATTACTACGATGACTAACTAGTGATTGTGTACTTACAATATTCTCACGATTTGATATTATAAACCCTGTAAATAGAATATTATTATTATTGTTTCAACTCTCTCCGCTGTGATATTTCTACCATACCCATATGCAAAGCACAGGTTCGCACTAGTAAGTTATGATAAATGAAAAGGAAACTCATTAATATACCTTAGTTAAGGGAATTGAGTCAACACTACAACAAATCCGACCTTTAAGGACGTAAATAACTATCGCTAAAAATAAGGTTTATGTTGCAAAAAGATCTTTAGCAACACAAAAATTTTCGTCGCTCTAGCATCGTAAAAGATGGTGACGCAAGAAAAACGTTACGTCATAATTATGCATCGTAAAAGACATATCAATTATGACATATTATATGTAGTGAAAGGTGCTTAAACGTAGCAAATTGATTGCGTCGCAAATTGGACAAAACTTCTCTATTAACATTTGCGACATAGTATTAATATCGCTAAACAGTTTTAGCTACGACGGAAATTTTCGCTGTAAGTTGTTGATTAATTACTGACGGATTTTAGCGTCGCAAGTAGTTATATTTCTGTCAGCATCTTATGTGTCGCTAATATGTGTATTTTTAGCAACATATAATGTGGTCACTAATGATAGGTGGAAGCATGAATGAAATACCATTATTTACCATGTTTGTTCTGTCGCAATTGTTGCCATATAGCGACCTCCACAATAGCCACATTCAATTAGCTTCATGCTCACCACCTATCTTCATATTTGTTTAGTATTAGTGAAATTGAAGATATTGTTATCGGTTGAATGAAAAATCTAATACATAAACATTTTTAATGTCATTATTGTTGATTAATTAACTAGACAATTAAAAATAGATGTCAAAACAAGAAAAAAAAACAAAAAATATTACAAATTAGAAAAAAAAAATTCAAAAATAATTACACAGGACAAAATTGAGTTTTTTCTTGAATGTGTTAAAAATAGACAATTTTTAAAAACATAATTTATGTATTATGATCACATGGAAATCACGTTCGGTAACGCTTTAATAAAGAAACACTGTGTGCATTCTATAGGAGACTACTCTTACATTAAGAAGTCCTTGCTATACAAACAAATACTCAATTCTCATTATGACTGAAGGGTCGATTTTAGTGTTTACAAAAAAAAAAAAAAAAAAACGTTAGATCTAGCAAATATATTTACAGTACAGAATAATTTAACCAATCGATCAAATTGCGGAGTAGGGACAAAAGCGGTATCACTAGTCTTCAATACTCTTTACAGTTCATTTGCATCAAATTACTTACGCCTAAAAAAAAAAACGAAATTAGTCACACTGAAAAGATCACAATGGCGAATAACTGTACTGGAAAAAAAAAAAAACAAATAGTCTAAATGAATTTCTTAACCTTTCATCCGAGGTTTGAGACGCCATGGCAGTAATTTTTTTTTTCTAGCTCGCCAGTTAAAATAATTCCTGCAAACTCTGCAGTGCATGTGAAGACAAGTAAGTGAGCAAGCCTAGGGAAGAGGTCACGTATGATGGTAATGATGCTTCTACCCTTTGAGATACTTCTTGCAAAAGGCTTTTGTTTCCAGGCTAAACTTAAACTAAAGCAACACAACGATATAACCTGGTTGACTGCGAGTGTTTTACTGTGCATTTGGTACATATAGAAGCAATCACCAATTGGTTATATAGCATATCCATCATTTCAAGTAAATGTTGGTGCTCTACAAAATACAAAATTCAGCCCAGTATCTAAAAACATGTAAATGTGAATCCGAAATTACACATGTTGTAATGTCCCGTATTTTCAGTGGTCAAATATTTAATTTACTTTATTATATTAAATAATTGTTTGGAATTTTAAATGGATTTAAAACATATAATTCGTTTATTAGACGAAGTTTAATCGTTTAATTTATATATAATTATAAAATGAACTCGAAAAGATGCGTTAGTTCGTAATTTACGTTTTGAACTTCAATTGAATATGCCGGATCCATTGTAAGTTAGATTTCTGCGAAACTAGAAACGTTTGAATCAAATTGATTATAATTTTATAATGAAAGAGAAAAATGGAGATTTCAACTTATAGATTGTGAGTTATGACCAATTCAAATTTTTGAATACTCGCTATGAAATTCGTTAATATATTAATTATAACGATTTATTTAATAATATAAAAAGGAATTACGCGACTAACGTTTGTTATAACGTGTAGAATAAGCAGTAGTGGAGTCTGTTTTGGTCGAGGATGGGATGAGGCGTCTTCAGGTGGTTCGAGAATGGAGGCAGCACTCGTCGCTGGAGCGATGGTGGATGGGTCGGATTTGTTTTAGGGGAGCAGTGAAAATTGGTGTGTGCATTTTGGAAGAGAAGGAAGAACAGTAATAGCCTAGGTATTAATTTATACCTTAAACTAGTAAGAGGCCGTGCTTTGCATATGGTAGGGGTAGAATATAGAAATATAAATTATAAAGCCTAATATATGCAGTGATTGGTTGAGAAATTGTACTAACATAAAATCTTGATTTATTCCGTGATCGGTCGTTTGGACATAGTTTAAAGGTTATCATTTTCAGCTACAAGGAAGTTAAGAAAAGAGTTAAACCTTTTACACTTAAAACTCATATCGTTTAGTATTTGTATGTATAGGTTGTAATGGAATTATAATTATTACAACGGCATACTTCCCTCCTAAGCAAACAAAAGTAAAAGTTAACACCTATAGTTAATATACCATTATTCTCGACAACTGCAAACTCTGATTGGTTATGGGGTTTCCTGATGATGATAAGTATTCTGCCATGATAAAACCTCTGTAAATAGCACGCACTGTATTTTGTTCTTTCCACGCAAGTAAAATAATTAAAAAGAAAAATAGGCTTTCTTCTTCAGTTAAATAAACGAACGCAAGCTCACAACTTCACCGCCATTTTTCCTCCAATTCACTGATCGTTTGACGAATTATTCAACTGCAAATCTCTTTGGCATTCGAGACCGTTATATCGATCAGCAATGATCAGTTCTAAGATGCTGAGATGACCTAAGTCCGGTCACAAATGGCTGGCGTTTGTAGGGAAACTGACGGAGATGGGCGGATCCAAGACGAGCGTAGCTTGGACTCAAGAGGAGAGGAACGGAAGTAGCAAACATGGAAAAGTAAATATGCGTTGGTGAATTAAGACATGACATGGGAGAGCTTACGTGGAGTCATGGTTTAAATGAACAGGGGAATGTAGTACATGGTCAGATAGATAGATGTTTGGAACGAAGGGAACTATAGAAGAAGAAAGGAGCAGCTCGAGGAAGATAAGGTAACAAAGAAAATCTGTACACCATTACGTACGTGAGAAGCTGGGCACTTTTTGGGAGCAAAGCTTTAATTTGACTTGCCTGTTAAGTATTAGGTGAAGAAATCATCAAGTGAAGAAACGGTCAGGCAAAGTGGGAACAAGGCATTGGATCAAAGAGGAGACGTGATCAAGGAAATGGAGTCCAACATTTCTGTTTGAACGTGAAAACTGGGTGGACGTTAGGGCTAACGACGGTTCTCTCGGGTACTATGGAAACGTGGTGAGCTCCTCTCGAACCAAACGTGATGGTTAACAAAGTAACGATATTATGGAACTTTGTTTTTGTTAAAATGAAGTAAAGATGGGAACAAGGCTTACGTCCATGGAGTAGAAGAGTATAACGGTATAATTCTTGCCAAATAATATGTACACCAAATGGTGGTTACTTTCTTGCCAAATGAAGAGTATAACGGTATAATTCTAACACACAGGCCAGGTTAACATATAATTAGATCGGCACAATTCATTTTAAACTAAAGTAGTTATGTTAATGTTAAATTAAGATTTTAAATTAAGAAAATAGTTAGTATAATTAGAAATGTGCTAACCGCCTATTTCATATTTCAAATCAAATTAACATAGGGAGAGCATGACGAGCCGGTGAAGAAATAACGAACCGGATGATTTAAACAGTTTAATGAAATAAACTGCAATGGTGTCATGGTGACGGACACAACATTCTGAAACCGATCTGGATAAAAATGGAGACGACAGGAGTTTACCGTTAAATTAAACAACTGTTCAGTTTAACAGTAACCAAACTGCTACAACGATAAAACGGTCAAACTATGTTTAACTCACTCAGTTTAACCACCTATATTTATATAAGTTTGGTTTATTATGTGTATGCTATATTTGTTAATTGTTTGATGGATGCTATATATATATATATATATATATATATATATATATATATATATATATGTGTGTGTGTGTGTGTGTGTGTGTGTGTGCGCGCGCGCGCGTGTGTGTGTGTATGTTGAACAGAACTGATTAAATTAAACATTCGTTTAATTTAATTTGAAAAAATCATTATTTTTAACGATTATTCCCAGATGAGGTAACTTACCTCATTGGTTACGTTTATAATAATATAAACGTATTAAATTGTAATAAGGACGACTGGATTGCTGTGATTTATTTATTGTTGAATATCATATCTTATTATTGAATTGAATAATATTATTTGAGATAACGTATTTGGATGTAGGGAAAATAGGTTGGACGAATCCGACCGAATTCCTCAAAATTTATTGTTTATCTTCATATCACTGTTATATGAACTGTATGACCAACCTGGTTTGATGATTGATTTATTTGTTTATTTGTTGGATCGTAATTCAACAAATTGTTATGATATTAACCAACGGACAATATTGGTTAGGCAATTGGCATCACATGGCCTTTAAATCAATCATTTGATAAATATGGATTTACCGTCAGGTGAATCGACGGAAATGAAGTTATAAAATTTATTTTATAATTGAGAATAGATTTTGAAATCTATTATTTTGAATTAAAATTTGCGAAAAGGAAAGTAATATTCAGAATTAAATTATTTAAGTTTATATATAATTATATAATGATTTTATAATGCAAATTCTTATGTAATAAGATTCATAAGCAGTTGAGCAGAATTTAAGGTAACGGTTAAGAATTGGATTTAATTGTTCTACAAAACAATTAAATGAAGTTATTTAAATTAATTATATTTTTAATTAATTTAAAAAGAGGGTAAATTGGTATTGATTAACGAGACAATCATGAGTTGAGTTGACGAATTCAATTATTTTAATTGAAATTGGTTTTTTGATTAATTTACTTTTAATTAATCAAATGAAATAGTTTAACGAATAGTTATTTAATTTTAATAAGACATTAAAAAGGAATCTATTATTTATTTAGTTAATAAAGAATTTAACTACTTCAACAGTTAATAATGAAGTAAATTATTATTTTAATTAATAAGGATTTAAGTGATTATTATTTAAATGAAATTCATTTAAATATGTATCAGGTCCGAAATGAAATACAATCAAGGTTTGAAAGGAGTTAATGAATAGGGTATATTAAAACCCAGTTTTTTTTATACTAAGTTATAAAAGGTATGTTAAGCGAATAGAATAACTTAAAGTAAATATTTACCTAACATTTGAATTAAGTAAATGAAAGCGTGATAAAAAGGGTTTATATTAAACCTGAATTTATAAATAAGATTTATAAAAAAGGTGTGGAGTTAAAACGTTGACTTTAAATTGACGATACTTAATAATGAGATAAAGAAAGACGAATGGAATTGAAACGATATTTTCAGTTGGAAATTGGTCGAATGAATTAGGAATGGAATAATATGACTTGATAACTAGTTAAGATAAGAATTGGAACCTAACTGGAGATTGGTTGAGTTGAGTGATTTTTTGAATATTAATTTGATGTTGATTTCGGTCTTCGGGGTTGATACTTATGAAACTGTTCGACTACCAATTTACGGTCAGGGATTAATTAATATTGAAGTATAAAGATTTGAGAATACTATGGGATTTCCAAAGTAACGGAAATAAAGACTTGAGAATATAATATGATTTCTGGAGTAAAGGAAATAAAAGGACTTGAGAATATGTATAATATGATTTTCATGGTAAGGAAAAACAAAAAGGAGATCGCGTGAAAATATCACGATGTTTTCAAGTTAAAGGGAATTGAGAAGTTGTGTTTTGAAATAGGATTTTCTATAAGAATAAGAGTTAATAATTGTTTTCAAATAATGAAGTAAAAGAGATTTGTAACATTTTTTTAACGAGTGGGTAGTTGAAGTGATTTTTCGATTATAGATAACGAGTAATGATATGGTAAATAGTTTTGAAGATAATCGTATGATTTAATAAAAGTGAAATGTTATGTTGAAGTATCGAAAAGTTTTTTAAGTTCTAAATTTACCATTTGTTTGATTATTAAATTAAAGAAGCCAAGTGATGCTAAATACTGGACCAGTAAATCTATTTTTATTTTTATGATTGAATGGTTGTTTAATTGATAGTTAAATAACCGACTATCAAATCTGACCTATACGATTGTTGGCACGTAAAGACCAGTATCGAATTTGTATTCGAAAAGCATTCCGACCAGCAAATACGAAATGTTGAAGATTTCAGATACTGATCGAAATGGAGAAACTGAAGACCGTGGATATTTATAAAACGATAGAGTTACTTTAAATCTCGGGTTTAGCGACTGGAGATATACTGTAATCCTATCGTGGTTGAAATCTACGGATTGCAAGGACTATTCGCTACTGATTTATAGTGTGACGACCCGCCCCGCACTAGCCTGCATTTCCTCCGAAGGTGCATTATACACATGCCCGACTAGCACGGAACGGTCACCAAAGAAAGGAAAGAAGAGAATGAACTAACAAGGAACCTGTAGAATGTCTCACAACGCATGGAACAAAATATAATAATAACATAATCTTGACATAAAACATGCGAGACAGAGCATAAGCTGAAAACTAAACCAACATAGCAGCGGAAATCCAAATACAGCTTATTACAACTTTTCAAATTTACTGTCTCTAAAACAAAAGAAAGCTAAAGTAGAAGATGCACTACTAATGCCAAAGCAGTGATCTTCAACAACACAGGGAGAATATTATATATATCATACGTGGAAGCCTCCTGCTCGTCTCCGAATCAGCTACCCGTGCATACCCAGCTAACCTGTCTCTAGTCTGCTCGTGAGAGCACCCAGAGTAATAAGAAGAGACATAAAACTCTGGGTCAGACAAAAAGTCTGGTATGAGCGATAAGCAGCTAAACAGAACAATGACAGTTATACTAAACCATACCTGAACCTGAACCTGCAACCAAAGAGTTAGTAGTACATACCATACAATACTCTAAGGTGCCACAAAACAAATGGTGTAAAGATAACGGGGGTGGGGCGTGCATGTCATAATGATGGTAAACAAGTTAAGCATAGCAACCATCCTCACATCTCTCACTCAGTGCGTAAAGCATATGATGTCCACCACTATTAATCACTAGACCCGTCGAAGTAGTGACGGAGTTCGACTTGTACAACTACCGCTACTACCAAGCTTTCCACATGGAGTCATGACCAAATCTTTACAAATGACCCCACTTCATTGGTCTATTAGCTCTTTAGTCGTACCTAGGCCACTGTAGCCCTGAATCCGTTCACGTACTTCCTACACATAGTGATTCAAAGTTACAGACATCGACAACCCCTTAGCATACGTCCCGCAGCAAAGCCCAATCATGAAGCTCACTCATTGGTTCCCAACTGGATCCTGAGTCAAAGCTCCTCATTTGGACTTCCTTTGCATCTCGGGTTTTGGTCGAATTGTAGTTGGTCTTCAGAAGAGTCATCGTGTAGTAGTGATAACACACATGCGGTTCGGTTCGGATATGCATAGTGCTCCAGTCCTCATCGGTTCGGATATGCATAGTGCTCCAATCCTCATCGGTTCGGTTCGGTCTAGTGCCTCTTAGTACGCTCCTGGGTGCGGCTCGGTTCGGTGTCCCCCTTCTAGCTCGGTTCGGCTCGGATGCTCCGAAGTGGTTCAGTTCGGGTGTGCCATGCTCCATTCGGTTCAGTTCGTCCCTCCTGCTCCAGCTTGCCTACTCCGATCCGATCCCGCTCGCTTGCCTGCCTAGCTCCGATCCGCTCCCTAGCTCCGATCCGATCCTTTGTCCAACTCCAACTCTAAGCAATGACCTTCCTTCCTGCCAAACTTCCTTTGTGCCAAACTTCAGTTCGGTTCGGATTCCTCGCCCAGCTCTCCTATCCGATCCGAGCCCATACCCAATCCGATCCGAAACCCTACACAACTTTCTGCAACTTTTTCCAGCAACTTGTTTACGCCATTCGCCGACGTTTTCGACCAATCTAACTATACTAATCAATCACAAAACAAGTCATACAGTCATAGCAACAAATAGAAGTGACCATAAACACCAAAACATCAACAATAACATGTAAAACGGATCAAATATAGCCAAAACCGCATATTTTCCCTTAAGCATGTTTCAGTAAAACTAATGA
Organism: Allium sativum; assembly: GCA_030737875.1. NCBI lineage: Eukaryota > Viridiplantae > Streptophyta > Magnoliopsida > Asparagales > Amaryllidaceae > Allium > Allium sativum. Next base: position 1,003,594,006 of record CM060909.1, read on the forward strand.
CATGATTAGAAAAACTTAACCAAATCAAACCCAATTTCTAACAGAGGTCTAAAACATTATTTAAGAATTTATAAATATTTTCTAGAATTTATTAGTGTATAAATTCGCTAATCTTCACTAATTACCTTTAATTAACCGTAATTAGTGCAAAACTATGCAAATCACTCACCTTAGCCACAATTAAAACCCCAAAACTGAAATATTCTTCGATTTGGCGTTGTCCCCAATCTTACACAGCAGTTCTACCTCGATTCTCGTGCTAATCCGCCTTAATTTGATGTAGTTTAAGCCAAAACTTGATTAAGAAGTGATTAGGGATGTTTTTAGATGTTGGAGGCCATTGTTAGGTTGAAGAAAGAGTTTGTGGCGGCTGAAAAATGAGTGAAAAACCGAAATCCTAACCCTAGCAGCACTCAAATACCTCTATTCCCGAAATCCCCCATTGGGCCTAGCTGTTAATCACCCGGCTAAGCCCAATTAAGCTGTTTTTCACTATCTGAAACTTGTTTCAGCCATATCTCCCAAACGGTGAGTCTGTTTGGCTAATGTGACCATTCTACGGGATTGTAAACCATCAAACAAATCTAATGTAAGTGGTTTCAGGTCAAAATTCCTTTCTAGTCAAAAGTTATGGCCAAAACAGTATTAGTAGGGGCAAATTAGTCATTTAAAAATCGGAAAAAATCATGAACATGGGAAATGACTCCAATAGTCGTCTCCCAAAGTTACATAACCATACGACTTCGTATGTTAAAGAAATAAATATTCTACGATCCTGCGATGCGTAGAATGCGGGTCGTTACATATAAGGTGATACCTAGGATGTAGTATGAGGGTGCCTTCGGTTCATCCTGTTCCTAGATGACTTGTATGGACGGATGTCTGACAGAGTATTTCTTAAGAGTCACGTATATTGATTTCTATAAACGAATTTCTGTTGGTTGCGGAGAAGACTCTTCTCTTAGCTTAATTCCCAGAGTATTTTTGTGGACGTCAACTAGTGATTTGACGGATGTGACAAAGTGGCATTCAAAGTGAATGGTGATGTAATGTGTTAAAGGTAGTGTTAAACCTCAAGCTTCTTTAACTGGGAAATTACAAAAATCAGGCAGGTAGCATGGCTAAGTGGGTAGCTCCCAAGTACGGTGTATAATCACCTATCTAGAGAAAATCCATTTCATTTATTAATCTATTTCGATGTTGTCCCTTATCTGGAAACGGTGGGTTGCACAAAACCGTTGGTGATATACATTCGATACAATCAAGCGAAATGAGTGGTCGGTCATGTGTGGTCGGGTTGCAAGACGTTCTTATTGAACCCAGTGTGTTCGCCTCTAGAGATACACTATCAGAAGGTGGTTCCATACCTTGTCATAGTTGGAAATCCAATCTCCAACAAGAACCCGCGGTTTTTGATTGTATACTATATGTTTAGAACATGAGATGAAAGCGTTTCGCTAGATTGGTATTTATTTGTGTTTAGACACTATTATAATATCATAATAAGCTATGATTTCAAAAAGAAATGGTTTGACTTTAAAATCAAGTTGGGTGATGTCTTTAGACTTAGCGATATTTCTCACTCTTGTTCACCAGACTGATCCGGGGTTTCGTAAATGCTCGGGTTAGACCGGGTTGTATAAGGTTATCGGATGTTGTGAAGTCCAGAGACGAGATAAAGGTGTTCAGACGGATGGTATCTAGAAATTATTCTGCCGTGTGTTGTATATGAGGACAGATTAAAATAACTGTCCAGATGTATTGATGTACTCTGATGATTATAAGTTTTTATTTTAAAGCTCTCAATAAAGTTTTGTTTTCTATTATATTTTATTTCGCTGCGTTGGGAGACTCTGATGCTGTTGGGTTGTTCTTTTTCTTCTATTCTAATATTTCTTTATTTCTTATCTCACCCTCTATATTCTTTCATTAACAAGCTGGTTTTTTCGATACTTGAGTTCTGGCAAGTAATACAGGTTTTATGTATTATTGTTGGAATTCGGGAGTCGAATTCACCGGGTCGTTACACATACCATTTAATCATCTTTTTCCATCAATCAACCATCTATTTATATAGAAATAACCAAAATAATCCAGGGATGCTAGACCAGCTTCAAGTCAGTGATCCAAGGGGAAAAAATCTACAGAAGCACGTTATTTTTAGTTAACATAATTATGAAATAAACATTCCAAGGAAATAATCATGAAATACACATATCATTTAATGTTCTCTTACTACGGAGTGTTGGTTACTAAAAGTTTGTTTCCCTTTTGTGATGTTTAAAGGCATAAACAAACAGTAAATGATCATACATGTCAAATTGATCTTTTCCTTAAAAAATACTATTCTAATACATTTTATTGCAGGACATAAACCACATTGCAAGTATTTTCAAACTTATATTTACAACTGCTTACATGTATCATAAATGGATTGGGCTGTGCATGCATCATAAATGGGTATATATTTAAATTCTAAAAAAGGGACATAGATGACTTGGGCTATTCATGTATCATAATTGTCCATGATTCATAGTTCAAAGGAATAGGTTCTTCCAAATTTTTGCAAATTACATTGTAGGAATCATGCGCAAGTCCAATCCATGTAGAAACATAAGAAAATACTTCCAACCCATAAACTTGTGCGTAACCTTTCAACTCATACAACTCATATGCAAAACAAGCAATAAGAAAAGAAGCAGGCTTGTTTAAAATAGAACTCAAAACAAAAAAAATTAACCCAAAACTTACGAGACATGAATATAAAATATTAGCTTACAAAGTAATCAGTTAAATCATTGAATATGATAGTTAGCTTAGGTAATTTTTATTCTAATCCACAATTTTAAAAAGTTAATCCGCCATTTTACCTTAATTAGTTAATCCACAACTATTTTGTTAGTTAATCCACATGTGGATTAACTTAAAGATTTCATGTTTTTTTCTTCAAAATGTATGTGTTGCTTCTTGTACAAAGACTTAGACTCGCGAACTGACTTAAAATACGTGCAACAATGAAAACCACACCATAAGAAAGTTTTCATTAAACAGAAGGAAACACAAAATACATCACCAACAATACTTGTTCACCATACAAGAGCTAGAAATATAATAGAAGATATAGACTATACAAGGATGAACTGACATATTTAACCATGCTCTTTTTCAATAGTCATAACTGTTGCCGTCTTGGATAATGCTTGCAATTTATCATGATGTAATCAAATGCCTATGAATGCAATATGAACGCCATCAATCCTACAGCTGGGCGTCTCTTGTAGAAAGGGGTATATAGCGAACAGCTAACTCTCATTGCGCACAGAAATGGAACCATCTTCCTTTTTATCCACCACCTTTTATTCTTGGAAGTCGGTGCCAACTGGAACCACCAATCGAACACCAGGCTTTAGATGCTCGACCAGTGCCCTTAGAATCTCTGGTGTTGTTGCTCCTACATGAATTCAATCACGTGGGGCCAGTTCAGGCCAACCCAGCCTTCCATCTGCATCATTTAGCAGCATATTTTTTTAGTCCCCCAAATTAATCAACTTCAAACTAAAAATAAACAAACTACATGCTGTTATTATGATTTTTTTAGGTGGATAAAATAACTGAAAATCAAATATTATTAAAAGTCAATGATGCTATTTTATAGTGTGGTTTAAATTATTAAAAATGTCGATTAGAATAAAAATTGCCATTAGCTTATCATGGAAGTGAGTTTGTATAGTCCTGTACTTCTGAAAGAAATTGTCTTATAGATTGATAGAAACTGAACTAAAAAGAAAAAAGTACTTTTCCTGCATGAGTTCACAGTTAAGGAAACACATAATAAATCAACTTTATGGAATAGGAAAGTTAGAGATTAAGAAATTTAAAGATATTTATAAAAAAGGAAATAAATTTACCAAAACTGAATTAAAATACAAATGCAGTAACAAGTGTAGGTAATTTAAACAGTAATAAAAATTAACTGCTAAGTCAATTGATTTATTCGAATTGTGTTTATAAAAAAATAGGATGGGTTTACCAAAATTGGAAATTCTGTCAAACCTTACTTTCTCAACGCTAAATAAATAATCCATGATATGCCCTTGTAGTCTAAAAATGAAAAACGTATGAAATGAAAGAACACTATGTTTTGTATCTTAAAATATAAATCCAGTAATAGGTCTATCACTTTTGAGCATTAAAAAAATTTGTAACTAGTATGTTAATCAAATTATTTGAATAATAAAACACTAAAGCAGGAACAGATTTACCAAATTAAAAAATTTAAGTAAAAAAATTATTCTTTGAATGGTAAATATATAATCCACAGTATGCTCATGTAGTCTAGTAATGGAAAAGATTTTGCGGACCAAGCTAAAAATTCTAGCGTGTCAATCAAAATCAAAGAGACTCCACAAATTGATCATATCTAGCTTTTGTAGTCCGTAGTGACCTGTAGTATGGGGCCAACACAACAAAATTGGGAGAAAACAATGCCTAGAATGTATTCCCTAAGTTCATTATGACATTGCAATAAATAATAATACTTGCACTCGATAAAGAAATAAATGCACTTGGAAGTATATGTGCTAAAGTGTGCAACAAACAGAAAACCTCGCGTTAAAAAGCTTGGCAAAAAGACCTCACCATCGAAAGAGGGGCATCTGGTAATTTGATAAAATCGATACGCTCGATACGTCAACGAAACTCATTGCACTGGTAAAATTCAACCTCGGAAGCCCAACTAGTTGACATTGACTAGTTAAGAGCCTCAGGAATAAGGAGCCGTGGATACATTGGTCAGGTCGAATTAAAAGAGATCTCTTATAAGGATGAATTAATTCATTGAGCAAACCTAGAGTGTCTCGATGTAAAGGCCTCCTCGTCTTCGATTCCATGAAAAATCCTTACAAGTAGTCTTGATCATCCATCATCAATTTAGGCAGTGGCGCCCCGCTGGAAGATGCAAAGCTCCAACCATAAATAACTTAACCCGATGGCATTCTGCTTCAAAAAGGAATAACCTAAGGATAAGCGATGCTCAAAAGGTGACTATGCGAACATGACATAGCTCAAATCCAATAGAGCGATAACACTTCCAAAGGAATTGAAGCCGATAGCCACCATGGTATGCGAGTAACAAACCAAAATGGTATCAAACACCATTGGAGGAGATAACATACCACAAGGCTATAATATACAAAAGGCATCCTAGCATAAGCAAGAATGTCATAATAGAATATAAGGCGCTCATAGAGTACGGAGAAAGTCAATACGTGCTAAAAAAGAAATAATGCAAGAAGCGATTCGTTGCTGCACAAGCATTGATTGCAAGGCCTAGCTCCCAGGCTCATAGTTATCAGGATAGATGCTGTAAAAGTAGAATGAAAAATGCCACCCTATTGCAACTTATTTAACATTGCACATGAGCCACTCAATTTACCGATACAATCCTGCGGTCATCGCCACCCAAAAGGGTCGACCTAAAATACGGAATATGCTAACTAGGGCATCACTAGTTATTATATGAGTCAGACTAGACCAAAAAAATTCATAAGAAAAATTGACAGGTACGCACCATTGATAAATGTTGAATGTTGTGTAGTAACATTTCGAAAAGAAGATGCTTAGAACCCATAGTAAAAATCTAGACTAGCGAATCTCAAGTATCGTTGACAAGCAAACGAAGTGTTTAACCAACGTAAACTACATTTAGTGGGTCATAAACTCTTAAATGAAACAATTTCACATTGATAACACATTTGAGTTTATGAAAGTTTCTCATGATATATTCCCTCTTCTTGGACTAACCTACTGTCTTCTTGAGCAATTGACAAGGAATTCGCCGCCAAATAGGCGCAAAAGCTCTTCATTATATGTTCTCTAGACGGGAATATGTGCTAAAAGATACTTTCTAATACCAAGCTATGGCACTCACTATTCAGTCATCTGATTGGGTCTAAAATAAAATACATACCCTAGAGAGCATGACAGATGTGAATCGATAGCATCTCAAATTGCTGAGGTTTGAAGACTGATGACTAAAAAGCATCGACAGACTGACATCCATTAAGCTCAAAATCCAAAAGCAAAAAGCCATGGGAAAATTTAGGCTCAAATTTCCAAGTCCGAAAAATATCATATTGCACCAAACCTTGAAGCTATCTCAATGTCCAAAAGGCACCAACCAAGCTATTGCAAAAAAGCCGAAAGGTGGACGATCGGCAAATTCCACTTTCCCCGAAAATTTTGCGTCAGATTCAGGAATTCCAAACTGAATGTATGCTTAATTGAAAGCACACTGAGTTAGCATTGAAGGGCATCTCTCCGACGGATTATCAAGAGGACGGGGTACAAGAAAAGACTGATCTACTTCCGACCTTGAAGCTGCAATCTCTCTAATCTCGGTAACTTGAATTGAAGCTCCAATTTGAGCAGAAGAGATTTCCTCTCCAGAACGGTAACTAATCGTCGGTCGAGTATCCATTCTACAGAAGGAATCTCATTTAAATAACTTAAATGTGCGCATTTCCTAAAGTGTAAAGTGTTGTGCAAAAAAAATTATATAAGTTATTAAAGATGAAGCTTGATATCTACCGTTGGCGTATGTCGATTAGCAGACCTCAAGCATCGTCAAGAATTCAAAGTAGAATATCGTGTCTATGAAAACAATGTTCAACAAGTTATAACTGGTTGAGCTAAACCACTTGGCTTAGATAATCCATTCAATTCAAACTAATAGATTCGGTGTACTTCATTTTTAAAATTCACGCTAATCTATCATCGATATAGGCAATCGATGACAAAATAATCAACCAAAACGGTGCAAGGTTTTTATTATTACAGGACTATAGCAAAAAGAAGCCGATTCAACTTGTTCATTCATTTTCAAATTGGGTCATCTTCAACAAGTCCATTGTTAACTTGAAAATAAAACCTATGGATCGTATACTAATAAAGTTCGATCAAAACAGTATTAACGATTGGAGGTCGCTGATTTTGATGCATTAATTGTCTATAGTGCACAACTGGTAGAGGATCGCATCGAAAATTGGTTCAACTTCAAAAGCTCCAATGATTGAGTCAAAGATCAACAAATTAAAAGCTTATCAACGCACCCAAAATTAGGCCTAGTAGTCCCTGACCAGAACAAGCTCAACAATCAAAGGCTCCCAAGCCCCGATCCATTATTCAAACCAAAAGCACGAATCATCAAAAATATTAAGTCAACAATGGAATTAACCAATCACTCTCAAAGCCCTAAAACCACCAATGTGCAAAAAGTTGATTCAACTTTAAATTTGAAAGTGAATGACACCTACAATAGTCAGAAATGATCGGATCATGGTTGTAACACCCCACGTCCATTAATGTCACTCACAAAGGGAATGCATTAACTTCCATGGAGGTTTTAAGTGAATATAGAACAGAAAAATTACAACAAGACAGATAATAAGTAGTACTTGGAAATCTAAAACTTTATTTCATTGCAGCGGAAATTAAAATGTTTGTTACATCATAAAACCATAAATCAGAGTCAAGTACAATATCCATCTTGATAAAACAAAATACATAATCCCATTACATAAATAGCCACTAAAGAAGATAACAAGCTGGACTTTACTTCAACGGTCCAAGCTTTCCAAAAGAGAGATAAAGCAATCCAATCAAGCTCCACTAGAGCTGGGCCCACCCTAAGGACCTGGAGGGGAAAAAGATAGAAATAGAGGGGGTCAGACATAAAGTCTGGCGAGTATGATAATCCTAACAATACTATTATCAAAGTAACTAGACTAAGGCATAAGCTGGAAAACAAGGAAATGTCTATGAACTATTGGGTATGGAAGAGCAGATAAAGATAACGTTAAAGGCACACCTAATTACTAACGAATAATTACTACACTGCACCACACCAGTCACCCTAAAGGTTGATCCCACTTGCTTCACTTAGAAATCATACAAATAGCTTTGTGTACCCCTAGCTGACTACATAGGTGCCACCTGCCCCTATCTTCGCTAGGTGTACCCCACTACCCACTACCCACTTGCGATCGGATCCCTACTCATAGATACCCGTGCTAGCCCCACAGTGGGGTGTATCACTCCCCTAAAGTGGCAACTCGATACAGCTAAAGAATGCACGGCTTATACCTACACGATGCAACAACGTCTTACCTACCAGCCCGGGTCCACACACGCATATGAAACCCGTTGGACCTGCGTTGCCACCGCTAACCCGTTTGGCCTCTTATAGTCAAGCCCAGTATGCGTGTCCCGTCCTCGACTTGGGTCGAGCCCACAAAGATACGTTTGGGTTACTGGTTGAAATGGGCCCCCAATTACTTACCACAAGCTATCCACCTAAGCTTGTCCCCACTAGTATATCCCACTTAACCCTCTTCTTAGTCATGTTCATTTACATGTGTGTTTGGTTAAGTCTTACTAATCGTATTTCAAATGCCACTAAAGGCACTCACTAGATTCCTCATGCCACCCAAGGCACCTACTTAACCCCCATGTCCCACGTCACATGTTTATCTGGTTAAGAATTTCTTAATTCATTAAGGCCATAACCTTATAAAGACCTCTCACATTAGACTGGCATTTATGACAGCTGGATTTGCCGGGCGGGTCCGGGCAGTCTTACACCATAAAAGAGTCTAACCTCGTGTCTTTACGGCTGTTATGCTTTAATTTGGGCCTAGGACCTCTCACATTGGGCTGACACTTGTGACTACTGGATTCGCCGGGCGGGTCCGGGCAGTTTTACGTCACAAACGAGTCCAACCTCGTGTCCTAAGCATTGATTAACACTTATAATCTTTTACCCCAGTTTTAAATATATCCCTATTCAAATCATTAATTAATCCCAATTTTAATGGTGTCCATAATTGACTCAATTATGGCCATCCACTTATGGTATGCAAAATCATATCAATTACACCCGAATTTCTTAATATTAAATCCTTAATATTACCCCTATCCCACGTTATACGTTCGCTTATTCAACGCAAAATATACGTTAGACTCGAAGAGTCTAACTCATAGCACAAAGATAAATTATCACAACATATAGACAAATAAAATAGATCTAATCATAATAGGGGTGAAACTTGCATAAAACTACACATGTCATGGATCTAAAGGTGTCAACTTGTTTGGTTAAATGTCACAACTTACATAATATGATCATAACCCAAGTTCATGTATAAACTTGCATATGTGGTTTATGCAACATAATGATGGTGTGAACTAGCATCTAGCACATAGAACTCACACGTGTCATAGCATAATTCTAGATCTAAATAGATGTCATAATTCTAGATCTAAATAGATGTCATACAATATGTGAGATTATGCATACTAATAAATCTAAACTTGAATAGGTACATGTGATTTATCATGTGTATCATCATAGCCCAAATATATATAATCAACATCATGATTCATAAGCTAACTACAACATAATAACATCATGGCTTTGTAACATCGCAACTTAGCATAGAAACTTGCAACATATATAATATCATCATAGCATGATTTACAACATGTAGGATATCATCATCACATAACATAGGATTTACAACATACATGATAGCATAAGGTTTACAACAACATATATGACAATTCACATCATTTTCTTATGATCCATATCACATCTTAATCTAACTAGTTTGCTAATAATCTTATTAAGATCATCATACTCACAATTAGAAAAGAAAGAGAGTCTTGATTTGCTTTAGAGTTGAGTAGAATTAGAGTTCTGATTAGCTTTCTTCCTTCTTAGCTGGCGGCGGCTACACTGAGTTCCATGGCGACGGCATGACGACAACTATTCTATCTTTCATGTGAATTTAGAGTGAGAGACTACCTAGGTATATATAGAGTTTAGGATTTTTTTAGACCATCAGATCAACTCAGAACTAACCTGAACCGTTAAATTAGCCAACTCAGCCCTAAAGACACATCAGCAGCTCAAGATTGGGCTCTGCCAAAACCTGGCCGATTGGACCAGGTCGACACCCAAGTCGACTGCGAAGTCGACCTGGTCCTGGGGGTGTCGACTGCCCAGTCGACTCCCCAGTCGACCTGGGGTGCTGGGCGGGAAATTTCCCGCCTGGCCTGTTTGACTTCGAATTTTGAATTTTCTGAAAATTCCGATGGCCATATCTCCTTCATACAAAGTCCAAATCACGCAAACTCGGACTCTATTCCAACCAGAATTCCGAGACGAACACAATGGCGCAACCCGTTTCCCACAATTCTCACGTCTGAGATTTGTTATTCTTTAATTTGTGAATATTAATATTAACAGAATTACGGGGTGTTACATTCTCCCCTCCTTAAAGGATTTCGACCCCGAAATCTTCAAGTCAAGAAGAATGTATATCCTAACATCCAATCGTCCATCTACTCAACCATCAAACACAGGCATCCATTGTCCTTATAGACTTCTAATGCTTTCATGTTTAAATGCACAGTGTGTGTATATGTCCATATCTAATGCAAAATTAGGCGATCCACTGATTTAGTTGACCTCCTTAATGCAAATCATGATAGTGCCATGCGTCCATTATGTATGCAAAAGTTCCTTAATGCTACATATTATCTCTATATGCGTGCACAATCATCATCTGAATGCAGCATCCATATGATATAAAAAAAATCCTCATACATCCATTTTACTAAATACATCCATATATATGCAATATGCAATATGAAGTGACTGAGCCGATCTAGTGCCTAAAGTGTGTGTATATGCATCCACGAGCAACCACTAGCAAACACTCGCATCCACTATGCATCCATCATACATAACATGTTTCAAACACATGTTTCAACCATAGGATTTCTCTAACTAAAGGTCAAAGATACTAGCGAGAGGACATACTAAAGATAAGATAAGTACAGGCTAAGCGATAATGGAGAAATTAAAAGACATACCCTCAAAAAGAAAAGGGTAAAATGAACGCATCTTCTCTTCTGTCTCCCAAGTAGCGTTGCTCTCATCATCTCCCCATTGCACTTTGACTAGTCTGACCTCTCGATTTCTCAGCTTCTTAATCTCTGACCCAAGAATGCGCGTAGGAGCTCGCCGAATCGTCGCATCACGCTCAATATCCACCTCTCTAAGCAATTTCGGCTCTACCACCTCCGCGACCTCGTGTAGGCACTTCCTCAAATGTGATACATGGAATACGTCGTGTACACCACTAAGTCTCTCAGGCAACTCCAATCTATACGCCATTTGTCCAATCTTCTCCTTAATAGGAAACGGCCCCACGAACCTTGGTGCTAATTTCCCAACGGACCCAAAGTGAACAACGTTCCGTAATGGAGACACTTTGATAAAGACCATGTCCCCAACATCAAACTCAAGATCTGTCCTCCTCTTATCCGCATAAGATTTCTGCCTATCTTGCGCTGCTTTCATCCTTCTTCGAATCAAATCAATCTTCTCCGAAGTCTCTCTAATCATATCGGGCCCAAGTAAGATCTTATCCGTAGATTCCCACCAACATGTAGGTGAACGACAAGATCGTCCATAAAGAGCTTCGAAAGGTGCCATGCCAATGCTGGACTGAAAGCTGTTATTATATGCGAACTCTACCAACGGAAGATGCTCTTCACATGTACCCCCAAAGTCTAGGATACATAGCCTCAAAAGGTCCTCTAGAATACGATTCACCCTCTTGGTTTGGCCGTCCGTCTGAGGATGATATGCGGTGCTCAAACATAACTGATTCCCTACCACTTCTTGTAAGCTCCTCCAAAATTCGCTAGTGAAGATAGGATCGCGATCGCTTACTATGCTAGAAGGAACACCATGCAAGCGAACTATCTCTCGGACGTATACAGAAGCTAACCATGGAGCAGTCCTCTTACTCTTCACGGGAATAAAATGGGCGCTTTTAGTAAGTTTATCTACTATAACCCAAATCCCCGTATTACCCTTCCTTGATCTTGGTAATCCATCCACAAAGTCCATCGAGACACTTTCCCATTTCCATAGTGGAACCTCCAATGGGTGAAGCAACCCACCGGGTTTCTTTTGCTCCGCTTTTACTTGTTGGCACACCAAGCATCTAGCGACATGCTCGGCCACATCCCTCTTCATACCGGCCCAAAATAAAACTCGCTTCATGTCTTTGTACATCTTGTCCCCGCCGGGATGAATGGTCATCTTCGAATGATGTGCATCATCAAGAATAGTCTTCCTCAAGTCCTCGTCTCGTGGTACACAAAGTCTACTATCCCTACGTAACCAACCCTTATTATCTAGGGTATACCTACGGAGATGGCTTGATGACTCCCCTCTTTTGAGCTTCTCCACTAACTCAACCAACTGTGGGTCGTCTCGCTGTGCCTCTCCAATCCGTCCCAAAAGCGTTGGTCTGACCTCCAAGGATGCTAGCAAACTGGGTATAAAGTCAACGGAAGGTATAAAATCAATCATAGAGATAAATTCTAAGTTTCGTCGTTCAACAAACAACGGACTCAAGGACAGCCTTTTCCTACTTAAGGCGTCTGCCACCACGTTACCCTTGCCAGGGATATATGCTATTTCGAAGTCGCAGGACGCTAAGAATTCCATCCACCTTTGCTGTCTTAAATTCAAGTCCTTCTGAGAGAATAAGTATTTTAAATATTTGTAGTCAGTGAATAATTCGAATTTCTCGCCAAGAAGATAATGGCCCCAAGACTTAAGCGCAAAAATAATTGCGGCCAACTCTAGGTCATTCGTGGGGTAATTCTTCTCATGCACCCTCAACTGCCTTCCACCATAGGCTATTACCCTACCCTCTTGCATTAAGATGCGCCTAGACCTGTCCCACAAGCATCGGTATAAACAGTAAATGGCTTACTCCCGTCTGGCAGCACTAAGACTGGAGCTGAGGTCAAAGCTCTCTTTAAACGTTGGAACGCATCATCACAATCTACGTCCCACGCGAAGACTAGGTTCTTCTTCGTCAGGCGTGTCAATGGAGATGATATTTTTGCGAAGTCTTTGATAAACTTCCTATAGTAGCCAGCTAACCCCAAGAAACTCCTTACTTCGGTAGCATTTTTAGGGACCTTCCAATCTTGGATGGCCACCACCTTCGCGGGATCCACAACTATCCCTTCTTTGGAAACCACGTGCCCTAAGAATCGCACTTCCTCTCTCCAGAAGTGACACTTAGTAAATTTAGCTTTAAGGTTATGCGCTCGTAGAGTCTCCAACACTTCCCTAAGATGTAGGGCATGCTCTTCTTCATTCTTAGAATAGATCAAGATGTCGTCTACAAAGACCACCACGAATTTATTAAGGTACTCCCTAAACACCCTACTCATCAAATCAACAAAGTATGCGGGGGCATTTGTCAAACCGAAGGGCATCACTAGCCATTCATAGAAACCGTCCGGAGTCCTAAAGGCAGTCTTGTCAATGCTATCCTCAGCCACTCTCAACTGATGGAAACCAGTGGCTAAGTCCAACTGCGAAAACACTGAGGCGCCAACTAACTGATCGAAGAGATCGTCAATCCTCGGCAGTGGGTGTCTGTTCTTCTTAGTAAGCTTATTAAGTTCTTTATAGTCCACACAAAGTCTAAGGGACCCATCCGCCTTCGTGGCAAATACTACTGGAGCACCCCACTCCGATATACTACGTCTTATGAACCCCTTCTCAAGCAACTCCTTCACTTTCTTATTGAGTTCCCTCCTTTCACGAGGAGCCATGTGGCGTACTGGCAAAGATACTGGTTTTGCATTATCCACAAGATATATTCGAAAATCTATCTCCCGCTTCGGAGACAAGCCCTTCACCTCCTCAAACACATCCGAGTATTCTCAGACCACTCTAATTGATCGTAGATTCTCCACAGACGCGTCAAGCGATTCTAGATAACTTGGCATAACGGAATTTATGGGATTACAAAAGATTTCGAGAGCGTTACCAAGGTGAGTCATTAGCCTAACTACTCTCCTTTCACAATCAAGAACGGCCCCATTTCTTGATAACCAATCCATTCCTAAAATTAGCCCATAGCCCGTGAAGCCCAAAACATAAGCATCACATCTAAACTCAACGCTAAGTATAGAAATTTTCAAATCCAAACACATCATGGACAAATAAGCTGAGCCCCCAATTGGATTCGAAACAACTAAGGAATCCTCTACTAAACTGGTGTTTAAGGGCAGTGATTCAACTAATGATGTAAAGATAAACGAATGCGATGCGCCCGAATCGAATAAAGTACGGACATGATGATCAAACAGAAAAACTAAGCTTTCAACGGAAATGGTTGTACCTTGTTCTTGCAGCGGTGGGACCGCGAGAGCCTGAACTTGTCCCCTTGCCTGCCCTGGTGCCATAAGAGCCTGCACCTGTCCTCTCGAGGTAGATCCTGCCCTCTGCCCCTTCTTTGGGAAGTCCTTCACTAGATGTCCCGCTTCACCACAGTGAAAACAGCCAGTCTTCTTTTTCTTTCTGCAATCCTTGCTGAGATGGTCTGGTGTCCCACAGTTAAAGCATCTTTTCTTTCCTTTGCCATTATTGTCTTTACCACCCTTCTTGTTTTTCTGTTGTGGTTTCTTCTGATCCCCTTTCTTCTCGGGTGCCTTATTAGCATTAGCGCCTTTCTCCTCGTGCATGAGTGCCATGTCTACTAGCTTCTCAAAGGTGGCCCCCATAGGGATGTGGGTCATAGCCAACCCTTGCAACGACTCATTCAAGCCTTTAACGAACCTCAGAGCCTTCTTCTCCGGCGTGTTCACTAAGTCCAAGCCAAACCTTGCTAACTGATTAATTTTTTTGACATATTCTTTCATTGATGAGCTTCCTTGCTTTAATGTCAAGAACCTTTCCATGTATAGATTCTCTTTTGCCCTTGAGAGAAACTTTGCCTCAAACCTACGTCTGAAATCCACCCAAGAATCAACAGGATGCTCCCCATTAGTGACCTCCCACCAAAACGAGGCCTCTCCCTTCATTAACCAAGCTGTTAATTTGACTTTCCTCCCTTCTTCTACTTCAAAGATTTCTAGCAATTCTTCCACCTCCTTAAGCCAATCTCTAGCTTCCACAAACGTTTCTGACCCTTGAAAAGGTTTTCCACCCATAGCCTTAAATTCCTTGCATGTCTTTGCAAAAGTATCAGCGCGAGGAGGAGGAGAAGGAGGAGGAGCGGGTGCAACTGGTGGTGGAGGAACATTGGCTGGACCTGCAGCGGCCCTAGCCTCTAATAACCTCCTATACCATCCAGGTATCGTTACACCCTCCGGAGGGTTAAGATCTTCAGCCATGCTAAAACGAAAAGGAAAGATTCAAAATGGAGACTTCGAAAGATAGGGATATGGCTATTGGGGATTATGTTTTTCATAAAAACTTTCCTCTTTAAATTACTCATCAAAACATGTTTTTGAAAACACTTCTTCCAAAATTACTTTAGAAAAATAGTTTTTCTAAAAAATTTATCTGTTCTGGTAACCTTAAGCTCTGATACCACGTGTAACACCCCACGTCCATTAATGTCACTCACAAAGGGAATGCATTAACTTCCATGGAAACCCGTTGGACTTGCGTTGCCACCGCTAACCCGTTTGGCCTCTTATAGTCAAGCCCAGTATGCGTGTCCCGTCCTCGACTTGGGTCGAGCCCACAAAGATACGTTTGGGTTACTGGTTGAAATGGGCCCCCAATTACTTACCACAAGCTATCCACCTAAGCTTGTCCCCACTAGTATATCCCACTTAACCCTCTTCTTAGTCATGTTCATTTACATGTGTGTTTGGTTAAGTCTTACTAATCGTATTTCAAATGCCACTAAAGGCACTCACTAAATTCCTCATGCCACCCAAGGCACCTACTTAACCCCCATGTCCCACCTCACATGTTTATCTGGTTAAGTATTTCTTAATTAATTAAGGCCATAACCTTATAAAGACCTCTCACATTAGACTGGCATTTATGGCAGCTGGATTTGCCGGGCAGGTCCGGGCAGTCTTACACCATAAAAGAGTCTAACCTCGTGTCTTTACAACTGTTATGCTTTAATTTGGGCCTAGGACCTCTCACATTGGGCTGACATTTGTGACTACTGGATTCGCCGGGCGGGTCCGGGCAGTTTTACATCACAAACGAGTCCAACCTCGTGTCCTAAGCATTGATTAACACTTATAATCATTTACCCCAGTTTTAAATATATCCCTATTCAAATCATTAATTAATCCCAATTTTAATGATGTCCATAATTGACTCAATTATGGCCATCCATTTATGGTATGCAAAATCATATCAATTGCACCGCAATTTCTTAATATTAAATCCTTAATATTACCCCTACCCCACGTTATACGTTCGCTTATTCAACGCAAAATATACGTTAGACTCGAATAGTCTAACTCATAGCACAAAGATAAATTATCACAACATATAGACAAATAAAATAGATCTAATCATAATATGGGTGAAACTTGCATAAAACTACACATGTCATGGATCTAAAGGTGTCAACTTGTTTGGTTAAATGTCACAACTTACATAATATGATCATAACCCAAGTTCATGTATAAACTTGTATATGTGGTTTATGCAACATAATGATGGTGTGAACTAGCATCTAACACATAGAACTCACGCATGTCATAGCATAATTCTAGATCTAAATAGATGTCATAATTCTAGATCTAAATAGATGTCATACAATATGTGTGATTATACATACTAATAAAACCAAACTTGCATAGGTACATGTGATTTATCATGTGAATCATCATAGCCCAAATATATATAATCAACATCATGATTCATAAGCTAACTACAACATAATAACATCATGGCTTTGTAACATCGCAACTTAGCATAGAAACTTGCAACATGTATAATATCATCATAGCATGATTTACAACATATAGGATATCATCATCAGATAACATAGGATTTACAACATACATGATAGCATAAGGTTTACAACAACATATATGACAATTCACATCATTTTCTTATGATCCATATCACATCTTAATCTAATTAGTTTGCTAATAATCTTGTTAAGATCATCATACTCACAATTAGAAAAGAAAGAGAGTCTTGATTTGCTTTAGAGTTGAGTAGAATTAGAGTTCTGATTAGCTTTCTTCCTTCTTAGTTGGCGGCGGCTACACTGAGTTCCATGGCGACGGCATGACGGCAGCTATTCTATCTTTCATGTGAATTTAGAGTGAGAGACTACCTAGGTATATATAGAGTTTAGGATTTATTTAGACCGTCAGATCAACTCAGAACTAACCTGAACCGTTAAATTAGCCAACTCAGCCCTAAAGACACATCAGCAGCTCAAGATTGGGCTCTGCCAAAACCTGGCCGACTGGACCAGGTCGACACCCAAGTCGACTGCGCAGTCGACCTGGTCCTGGGGGTGTCGACTGCCCAGTCGACTCCCCAGTCGACCTGGGGTGCTGGGCGAGAAATTTCCCGCCTGGCCTGTTTGACTTCGAATTTTGAATTTTGAATTTTATGAAACTTCCGATGGCCATATCTCCTTCATACGATGTCCAAATCACGCAAACTCGGCCTCTATCCCAACCAGAATTCCGAGACGAACACAATGGCGCAACCTGTTTCCCACAATTCTCACGTCTGAGATTAGTTAAACTTTAATTTGTGAATATTAATATTAATAGAATTACGGGGTGTTACAATGATAGTGGAAGTTCGTGGGAGTTTGGTGAGGACATGGTGGTTCAGATCTAAGAATACAACCAAAAACCAGTTCGAAGTAGATGAAATGCAAAGGAAATTAAATTTGAGGAACTCCGATGATCAAAAGCAACATCAATGGTCGGCAACAACGTGGTTCAGTCAACGATAATGCGGAGAATCAGGTCAAATTAGCTTTCTCAAGAGCTCCAACCCTTGAAAATTCATATCCAGCAGATGTAAAGAATAACATGACCAATCCATCATAAGTCACGTGCTCTGATCCACTCAAAGCAGGTTGATCGCATTCCATCAGCAATTATATGAATCGTTCATTTGGAAGCACACCTTCTCTTCGACAACGTGTGCTTCGAGGGGAAAATGTCAATCAGGTTTAATAAACACACGATCCAGGTACAAAAAAACATGCGGTCCAACAAGGTGATGGATCGGGTCAAAGATTCCATGGGTCGGCTACGCCCATTTCTCGAGAAGTATGAATGCACCACCATGGTTCGTTGTGTATATTTTGTCACGACCCAACTCAAGAAAGTGGAAAGCACATATACTCTGAATAGATACGTGAGCTACATGGATCGAATCTATGTGAGCCACGAGCCACGACCCACGTGTTC
Organism: Allium sativum; assembly: GCA_030737875.1. Classification (NCBI taxonomy): domain Eukaryota; kingdom Viridiplantae; phylum Streptophyta; class Magnoliopsida; order Asparagales; family Amaryllidaceae; genus Allium; species Allium sativum. The sequence goes on from CM060909.1 coordinate 1,003,612,315, forward strand.
TATGATTCATACAAGCACGTAAAATAATTACACTCCATGTGAATGGGTCGCCAATGTTCCATGCAGACGAAGACATATCGACCCAGCAATGAAGATAGAAGATCGGATCGAAGAATCATGGGTCGCTCTCATCACTCATGGATCACTCACGATCCGACTACGCAAATAATGAATCTGTTCATAGGAAAAAGAAGCAACACAGACACATGTATCAATTGTATTTACTATGCTCACGTGAAGCAAGAGTTGGATCGAAACCATAAGAAAAGTGGAGAGATCTGATGGATCACAATGTTTATGATTGTTCGTGATTAAGTGATGGATCTTGACAATGTGGATTAGGTCCTGGTATTATTGATGGACCAGCTTGATGTTGGATCGTGGTATCCATGGATTGAAGAGCAAGTCTTCCTCAAACTCAGGTGATCCATGCATGGATCGTTGATGCCTGGATCATTGATACCTGGATCTTTTAAACATGATGCAATGGATCGATGATACATATAGATCGTTCATATCTGGATCACTCATACACAAAGATGTGTTGACATGATGCCCTAAGTCATGGAACGTAGGTCTGCATGGATTGCCCATAAACCATACTAGCGAAGACGTGTAAACCTAAAGCTCTAACCCGTTGGATCGCTTATATCAGGATTGTGTGCACATGTAAATCATTTATATCGGGATTGCTCACAATCCATGCATGAAAGGGACATAGGTCATTTGCTCCAGGCGATGGACCGCAAGTAAACATGCATGGAGTATGTACATTTCACCACAAACTCCAAAACGCTCCCACCTCCATATAAATACCAGACCACTTCCTACATAAAAGAGGTTATATTTTCTCCCGCAAGCTTTCCATTATTGATCTCAAGCATCATTTTTCTCCAGAGGCTACCGAACTTCTTCATCGAGCTTGATTATCAGATTAAATCCGATAATCATCGATATTCGTGGAATTCGAGTGTGTTTCAAATGGGAATTGTGTAAATCATTGAGAATTGTTGTAATTGATGATCAATATTGTAACTGGATGTGGAGAAATCAATGAAATGCATTTTCAAAGTTGACGTAGGCCTAATCCCAAATAGAACCACTATAAATTCTGTTTTCTGTTGTACTTTTCTGATAGGTACTTCTCTTAACTTTGTTTTTTCTACAGTTGAAAGGTATTTTCACACCTCTCTGGGTGTTAGCTCATTTTTGATGTTAACAATGATACTAAAAGCATTCTAGTAAAAAAATAACGATTTGTTGAAGTCAAACGAGGAAAGTGAGAGTTCGAGAATTCAAATTAGGTCGTTGCGATTAGAGTAAGACGCCTAATTGTCCAAGTAGTAATGATAGTATCTTATCGAACTAACTTTTAAAGGGTATTCATACCGAAAACCAAAATTGGAAATGGTACCAATTTAGGTATGTTGTTTATTGTTTATGGTTGAATGGTAAACATATGATTAATTCTAATCTACAGGCAATAATAAAAACCGATGGAGTATAGACTCCATTTGTTAATACTGTATCCTTTGCAGATATTAAAGTCCCTAAGATTTTCTTATGTTATTTCAGTTGTCTCCGTGATCACATCAGTGAAAGCAGCACAAAAAAGTTATGGCTTGAATAGCAATCTACAATACAAAATTATCCGTAGGCTAATTTATATATACGAATAAACGTCAATTTAGATACAAATAAACTCCAATTCAATCTCTTGGTTTTTAAAAGAAATATCCAAAAAAAGTAAACTTAAGGGATGATCATACTGGTCTTAGAGCATAACAATCCAAATTTTGCATCATTGCATGTTTACATCCATTGTTAGTGTTGTTAAATTTGTACGATTATCCAATTCTCATTTGCGTCAATATATCCGTTTCAGTCCGTCCAGTTTTTATTTATAACAGAAACTAGAAATATTTCCGTTTGAGTCCATCTGATTTTCATTTAGAAGATCAAAATTTATATGAGAAATAAAAAAATCTCATTTGGTCCATATTCGTTCAAATTTATCTAAATTCCTTGCAGCCTATAATTCAAGAAGAGTCTATTAAAAAAAGAAAAATTTGATATAAATAGCATTGTCCATCCGTGTTTGTGTCGATATGTCAGATTTTTAATGTTCGTTCGATTTTATATAGGCCATGAGTTAATACAATAAAATTTGTACAAATATAAATCTCGTTTGATCTGTGCTTAGTCCGATTCAGTTTAGAATTGAAATTGAACATACATGTTTCCATAATTCCATTTCGATCAGAACGATTTTCCTCCTTGCCGACAACAAACTTTGACCACTCAGAAGATATTATTTATTCTATTTATATTGTAGTATAAAAAATCTTATGCTGGAAACTCATATTTTATGTTCAACCACCACATACATGCACAAATTTTGTGCCTTCACTTCTGGTACAATTGTAATGATCTATCATCCAAGTCTAGTTCAGTAAATCAACAAACAAATAGGATGGATTCTTAACTACTACACTATAAGGGGAAGGAATGGAGTAAATTTGACACATTGGATTTTAATAAAGCTAACTAGAGGGGCGTTGTCAAATAATAGGACAACGAAGTCAATACTGTTCAACTGCATGGTAACAGGTTACAGCTTACGACTTAGTAAATGGCTACCAATGTAAAATAACACAAGAAAAACTTAAAAACAAGAAAATATATATGGAAATCACATACCCATCGACAAAAGATGATTTAGAAGAAAACTCAGCCATAGTTTATATATATATATATATATATCCAATCCAAAGTTTGAAACTACTATCGCCAATCAGTAAATGATCAGATTGCTACAAAAGATATTATTAAAATGGTACTAATTGGTAAATATTCTTGAAAGCTAACATCTAAGGCCCTGTGTGGTTTCATTTTCAACTTTTAGTTTTTAGTTTTTGAAGCTTATTTCCAGTTTGAATGTTTTTAATATTTTGAAATATATATTTGGTTCAACCATTTTGAAAAATTGATTTTAAGCTGAAAATACAAAATGAGCTAACAAAATAAAAATTTCAAATCTTGGTAGAATTTGACTACAACTGAATACACATATTAATATGATATGCAATTAATGACAAACAATCAATGCAATTACATATATAAAAGTTGAAATGATAAGCAACAAAAGTAGCAATTCAAATCGATAGCCCATTTCTTAATTACCACTTTATGAAATAGAAATAAAAAATCATAGATATGGCATAAATACACAACAAATCAGAAAAAGGAATTAACTATATGAGCAAAATAATGATAATATTGACATGCTTACTACAATATTTTTTAAACAATCACATCAGCACTTACCTAAATTAGGCTTGCAATAACAATACTATTTACTTAAAAATAATACTACATTTAAGATAAAACATATGTAACCTAGGCTAAAAAATCATAAAAGCATACGACACCACTTCTAAGTAGCCTATATTTCACTAGTCATGGAAAGCTTATCCAAACAAGCTCTGTAGTTTGACTCCACTGACTGCCGCAATTAAAGAGTTACAATAATATGAGTTGAGTATAAATGAAGTAATGACATTCTCTAAATTTACGATAAGTGGAAACAGGTGCAAGCCAAAAATATTGCACTAAATCGAATGCATACATGTGCAACAATAAGCGTAATAACAATAAATCCGTAGTTGTTACTAAAATATATGACATGAGCATGGATAATGGATCAGATTTCTATTATTAAATTAATTTTATATAGAATCAAAATATTCGTATATTAAGTCGTGGACTAATCATAAAAATTCAAATTTTTTGCATGGTTGCAAGATTACAATTAGTATTCTTGTATATACAAACATGATGTACAAACATATCATGAAATAAAATTTGTAATCATATCATGATATACAAACATGATATACATTCATATCATGATATACAAGAATACTGCCAATATATCATGTTTGTATATCATGATTTGTATATCATGTTTGTAATCATATCAAGATTGTATAGCATGTTTGGATGGTTAGAGGATTACATGATTTGACGCAAGACTGTTTAAAAAATATGTTAATGCGCTGTTAATATGCAGACACAGTGCAAAGTGAGAGTACAACAATAATGTAAACTCAATAAGCGGATTAAATGGCAAACAAGTGATTTCTAATATGGTGACTGTATGAGTATCAAATGTATTCAGCAAAGGCAAAGTGATTATGATATTTTATAAAACTTCAAACGGACTAGTCACCAGTATATCAACATTCTTGCATGTTAAAATCCTTAAAACATTTGCTCTAACTAAAGAGCATACTTGCATGTTAAACGTAAAACAATATTTCTCAGGTTGAGCTGCAAACAATAAAACATGAAAATAAACATGATTGAGCAAATATTTGAAGGCAAACTAATTTGTATGACCTAACAAAAGAAAATTCTCAGCTAAATGGCATCACATATATACTCTAAACTAAGAGTCCGTGACACGACCCAAACTTCCCTGTAAAGGAAAGCCCGGATTGAGTTGAGAACATGACAAATCAGAAACCAAACAGAAGAACATTTCATTGCTTATTACAACAATTACATTAGAGTACAAGAATAAATCAGAGTTTGAGTAAATATTATATATCAGAAAAATATCAGAGATTTATATTACATTTAAATACATAGCAGTGGAAAAATAATACAAAACACAACTGAAAGAAATGCACGGATACAGAGCTTTCCGAATATTGCTTCAGCTGTAAACCAGGATCCAGTGAATATAATATTTGCAAAACCGATACTAGCTGCCCATGTGGAAACTAGGGGCACCCAGAGTTTAAGTTTAAACAATAAAATCCAGGTCAATCATGGGACTGGTGTGAGAACTAAAACAGTTATTAATTTGATTTTAGAGTTAGGTAAATCAAGGGACCACGCCGTATAACACGAAATGGGTTTTCCCCAAAGAATACCAGTGCATAAAACAAATAACGCAATGCTAAATAAAGAACAATGAAACTACTATAAGACTCAGGTCCCATCACACAATGCAACGTAAGTCGGAGGATAAAGTTTTAGATTATAATAACCAAATATGGTTGGTACGTGAAATTTCATATTTTATTATTACTATAAGTGAAGAAAATCAACTTCAAATGTAAATGTATCAATCATAGATGGCATAATGCCCCATCCCACTATGTCATCATACCAGGCTCTACAATTAAAAACAAAATGTCATTTTGGAAATTAGATTTCCATCATGAACCAAGGCAAGGGATCATCCTTACCAAATTCGAGACAATCTAGCCTACCATGTCTGTAATGACCCAGAAATTTAGCGACCTTGATTATCCGATATACAACACATATCGACCATCAAGAGTCGAAAATACCGGATGGTTAATGAAAGAAATTAGAGGGTGAGGAAAGATAAGATAGAAACTTAGAATAGAAGAAAAAGAAGATACAACATCAGAGTAACTCGAATCTCACAGCGAACGAACAACATATAATAGATAACATATCCTTGAAATAAAATCAGTATTTGTATACAATAACATTATCAGAGTACAACACTTACAACACAGCGGAAATAACTATAGCTATATGAATCCTGAAGCCTCCTGCTGCAGCTCTTCAAGTATCTGTAAATCCCGACTACTTCACTGCCCGTACAAAATTGGGCACCCAAGAGTTTAGGGAAAACAAAACAAAATAAACTCTGGGTCAGTCATGGGACTGGTATGAGTAAAACAGTTTCAAACGGATTGAACAAAAAATTGATATCTCATAAGACCACACCGTATAATGGAACGGGTTTTTCCCTTATGAAAATCCAAAACATCATTATATCAAAACCTTTTGATATTATAATAATGTCTATCAACCACAATATAATAATCATCTAGTAGAAACGCTTTCATCCCACGTTCTACATATATAGTATACAATCAAAATCGCAAGCACTTATTGGGTAATGGATTTCCAACTATGACAAGGTATGGAACCACCTTTCGCTAGTGTACCTCTAGAAAGGAATACACTGGGCTCAACAAGAACATCTTGCAACCCGGCCACACGTGACCGACCACTCATTTCGGTTGAGTGTATCGAATGTATATCACCAACAGTTGGGATCAACTACCGTTTCCTGAATGGGACAGCATCAACAATAGATTTTTAGAAGTAAATGAAACTCTAGATCTGGTGATTTTACACCCTAATAGGTGCGACTTACATAGCCATGCTGCCTGCTCGATTTCTGTCATTTACCGGATGTGAGGCTAAAAGCTAAGCTTATCTTTTACATACTACATCTTCATTCTCTTTGAATGTCACATCTTCATACCTGCCAAATCACAAATTGATTTCCCCAAAAATAACACGGGTATACAGCTAAGAGAAACGAATTCCTCCGCCACCAAACGTGAATACGTTTGAAGAGATCAACTTACGCGATCTATTAGATATACTCTGTCAGACATTCTTCCATACAGGTCGTCCTGGGACTGGACAAACCGAAGGCACTATTCAGTATATCCATCTTAGGCAATTGTTATCTAAGATTTATACAACAGCCCTTGTACTTTACTCCGTCTTCAATTATCTTTGGCATATATGATTCGCAATGCTTATGCCAATACGGAGTGGTTCTTTGGATAATGATCCAACCGGTCTTTCCGTATTAACAACGTTAAAATGGTCAAAAATTTGATAGTCGGTGATTTAACTATCAATTAAAAACATGTCTGTGTACACACAACGATCTTATTTCCAAATGGAATTATCGATCCAATCATCAACATCCATATATATATATATATATATATATATATATATATCTCCTCATTTCTATGTTTAGAAAATATACGTTATTAACACTGGAAAATATTTCCATGGCTTAATTACGTATCACTATTCTTCCACATCTATCAGACTCTAACTATAAACTAACAAGAGAACAACTTCCTAAGTATAAACCCCGAAGGCCGAAACCAACATCAGATCGATACTTAGGAAACCATTCAACTTATTAATCTCTAGTCAGTTTCTAATTTTTGTTTAACTCCATTTTGATTAACTATGTTCGATTAACTCCTTTTTGCTTAACTCTTATTCGAATAACTAATATTCGATTTACTCCATTCGCTTAACTCTTAATCGCAGCGATCACAATGGTTACGCCTGATTCCCTCAGGAAACATCCGACCGCCGTAGGCTATCTGCAGGCCTGCGAATTATGCTAGCAGTCGTGCAAAATGGCAACTTATCCTGAATAACTATGTTTGACTAGCTCTATTCGACTAACCATATTCGATTAACTCGATTTCGAATAACTAAATTCGATTAACTCTTTTATATCTCGTCAACTTCCTTTTTTTATAAGTCCTGTTTATTTTCCCAATAAATATTCCTTTTAATTCTATTTACTTTCTAAATACATATCCCTTTATTCTATTTATTTCCTAAATAAATATTCCTTTATTAATTCTATTTATTTTCTAAATAAATATTCCTCTTTATAAAATCCTATGATTTTATAAATACTTTATTTTCAAAAATATTTCCATTAATAATATTGGTTGATTTTATAAAATTCCTTTATTTCAATATACAATGAAATGTTTCTTTTTACATCCCAGGGTTTCTTATGATATTTAAAATACCAATTCACAATGATCGATATCATTCAAACACACATAATCAACAACAAATTATATCACATCATATATTACAATATATGAACAGAACAATATTTTACACATTGAGGAGTCCAGTTGGACCCCTCTAACCTGTTTCCCTGCATCCACAGATATTATACAATACAAATATAAAATATTCTAATAAACAGAATCAATATTTTATTAACGATTTATATATATATCGTTATCTATGATTTCAACCAATACACAAGCAATTCAACCAAACAGTTAACACACAGCAATCAGTCATCATTTATCAGTTCTAAATATACGTTATAAAAATAGAACTGTTCAGAGTTGGTGAGTTTTACTCACATTGGACGATCATCGTTAATAACGATAACCATCTCTTGATTCAGACAGACAATTTATTTTGCTATAAATTGTAACGAGCTCTGATTCGCTCCCAGTCAGTTCCATGTTGTAGCCTTCGTCCCTACGATCCCAACGGGTCTTATTTCGTCAAATTCTGATATCATACGGGAAAGATATGATTTTTATAAACTATAATAACGTTAAACGTTGTTAACATTAAAAATTATAAAATTATATTTAAACCTAAATTATTAATATATATGTTGGGCTCACCATCAATACCCGGCCCATTCATTTACTGCAGAACGAACTGTTCCTGCTGTGAGCTCCAACGTCATTCGATTTGCATGTACCCCCCTTCCATAATCCAACACCCTTCCTATTTTAAAGTTCCAGGCCCTTGGATTTTTCTTTAAAACAAAAGCATCACTCCTTACCCAAAATGTCGTGCATTCATTCACCGGACATCCCCTGTAGGTAATGCACGTAGCATATCTCCATGCCAGGCACATCCTCTTTCCACTTTGTTTGCAAAGCCTGATGCCATCGCCAATTTTAAGAACAACATCCTTCCAATACCGTGAATTCCTTCTTTCCATAAAACACCTCATGTCCTGACGTCCACCTTCATACTCTTCTATTAAACCACTACTGTTAACACCAAATGAAATCCACATATGTTCTTCTCATGGCCAGCGCAGTCACTCCATCCATCAGATTCGCACCAGCCATTTCATTTGTACGCACACAGTATGGCCAACGCAGTCACTCCATCACCTTCCTCATCGAATCATCCCTCCTCTCTAGTCTCTTGTCATTCCGACTTCTCCAAAAACCCCACTCTAGCTTGACTGCTTGGAAGGACAGGGCACACGGCAACTAGCATCCGCCCTCCCAATCCAACATCTCAACGTCGCCCACTCCACGGCTTCATCAACTTCATCACTCTACTTTCCATCCATACGTCCTCACACTCAGCCATGCCAATCGGTACACAAAACTCGCTGCACAGTCCTTTATACATCCGCGAGATCCCCTTGCTTCACATCATCAGCATGCCTCAGATCTAGACGCTCTATCATGCATGGAAAAACGTACCACATACATTCGGTGGGTTTAGTACAACAGAGAAGAGTGGATAGAGAAGAAGGAAGTACTTTACTGTAAAGAATATTTTTTTTCGAGAAGCCATGGAAAAAGGAAATGAAACAAGGACCTGCGTGTATTTATAATTAATGGTACTCTTCGCATTGAAGTTTTTGGTCAGATTGATGGGATTATAGAAGTTTACTTTGCCATGAAGTTTCAGGGTATAGGACGTGGATACCTTACTACCAGAGATGTGGAGTATGTTTCAGGGTATAGGATGTGGATACCTTACTACCAGAGACGTGGAGTAAGTTTCAGGGTGTAGGACGTGGAGTGTATTGGTATTGATAAAGGTTTGTATTTATTTGTTTAGTAATAGTACAGTTGGAGTGTTCACAGCTATCTTAGGGACTATCGGGACACACATATAATTTACAAATGCGACAAACCAAGTTGTTAAAATTACTTGTATTTTATAAAGGTGAAATACACTCAGTGGAATGCAGTGTTGCTTGGACCCTTTAGTGTTTATTTTCTTTTAAATTAAGCGTACCATGTTACGTAAAATCGCATTCATATCCAAGCCAGTTAGGACGGAAATGAGAACACAGTCGTGTCCAGCGAGGTACCACGATCCCAAAAAAAAAAATATCGGTAGATTAACTTATATTGTGAAACCCCGAAATGCTGATACAGGGTGTTAAATACTCCAAATAAAAAGTTGCTTATTTAATTAATTAAAAGTTACCATAAAATTCTAAAAATTAAATTATCACTACGTCTCAAAAGAATCTTGTCTAAATTCGAAACCAGTATCTAGTTATATCGAATAAACTTTTACGGTCGATAAACGATTCTATTGCGACTATTTTAAAATTTGATTTGGACTTAAATAAAAATCAACACGACGAAAACCCGATTTTTCTCTTCCATTAGAAAAATGTACTTCACCAGCTCCTAACGTTTCTTGTTTCATAGAAATTCGATTTAAAACGAACCCTGTACATTCAGTTGAAGTTCAAATCGCCAAATAGCGAACTACCACGCCATTTCGAGCTCGATTTTAATTATAATATAATTACACGTTCAAACTTCATTTATATAATATATTCGTGAATATAATTCAACTCTAAACTGAATTATATATTTCAAATAATCCAATTCACACAATATTGTGAATTCCACTATTTTTTATTATTTCAAAAATTAAATATATTAATCTATTATTTAATTAATTAAATATTCCATATAATTTAATTAAATAACCATTTTATTCTCTACATCACTATTTATATAATTAAATAAATTAATTATTACCCGAAAAAATACGGGTCGTTACGTTCTTTCCCACTTAAAATAATTTCGTCCTTGAAATTGCTAAGGTAGAAAACAAACCCTATTGACTGGTTAGAACTTATTTGTTCACTTCTTAACTTCAGTTTCAACTGAACCAATTAATATCAACTAAAATATTAATTTATTCCGACTAACTAAAATTTTCAAAAATTCTGAAAATTTTCTAACGCCTTAATTTTTTGGAAAATTTCGCCATAACCTCCTTTGTACAGCCCTATTGGTAAAACCATAACTCGCCTCTCTAGGCCTTCTCCAACCCAAAAGAAAATCAAACCGCCAAGCGGCTTGCCTATTCGGCTCATAAATCTCATATCCATATAAAATACAAACTGGTAGCTTTTTGTCGGGCATATCGTTATATCCTTTACACCTGCTACCAATTTAGCATATACCAATGTCCTTCCGGTCAAAATCCAATCACTTTTATCTCAAATCCAACCATTCGCTTACAACTAAGTCGAATTCAGTTTCAAATCAAAGTTCCATTTTTCGATTTTTAAATTCTTAACTCATCAATCCAATACCATTTTAGTTTCTATCTCACAATTCAAAATCTAATTCTACTTGATATATCGTATCCAATTCAATTTCCAGTTAATTGGTTTCAATTCAGTTCCAGCTTGGTTTCACAAATTTTTATTTAAATTTATTTTTAATTCAAACAGTCTCTTCCTGGGAGTTTTAAACAACTTTCCTTTTATAAAACCAAATTTTCCTTTTTGTATTTCAAACAACTTGTTTCTCTCAAAACAATTCAAAAACAAAATCTTTTCGGTAGTAATCCGTTACTTACAACTCAAAATTGAACACCGATGATGTCATGATCATCATCAGAATCTATTTCCAGCTTTCGAAGTGAGTTCAATACTATATCGCTTTTCAAAACCATATCTAACATTTCCACTTTGAAATTTATTTCAAAATATCCTTCCAATGCTTGTAAAACAATTTTAAATCTCCTAGGATTTTAAAATTCTCATATACTTAATTTAACTCCATTTACAAACACCTTTCAAATTCCATGGTTTTCAGATTTAATTCAATTCATTATGCTTATCTGAATTCTGATCGGTTATTTACATAACCATTTCTCCTTTTTATAATCTTATTCGATTATAATAACAACCAATTTATCCAATATATATTCATTCCAATATATATATCTTCTCTATATCAAAATATACATTGGGTAAAATTATTTTCATTTACCCTCTTTTGAAAACATATCTTGTCGACCCATCGTATTTGAGTGTTTAGAAACCCTTATCGATATTGTGGTGCCCCACCATCGACTTGAATCCATAAACAACTCCACCAATAAATCTACTCAATATAAAACCATTTATATCAAATAACAAATACGTTCACTCATATATATACACTCAAACTCAATCTAGGGTATTACTAACCCCATCTCTACTGAGTCACGCCACAGAGCCAAGGTAATTTACTTAACCTTAAGCTCTGATACCAACTGTAACGACCCGGAAATTTAGCGACCTTGATTATCCGATATACAACACATATCGAACATCAAGAGTCGAAAATACCGGATGGTTAATGAAAGAAATTAGAGGGTGAGGAAAGATAAGATAGAAACTTAGAATAGAAGAAGAAGAAGATACAACATCAGAGTAACTAGAATCTCACAGCGGAACGAACAACATATAATAGATAACATATCCTTGAAATAAAATCAGTATATATATACAATAACATTATCACAGTACAACACTTACAACACAGCGGAAATAACTATAACTATATGAATCCTGAAGCCTCCTGCTCCAGCTCTTCAAGTATCTGTAAATCCCGACTACTTGACTGCCCGTACAAAATTGGGCACCCAAGAGTTTAGGGAAAACAAAACAAAATAAACTCCGAGTCAGTCATGAGACTGGTATGAGTAAAACAGTTTCAAACGGTTTGAACAAGTAATTGATATCTCATAAGACCACGCCGTATAACAGAATGGGTTTTTCCCTTATGAAAATCTAAAACATCATTATATCAAAACCTTTTGATATTATAATAATGTCTATCAACCACAATATAATAATCATCTAGCAGAAACGCTTTCATCTAACGTTCTACATATATAGTATACAATCAAAATCGCAAGCACGTATTGGGTAATGGATTTCCAACTATGACAAGGTATGGAACCACCTTTCTCTAGTGTACCTCTAGAAAGGAATACACTGGGTTCAACAAGAACATCTTGCAACCCAGCCACACATGACCGACCACTCATTTCGCTTGAGTGTATCGAATGTATATCACTAACGGTTGTGATCAGCAACCGTTTCCCGAATGGGACAGCATCAACAATAGATTTTTAGAAGTAAATGAAACTCTAGATCTGGTGATTATACACCCTAATAGGTGCGACCTACATAGCCATGCTGCCTTCCTGATTTCTGTCCTTTACCGGATGTGAGGCTAGAAGCTACGCTTATCTTTTACATACCACATCTTCATTCTCTTTGAATGTCACATCGTCATACCCGCCAAATCACAAATTGATTTCCCCAAAAATAACATGGGTATACAGCTAAGATAAACGAATTCCTCCGCTATCAAACGTGAATACGTTTGAAGTGATCAACATACGCGATTTATTAGATATACTCTATCAGACATTCTTCCATATAGGTCATCCTGGGACTGGACAAATCGAAGGGACTATTCAGTATATCCATCTTAGGCAATTGTTATCTAAGATTTATACAACAGCCCTTGCACTTTACTCCGTCTTCAATTATCTTTGGCATATATGATTCACAATGCTTATGCCAATACGGAGTGGTTCTTTAGATAGTAATCCAACCAGTCTCTCCATATTAACAACGTTAAAATGGTCAAAACTTTGATAGTCGGTGATTTAACTATCAAATAAAAACATGTCTGTGTACACACAACGATCTTATTTCCAAATGGAATTATCGATCCAATCATCAACATATATATATATATATATATATATATCTCCTTATTTCTATGTTTAGAAAATATATGTTATTAACACTGGAAAACATTTCCATGGCTTACTTGCGTATCACTATTCTTCCACAACTATCAGACTCTAACTATAAACTAACAAGAGAACAACTTCCTAAGTATAAACCCCAAAGGCCGAAACCAACATCGGATCGATACTTAGGAAACCATTCAACTTATTATTCTCTAGTCAGTTTCTAATTTTTGTTTAACTCCATTTTGATTAACTATGTTCGATTGACTCCTTTTTGCTTAACTCTTATTCGAATAACTAATATTCGATTTACTCCATTCGCTTAACTCTAGATCGCAGCGATCACAATGGTTACGCCTGATTCCCTCAGGAAACATCCGACCGCCGTAGGCTATCTGTAGCCCTATGAATTAGCTAGCAGTCGTGCAAAATGGCAACTTATCCTGAATAACTATGTTTGACTAACTCTATTCGACTAACCATATTCGATTAACTCGACTTCGAATAACTAAATTCGATTAACTCTTTTATATCTCGTCAACTTCCTTTTTTATAAGTCCTGTTTATTTTCCCAATAAATATTCCTTTTAATTCTATTTACTTTCTAAATACATATCCCTTTATTCTATTTATTTCTTAAATAAATATTCCTTTATTAATTCTATTTATTTTCTAAATAAATATTCCTCTTTATAAAATCCTATGATTTTATAAATACTTTATTTTCAAAAATATTTCCTTTTATAAAATCGGTTGATTTTATAAAATTCCTTTATTTCAATATACATTGAAATATTTCTTTTTACATCCTAGGGTTTCTTATGATATTTAAAATACCAATTCACAATCATCGATATCATTCAAACACACATAATCAACAACAAATTATATCACATCATATATTACAATATATGAACAGAACAGTATTATAAACATTGAGGAGTCCAGTTGGACCCCTCCAACTTGTTTCCCTGCATCCACAGATGTTAAACAATACAAATATAAAATATTCTGATAAACAGAATCAATATTCGATTAACGATTTATATATATATATATCGTTATCTATGATTTCAACCAATACACAAGCAATTCAACCAAACAGTTAACACACATCAATCAATCATCATTTATCATTTCTAAATATACGTTATAAAAATAGAACTGTTCAGAGTTGGTGAGTTTTACTCACATTGGACGATCATCGTTAATAACGATAACCATCTCTTGATTCAGACGGACAATTTATTTTGCTATAAATTGTAACGAGCTCGGATTTGCTCTCAGTCAGTTCCATGTTGTAGCCTTCGTCCCTACGATCCCAACGGGTCTGATTTCGTCAAATTCTGATATCATACGGAAAAGATATGAATTTTATAAACTATTATATTGTAAAACATTGTTCACATTAAAAATTATAAAATTATATTTAAACCTAAATTATTAATATATATGTTGGGCTCACCATCAATACCCGGCCCATTCATTTACTGCAGAACGAACTGTTCCTGCTGTGAGCTCCAACGCCATTCGATTTGCATGTACACCCCTTCCATTTTACAACATCCTTCCTATTTTAATGTTCCAGGCCCTTGGATTTTTCTTTAAAAAAAAAGCATCATTCCTTACCCAAAATGTCATGCATTCATTCTCACCGGACATCCCCTGTAGGTAACGCAAGTAGGATATCTCCATGCCAGGCACACCCTTTTTCCACTTTGTTTGCAAAGCCTGATGCCACCGCTAATATCATGAACAACATCCTTCCAATACCGTGAATTCCCTCTTTCCATAAAACACCTCACGTTCTGACGTCCACCTTCATACTCTTCTATTAAACCACTACTGTTAAAACCAAATGAAATCCACATATGTTCTTCTCATGGCCAACACAGTCACTCCATCCATCAGATTCGCACCAGCCATTTCATTTGTACACACACAGTATGGCCAACGCGGTCACTCCATCACCTTCCTCATCGAATCCTCCCTCCTCTCCAGTCGCTTGTCATGCCGACTTCTCCAAAAACCCACTCTAGCTTGACTGCTTGGAAGGACAGGGGACACGACAGCTAGCATCCACCCTCCCAATCCAACATCTCGACATCGCCCACTCCACGGCTTCATCAACTTCATTACCCTCCTTTCCGTACATACGTCCTCACGCTCAGTCGTGCCAACAAGTACACAAAACTCGATGCACAGTCCTTTATACATCTGCGAGATCCCCTTGCTTCACATCATCAGCATGCCTCAGATCTAGACGCGCTGTCACGCATGAAAAAACGTACCACATACATTTGGTGGGTTTAGTTCAGCAGAGAAGAGTGGATTGAGAAGAAGGAAGTACTTTACTGTAAAGAATATATTTTTCCGAGAAGCCATGGAAAAAGGAAATTAAACAAGGACCTGCGTGTATTTATAATTAATGGTACTCTTCGCATTGAAGTTTTTGGTCAGATTGATGGAATTATAGAAGTTTAATTTGCCATGAAGTTTCAGGGTATAGGACGTGGATATCTTACTACTAGAGATGTGGAGTAAGTTTCTGGGTATAGGACGTGGATACGTTACTACCAGAGACGTGGAGTAAGTTTCAGGGTGTAGGACGTGGAGTGTATTGGTATTGATAAAGGTTTGTATTTTTTTTTATTAATAGTACAGTTGGAGTGTTCACAGCTATCTTCGGGACTATCGGGACAGACTAATTTACAAACGCGATAAACCAAGTTGTCACAATTACTTGTGTTTTATAAAGCAGAAATACACTCAGTGGAATGCAGTGCTGCTTGGACGCTTTAGTGTTTATTTTATTTTAAATTAAGTGTACCGTGTTACGTAAAATTGCGTTCATATCCAAGCCACTTAGGACATAAATGAGAACACAGTCGTGTCCAGTGAGGTACCACAATCCCAAAAATATAATAATATCGGTAGATTAACTTATATTGTGAAACCCCGAAATGCTGATACAGGGTGTCAA
Source organism: Allium sativum (assembly GCA_030737875.1). Lineage (NCBI taxonomy): Eukaryota > Viridiplantae > Streptophyta > Magnoliopsida > Asparagales > Amaryllidaceae > Allium > Allium sativum. Next base: position 1,003,628,705 of record CM060909.1, read on the forward strand.
ATACTCCAAATTAAAAGTTGCTTATTTAATTAATTAAAAATTACCATAAAATTATAAAAATTAAATTATCACTACGTCTCAATAGAATCTTGTCTAAATTCGTAACCGATATCTAGTTAAATCGAATAAACCGTTACGGTCGATAAACGATTCTATAACGACTATTTTAAAATTTGATTTGGACTTAAATAAAAATCTACACGACGAAATCCCGATTTTTCTCTTCCATTAGAGAAATATACTTCACCAGCTCCTAACATTTCTTGTTTCACAGAAATCCGATTTAAAACGAACCCTGTACATTCAGTTGAAGTTCAAATCGCCAAATAGCGAACTGCCACGCCATTTCGAGCTCGATTTTAATTGTAATATAATTATACGTTCAAACTTCATTTATATAATATATTAATGAATATAATTAAACTCTAAACAGAATTATATATTTTAAATAATCCAATTCACACAATATTGTGAATTCCACTATTTTTGATTACTTCAGAAATTAAATATTGTTGACGTCAAAAGTTAGTCACTAGTGACGATCAACCCCCAATCGCGTGATCAACACACGACTGAAGATTAAAAATGCAGTAAAAAATGTAAAAGAACGGGGAGCACACACAGAATTTTTATAGTGGTTCAGCAAAGGCAATGACTACGTCCACTTTATATATCATTTCTTTTTCTTTTGATTACAAGTACAATGTTTTTTCTGTTTGAAGAAAAGAAAGAAAATGATTATCTTCCTTTCTTCCTTTTGAGAGATTGAGATTCTAGAGAAGAGTAGAGATGAAAAGCTTATAGAAGCCGTCTGGCCAAAAGAAGTCTTTTTTTTTCTCTTTAAACTTGGAGGTATTTATAGGTGGAAAATGCAGATTGGGCTGTTGTGAAATGATCCGGCCATTTCGGGAAGGTCCGGACACGTGGAGTCAATCCATTGGCTCGAGTGGCGGCAAGAAGACTAACTCCACTGTTCATAGATAGTATCCTCGGAAGTTCTGGCTGATGTGGCATCCATGAAGAGGCATATCAAAAGTAGAGCTTTGTCCGCATACGGTTGACCGCCTTTATCTCCTTGGAAGTCGGGATATTAGGTGGACTGGCTCTGTAGAAGATTTCCACACTGGCCCGAAATAATCGGTCGACTCACTCCGATAAACTCGGTCGACTGGGAGGCCTATTCTTCCGGAGTGAGCTGTTATTTGTTGAATCTGGACGTAGACCGATGTGTGACTGTTTTGGACCCATTATTGGCTGTTGGGCTTCCTGAAATGCGGCTTTGTATTTGACTGCGCATTTGGACTTTGTTCGTTGAGACTCTTGCCAAAAAGAGGGTTAACACTTTGCCCCTCAGAATGCATCTTCATCAACAGAGGGAGGTGTGTTCTGAAATCTGGACCGAAGTACAAATGCTCGAGCTGCTATGGTCGCATCAGACCATATTAAGGCCAGAAAACCGACGGTCCGATGTTGTATTAAGACCAGAAAACCGACAACCATCGGGAACCGTGGTAAGGCCGAGATGACGATTGCCATAAGAATTGGTTCCTGCAAATACAAAACAAACCATTCTCGTTTGGAGAAGGGTGATGGGTCGTGCATTTTATTCCACTTGGCTTTAGAGGATGGCGAGCATAAACCATGCTCGGCTTGGTGGCGAGCGTAAACCATGCTCGGCTTAGTGGCGAGCATAAACCATGCTCGGCTTAGTGGCGAGCATAAACCATGCTCGGGTTAGTGGCGAATACCAATCTGGTTCGGCTTATATAGGGCGAGTATTAACCATAGTCGGCTTAGGGCAAGTGTTTCTCATGCTCGACTCATGTTAGGTTAGTTTAACGAGCTATGCACGCTCGTGGTGTAAAGAAAGAGAGCGTAATCCACACTCGTGTTTAAGAAAATGTGACCTCACTCACTTGAAGGTGTAGGTGTTTGAAGTGGTGGTGGGCTTTCGCGCTAACCACATAGAACGGGGGGCGAGCATTAACCATGCTCGGCTTAGAAATTTTACAACACGATCTACTTTTGCAAAAAGTAAAGTTCATAACTGCTAAGCAACTATTACAACGGAATTCTACGGGGACAGCGATTGATTACAGAACATCAAGGCGTCCTTGTTATTGGAAGAAATACATCGAAAGAAAAGATAAAGAATCTAATTAATGACAATTCCGCGAGTGCTAGTCTCAGGGTCCTTTCCATTTCTAGGAGCTCGCGGACCATCCTGAGGAGCTTGGGCAGAAGGTCGTGGAGGCATGACCGGGGCGCGATCTTTGACATATTCAGCGAGTTCCCCTTTTCTGACTCGTCCTTCGATGAGATCGCACAGATGTCGACAATCATTTGTATTATGTCCATCTACGTTGTGGAATATACAATGCTTGCCAGAATCAAGTTCCATCTGGGTCGGTTCTCGTCGAGGTGGCCTTGGAGTGGGGAAGAACTCGTGCATATCGAGATAGATATTGAGCAAAGAGGAATTGAGCTCGGTGTACAGATCGTACTTATTTTCATTTCGAGGTCGGACATTACGTTCACCCTTTTCCGGGACCTTTCCTCTTCCTTTATGCTGGCCATTTCCATTGAGTGGACCTTGTTGTTTGGCTACTAAAACTTCAAGGCTCTCCATTTCAAGGCTGGCGTCCTCTTGTCAGAGGAATCTCTCGGCCTCGGAGTAAAAATCATATATATCTTTGGGAGGATCCCTGGTGAAACACCCCACCCTCCATTAAGGTCACTCATAAGGGACTGCCTTAACTTTGGTGGAGGTTTGTAAGTAAAAGTCATAGATAAAACACAAGACAGATATAAACACATATATATAAGCAGCGGAAACAAACAGACTTTTATTTCATAAAATACTTGTTCATACAAAACATTTCCATAATTGTCTCATAACAACTTCCAAAACATTACAACATCATTTCTGTCTTGGTTATTAAATAAAGAAGCATAAAACATGATTAAAACTGCATAAATCCCCATGATTGTGTCCAACCGCCATAGCCAAGGAGAGAGAGTCCAAACCGTACATCTACTATCTTGAAACTTGCAAAGAGTCTGACTAAGCTGAGTTGTTTCCTCCCTGTGGACCTAGGGGGGGGGGCAGAAGAAAAAAGACAAAAGAAAATAGGGTCAGACATAACGCCTGGTAAGTCTAGTGATTCTTCAGTATGAGAATAAGAATAAGGGCATGATAAGTATAAACTGGAAATAGTAGAGTGTCATAAACTAAGACAAAGCAGTTTGAATCGAATATACTATCGCTCCCCATACTATATCTCTGCACCTACTTATATTATCTTAACTGGCACCCCATGCTGGAGGTAAAGTGATCCCCTTTTTCTAAAGATCGGCTCCTACTTGCATAATCATCTGTGTCTTACGGCCCCCAAAGATTGTAGATACCTATGCTGGCCCTACCATGGGGTGTATCAAGTCCCATGGTGGCGACCCGACACAAAACTAGAAATGCATAGGTTATACTACTGGTGCCCCCAGTGCCTTGTTTGTCTGACGGCCCCCAAAGATTGTAGATACATATGCTGGCCCTACCATGGGGTGTATCAAGTCCCATGGTGGCGACCCGACACAAAACTAGAAATGCATAGGTTATACTACTGGTGCCCCTAGTGCCCTGTTTGTCTGCTCCGAAGTGTGTGCACGCCCGCACTCCGTTAGAACCCACACTGTTGCACCCACCACCGTCTCTTTTGACCGCTTACAATCAGCCCAGTAATCGTGCCCTACCCTGCCTAGTTTCAGGGTACCATGATACCTAATTGGGTTACTGCTAAAATGGGTCCCCGTTACTAGGGTTTTCTAGTCAAACATATTAAGTGGTTAAGTGTCTATATTTACCTAACCCCACCCATCAATTTCATTAACATGTTGGATTGGTTAAGTGTTTTAGTTAACTTAACCCTACCATCCTGACAGTCTGTCCTTAGCTTTTTAAAGCACCGACCACTCACATTAGACAGGTATTGTTACGGTTACTGGATGTGCCGGTCGGTTCCAAGCAGATTTACACCGTAACTCAGTCTAACCTCGGGTCCTTGTTGGGCTTCAAGCTTAACCAACCACATTGGATAGGTATTGTTGTGACTACTGGACAGCCGGGCGGGTCCGGGTAGGTTTACATCACAACTCAATCCAACCTTGTGTTAAGCATATTCGTATTTTCTAAATTTACATATTTGTCTTTATCACTTAATATATGTAAATTTGTCAACAATTAAATGTTGTGGCCCACTTTCTAAGTTCATCCTTTTTGTATAAGAATTTATACCGTTTAAATGCCACCAATTTTGGCATGTGACAAACACGCCAGTTTCATATATTTTTATGACAAGTTTTTCTAATATTCCCAACGTTACCCTGTTTAAACATTAGGCTAACAATCTTAGCCTAATTTTCGTTTGCTTGGTTTTTAACATGTAATATTAGGCTAAAAACTTAGCCTAATTTAGCGCATACAAATTGGCATAAAGGAATTCATAAACATGACATAGGTGTAAACTTGGCATTTTTGGCAAAGTAAATATGAACATCATAGGTGTGAACTTGCAAAATAGTCAACATGAATGTGAACTTGCAACATAGCCTAAATCAACGTATATGTGAACTTCCATTGAAATAGGTATTTAACCAAATAGGTGTCACATAAATTAGCATATGATTTAGATAACATAAGCCTAAACTTACTTTTGGATCTAGGCAAAACATCGAGCATAACTAGCATATGACAAGGATATGATAATTTCATAATTTTATGACAAGGGTGTGAACTAGATCCATTCATATGTCTAATTACAACATGAAACACATATTAAAGTGGATCTTGACATGGATCCAATTAACTTGCAACTTTCTTACAAACATACTAGCATGTATGTGAACATAATCGTTTAAGCATAAAGGTTCTAGCATATATATACATGACATCTTAATCACATACAACCTATATAATCACATAAACATATAGGTGTCGATTACAACATGAACTATACAACTTGCATGTGATAATAGGATCAACATAAACTCAATTATACCACAAACGTCACAATAACACAATCATTACATCGCATATGAATCAACATCGTTGTTATACAATAACATAGTTTAATTTCCAATTTACATCGAATCAAGACTTAATTTTATTCACATCGGAAGAATCACTATACTTACAACGAACGCAGAACTTGAATTCTAGATTCTGAGTTCTGAATTTGAATTCTAGATTCTGAGTTCTGAATTTGAATTGCTTTCCTTTGGGTAGACTAACGTTGTTTTGATTCGTGTTTTAACTTTGATTTTGGCTCGTCACTAAGATTTTCTACAAGTGGAGGCTCCTCCTAGTTTTCTCCCGACAGCATGGCGGCTCCGCCTCTAATTTCTTATGTGAATTTAGGTTGGAGTCTTAAGTTGTTTATATAGAGTTTCAGATTGATTTGAGCCGTCATATGATCATAGACGAATCTAAACCATTCACTTCGAAAGGAGCCAACCAAAATGCGACATGTTAGCCCTAGTGACACAGCCAAGCCTTAGAAATCGACCAGAACTCGATCAGGCCAGCCAGGGCCAAACCAGGTCGGCTGGGCAGGTCGACCCCCAGGTCGACCCTATGGTCGACCTGGTCACCCAGGTCGACTCCCAGGTCGACCTGGTGCCTGGGCGGGAATTTTCCCACCCAGCCCAGTTTGGGTCTGATTTTTGAATTTTGAACTTCGTTTTGAACCGTTTGAATTTTAATTTGAATTCTGGAACTTCCGGAGGTCATAACTCCTTCATACGGAGTCCGATTCACGCAAACTCTGACTCTATCTCAAGCAGAATTCCGAGACGAACGCAATGGCGTAACCCGTTTCCCTTAATTCTATCATCTAGAATTAATTATACTTTAATTTGTTAATTTACATTTAACAGAAAATTCGGGGTGTTACATTCTCCCCTCCTTAAAGGATTTCGTCCCCGAAATCTTCAAGTCTAGGAGAACTTAATTCCTAACATCCAATCGTCCATCTACTCAACCAACAAACACGGGCGTCCATTGTCCTTAAAAGACTACTAATGCTTCAAGATCATATGCACAGTGTGTGTACATGTCCTTATCTAATGCAAAATCAGGCGGTCTACTGATTCAGCTGACCTCCTTCATGTGAATCATGTAAGTGCCATGAATCCATTATGTATGCAAAATTTTCCCTATTCATAATTCTACATGAGTGCGCAACCATTCATATAAATACGACATCTATATGTCAACATATCAATTTTCAACCACATACAAATATGAATACACATATGCATATGCAATATGAAGTGACTGAGCCGATCTAAAACCTAGGTTGTGTGTGTATATGCATCCACGAGCTACCACTAGCAACCACTTGCAACCATTAACCATAACATGTTTCAAATAAATGTTTACATCCAAAGGGGTTTCTACCTAAGGATAAAGGATAATATCAAGGAGATCATACATAAAAAGATAGATATAAGCACAACTTAAGGAAAAAGAAAGGTCAAAGATGTACCCTCGAAAAGAAAAGGGTAGGCCACACGTATTTTATCTTCAATTTCCCAAGTTGCGTCTTCCTCGGCGTTGCTCCACTGAACTTTAATGAGTTTGACTTCGCGGTTGCGTAGCTTTTTCACTTCAGTTCCTACGATTCGAGTTGGGACTTTCCTCACAGTTGCTACGCGTTCCACTTCGGCTTCTTCTAGAATGTTTGGCTCCACCACTTCCGCAGATTCATGTAGACATTTTCGGAGATGAGAAATGTGAAAGACGTTATGGATTCCAGCCAATTTTTCAGGCAGCTCTACTCTATAAGCCATTTTCCCAATCTTCTCGATGATAGGGAACGATCCTACAAATCTTGGTGATAGCTTTCCTGCGGATCCAAAGCGAACGACGTTCCTTAAAGGGGATACCTTAAGGAAAACCCTGTCCCCAACCTCAAACTCAAGGTCGGTCTTCTTTTGTCGGCGTAGGATTTCTGTCTGTCTTGGGATGTCTTCATTCTCCTTCGTATCAAGTCCACTTTTTTTGAAGTCTCTCGAATCATGTCTGGCCCAAGTATAATCTTGTCAGTAGACTCCCACCAACAAGTTGGTGATCGGCACAGTCTTCCATATAGAGCTTCGAAGGGCGCCATACCGATAGTTGCTTGGTAACTGTTGTTGTAGGCGAATTCCACTAGAGGAAGGTGATCCTCCCAAGTCCCTCCGAAGTCAAGAATGCATAGTCTCAAAAGATCTTCCAATACCGTATTCACCCTTTCTGTCTGGCCATCAGTTTGGGGGTGATAGGCCGTGCTCAAGCATAACTGTATGCCTACAGCTTCTTGCAGACTCCGCCAAAATTCGCTCGTGAAGATGGGATCTCTGTCACTAACTATGCTGGAGGGTATTCCATGGAGTCGAACTATTTCCTTGAGATAAAGAGAAGCTAGAGACGAGGCAGTCCTTCTACTTTTGATGGGTATAAAGTGGGTGCTTTTAGTAAGCCTGTCCACTATTACCCAAATGCTAGTATTGCCTCTCCTTGACCTAGGAAACCCGTCAATGAAGTCCATTGAAAAGCTATCCCACTTCCAATGTGGGACTTCTAGAGGATGAAGCAGTCCTCCGGGCTTCTTTTGTTCCGCCTTGACCTGTTGGCATGTCACACACTTAGAAACGAAATCTGCCACGTCCTTCTTCAGGCCACTCTAATAGAAAACTCTCTTTACGTCCTTGTACATCTTGTCTCCACCTGGATGTATTGTCATCTTGGAATGATGTGCTTCCCCAAGAACCTTCTTTACTAAATCCCTTGCTTGTGGGACACATAGCCTTCCATCCCGTCTTAGCTAACCTTTATCATCGATGGAGTACCTATTGAGGTGACTGGAAGTTTCACCCCTAATTAGCTTATCAATCACATCCACAAGCCGAGGGTCTTCGCATTGTGCGGCCCCTATTGAGTCTAAAAGAGTGGGTCGTACTTCTAGGAGGCCAATAAACCAGGTACAAAATCAGAGGATGGCCTAAAGTCAAAACTGGCTATATACTCCAAGCTTTGCCTTTCCACAAAGAGAGGGCTTAAGGTCAGTTTCTTTCGGCTCAACGCGTCTGCTACTACGTTGCCTTTGCCAGGAGTATAGGAAATTTCAAAATCATACAAGGCAAGGAATTCCATCCATCTTTGCTGCCTTAAGTTAAGATCTTTCTGCGAGAAGAGATATTTCAATGATTTATGGTCAGTATATAATTCGAACTTCTCACCTAGGAATAATGGCGCCAAGATTTAAGCGCAAAGACAATGGCGGCCAACTCAAGATCGTGGGTTAGGTAGTTCTTTTCATGAACTTTCAATTGTCTTCCACCATAAGCTACTAACCTCCCTTCTTGCATCAGAACAACGCCTAGCCCCATACCACAAGCATCCGTGTATACATTGAACATCTTGCTTCCATCTGGCAAATTCAGAACTAAGGCAGTTGTGAGAGCCCTTTTTAATCATTGGAAAGCAATCTCGCAATCCAAATCCCAAGTGAACGCCAGATTCTTCTTTGTTAGCTTTGTGAGAGGAGCTGAGATTTTCGCGGAATCCCTAGTTTACTTTTGGTAAAACCCGGCTAATCCAAGAAAGCTTCGGACTTTGGTTGCATTTCTCGGTGTCTTCCAATCTTGCACTGCCACCAATTTCACGGGGTCCATGGCTAACCCTTCTTTGGACAATATATGCCTAAGAAACCATACCTCTTCTCTCCAAAAATGGCATTTGGAGAATTTGGCTTTTAGCTGATGTGCACGGAGAGTATCCATGATTTCCTTTAGATGCCAAGCATGTTCTTCCTCATTCTTTGAGAAGATCAAAATATCGTCTATGAAGACCACCACGAACTTATTGAGGAATTCTCTGAACACTCTGCTCATTAGGTCCACGAAATAAGCGGGTGCGTTTGTCAAACCGAAAGGCATGACAAGCCACTCATAGAAACCGTCTGGGTTCTGAACGCTGTTTTATCAATGCTATCTTCAGCTACCCTTAGCTGATGGAACCCAGTAGCTAGATCAAGTTGGGAAAAGACCGACGCACCTACAAGCTGACCAAACCAATCGTCTATTCTGGGAAGCGGGTGTCTATTCTTTTTAGTCAGCTTGTTTAGCTCCCTATAGTCCACACAAAGACGTAGTGAACCATCTGCTTTGGTGGCGAACACCACTGGAGCACCCCATTCCGAGATACTTCTCCTTATAAACCCCTTCTCGAGAAGCTTCTTAACTAGCTTACTGAGCTCCTTTCTCTCCTTTGGAGCCATGTGTCTAACAGGCAGAGCAACAGGCTTTGCATTATCAACAAGATATATACGGAAGTCTATTTCCCGCTTCGGATGTAAGCCTTTCACCTCTTCAAAGACATCCGGATATTCCCGGACCACTCTAACCGAATGCAAATTCTCAACAGAAGCGTCAAGCGACTCTAGATAACTAAGCATAACAACATTCAAGGGATTACAAGAAATTTCTAGAGTGTTATCGAGCCGAGTCAAGAGTCTAACCACTCTTTTCTCACAATCAAGAATGGCACCGTTACTGGATAACCAGTCCATGCCTAAGATCAATCCATATCCTGAGAAGCCCAAAACAAAGGCACTACATCAAAATCCAACAATTAGAATAGAGATTTTCAAATCCAAGCAAACCATCGACAAATAAGCCGAGCCCCCAATTGGATTTGAAACAACCAAGGGATCTTCTACCATACTAGTATCTAGGTGCAGAGATTCTACTAAAGCAGATGAAATAAAGGAGTGTGATGCATCAGAATCCAAGAGAGTACGAACTGCATGATCATACAGATAAACTAAGCTTCCTACAGAAATATTTCTACCTCGTTCCTGTGGAGGTGCCACCAGCGCATGAACCTGTCCTCCTGAGGTGGATCCAGTCCTCTGTCCCTGCCTCCGTTTCTTTGGGCAGTCCTTAGCCAAGTGTCCAGTCTCTCCACAATGGAAATAGCCCCCATTCATCTTTGCCTTCCTCTTCCTGTAGTCTTTTGCTATATGTCACACAATGCCACAGAAATTTCACTTTCTCTTTTCACGGGTTTTGTTGTTCTTCCCGCCTTTCTTAAAATCTGTTTTCTTAGCTTGTAGACCCTCTTTTTTTTCTTGAGGCACTTCCGCCTTTGCCTCTTTCTTGCCTTCATCTTCCTCGTGTAGCAGTGCCATGTCCACCAAGCTTTCATAGGTCGCCCCCATGGGTATATGGGTCATTGCAAGGCTGTGTAGAGGTTCATTCAGACCTTTGACGAAGCGAAGAGCCTTCTTGTGTTGGGTGTTTACTAAATCCAGCCCAAATCTGGCCAGTTGATTAAACTGATTTACATACTCCTTGATTGTCATACTTCCTTGTTTAAGGGTTAGGAACTTCTCCATTTGCAGGCTTCTTTCAGCTTGGGAGAGGAATTTCATCTCAAACCGCATCCTGAAATCCTTCCAAGTCTCCACTGGCCCTTCAGCATGGGTAACTTCCCACCAATAGGATGCTTCATCTTTAAGTAACCACACTGCTAGCTGTATCTTTTTCCTATCGTCAACTTCGAAGATGATGAACAAGTCCTCGGTCTCCTTCAGCCAGTTCCTTGCTACTACAAAGGATTCAGTTCCATAAAAGTCCTTTCCCCCCATAGCTTTGAAGTCTCTACATATCTTAGCGAAAGTATTTCCATGAGGAGGAGGAGGAGGTGGACGAACCGCTGCCACTGTTGGAGGAGGAATGTCTGTTGGGCCCGCACCATTGGCCCTAGCCTCTAGGTACCTTCGGAACCAGCCAGGTATTGTTACTCCTTCCGGAAGGTTAAGGTCTCCAAACATGTTGGAACAAAATGGAAGGTATTCAAGACAAAGGATAGAGAGAGATAGTGCGTATGGCTTTAGGGAATTTATGCCTTTTAAAAACAAGACTTTTTCTTGAAAAAGAATGCTTCTTTAAACTTCTTTTGAAAATATTTTCAAATTTTTTTATCTAGTCTGGTAAATCTATGCTCTGATACCAAGTGAAACACCCCACCCACCATTAAGGTCACTCACAAGGGACTGCCTTGACTTTGGTGGAGGTTTGTAAGTAAAAGTCACAAATAAAACACAAGACAGATATAAACACACATATATATATAAGCAGCGGAAAGAAACAGACTTTTATTTCATAAAATACTTATTCATACAAAACATTTCCATAATTGTCTCATAACAACTTCCAAAACATTACCACTTCATTTCTGTCTTGGTTATTAAATAAAGAAGCATAAAACATGATTAAAACTGCATAAATCCCCATGATTGTGTCCAACTGCCATAGCCAAGGAGAGAGAGTCCAAACCGTACATCTACTATCTTGAAACTTGCAAAGAGTCTTACTAAGCTGAGTTGTTTCCTCCCTGTGGACCTGGGGGGGGGACGGAAGAAAAGAAGATGAAAGAAAATAGGATCAGACATAAAGCCTGGTAAGTCTAGTGACTCTTCAGTATGAGAATAAGAATAAGGGCATGATAAGTATAAACTGGAAATAGGAGAGTCTCATAAACTAAGACAAAGCAGTTCGAATCGAATATACTATCGCACCCCATACTATATCTCTGCACCTACTTGCATTATCTTAACTGGCACCCCATGCTGGAGGTAAAGTGATCCCCTTTTTCTAAAGATCGGCTCCTACTCGCATAATCATCTATGTCTTACGGCCCCCAAAGATTGTAGATACCTATGCTGGCCCCACCATGGGGTGTATAAAGCCCCATGGTGGCGACCCGACACAAAACTAGAAATGCATAGGTTATACTACTGGTGCCCCAGTGCCCTGTTTGTCTACTCCGAAGTGTGTGCACACCCGCACTCCGTTAGAACCCACACTGTTGCACCGACCGCTGTCGCTTTTGACCGCTTACAATCAGCCCAGTAATCGTGCCCCACCCTGCCTAGTTTCAGGGTACCATGATACCTAATTGGGTTACTACTGAAATGGGTCCCCGCTACTAGGGTTTTCTAGACAAACATGTTAAGTGGTTAAGTGTCTGTATTTACCTAACCCCACCCATCAGTTTCATTAACATGTTGGATTGGTTAAGTGTTTTAGTTAACTTAACCCTACCATCCTGACAGTCTGTCCTTAGCTTTTTAAAGCACCGACCACTCACATTAGACAGGTATTGTTAAGGTTACTAGATGTGCCGGTCGGTTCCAGGCAGATTTACACCGTAACTCAGTCTAACCTCGGGTCCTTGTTGGGCTTCATGCTTAACCAACCACATTGGATAGGTATTGTTGTGACTACTGGACAGCTGGGCGGGTCCGGGCAGGTTTACATCACAACTCAATCCAACCTCGTGTTAAGCATATTCGTATTTTCTAAATTTTCATATTTGTCTTTATCACTTAATATATGTAAATTTGTCAACAATTAAATGTTGTGGCCCACTTTCTAAGTTCATCCTTTTTGGTATAAGAAATTATACCGTTTAAATGCCACCAATTTTGGCATGTGACAAACACGCCAATTTCATATATTTTAATGACAAGTTTTTCTAATATTCCCAACGTTACCCCGTTTAAACATTAGGCTAACAGTCTTAGCCTAATTTTCGTTCGCTTGGTTTTTAACATGTAATATTAGGCTAAAAACTAAGCCTAATTTAGCGCATACAAATTGGCATAAAGGAATTCATAAACATGACATAGGTGTAAACTTGGCATTTTTGGCAAAGTAAATATGAACATCATAGGTGTGAACTTGCAAAATAGTCAACATGAATGTGAACTTGCAACATAGCCTAAATCAACGTATATGTGAACTTCCATTGAAATAGGTATTTAACCAAATAGGTGTCACATAAATTAGCATATGATTTAGATAACATAAGCCTAAACTTACTTTTGGATCTAGGCAAAACATCGAGCATAACTAGCATATGACAAGGATATGATAATTTCATAATTTTATGACAAGGGTGTGAACTAGATCCATTCATATGTCTAATTACAACATGAAACACATATTAAAGTGGATCTTGACATGGATCCAATTAACTTGCAACTTTCTTACAAACATACTAGCATGTATGTGAACATAATCGTTTAAGCATAAAGGTTCTAGCATATATATACATGAGATCTTAATCACATACAACCTATATAATCACATAAACATATAGGTGTCGATTACAACATGAACTATACAACTTGCAAGTGATAATAAGATCAACATAAACTCAATTATACCACAAACGTCACAATACCACAATCATTACATCGCATATGAATAAACATCGTTGTTATACAGTAACACAATTTCATTTCCAATTTGCATCGAATCAAGACTTAATTTTATTCACATCGGAAGAATCACTATACTTACAACGAACGCAGAACTTGAATTCTGGATTCTGAGTTCTGAATTTGAATTGCTTTCCTTTGGGTAGACTAACGTCGATTTGATTCGTGTTTTAACTTTGATTTTGGCTCGTCACTAAGCTTTTCTACAAGTGGAGGCTCCTCCTAGTTTTCTCCCGACAGCATGGCGACTCTGTCTCTAATTTCTTATATGAATTTAGGTTGGAGTCTTAAGGTGTTTATATAGAGTTTCAGATTGATTTGAGCCTTCAGATGATCATAGACAAATCTAGACCATTCACTTCGAAAGGAGCCAACCAAAATGTGACATGTCATTCCTAGTGACACAGCCAAGCCTCAGAAATCGACCAGAACCCGATCAGGCCAGCCAGGGCCAAACTAGGTCGGCTGGGCAGGTCGACCCCCAGGTTGACCCTATGGTCGACCTGGTGCCTGGGAGGGAATTTTCTCGCCCAGCCCAGTTTGGGTCTGATTTTTGAATTTTGAACTTCGTTTTGAACCGTTTGAATTTTAATTTGAATTCTGAAACTTCTGGAGGTCATAACTCCTTCATACGAAGTCTGATTCACGCAAACTCGGACTCTATCTCAAGGAAAATTCCAAGACGAACGCAATGGCACAACCCATTTCCCTTAATTCTATCATCTAGAATTAATTATACTTTAATTTGTTAATTTACAGTTAACAGAAAATTCGGGGTGTTACACCTGGTTAAGGAGTTCGAGAATTCTGATCTCTTCTGGACTCCCGCGATGGCTGCCATCAACACCATCAATGGCTCGGCCCGATCGACAGATGCTACACCTGCGTTGAACCTTTCGAGGAAGGATCTTAGCGTCTCTCCGGATCGTTGTTTGATGGTAGATAAAAACATGACACTTCTCGGTCGAGAGATATGCACTCGAAACTGCTCGATGAAGCGGGTCACCAGAGTATTCCAACTACTGATAGATTCTGTTGTTAGCTGCCGAAACCACATACCGGCTATATTTGTGAGAAATAGAGGATAACACGTAGCCATGAAATTGGTTGATGCACCAAGTACTTCCATATGTCGCATGTATCGCATGAGATGAATGGTCGGGTCAGTGCGACCGTTGTACGGCTCGATGGCTGGGAACCTAAAGTCCGGAGGATTTCGAGAATTTCTGATTTCTCTAGTGAAGGGGCTGTGGTTGACATTGTCTATGTCTTGCTGCGAAGAATTGCCCCGAGTAAAGCATCGGATGATGCTTGCGAGCTGACTCCCATCTCCGAGGAGTCGTTGCCATGAACTTAATTCTGCCTCTTGAGAAGGTTCTACACGAGGATCTGGCAGAAGCATGCTCGGAAGGGTGGCCGTTGGCTGGGCTCGACCTCCGAGATCTGAGCGAAGGTGTGAGGGAAGGTGAGATATGGCGGGTGGTTCTGGGCAGAATGACCCCTCTGGAACCTGATGAGTCGTGGGTCGAGCCATACCCATAACAAAGGGTCTAGGCTGATCCAGCATAGCATGTGATGTTCAAAGGCCAGGGTTGCCCCCGTTTGAAGCGAGATTAGGAGGGTCTACGGTAGCATTTTCTTCCGCCATGGTGAGGACCGGCATAGTAGGGTGGCTTCCCTCATTCGAAGGGAAGGCTGTGCCAACTCTTTGCTGAAGGGAAATGGTGGTTAGATTGGTTTGTGGTAAGACTCCGGGTTGTAATGGGAATGGCATTGATTCTGATGGACCCGGTGGGAGCTCGACCGATTCAATAGGTCGAGATATTCCAGAGAGTGGAGGCATATTTTCCAGACGACCTACATCTTGATCACCCGCCTCCTGAGGTTCTATGGCCACAGCTGTGCTGGTCGCTGGAAGCGATACCCCCGGTTGTGCTCGACTGGTTGGTGGGACCAAACCAGGATGAAATAAAGGTGTAGCCTGATCAGTGGCCTGATTTCGCATAAACTGAAGGTCAGCTGCTACCCCAGTCTCGGCTTGTGGAGGAATTGATGTTGAAGCGTTCAATCCCGTTTCCAATCGACCGAGAAGGTGATCCATCAACTGCTGCTATCGTTTGAGGACTCTACCTTGAGATGTCATATGGTCTCTGAGCTCGACCATGATTTTATCCATGTCGCCCCGGGTAAGGAATCGAGACATGTCATCATGAAAGGAAACTTCGTGGCTTGCTTCTGCAGCATTGATATCAATTGCATCGGAATTTGCGGGACGAGAAGATGTTGCGTCTTTCTTTCGTTTGTTCGCCATGACCTGAGATAAGCAGAAGCTCGATGGTGGTGTCGGTGCGCTACCCCTTCCTGGTTCGCCAAAGTGTTGACGTCAAAAGTTGGTCACTAGTGACGATCAACACCCAATCGCGTGATCAACACACGACTAAAGATAAAAAAATGTAGTAAAAAGGTAAAAGAATGAGGAACACACACATAATTTTTATAGTGGTTCGGCAAAGGCAATGCCTACGTCCACTTTATATATCATTTCTTTTTCTTTTGATTACAAGTACAATGTTTTTTCTGTTTGAAGAAAAGAAAAAAAATGATTATCTTCCTTTCTTCCTTTTGAGAGATAGAGATTCTAGAGAAGAGTAGAGATGAAAAGTTTATAGAAGCCGTCTGGCCAAAAGAAGTCTTTTTTTCTCTTTAAGCTTGGAGGTATTTATAGGTGGAAAATGCAGCTAGGGTTGTTGTGAAATGGTCCGGCCATTTTGGGAAGGCCCGAACACGTGGAGTCAATCTATTGGCTCGAGTTGCGTCTGGAAGACTAACTCCACTGTTCATAAATAGTATCCTCGGAAGTTGTGGCTGACGTAGCATCCATGAAGAGGCATATCAAAAGTAGAGCTTTGTCCGCATACGGTTGACCGCCTTTATCTCTTTGGAAGTCGGGATATTAGGTGGACTGGCTCTGTAGAAGATTTCCACGCTGGCCTAAAATAATCGGTCGCCTCACTCCGATAAACTCGGTCGACTGGGAGGCCTATTCTTCTGGAGTGAGCTGTTATTTGTTGAATCTGGACGTGGACCGATGTGTGACTGTTTTGGACCCATTATTGGCTGTTGGGCTTCCTGAAATGCAGCTTTGTATTTGACTGCGCGTTTAGACTTTGTTCGTTGAGACTCTTTCCAAAAAGAGGGTTGACAAATATATTAATCTATTATTTAATTAATTAAATATTCCATATAATTTAATTAAATAACCAATTTATTCTCTACATCACTATTTATATAATTAAATAAATTTATTATTACCCGAAAAAATACGGGTCATTACAATGTCTCAAGCTACAGTCGCAACTGCACCTAGGATCTTCAAGGTCGGTCCTCACTTACGTTTAAGGATTGGTTATTCCTGAACAATTTGTTTCCCCGCCCTATGGGGGCATAATGGTCAGTATGTCGACCATATCATCCATTGGCCCCGTAGTGACCGATATATCCAAGGTACCTCGCTTTCCAACATCCACATAAGTAAAAATGTCTGGGCTCTATACCATGACACCACTCCAAGCTAGAAAGAAATGCATGTCCTCCCTGCAGTCCTTCGACCCGTTTCTGGTCCATACTGGGGTGTGAAGCTCGAGAATTAACGCTACACAAAGCTATGCTATATTAAAGCCGTGCTTTGATCATCAACCACAAGACTCTGCTTTTCAATAGAAGTCTCGATCCTTTGCATCTCAGCATGCCACACAGGAAATTCACGCCATGCGACTGATGTCTATCGATATATAACGTCTGAGCTCATACATCTCAGAGAAGGGTGTTAAGCAAGAGAATAAATTCTCCGCCACCAAACATATATATATTTAATAGAGATCAATCAACATAGAATAAAATCCAATGTCAGACACAAATCCAATGTCAGACACACATCCATTTACAAGTTCGTTCTGGGTTTGAACGAAACTAGAGGCACCTTATTCCTCGTCCCATATGTCTAATACAGGAGAGAGGTCCTCGCATGTCCGGTCGATCTCCAAGTACGTCTGGACGATCACCACTTATTACCTTGTCTTGGGTGTACAGCCCAATCAAGACAATAGTAATCATCCAAACGATGTGAAGACCTCCGGTCTTTAACCACCGTCTTCATCGTCGACTTATCGTCGAATCAATTATTCAAAATGGGTATAAATCCGGCCTTTCCAAATAATTCAAGTATTTTTGCTATAAAACACAACGTACTCCTCATTCCAATTATAAATATTCTTTTATTTAAATATTCATATCTTTTGGGAAAGGTCCCATTAATTTTATCAAAGATAAATTCTTTAAATTTATTCTTTAATCTTCATTTGGATATCGATTCAAAACAAATTAAGGTTTATCCAAACTAGTCGGGATTAGCGCACCTTACCGAAGTAATCATTTGTTTAATTTTCCAATCCCAACCTATTCATCCCATAGAGAAAAATAGGTAATACTCCATATCTAACAACCTGGAGTTACTGGTAAATTTATTTACCATTTCACGTTCAAATCTAATTAAAGATTTTACTATCGCTTGGAGCAAAACTGGTGATACTCCATTCTCAATCATTTCCCAAATTTGATAATTTAAATTATCAATTCACATTTCAATCTAATTAAAGATTCATTAAAACTTCACTTAGTTTTAATCTTCCTAAAAATCAATATTAATGATTATTTAACTTTGGGAAATCAAACATGCCGCATCGACAATTTACACCATACCATTGATTTCTGCCTATGTATAACCTCTAAGCTCATACATCTTAGAGAAGGATGTTAAGAAAGAGAATAAATTCTTCGCCACCAAACAGATATATATTCAGCAAAGATCAACCATACAGTTCGAAATACAATGGTCGATATGTAAACCTGTCTTTAACTGGGTTAAAGAACCAATGTCATTTAAAACACAGTTCACGATAAACCCAAAATCATATTCCATTAATTATGGAATCTTCATGGAAAAACAGATCAATGTATATATCGATATCAATTTACATATCCGACTAGTAATATAAATGGAATAACGACAAAGACTTTTAAATTACATATATATTAACAGTCTTCCTCCACAGAAGTTCATTTCGATTATTACCGAATCAAATTCCATTCCATCCCAATTAATTATTAATTAATTAGAAAACTTTACTTTGGAAAATCCCATTAAGTCTTAATAAAAGATTTATATATTCCAAATCACAATTTACTGTAGATCGGGTTAAAGAACGAATGTCGTTAAAAAGACAGTTCACAATAAACCCAATTCACATTCCATTTTCAATTCCAATTAAATGTTAATTAATTGGTAATTCTTCTTTAAATCTTAATTAAAAGATTTATTTTTTTCACATGGGGTTTAAGAACAGTGTTAATAAAGACACCATTCACGACAAACCCAAAATCCAATTTCAATTCAATTTCAATTAAATAATGATTAATTGGTAAACTCTTATAAATCTTATTTAAAAGATTTAATCTTTTCTCAACTGGGTTTAAGAACAGTGTCATTTAAAACACAGCGCATGACAAACCCAAAATCCAATTTAATATTAAATACAAGGCTCTGAATAGAAATTATATCGACTTATATTCCATACCAAATTTTGAAATCAATAAATATCGTATTGGGAATAACGATATATATATATCTTCCAAATTCCTCCAGAATATCTGTAAAATCACGGAATTCAATATCAAAATATTCCGAAGATAATTTCGATTCAAATCCATTCCAATTCATATATTGGAAATTCTGGTTATTTTTAAAACCAATTCAAATTTAATTTATTTATTTAAAAATATTGGATTATAATTCTAGTTCATAACTAGTTCATTTTGATAAAAATATATTTTTGTCTTTACAAACGTGGAATTTTTCATCCAAATTCTTTCCAAATCATTTATTATGATTTTTCACAAATTATTAATGTTTTTAATAATTTTATCAAGCCCCGTACAGTCGATTTCCATAAACGGCCATCGAACTACACTCACAGCGACCTTTTCCAAATTTTATTTGAACATAATTCCAAATCAAACCGTTAGATTTCAAATCTCTTATATTCGTTGGAAATCACTTTTTGATGCGAACCCAACGGTTCCGGTTTTTGGAGAATATGACGGTCGGATCTCCCATAATGTCAATTCGAGGTCAATGGTCGAAATTTGCGAACAGTCGCGGTGCAGTGCATTCTATTCAGGCAATTAAATATATATAATATATATTATATATATTTCGTCGATTTCCATTTAAATCATATTGTATAAATCGTTTATAATTTCGTTTTAAAATGATTCCCACTTCATTTTCAGTTTTAAATCAAAATTGATTTCTCCTTATCATTATAATATATAAATGATAATATTACCAAAATATCGGATTTTGAAATCATTTCCTTTTCGATATTCATTATAAAAATGAATAACATTGATATACATATCGTTCGCATCAAAATGGCGCATATCTAATCAACACGGCTTCATATATTTCAATATTTTTGTGTCCATCCCAAATCGGACATCAAAATCATGTTTTGATCCATTATTGAATATTATTTTAAAATATTTATTATTCATCATTTTAAAATATTTGTTAATTTAAATTATTCGTTCTTTCTGAATTGGAATCGGACACAGTCAATTACCATATAATATTATTTATATAGATTTCATACAACACATGTGCATAACGGCCTGTCAACCCATCATCTAGAGTGCAATTAACAGCTGTATAAGCGTTAAAAATAAATAAATAATGCTCATCGCGGCCTGTCAACCCATCGATTGACGTACAACTAAATATTGGGATTAGTGTATGTCCAATATCATCCTAATACCCGTGTGGGGTTTTCAAACAACAAATACTGGTTATCATTTGTGCAGTTGGGTGATGTGTAAAATTTATCGACCCAATCAATATTAGTTAAATGGGTGTACATAAACAAATCATCAGATTTGTAAATGAATATTTATTTTCAGCACATGACCTTTTTATATGGTTCATATATTCAATAAAAAATGATATTTTTATTGTTCAAATAATTTTTTATGCATGAGTAATTTATATATTATATTCATTCAATAAAAATGATATTTTTATTGTTCAAATATTTTATTCCATACATGTATATTTTATATATCCTATTCATTCAATAAAAATGATAATTTTATTGTTCAAATATTTTATTCCATACATGAATATTTTATATATTCTGTTCATTCAATAAAAATGATACTTTTATTGTTCAAATATTTTATTCCATACATGAATATTTTATTTTCCATTTCACATCGCAATCACAATCAATTTCCACAACACAATACAATCAAACAAGTCGTCCATGGCCTATGGACGACGGCGTCAGGAGCTACTAAGCCGCGTATGCAACCTTGTATATACTTAACTGTAAAATAAATTGAGTGAGAACGACTTCTCACCTTGATCGGTTTTAGAAATCATTTATATAACGATTGTTTTTCACTAAATTAAACTGTTCGTTTACTTTAGTCAAATTCACCACTAGCTCCTTTTCCGTTCTGGTCTGCTCCATGTTGTAGTGCTCTTTGACATGATCGCATTGCAACTTAAATCACTGAATTTCATTTCCGTATGCAAAAGTTACAATATTTTAAACTTTGAATAAATTTAATTACATAATTAATAAATTAATAAAGGTTTTAAACATTAATCATCTTCCACCGTATAACGCCGAACTAAGCTCTGACCCTAGGGTTGATAACGGCCGCCGCCACAGCCAGCTTCACCCAGATCGAAGGCCACCTCGAGCTGCGCCCCTTCGAGCGCTTCCACCTCCAGGCGACGCGACGAACTCGGAGGTCCCCAACGCCTCAAAATCTCGTGCGAACTCGACTGGTTTGGGGCCAAAAATTGAGCTCTTCACTTCACCAGCGATGATCATACGCGTATAGATTAGACGAACTCAAGAAGCTCTACAAAGTCCTCCAAAGGACGGGGGTTTAATTCGATCTGAATTGGGAAAATTTTAAGGTTTTTATTTTGGAGCAAAAGGGGCCATTGGAATATATGGCGGCGGATTTCAGAAAGAAAAGGGGCTAGGGTTTTGATTGACCAGGGGTTTTATAGAAATATTTTTATTAATATTTAATTTATTTATTTCCAAATATACATGTTTATTCATCCGACCTCCAAGTCAAACCCAACGACTATCGCCTCTAGCTAATTACCGCCATTCTGGACACAATGGGATATGTTTCGTAATCTAACTCGGCTGTTATGATCAGTTTTTCTTTAAATTAAAATATAAATCAATATATATTACATTTGAACGTAGATTTTAATTAACTAGGGCCACATACTAACTCCAAAAATTCCCAAAAAATAAATTTGGCTATGTTTTGACAATACGGTCACAACAAAATGACCCTATTACAACGGTGGAACACCGTTGTAATATACATTTTACAAGGCGGGAAAACCGTCGTGTATTAACTAATATCTTTTACAACTTTTTTGCACTGTTGCAACACCGTTGTAATATGTATATTTTACAACTTTTTTCCACCGTTGTAATAAACTTTATTACAATAGTTATGCACCGTTGTAATAAAATCTACTACAACTGTTATGCACCATTGTGATTGACATTTGGGTTTTAAAAAAAAACATTTTTTGCAACTGAAAAGAACAATACACTAAATATAGCAATACTCCATAAGCAAATCCGATATTATAGTTATTTGCAAACTAATTTATTAAAATACTCAAATATTCAGTATTACAAACAATAAGTTTTAGACGACATTTCGTACATTATTACATATTTGACCGTTACAAAGCAACTTAGTACAAGCTCAAGTTATCCACAAAAAATTGCATATCCGACGGGAGTACACTAGTCGAAGACAAGGAAATCTTTACGCCATTTATCTTTTTGGTCCAAGTTCGCAGCAGTGATCAAATCTATTGCATAAAAATATGTATGTTGTTAGAAAAAAGAACAAAAAGTGTTTTTTTAAGCCAACAATACCAAAACTTAACAATAATGCTTAACGTACCTGATAGCATGAACGACATGTGGTCCAAAGCCCCTTTTTAAACAATTGGATGTTGCACAACTTCTAGAAAAAAGAGCATCTACACTTGGACTTTCAGAAAACATAAATTAGCAGATGATAATATTGACATGGTAGCTAAATCCATTAATAAACAAAGTAGTCATTTAATCCAAACTTTCTAACCTGTGAATGAAACATTGCCAAACTAAAACAGTAACATGTTAAGGTTATTGCATCTCCTCACTACCAAACTTACACCGTAGAGCAATGAAGAAAACTAATACTAAATTACATAGCAGAACATTACAAAGAAGTAGCTTAAGCTTACTGCATCTCCTCACTAAAACAAAAAAATAATAGAAAAGCTCCATTATTCCAATTCAATCACCACTCAATACACACAACAAAAGAACAGCAGCACCATATTCATACAAGTAATTCATCATAGCAGACCAAGATGACATAAAAAGTTCCTTAACATATCAAAGTATCATGGTACAACACATCACCAAAACATGGAAAATCGATGCAGCAACTAACGTAACAAAATTTTCATAAAGAAAGTGATAACAAAGGCAATAGCTGCTGTAATTTGTAGGATAGGAAAAGGGCTGTAAGAAATCCATACACTAGTCGAAACAATCCTCTTCGTTGCACGAAATCAACAAGGGACACACAAAGGCATAGTGCACTACGAACTCTCGAAAACCCAGAGCAAACCACAACAGCAAAAGAAAAAAATTACCGTCCAAACAAATATGAAAGCCAACATAGCCTTACCAATGCTTAAGGGATCTCAGATCACAAGTAAATCCTCCATGCTAGTTGTTTGGAAGGAAACAGCCAAGCCCCAACATGTCAAGTAAAGCAAGACAAATTCCAAGCCAAACTCATGAGGAGTCTGCCATAGTGTCAATTATGCAAGACTATTACATTAATTTTTATCGTGACTATCAAAATATATAATTCGTAACCATAACTCTGACCGTAACATTTACCATAATAGATGGTTTTGAACCAGTTAAAGTTAATTTTTTTAAGTAGGGAATAAACTTTAGTGATTCCTTGCCGGTGCAGCAAGGTATTTGATTATGATATTAAAAACAGACTAAACAATTTTAGCTTAGACAAAAAATGAAAACATGGAATTGTTAAAGATTATCACTTTACTTTCTCCTGCGTGTTCATCTAATCAACAAAATTGAAATCGTAGAACCAAAAAATGCAACCAATTTGAATTTATCACCAGCTAAAGTTAAATCTTAAATCAAAATATAATATAGAATCATATGAAAAAAAAAATCATCTCTTGGTTCTACAAGTTCTGGCGACTAAAATGCTAGAAGGCGGAGCAGTCATCTCAGTCAAACACCTCCCATAAACCCAATACGAGACATGCCCCAACCAGAAGTACGCCCTAACCCTAAAAGCGCCCCTAACACTATACACAACTTTACTATTCCTCACCTCGTTCAGGATCTGCAACGCCAGTTGCTCGGACAAGTACACCTCGCTCGAGAGCATATGCACAACCTCCAATCTCGACTCACCGCTCCTCTGCCGGAACGGGCTAAGCCCCTGGGCCGCGATGAGCCTGCCACCATAGTAGAGCTCGATGCTTAGATCCTCGTACTTGACGTCGATTTTGGAATTAGGGTTGGAGAGGTTGGCCAAAAAGGTGAGATCGTCCTTGTAGAAGATAGGGGAGTCGAGGTAGAGGGAGTTGAGGGTGGCGCCGGAGATGTCGAAGGAGGGGATTCTGGGTTTGATAAGGAGGAAGACGAGAAGGGCGAAATTTGAGAGCCAAAAATTTGGTTTTAGAGCCTAAAACAAGTCTTGTTTTGGAGCCGAAAATTTCAATTTGGAGCCGAAAATTTCAATTTGGAGCCGAAATTTTCAATTTGGAGCGAATGAAAATTTGTGTGCTCCAACAAAAAGCATGCTACTTTATGCTGTTTGTTTGCAAAAATACAACACATGGGATATGTTAGAGCCAAAATTTCAGTCTTCTATTTAAATTTCGTATTTTGCGTTGACACAAACAACCTATTTTCTTTCAGAGTCGGTTTTTTATTAATTATAATGAAAATTTCATCCAAAATTATAAAATCAAAAGTCAGAATTAATAAATAAAAATTATATTAAATATAATATGAATTACTTGAGAATTATATTTTATTTAAATAATAAATATACTTATAAACAATAGCTATAATTAATTATTACCTTTTTCTTCAAAGTTATAATTGAATTTCAACTATTAAAAGTTAATTATTATGTAAATGTTATTTTTTATATACTATTAAATATTTAATAGTAATTTTTAAAAAGTAACTATTATTTATTAATCATCAATTAAGCGGTTTTTATCTAATCTAATAGTAATTAATAGTAATTGGTATTAATTTGTAAATTTATTATTGAATATGAATTATTCTTAAATGTTAATATTACTAATTATTAAATATAAGTTGTTATTAATATTTAATAGGTCTCTAATACAAGAAATAGAAAAAAGAGTTTCTAAAAATAAGTTTAAACAACTTTCTAATTTAACTATTAATTATCAGAAATTAATTATTATATATTAGTTATTACAAGAGACAAAAAAGAAAAGTTGTGATATATATGTTTATTACAACAGTGATTTTTTCATAGTTGTAAAAAACATTTATTACAACAGTTCATTTTGCACAGTTGTAAAAAAGCATTTATTACAACTGTGCTTCTCGCACAGTTGTAAAATTAAAGTTGTAATATGGTGTTTTTGTTGCAGTGGGTCCTAACAAAACTAATTTCGTAAAATTTGGAGACTATTTGAAAAACGGTCATTTTCCAATCGATTAAATTCAAACTAAAATTATCAAAAACATTTAAATTCACCACGCTCACATATTGATTCCAAAAATTATGAAAATTGGAGTCCAGCAATAATTTGACATTCCAAATCCAATAAAAGTGGTTTCGTCGAAAACGAAGGTCGTTTGCAAAATTGCTATTTTAAAGGGTTATAAATTATATTGATTCCATAGCGACTATTCTGAATTTTCAACTGGACATAACTTTTTTCTCTCGTTATGAAATCTGGATTTTTCACATTCGTTAGAAAGATATTTTCAAATAGATTCAAATATTTCTGGTTTTACTGAAATCCAGTTTGTTTTGAATCCTGTACATTCATTTGAAATTTGAAATCGAAATTTCAAACTACGGCGCCATTTCAATCTCGTTTTATAATTATAATAAATTTATTTGTTCTAACTTCAATTTAAATAAATTTTTAGTCGTTATTATTTAAAATAAATCATTTTAAATATTCAAAATACATTAAAATTGCCCAAATAAATTTTTTAAATCGGTTCTGATTTTCTGGGTTGTTACAGTCCGTCCCATTATGCCTTGCACGATTGAACACAAAGAAATGAACATATGGCAATTCTTATGAAGTAGCACGTGTGTTACTAGTCTAATGTCAATACTTTAGATCATGTGTAGCTAATATCAATTCTTGAATGTACTAGTGGTCGAAATATTTGAATATTTCTAGTTGCTTATGGTACTGACTATGTTTTATGAAGTAACAAATAGCTAACAATCAGTTCAAATATGCCTCACTTGAATTATTTTTTTGTACAAATTGTAACATGTGTTTTATTCTTCAAACATTTATCTTAGTCAAAAATATATTATAACAAAAACTTTTTTTTTCTTTGAAGGTGGTATAGATCTGAGTTAAAATTATGGTGTAAACAAAGCAACAAATAGATAAAGTAACGTTAGGAACGTAGGGTAGAATCCTATAATAAAATCACTAAACAGTAGTAGTAGCAATTTTCTAACCAAAACTCAAGCAAATGTATATGTAGTTGTAACACCCCACCTCCGCCAAGGTGTCTCTTGCAAGCACTCTGACTTTGGAGGGGCGTTTGAATCAGGTAAACATGCATAATGATATATCAAGGCAAAACAAGAACATATGTATATATGTAGACAGAGTAAATAACATAGATAAAACAGCGGAAGATTTCAAACCATTTCAAAACAAGTCTGGTACAACATAATGTCAACTTTCCAAATAAAGAAGTCTAGAAAAAAAACGACATCAACTGAAAAACTGAAATACATAAGTACTATCCCCAAAATAAGTGATAACCATAGCTAGCTTCATGTCAAGACCGTACATGAGCTAAAATCCCACAAGCAAGCGATCAGAAATCCAAGCTAAGCTCCAATATTCCCTCCCTGAGAACCTGGGGGGGAAACGGAAGAAAAGAGGCGAAAGAAAACAGGTCAGTCAAAAAGACTGAGTAAGCCCTACTACAATCAATGTAAACTGATAAAGTTAACTGGCATGAGAAGCAGGGATGATCATAAGGATAACAACATACTAGCATGATGATTAACTAACAAGATAGATAAAGGTGTCATCGCATAATCAGGTTTAAGGTTTTGCACCACAGGTGTACTAGCAAACTAACATGACTGGAATAAACAAGTATTGATCCCTTGGCCCAAGCTTTGGCCCAATAACATGAAGTGACCCTAATACAAGGTCCAACCAAACGGTCTAGTCGATCGGCTCCCTATAAGCCTAACTCGTCACGTGTTGGTGTCAATACGGCCCAAACATAATTGTAGTCAGACTGTGCAGGGTTTCCCGTCGGGTATATCAAGCCCTAGGGTGTCAACCCCTGGACACCATAAACATGAGTGCACAGTCTCGATCTACTGGTACCCGTGCATGTTTTCCCCGGCTTCGGACTGTGTGCACGACCATAGTCCGCCCGGAACTACACCGGCGTACCCTTCTGCCGTCGCTTTTGGTCACTTACCTCAAGTCCAGTAATCGTGCCCCCACCCTAGCCTAGTCCCTAGGGTCATGATGATACAAACTTGGGATTACTGCTGGAGTGGACCCCCATTGCTAGGATTTTTCTAGTGGGTTAAGTACGGTTTAACCCTCTTGCTAATCATGGATTAACTTGGTTAAGTGTAACGATGGGTTCACGACTTAACCCTGATTAATCTACCAAGCCCAAATTGGTTAAGTATTAAGTGGACCATGACTTAACCCTAATCATGAGGCATTAATTAATTAATGTGCCTTAACCTCTCACATTAGACTTCGTTGCGGTTACTAGTTAAGCCGGTCGGTTCCGGGTAGCTTTATACCACAACTTGGTCTAACCTCGGGTTCAAGGTACAACATGACCAACTTCTCACATTGGGTCCTATTGTTTGTAGCAACTAGTTAAGCCGGTCGGTTCCGGGTAGGTTTACGCTACAAACTCAACCCAACCTCGAGTTGGTCACACTTATATTTTCTAAGTGTCATGTCCATCATGTTTCCAAAACATGTTACAAGTTTTCAAGCATTTGGGTAGACCTAACTTAATAGGTAAATTCCCAAAGGGTAGACCTAACTTAATAGGTAAATTCCCAAGCTTATGTTTTTATGTCTTTTAAGTTTACCCAAACCCAAACGCAATCCCATCGCTTACATATCGCAATAGCGCATAAAGGATAGAAAGAGGGAACTTGGCATAATCATGACATAAAGGTGTTGAAGCCACAAGTTCAACATGGTGGCATATGAAATGTACACGTGTTCATATACTTGCATATTACATTTTTAGGCCTCAAAAGCATGCATAAAACCAAACTTAGCATATTGGTGATACATGGTGATAAATGACATGTAGAAATGGCCATAAGTTCGCATTTAGCCTCACATGCAAGTTATCATAAGAGATATGATAACTTACATGTTGCCAAAATGCAACTTTTAGCCTAAAGCTTGAAGCTTTATGTTCATATGCTCAAGATAAGCTTGCATAAAATGATAACATGAACAAAATGATCATCCCAAACTTGCATAACATACATGGCAACTTGCATATCATAACATAGCAAACTTGCATAACATAACATGGGCATAGCATAACATGATAGACTTGCATATCATATCATAGCAAACTTGCATAACATGATAAACTTGCATATCATATCATAATGATCAAACACAACTTGCATCATTCATTAACTTTAGAGTTTAAATATGAAAGTAGAAAAGGGCTTACAATGATTAGGAAGTCACAAAAATATGACAAAGCCCTTATGAAATCAATTAAACCCAAAATGCAAGCTTCAAATAGAAAAACCCCTTAAGCCAAAATGATCAAAACTCTTGCTTTATGATGCAAATATAGAAACTCGACTTGAATGCAAGCTAATGATGCTCATACAAGCTTGAAAACACTTGTATGCATAGAAAATCTCTCATAAAAATGACTTAGGAAATTTATGAAGAGAGTGGAGGCCATGAGAGGAATGATTTTGCCATAGTTTAGTTGTATGAATGAATAATGATGATTTAGGGTTAGGTTAGGGTCTTATTTATAGAGATTAGGACTAGTTCTAGCCTTAGGATTAAACCCTAGTTCCAATCTCAGCCCTCAAAACCGAATCTGGCCCCCAAGCTCAACACAAACCCAAAATGGTGCACCAGGCAAAACTGCCCGGCTGGACCAAGTCGACTGCCCAGTCGACAGGGCTATCGACTTGGGTCCAACCAAGTCGACTCCCAAGTCGACAGGGCTGTCGACTTGGGTGCTCTGGCGGGAATTTTCCCGCCTGGCCCAATCTGACCTAATTTCCAAATTTAAACTTGAATTTGAAATCTGTTTTTACTTTGAAATTTTCTGAAAACTTCGTTGGGCCCTAATCGGGTCATACGTACTCCGATTTTCGAAAACTCGGACTCTATTTCGCGTATTTTTCCGAGACTAACGCAATGGCATAGCCCGTTTCCCTTGATTCAGATTTTAGAATTAAATTCTGCCTCGATTTATGTTATAACAGGTTATTGAAAATACGGGTTGTTACATTCTCCCCTCCTTGAATGATTTCGTCCCCGAAATCTTCAAGTTGGGAAGAACGTATCCTACCATCCAATCATCCATCTACTCAAAACATCATCCACGAGCAATCACTGTCCTTACAAGATTCTAAATGTTGTATGAACATATGCAAAGGTGTGTGTATATGTCCTTATCTAATGCAAATATCATCAATGCAAATTATGTTAGTGAAATGAATCCATATGAATGCAATTCCTAACATAATGTATAATATCTATATGTGTGCACAT
Organism: Allium sativum; assembly: GCA_030737875.1. Classification (NCBI taxonomy): domain Eukaryota; kingdom Viridiplantae; phylum Streptophyta; class Magnoliopsida; order Asparagales; family Amaryllidaceae; genus Allium; species Allium sativum. The sequence goes on from CM060909.1 coordinate 1,003,658,255, forward strand.
AACATACATCCATATGCAACATCCATGTGATAACACAAAAATTTTCATCCATGAATAAGCGTAAACACTCATGCATATGCAATATGAGGAGTGTGTGAGCCGATCTAGTGCCTAATGTGTATAATGCATCCACGAGTAACCACTTGCAAACACTTGCAACCACTTGCAACCAACAAGCATAACATGTTTCAAACACATGTTTCATCCAAAGGGTTTCTACCTAAGGTTCTCTTGACAAGATTAACACGATAAACTAGATAAACATGGATAGCAAAGAGAAAGATATGCTAACAAAGAAAAGAGATTGAGAGTGTACCCTCAAAAAGGAATGGATAAAGCCCACGCATCTTCTCCTCGGTTTCCCAAGTTGCGTCTTCTTCGGCTTCACCCCATTGAACCTTCACCAACTTGACCTCTCGATTCCTTAGCTTCTTGGTCTCCGTCCCCAAGATACGAATCGGAGCTCTCCTCAAGGTAGCCTCTTTCTCCACTTCCACATCTTTCAGAACACTTGGCTCAACAACCTCTGCTGATTCATGTAAACACTTCCGGAGATGCGAGACATGAAAAACATCGTGTACTCCGGCAAGCTTCTCGGGCAACTCCACTCTATAAGCCATCTGCCCGATCCTCTCTATAATAGGGAATGGTCCAACAAACCTCGGTGCTAACTTCCCAACGGCTCCAAATCGGACCACATTCCGCAAAGGAGAAACCTTCACGAAAACCATATCCCCAACATCAAACTCCAAATTAGTTCTTCGCTTATCAGCATAGGATTTCTGTCAGTCTTGGGCCGCTTTCATCCGTCTCCAAATCAACTCGACCTTCTCGGATGTATCTCTGATCATATCAGGCCCAAGTATAAGCTCATCTGTAGTCTCCCACCAACATGTAGGCGACTTGCACGGCCTCCCATATAAAGCTTCAAATGGTGCCATCCCTATGCTTGCCTGATAACTGTTATTATATGCAAACTCAACAAGAGGAAGATGGTCTTCCCAAGTACCACAAAAATCCAGAATACAAAGCCTCAACAGATCCTCGAGTACCCTATTCACCCTTTCGGTTTGACCGTCCGTCTGTGGGTGATAAGCCGTACTTAGATTCAACCTCGTGCCCATAGCTTCTTGCAAGCTATTCCAGAATTGACTTGTAAAGATTGGGTCACGGTCACTGACTATATTGGAAGGGACTCCATGTAGTCTCACAATCTCACGAAGATATACAGACGCTAGCCAAGATGCGGTCCTCTTGCTTTACACCGGAATGAAATGAGCACTCTTCGTAAGTCTATCCACAATAACCCTAATGCTCGTATTCCCTTTCCATGACCTTGGTAGCCCATCGATAAAATCCATGGAAATACTCTCCCACTTCCACAGTGGAACGTCTAGAGGATGCAATAGCCCACCGGGCTTCTTCGACTCGGCCTTAACTTGCTGGCAAATGATACATCTAGAGACAAACTCTGCCACATCCTTCTTCATCCCAGGCCAAAAGAAAATGCGCTTCATATCTTTATACATCTTATCTCCGCCCGGATGTATAGTCAACTTAGAGCGATGCGCTTCCTCAAGAACTTTTCTTACTAAATCTTCTACCATTGGAACACATAACCTTCCGTCTCTTCTCAGCCAACCCTTGTCATCAATAGAATATCGAGCGAGATGGCTAGACGTCTCTCCTCGAATTAGCTTATCCATAATCTCAACTATCTGAGGGTCTTCTCTCTGCGAAGCCCCAACTTGATCAAGAAGGGTAGGTCTGAGTTCCAGAGATGCTAAAGAACCGGTCATCGACTCAATCGCCAAAGAGAAATCAAAGGTTGCCACATACTCTAAATTCTTCATCTCAACGAATAGAGGACTCAGAGTCAACATTTTTCTACTCAATGCATCTGCTACCACATTCCCCTTGCCAGGGGTATAAGCTATCTCAAAATCGTAGGACGCCAAGAATTCCATCCATCTTTGTTGCCTCAGATTCAGATCCTTCTGAGAAAAGAGATACTTCAATGACTTGTGATCGGTATAAAGCTCAAATCTTTCTCCCAAAAGATAATGGCGCCAAGCCTTGAGTGCATATACTATTGCTGCCAACTCTAAGTCATGAGCGGGATAATTCTTCTCATGCACTTTGAGTTGTCTACCGCTAAAGCATATCACCCTTCCTTCTTGCATCAGAACAGTTCCTAACCCCGTGCCACATGCATCGGTGTATACTGTAAATAACTTCCCTCCATCGGGCAAAGCTAGAACAGGTGCTGATGTGAGAGCTCTCTTGAGCTTCTGAAAAGCAAGCTCGCATTCTATGCTCCAAGCAAAAACTAAATTCTTCTTCGTCAATTTAGTGAGAGGAACGGAAATCTTCGCGAAGTCTTTGATGAACTTCCGGTAAAAGCCTGCAAGAACTAGAAAACTTCTCACTTCGGTTGCATTCCTTGGAGTCTTCCAATCCTGAACTGCAACTACCTTAGCGGGATCCACCGCTAAGCCTTGCTTAGATACTATATGCCCAAGGAATCTAACTTCCCTTCTCCAAAAGTGACACTTGGAGAACTTGGCCTTCAACTGATGCGCTCTAAGCGTATCCATCACCTCCACGAGATGCCTTGCGTACTCTTCCTCATCCTTAGAGAAGATCAGAATATCATCTACGAAGACCACGACAAACTTGTTCAATAACTCCCTGAACACCCTACTCATCAAGTCCACGAAATATGCGGGTGCATTAGTCAAGCCGAACGGCATGACAAGCCATTCGAAGAATCCATCTGGAGTTCTGAACGCAGTCTTGTCTATACTATCTTCAGCTACTCTGAGCTAATGGAACCCAGTAGCAAGATCAAGCTGAGAGAAAACAGAAGCACCGACAAGATGGTCAAAGAGATCATCAATCCTCGGTAACGGGTGTCTGTTCTTCTTAGTCAGCTTATTCAACTCTCGATAGTCAACACAAAGTCGGAGAGAACCATCTGCCTTGGTAGCAAATACCACAGGCGCTCCCCATTCAGATATACTTCGTCTAATGAAGTTCTTCTCAAGCAACTCCTTCACTTGCTTACTTAGCTCCCGCCTTTCACGCGGAGCCATGTGCCGAACGGGCAAAGAAACCGGCTTTGCATTATCCACCAGATAAATGCGGAAATCAATCTCTCGCTTAGGGGGCAACCGCCTAACTTCATCGAAAACATCCGGATACTCTCGAACCACTCTCACCGACTGAAGAGTTTCCATTGACGAGTCGAGTGATTCAAGATAGCACAACATGACGGGGCCTCTCGGATTACAAGAAATTTCTAGGGTATTTCCGAGGCGAGTCACGAGCCTCACAACCCTATGCTCACAATCAAGGATGGCTCCATATCTGGACAACCAATCCATGCCCAATATCAATCCGTATCCCCTGAAACCAAGAACATAAGCACTACACAAGAACTCTACACTCAGTATAGAGATCCTCAAATCCCCACATATCATAGACAGATGAGCGGAACCCCCAATAGGATTTGAGACACAGACGGGATCATCTACCAAGATAGTACTAAGGTGCAAACTATCAACAAGATCAGATGAGATAAAGCTATGCGATGCACCAGAATCAAACAAGGTACGAACTGGATAATCAGAAATATATACAAGGCTCTCAACAGAAATACTACCTCGATCGGGAACTGGAGCGGCATTGAGAGCATGAACTTGCCCTCCTGAAGGTCCAACACGCTGAGTCTGACCCTGGCCTTGCCCTCGCTTCTTCGGGCAATCCTTACTGAAATGTCCAGTCTCACCGCAGAAAAAGCATTCACCATTCTTCCTTTTTCTTTTCTTACAATCCTTAATAAGATGCCCAACTGAACCGCAATAATGGCACTTCCCCTTGGTGTTCTTGCCCTTGTTGTTGTTCCCCTTGTTGCCTTGACTCTTGTTCTTTTTCTTGTTCTGATTGCCTTGACTGCTCTGACCACTTGGATTACCCTGATTTCCTTTCCACTGGGAATCAGTCTTCTTGGCTTGAGTATCATTCACCTTGATCTCTTTCTTGACATCTCCCTGAAGTAATGCCATATCAACCAAGCTCTCAAACGTGGCCCCATGGGGAATATGTGACATAGCCAATCCCTGCAACGGCTCATTCAATCCTCTAGCAAAACGAAGAGCCTTCTTCTGAGGAGTATTCACCATATCCAAGCCAAAACGAGCTAACTGATTAAACTTGTTCACATATTCTTTGACAGACATATCTCCTTGTTTCAAAGTTATGAACCTCTCCATCTGCAGATTCTCCTCAGCAGAAGATAGAAACTTAAGCACGAACCTTGCCCTGAAATCGGCCCAAGTCTCAACAGGCCTAGTACCATTCGTGACTTCCCACCAATAAGAGGCTTCATCCTTCATAAGCCAAACTGCCAACAAGATCTTCCTCTGATCGTCTAACCCAAAGATAGCAAATAAATCCTCGTTCTCTTTCAACCAATTTCTGGCCTCTACAAAAGTCTCAGTGCCTTGAAAGTTCTTGCCACCCATTGCTTTGAAATCTTTGCAAGTCTTTGCGAAGTCAGCTTGAGGATGCTGAGGGGGAGGAGGAAGAGGAACCTCAGCGACAGGAGGAGGAGGAACATTAAACACCGGAGGAGGAGGAGGAACATTAACTACTGGAGGAGGAGGATCATTAACTACTGGAGGAGGAGGAGGAGGAACATCTGCGGGGCCGGCTTCGGTTGCCCTAGCCTCCAAAAGTCTCCTATACCAAACAGGTACGTGTACTCCCTCCGGAATAGCAAAGTTATCAGCCATACTGAAAACGAAGAAAAAGGCAGATTCAGAATGGAGAAAAACGAAGGAATTTTGCTAATGGCTTTTTGGGGAATAGCCTTTAAAATAAACTAGACTTTTCTTTGGAAAATACTTTATACTTGGTTTTGAAAATAGTTTTCCTAAAGTTTTAAAAACCTTTTTGTTCCTTCTCGTAAACCATATGCTCTGATACCAAATGTAACAACCCACCTCCGCCAAGGTGTCTCTTGCAAGCACTCTGACTTTGGAGGGGCGTTTGAATCAGGTAAACATGCATAATGATATATCAAGGCAGAACAAGAACATATGTATATATGTAGACAGAGTAAATAACATAGATAAAACAGCGGAAGATTTCAAACCATTTCAAAACAAGTCTGGTACAACATAATGTCAACTTTCCAAATAAACAAGTCTAGAAAAAAACGACATCAACTGAAAAACTGAAATACATAAGTACTATCCCCAAAATAAGTGATAACCATAGCTAGCTTCATGTCAAGACCGTACATGAGCTAAAATCGCACAAGCAAGCAATCAGAAATCCAAGCTAAGCTCCAATATTCCCTCCCTGAGAACCTGGGGGGGAAACGGAAGAAAAGAGGCGAAAGAAAACAGGTCAGTCAAAAAGACTGAGTAAGCCCTACTACAATCAATGTAAACTGATAAAGTTAACTGGCATGAGAAGCAGGGATGATCATAAGGATAACAACATACTAGCATGATGATTAACTAACAAGATAGATAAAGGTGTCATCGCGTAATCAGGTTTAAGGTTTTGCACCACAGGTGTACTAGCAAACTAACATGACTGGAATAAACAAGTATTGATCCCTTGGCCCAAGCTTTGGCCCAATAACATGAAGTGACCCTAATACAAGGTCCAACCAAACGGTCTAGTCGATCGGCTCCCTATAAGCCTAACTCGTCACGTGTTGGTGTCAATACGGCCCAAACATAATTGTAGTCAGACTGTGCAGGGTCTCCCGTCGGGTGTATCAAGCCCTAGGGTGTCAACCCCTGGACACCATAAACATGAGTGCACAGTCTCGATCTACTGGTACCCGTGCATGTTTTCCCCGGCTTCGGACTGTGTGCACGACCATAGTCCGCCCGGAACTACACCGGCGTACCCTTCTGCCGTCGCTTTTGGTCACTTACCTCAAGTCCAGTAATCGTGCCCCCACCCTAGCCTAGTCCCTAGGGTCATGATGATACAAACTTGGGATTACTGCTGGAGTGGACCCCCATTGCTAGGATTTTTCTAGTGGGTTAAGTACGGTTTAACCCTGTTGCTAATCATGGATTAACTTGGTTAAGTGTAACGATGGGTTCACGACTTAACCCTGATTAATCTACCAAGCCCAAATTGGTTAAGTATTAAGTGGACCATGACTTAACCCTAATCATGAGGCATTAATTAATTAATGTGCCTTAACCTCTCACATTAGACTTCGTTGCGGTTACTAGTTAAGCCGGTCGGTTCCGGGTAGCTTTATACCACAACTTGGTCTAACCTCGGGTTCAAGGTACAACATGACCAACTTCTCACATTGGGTCCTATTGTTTGTAGCAACTAGTTAAGCCGGTCGGTTCCGGGTAGGTTTACGCTACAAACTCAACCCAACCTCGAGTTGGTCACACTTATATTTTCTAAGTGTCATGTCCATCATGTTTCCAAAACATGTTACAAGTTTTCAAGCATTTGGGTAGACCTAACTTAATAGGTAAATTCCCAAAGGGTAGACCTAACTTAATAGGTAAATTCCCAAGCTTATGTTTTTATGTCTTTTAAGTTTACCCAAACCCAAAGGTGTTGAAGCCACAAGTTCAACATGGTGGCATATGAAATGTACATGTGTTCATATACTTGCATATTACATTTTTAGGCCTCAAAAGCATGCATAAAACCAAACTTAGCATATTGGTGATACATGGTGATAAATGACATGTAGAAATGGCCATAAGTTCGCATTTAGCCTCACATGCAAGTTATCATAAGAGATATGATAACTTACATGTTGCCAAAATGCAACCTTTAGCCTAAAGCTTGAAGCTTTATGTTCATATGCTCAAGATAAGCTTGCATAACATGATAACATGAACAAAATGATCATCCCAAACTTGCATAACATACATGGCAACTTGCATATCATAACATAACAAACTTGCATAACATAACATGGCAAACTTGCATATAAACTTGCATATCATAACATGGCAAACTTGCATATAAACTTGCATATCATAACATGGCAAACTTGCATATAAACTTGCATATCATAACATGGCAAACTTGCATAGCATAACATGATAGACTTGCATATCATATCATAGCAAACTTGCATAACATGATAAACTTGCATATCATATCATAATGATCAAACACAACTTGCATCATTCATTAACTTTAGAGTTTAAATATGAAAGTAGAAAAGGGCTTACAATGCTTAGGAAGTCACAAGAATATGACAAAGCCCTTATGAAATCAATTAAACCCAAAATGCAAGCTTCAAATAGAAAAACCCCTTAAGCCAAAATGATCAAAACTCTTGCTTTATGATGCAAATATAGAAACTCGACTTGAATGCAAGCTAATGATGCTCATACAAGCTTGAAAACACTTGTATGCATAGAAAATCTCTCATAAAAATGACTTAGGAAATTTATGAAGAGAGTGGAGGCCATGAGAGGAATGATTTTGCCATAGTTTAGTTGTATGAATGAATAATGATGATTTAGGGTTAGGTTAGGGTCTTATTTATAGAGATTAGGACTAGTTCTAGCCTTAGGATTAAACCCTAGTTCCAATCTCAGCCCTCAAAACCGAATCTGGCCCCCAAGCTCAACACAAACCCAAAATGGTGCACCAGGCAAAACTGCCCGGCTGGACCAAGTCGACTGCCCAGTCGACAGGGCTGTCGACTTGGGTCCAACCAAGTCGACTCCCAAGTCGACAGGGCTGTCGACTTGGGTGCTCTAGCGGGAATTTTCCCGCCTGGCCCAATCTGACCTAATTTCCAAATTTAAACTTGAATTTGAAATCTGTTTTTACTTTGAAATTTTCTAAAAACTTCGTTGGGCCCTAATCGGGTCATACGGACTCCGATTTTCGAAAACTCGGACTCTATTTCGCGTATTTTTCCGAGATGAACGCAATGGCATAGCCCGTTTCCCTTGATTCAGATTTTAGAATTAAATTCTTATTGAAAATACGGGTTGTTACAGTAGTTTTATGAACGCATTTGTGCTCATATACGAGTCAAAAAAGCCGAGAAATCCAAGTGTTACTACTGTAATAAAACTGCATCTGACCTGATTTATTGGAAAGGTGGAAGATACTTATAATTAATTATCGAAAAATCTAAGGAAGTTCAACTTTACTACTCATACCCCTCTAACACATGAGAAAAATGCAATCTTAACAAGTAGAGGCGATATAAAACTACAGAGGAAATAAGAAAATATCAGTAAAAAATTATTATATACTTTCTAGAAAAGAAAGATTCGAGAGAAACAAATTAAATGAATCATTATCAAAATCTTTATGGAAATTGGGTTCCAATACTCACTAATATTACACAACTTCTTTTATGAATTAGGATCCAGCACGTATCAAACGAAAAATTTTTACTCTATCATTTCAATCTAATTATCAAATACCTAACTCACAAAAATTAACCAAAGGGATCCTTAAATCATTCTCGCTTAAACCTAGATATTATTAGTTTGAAACAAACGAGATAACCGTGAAAAAACACCCAATTTACCTGATTTTTGGCATATTATCTGAAGATGAAGTGGACTTTGCTCACGACCTAATTTGAGTTTTCGTGACCGTGAAACATAAGCAAGGTTTTAAACGCATTTGTTTTGCTTCTGATATTCGGGTTTTAAGGCTTTCACAATGGGCTGAAAAAAGGAAGAACGATAAAATACAGTTTTTAAATTTCTTTTTAAGCCCATTTTCAAAAATAATTTTTTATAAAAGAGTAAAGAAAACAAGTTTTCATTATTTTGTTAAATAAAAAATAAAAAATTGTTTGAAAACGCGTAACCAAACAAGCCCAGTTTGCTTTTAATTTCAAGGAATCAAACAAAAAACCAAAAGTTGACTAAAGTGAATTTAATTGCTCAAATCTCTCTCTTAATTCTAAAAATATCGTGGGAACATTATGATAACCTTTATTTTTTTAAAATTGAAAATATGACTCATATTGAGAAAAAATAGATATTTGCAGTAAGAAAAAAATTGATTTTGTTTTTAATAGCCATTTTGTTCATCAAATTTATAGCTAAAAAAATGATATTTTGTTAAACACATTTAGCATTTAGAACTTCTAACATATGTAACCAAATTCAAATTCTCCTTTGCACTCTTAAACAAAAAAAATAGAATTTTTTTTCTTTCTTTGGTTAGTTGAAATAAGATAACAAACTGGGAGTTGTAAGCAATGATTCATTGAACACTGCAAAATATACAAACACGCTAAATAAATTAAAGCGATGTTTCGTAACAATTGTGGTATACCTACAAACAAAGTAATTGAATGGCGTATTGTCATCCTAAATATACAATCATAAATGCAGCTAATTACTCAAAAATTAAACTAAAGATGCTACATTAGAAATTAGGTATACCGAAAATCAAATTAGATTTGAGAGATTGAAGATTTGAAATTGTTACGCTTGTATGCGTATTCGTTATTCCCCTTTCGTGCGTATGCCATATACGGTATGCCCTTGCGTGTCTTCAGCTTTGTATGCCCTTGTTATCTTCCCTGTTGCGTGCTTCGCCCTTGTTCTCAAATGCGATATTTAATTTCGCATTTTCCCCTTTTGTTCATTTTTTTTCTATACACAAGATGAATTTTGATGCCCTAGAAGTCGATGATGCCCAGTGTGTATGCCCCGTTTGCACTAGGCCAGGGCCATCTATGCCCTTGAATACAGTGAGACTGAAAGCATTCAGGTAAAAAAAAATATTTGTTGAAGTTAAGCAAGCAAAGTGAGAGTTCGAGAGTTCAGATTAGGTCGTTGTTGTTAAAGTTAGGTGTCTAATTGTCCAAGTAGTAATGGTAGCATCTTATCGAACTAACTTTCAAAGGGTACCCATACCCAAAACTGAAATGAAAATTGTAAAAGGTACCAATTTAGGTATGTTGTTTATGATTAAATGGCTAACAAACGATTAATTGTAATCTACAAGCAATAATATAAAATGGTGGAATTCAGACTTCATTTTTTAATATGTTTAAATCCTTGTAGATATTAAAGTCCCCAAGATTTTCTTATGTTATTGAATTGTCTCCATGATCACATCAGTGCAAGCAGTATAAAATAGTTATGGTTTTAATAGCAATCTGAAATACAAAATTATCCATAGGCTAATTTATATATTGGAATAAACACAAATTTAGACACAAATAAACTCCATATCAATTTCTTGGGGATTAAACGAAATATTCAAAATAGTAAACTTAAGGGATGATCATATTGGCCTTAGAGCACAACAGTTTGAACTTTGCATGTTTACATCCATCGCTAGTGCTTTTAAATTTGTATGATTGTCCGATTCTCATTTGCGTCCGTAACCAAAATATATTCGCGTTTGAGTCTGTCCGATTTTCATTTACAACACAAAGTAGATATATTTCCCTTAGAGTCCATCTAACTTCCATTTAGAACAACAGAATTTACATTAAAAAACAAATCTCGTTTGGTCCATGTTCATTCAAATTTATCGAAATTTCTTGTAATTCATCCTATAATTAAAGAATAGTCTATTAAAAAAGAGTAAAATTTAATATAAGTAGCGTTGTGGCTCCGTGTTTGTGTGACCGTGTTTATGTCTAATTGTCAATGTTCATTAAATTTTATATAGCACACGAGTTAATACAATAAAATTTGTACGAATATAAATCTCGTTTGATCCGTATTTGGTCCGACTCTATTTAGGATTGAAACTGAAAATACATGTTTCCATAATTCCATTCCAATATGATCGATTTACCTCCTTCTCGACAACTAACTTTGAAGACTCAATAGAAATTATTTATTCTATTTATATTGCGGTATAAAAAATCTTCATGTTGGAAAATCACATTTCATGTTCAACCACCACATAAGTGCACAAATTTAGTGCCTTCACTTCTGGTGCAACTAAAATGATCTATCATCCACGTTTTGTTCAGTAAACCAACAAATAAATAGGATGAACTACTACACTATAAGAGGAAGGAATGGAGTACATTTGACACATTGTATTTTAATAAAATTAAGTTGGGAGGCGTAACAAGTTCCAACGAAAATAACACTAGCAAAACCTAAAAACAAGAAAATATATATGGCAATCACATACCCATCAACAAAAGATGATTTAGAAGAAAACTAAACGGTAGTTTCTTTTATACCTATCCAGTCCAAAGTTTAAAGCTATTATCACCGATCAGTACAATGATCAGATTGCAACAAAAGATATGATTAATTAAAATGGTACTTGGTACATATTCATGAAAGCTAATATCTAAATTGTTTTTATTTTGCAGTTTTAGTGATTTTTCCCCATGTTTTGTTATAACTGCCGTAGAAGTAGCCAAGACCATATTCATGAATGCAATAATGTGATTAGACTTGATGAATATTGGATTGATCGTAAGAAACCAAAAAACTGTTTTGAGACATGATATAACTTTATTGATAAACTCAGCAGGCCAGGGTACAAAATATTGGGTACTTAAGCAAAACAACAACAATTACTAGTAGCATCATTGCCGGGAACTAAATCAGCGCACTTTCCACCGACAAAATGAAGATCAATACAAGCTTGATTGCAGTCTGGGAAGTTCTGGCATGGACCTTGAGGAATAAGGCGCTCATCTTCTATAACATACCTTGCATCAACACTGACTATATAGAGAAGAAAGTGGTCAGTCTGATTCAAATATAACATTTACTAATTGTAACAGTTATGTATTCACCTAAATTGAGAGCAAATGACATAAGAGCTAAGGTAGCTAAACAGTAGATGAAAAATGGTTTAGCAGCCATTGATTACGAATATTTTTCTTTTCTTTGTTGATTTGAGTGCTTAAACTGAATGCATTCCAACCTTTATATAGCTTTTTTTTGCCAATCAAATAGAGAATATTGATTACAGATTCATGCATGTACTGGAGAAAAGAAATCACTTTACCATATGTTATTATAAACCCAATCTAATAAATCAATCGAATAAATTATGTATTTATTGGAAAATAAATATATGTGTGAACGCATCCTAGTGCTAGTTAAGTTAGTCTCCGAGATTTTCAAAGTAATATCTTTAATGAATATGATTTTTCTTTTCTTTTTTAATTATATATTAATTTATCCTTCGCAGTTAAAGGTTATATGCATTATTAACAAAGATATAAATGAATTATTTTACCATATAAAATTAATCCAATAAAGATTACAAGTGTATAAATATGTGTCTGTACACACATATATACAACGAAACCTTGCTGGTTAAGTTAATCACCAATACTTCATAAGTAATATCTTGAATGAACAAGAATTTATTTAATTATAAGTTAATCCATCCTTCCTAATTAAGGTTATAAGCACTATTTCTGTTAAAAGCACGTTGAGTGTGACATCCCGTAAATTTCGACCATTTAAATATTAATTTATATTAAATTTTTGAGGAAAAAATTATTTTTGATTTCTTAATGTAATTGATACACAACGATTTTAATAAGTCGAAATTTTATTAATTGAAATAGTCAATTAAATAAGAGCAAGTTAAAAGCAGTTTGTGCTCTTCATTAAATCAAACTAGCGTTTAAATGAAATTAAAATATATTTTGAGAAAAATAAATTTTATATTTTCATTTTATAGTTAAGGATAATTCTATAAAGAGAATAAATGTAAATCTTGAAATAATAGTTTACTGTCATAGAATAATACCTGTAAACGATATAGAAATAGTTTTGACGTTAAACTTAAAAACTTTAAATTTGAATTTGAATTTGGATTGCATGTATTTAGTTTAATTCAAATAAATTAGACCGATCGTTCAATTACAAATTTCATAATGCATAAAACACTAAGCGGATATGGTATTCAACAACATTTAAATTAGAAAATAAACAATTCTACTATTTAGTACGAATCTACAGTATTTATATAGGAACTTATGAGTGTATATATTGAGATTATATTGTATTATGCAATTATATATATATATATATATACACATACATACATACATACATACATATATATATATATATATATATATATGTATATATATATATATATATATATAATGAAGAGCGTTCAATGACACCCCAAATAGTGAGCACCGTGAAAGCCCCCCTACAGAAACCAAGCATTTATATTAGTTTAGGTTAGTGGGAACTGGGAAGTGAGAGAATAAGTGAAGGGAGAGAGAAATGAGATATGTGGTGGAAATCAGAGGGCATTTTGGGGTGATGCACGGTTTCGTGTTCCATTAGACGCTCGCCATATAATATATATATATATATATATATATATATATAAGTATAAGTATAGATATTGCAGACATAACTTATATAGGCGTTTGTTTAGTGCACATATTAATTAAATGTATAGATAGTAGAAGAAAATAGAATTAAAATATTGCCTTAGTCAATCGCTTAATAACAAGGGTGTTATTTCTGATTCTTATAGTCTCTTAACTACATACCTAAAAAAAGCCTTAATTATTCCAATTAGTTATTATTGAAATTCATTAATTTTCGCAGAAAGATTGATTGAGAATAATGGGTAGACAATATATAAAATAAATTCTGACAACATACATGTATATCATTTTGGTTATACTTTCTAGCACTTTCCCTATCTGTAAAATTTTTACATTTAGGAATTCGGAATGTGGATTACACAAATTCAAACATTCATTAATTTATTTATTTTTAAATGTGAATTGCTGCATCCATTTTCAATGTCCTTTCCGCTTCGTTATTTCCTTAAAACTGCATGATTTCTCACCCCTCAAAATTGGCGCATTCATTTTATTTTTCATTTCCTAAATATTTCATGATATTTTTGACATTCAATTAATTCATTTGCATTCATTCTATTAATTTATTTTCATTCATTCTATTAATTTATTTCTCTTTATTATATTTTCATACATCTTATTTCATTTGCATATCTTCATTCCTCTAATTTCCATCTCCTTTTTTCTCCATTCCCCTTTTGTATCCTGTTATTATTTAAACAAGCCATCTCCATGTGTGTTTGTATATATACATATATCTATCATTTCTCTTCTATATCATGTTGTTTATATTAAACAAAAAAAAGCATAACAAAAAAAAATCCAGCAAAAGTGTCAACATTGTTCGTGCGTATTTCTAGTAATTTTCGCTACCTTATTCTTGCCTGTCCAAATGAATATGTTTCTTAAATTCTAAAATTTAATATTCTGTATTTTGAAATTTGAAAAGTCCCAAACTTTCTAACAGTCAATGTCAGGCAACAAATCACGCATTCATTTTTTTCATTTATTTCTTTCTTTATACATTTGAATTTTTAATAAGAAATAAATGTTGATTAGACCATCAGCTCATGCCTAGTTAGCCAATTTATTAAGTCACGTATCTTTTTTTCCTCGTTCCTTTCTTTCTCTGTAATTATCTTGTGCTAATTTTAGATCTTCTTCCTCCCATCCACAAAATAAAAAAATAAATAAACATAGTATTCTAATATATTTCCTCCTTCAGTCTTGTTTCTTCTCTGTTCTTATCCCTCTTCTCAAAATTAGTTGCACTACAAGAAAAATCGCAAATAATGAAAGATAGCAAAAAATTCAGTCATAATTTAGCAATAGTTTTTCGTGGAATTTTAAGGGATATTATCTAGGATTTTTTTTATTTCAACTTGTTTTAAATTATTACCATCGAATTATATTTTTTCTGCCGCTAAACAACAGAAAATTGCAACAATTTACCGTCATCATTTTTTCATTGCTAAATTCCATTGCAAATGGAGGCAGTTTACCATCTTGTATGCTTTGAAGCTATTTTGCAACAGGTTTTCATGAGATTTGCAAGGGGCTGGTATGTTTATTCTTCATAATATGTTTTCTACTATTTTTTTACTAAATAATTGATAAGCGTAAATGAATTTTAAATAATTAGTGTTAATAATAGTATACTAATAACAAAAATAAATAACTACTATTAATAGTAAATAATATTCAATAGTCAGTTGTAATGTCCCGTAATTTTCACAATATAATAATTTATTTATTTAATTATTTAAATAGTGAATTTGAAATTTAAATGGTTACATAATTAAATAATAGTGAATATTTAATTAAATTAAATAATTAAATAATATATTTAAATTCCAAAATAGTCGAAAATAGTAGAATTCACAATACGATGTGAATTGGATCATATATAAGCTATAATTAAGTTTGAAATTGAATTACGATAACGAATATATTATTTAGATGACAGTTGAACATATAATTTATATTATAATTATAATCGAGCCTGAAATGGCGCGGTAGTTCGTAATTTAGCGATTCGAACTTTAAACGAATATACAGAGTCCGTTTTAAATCGGATTTCTGTGAAACGAGAAATGTTTGAATCTGTTGAATGATATTTTTCTAATGGAAGAGTAAAATCGGGATTTCGTCATGTAGATTTTGATTTACGTCCAAATGAAATTTTAGAAATGTCGCTATGGAATTCCTTTATAATTTCTATTGATTTATTTATATTATAAAAGGAATTTAATATAAATCGAATATCGATATAACTGGGAATTTTGAAATATCGAGTTATAAATCCCATTGGAGCTGTGTGATATTCTATTGTGAATATATAGGATAATATTTATTTATAAATATTTAATTTAATTATTTTTAAATATATTTAATATTTAAAAGGGTTTATTTAGAGCTTTAAAAATAGCCAGTTTTTCAAACGACTTCCGTTTTCGATGAAACTAATTTTGTTAGATCCGGAATATTAAATTATTGTTAGATTTCAATTTTCGTGATTTTCGGAGTCAGTATGTGACCGTACCGATTTTTAATGTGAAAAACAATCGATATTTTGACGGTTAAAAATGCGCTGTGTGAGCAGACGGAGCCAGAATTCGACAAAACCAGCTTCGTTGGGTCCGTAATGTCGAACTCTAGTTGTATATCCATTTTCATGATTTCTGGATATTGTGTTTGGTCACGTGGAATTTAAATTGGCAAATACAAGTAGTCTTATTTTATAAATTAGTAAAATAAAATACAAAGCTTACATTGGAAGTTATCTACACTTATAGAAGGGGATTGTTAAAGGGACTCCACATTTGGTTAAGGGGAGGACCAATTTTTATTTATTGTATAATTGTTATGGGGAGGAAAAAATAAATCAGCCTCCCCTTAAACATATAAATTAAAATTCCGATATTGACCCCCTATAATCCTCATTAAAATAAACCATGTAACATAAACCTTAATTAATGCTAACAATTTAATAATGCACGTAAAAATAAAAAGGCTAATTCTATTTATACACCAAAAATTGCTAAACATAAACAAAAAATATTTAATAAACTACTATACACCATATATTATTTTACATACACCGTTTCTTTTACTAAATTATCAATGTTCTCATCTTATTTTTCTTTCCTCTTTCAAAATTAAAACACAATTACCCAAAATTAGAAATTCTGCATCAAACTGAGTAAAATTTAATAAAATGAAATTTATTTCTTTTACTAATACTGTAATTTTTATAAACTTTTTAAAAAAAATTCAATTTCAACAAAATTACTGTAATTTTACAAAATAAATCAACACTTCTAAATTAGACATTATTTCTGAATGTTTTCTTAATTGAAATTTTAGATTTCATGATTAAATAATTCATTAGCATCTTTGTTAACATATATTGTTTGCATCAAGTTTTAATACTTTTAAGAACAATTTGACTTTTTATATGCAAAAGTTTTAAAAAAGCAACTATGAGAAAAAAGTAATTTAGTAATATAATTTATAGAAAAATAATGGTGTATGTTAAGTGGTTTCGGTGTATAAATAGAATTTTCCAAATAAAAAATAGATATATTTAATGTAATGGAGACACAAGAAAGCTTCATGGTGATCAGAAGGCATCAGATTAGGTAATTAGTTTTAATTTCATATTAGAATTGGTATGGTTAAGTTAAAATAAATGCAAAAACAAAAAATTTAATCAAATGTGTTGTACCTAATTTGAGTAATTGATATGTTTAGTAATTTCCAAGTTTGTTATTTGCGTTGAATTTAGTAAGTTAGAGTTTAACATAAGTGACAAGCCTTGGGTAGTTTGGTCTCGTTTTCTTTTCTTTATCAAATAAACCAAACCCCCCTTAACAACAAAAAAATAAGCTGGAGTCCCCTTAAAATTATCCTCCCCTTAACCAAATGTGGAGTCCCTTTAACAATCCCCTTATAGAACCAACACATATCCTAACCTAACCCTAGAATTTTCAATACTTTGGTCAATACAAAATTCGCCGTCAGTTTTTCCTCTCAACAACCAAAAATCGGCAACCTTAAATCAATATAAAATCAAAGAAAAATCAGAAAATCTCAAATCATATATATATGAATTCGTTGTCACTTGCTCTTCGATTGGGCATAGCTGTTATGGTGTTCGATTTGTTTTCTGTCGATGGATTTTCTCTAGCATGCGCCTAGGGCTTCCAAGCACCGATGAGTGTGAAGATATTGGATCGAATGATGTCCATTGTGGGATTCAGGGTGGCTCGGCTAAACCATTAGCAAATTTCGGTTGACTCTTGTGACGAAAAGTGACGCGGTCACTATAGAAGATGTGAATGTCGCGGTTGGTATCTAGGGTTCGACTTTGGCACGGTAGCTGTGGGGAGGAGGAGTGTTCGAAGAGGGGCACGTAGGTGGTATCAATCTGTGAAACGGTGAGGTAACGGAGGAGTTAAGGAGAGGGAGACGATCGATAATGGTATGAGGAAGCTGGTGCGCGTTTTGGAAGTAGGTAAGAAGGAGAACAGTTCGAGTTAATTGAAAAGGGGATGATGGTGCAGTGCTTTTGGAATTCGATGCAGACAGTTCAAACTAGCCGTGAGGAAGAAAAGGGTTTTAACGGCTTGGTTATACCTAAACTAAGTGATTTTTTTTGACTTAAAAACTATAATTAAGGAAAGCAGGAAGTCTCATTTCTGAATGAAGAAGACGATTAACCAAAAGGAAACTGTGATGTATTTTTCAAGAGGGCGTGGAATTTGGGAAGTTGTCAATTCCCATTGAAGAAATTATTTTGTTTTAAAAGAATAATGGGATGTTTAACAGAAGGAACTGCAGATTTTTCATTATTAAAGGAGAAAGATTATTGTGCATCGTGGTATTGGAAAAGGGGATGGGCCGATGTAATTAGTGAAACCCGGAGAGGAAAAAGAAAACAAATGATAAGGGAAATTGATGCAACAGTTCGAACTAGAGGGTGGTTTCTTTTAGTCGGAGAAGAAGTTAGAAAGTTGTCGGGGGTTATAAATGGAGACGGACGGACATTTATTGCTAAAGACTATTTATATTATAAATTAAGTTTTTATTAAATAAATAATGTGTGCCCACTTAAAAATGAAATATCTTTGCATACGGTGTCAGATTAACGAATGATCCGATCCGTTAGGATCGTATGGACGACGGCTACACAATGGAACTGACTCGGAGTGAATCTGAGCTCGTGACAATTTATAGCAAAATAAATTGTCCGTCTGAACCAAAGATAGTTAATCGTTATTTAACGATAACTATCCAATGTGAGTAAAACTCACCAACTCTGAACAGTTATATTTTTATAATATATTTTTAGAACTGATAATTATCTGTTGATTGTTGTGTGTTAACTGTTTGGTTGAATTGCTTATGTATTAGTTGAAAATATAGATAACGATATATATATAAATCGTTAATCAAATATTGATTCTGTTTAGTAGAATATTTCATATTGAAATGAAATCGATGTTAATTATAGTGAATCTGTTGTTGATTGTGCGTGTTTGGATAATATTGATCCGTGATATATGGTATGTTAAATACCATAACAAATACTGGAATATAAAAAGGGAAATTTCAATGTTATATTGAAATTGAAATCTTTGTAAAATCAAAAGATTTTATATAAAGGAATATTTATAAAATCAAGGGATTTTATAAAAAGAAATATTTGTAAAACAAATAAAAAGGGAAAATATTTGTAGAACAAATAGAAAAGGAAATTATTTGTATAGCAAATAGAAAGGGAATTATTTATTTCGAAAATAAATAAGATGTTCCAAAAGTGTATATTTGAAATGAAATATTTATAAAATCAAAGGATTTTATAAAAAGAAATATTTATCATTTGATAAATAAAATATAGTTTATTCGAAAGGAGTTAATCGAATATAGTTTGTTCGAAAGGAGTTAATCGAATATAGTTTATTCGAAAGGAGTTATCGAATATAGTTTATTCGAAAGGAGTTAATCGAATATAGTTTATTCGAAAAGAGTTATCGAATATTGGTTATTCGAAAGAAAGTGAATCGAATATTAGTTATTCGAAGAGAGTTAATCGAATATTAGTTATTCGAATAAGAGTTAATCGAATATTAGTTATTCGAATAGGAGTTAATCGAATATAATTTATTCGAATAGAGTTAAAGGAGTTAATCGAATATAGTTTATTCGATAGAGTTAAAGGAGTTAATCGAATATAGTTTATTCGAAAGGAGTTAATCGAATATAGTTTATTGGAAAAGGAGTTAAGTGATAAGAGTTAATGAATTAAAGTTAATCGAGTTAAAGTTAATAGAGTTTGGGTTAATTGATTTGAGTTAATCGAGTTATATTTTGGAGTTACATATTTCAGAAGTAGGCATTTTAACGCTATAATTATACTCAATGTTTTTCAATAAAGAAGTGGATTCGTAAATAGAATCTAAGAGTTTCGTAAGGAAGTTTGTTAAAGGTTTGAAAGGTGAATCTTGTCTATTTCGAAATTAGAAATGTTGTTCAGTTAATGTCTGAGAGGTAGTTATACCCAACTTGATTGGCTTCGTTTTTAACTAAGGAATGGTTAAGGTTTGATAGTGAAGGTTGGTTAAGTGAATTTAGTTAATGAGTATAATGGTTTGAGTTGGTATAGCGATGTTTTATTTAAACATCTGTTTAAACCCAATGAAGGAGTTTTGGAAATGTTTTCCAAATAATTATCAGAAATGTTTTCTAATATAAAATAACGTATATTTTCTAAAATTAGAAAATAAGGATTTGATGAATATATGGAAATGAGAAATGGGAAAATGAATAAGTGTTGATTGATGATTGATCGATAGAATTTCCATCTGGATATAATATCGTTGTTTGCACACGTGTTTTCTTTGATAGTTAACCCACCAACTATCGAAGTTTTTGACTATTTTTCCGTTGTCAAAACGGAGAGACCAGGATCAGATATGTTATCTGAAAAACCACTCCGTATGGCATTAGCGTTGCGATTAAATATGATGAAGATAATTGAAGATGGAGTTATGCAAGGGCTGTTCTGACGATCCTAGGTACAAATTGCCTAAGATGGATTTAAAGAATAGTGCCTTCGGTTTTTCCAGTCCCAGGACAACCTTTATAGAAGAATATCTGACATAATATATTTAATAGATCGCGTAAGTTGATCTCTTCAAACGTATTTACGTTTGGTGGTGGAGGAATTCGTTTCTATTAGCTGTATACCCATTGTATTTTTTGGGAAATCAATTTGTGATTTGACGAGTATTACGATGTGACATTCAAAGTGAATAAATGTGTGATCTGTCGGAGATAAGCGTGGCCTCTAGCCTCACAACCGGGAAATGACAAAAATCGGGCAGGTAGCATGGCTCAGTGGTCGGCTGCCAATTAGGGTGTATTATCACCTATCTAGAGATAATCATTTCATTCTATATTCTATTGTCGATGCTGTCCCATTCGGGAAACGGTTGCTGATCCCAACCTTTGGTGATATACATTCGATACACTCAAGCGAAATGAGTGGTCGGTCATGTATGGTCGGGTTGCAAGATGTTCTTGTTGAACCCAGTGTATTCCTCTCTAGAGGTACACTATCGGAAGGTGGTTCCATACCTTGTCATAGTTGGAAATCCATTACCCAATAAGTGCTCCTAGTTTTGATTGTATACTATATATGTGGAACGTGAGATGAAAGCGTTCTGCAAGATGATTATTATATTGTGGTTGATATACACTGTTATAATATCAAAAGAGTTTTGATATAAAAGATCATTGTTTCTTTCAAAATGATTTGAAAGTTAAATCAAATTGATTTGGATTCTCATAAGGGGAAAACCCGTTCCGTTATATGACGTGGTCTTATGAGTTATCGTTTAACTGCTCGAACTGTTTTAAATTGTTTTACTCACACCATCCTCTTGACTGACCCGGAGTTTATTTTGTTTTGTTTTCCCTAAATTCTTAGGTGCTCAAATTTGTACGAGCAGTCAAGTAGTCGGGATTACAGATGCACTAAAAGGAGCTGGAACAGGAGGCTTCAGCAACGTTTATATAGCTATAGTTATTTCCACTGTGACGTAAGTGTTATACTCTGATAATGTTACTGTATACATGTACTGATTTTATTTCAAAGTATGTATCTATTATACATTGTTCGTTCCGCTGTGAGATTCGTGTTTACTCTGATGTTGTATGTTCTTCTTCTTCTTCTTCTATTCTAAGTTTCTATCTTATCTATTCTCACCCTCTATTTTCTTTCTATTAGTTTTCTGGTTTCCAGTGTAATTTGGGTTGGACTTGTGTTATTTGGTCAGCTCAAATTGTACCGGAATTTCGGGACACTACATTAGTATTGATTAATTAACAATTACTAAATAATTAATAGGTAATAATAATTAAAAATGTAGTTTAATAAGTAATCTTTAATAATAAATGATCAATAAGTAATTTTTAATAACTAAAATTTATTATTTCATGTGTAATAATTAATACTTATCATTTAATTAACTTTTAATTTTAATAATTCATTATAGTTTAACATGTAGTTTATAATAAATAAATAACAATTAATTTATTATATAATATTATATTTTATAATTAATTATCGAAATAATCAACTATTAATTACATTAATAATTAATAGTGACTATTAATAATTAATAACTAATAATTAAGACTAAATAATTAGTAGTTATGTTCAAATAGTTAGTAGTTAATAATTAAGGATAACATTTAATAATTATTTTATTTGGCAAAGCAATGCCGGTTTTATAGTGGTCGTACCACTTTTTTAGAAGTGGGTAAAAAAGAACAGAGTTCTGCATAGGAACAGAAACTCCATCTGGTTTGAAGTGCCTGAACACTATACATTAGAAAACAGGTGACTGTCATGATGCTACTACTACTACTAAATAGAACTCACAATTATTCCCTCTGAGAGGAACAACTGGAGCTGTCACTAGATCCTATAACATGGACATACTCCAAAAAGTGCACCGCAAGGTTAGGAATATAAAAAGGGTTAGGACTACGAAATTTGCATAACCAATCCCATGTAGTGTCATAGAACATAGACTTGTTCCAATCACCTAGCTCACCATCCTCAATAAGCTCAATTTTTTTATCCTATAGGGTTATAATACAGTCTTCTATTATCATCCTCTATATCGTTAACATATTTGTAATACAAGTTATCCTGGGGATCATATCTCATTCCAGAAATTTGGTATAGCCATGAGTGGTCATCAGATTCTTAGTAGATACCATCAATCCTCTTCATATGAAATATTACTATCTTCCATCTTATCTTCCTCACATTGTGTAGTCTCTGCATGTACTGAGTTCTGAATATCAGTCGCAACATCTTCTTTTAGTCTATCTTACTCATAAAGGGTTGTCTTATCCTGTATTAGGACAACAGGATCCTTACGTACCCACATCACAGTGGGACGAGGAAGAGGGATATGATCCGCTAGGGGAATGGGAGAAAGAGCATCAACTGAGGGGACCCAAGAACATGTTTCCTGTAAATGAGCAAAAGAGTGACAGGAGGTGCAAATACCAGGCCTCAATGCATACGTGACACGAACTTCAGTCACATAATCTATTATAATTATTATGAGAATAGGAATGTAATATAAATTAATGTTACAAAAGTAAAGGTTTGGTTAATGTTAATGAACTAAGGAAAATGTGAATAACGGGGAATATAACATATTATAATTATTATGAGAATAAGAATGTAATATAATAGGTAGGCTTGTCTTGGGGACAAGTGGAAATTATGACATAAGTTATGATAAATGAAAAGGAAACTCATTAATATACCTTAGTTAAGGGAATTAAGTCAACAATACAACAAATCTGACCTTTAAGAACGTAAATAACTGTCACAAAAAATAAGGTTTGCATCACAAAAAATCTTTAGCAACACAAATTTTTTCGTCACTCTAGCATCGTAAAAGATGGTGACGGAAGAAAAACTTTACGTCATAATTATGCTTTGTAAAAGACACATCATTTATGACATATTATATGTCGTGAAAGGTTCTTAAACGTTGCAAATTGATTTCGTCGCAAATTGGACAAAACTTCTCTATTAACATTTGCGACATAGTATTAATATCGCTAAACAGTGTTAGATGCGACGGAAATTTTCGCTGTAAGTTGTTGATTTATTACCGAAGGATTTTAGCGTCGCAAGTAATTATATTTCTACCAACATCTTATGTGTCGATAATATGTATATTTTTAGCAACACATAATGCGGTCATTAATGATAGGTGTAAGCTTGAATGAAATACCATTACTTACGATGTTTGTTCTGTCGTAATTGTTGCCATATAGCGACCTCCACAATAGCCACATTCATTTAGCTTCATGCTCACCACCTACCTTCATATTTGTTTAGTATTAGTGAAATTGAAGATATTGTTATTGGTTGAATGTAAAATCTAATAAATAAACATTTTTAATGTCATTATTGTTGATTAATTAACTAGACAAATAAAAATAGAAGTCAAAACAAGAAAACAAACAAAAAATATTACAAATTAGAAAAAAAATTCAAAATAATTACGCATGACCATTGATTTTTTTTCTTGAATGTGTTAAAAATAGACAATTTTTAAAAACATAATTCATGTATTATGATCACAGGGAAATCACGTTCCATTACGCTTTAATGAAGAAACTCTGTGTGCATGCTATAGGAGACTATTCTTACATTAAGATGTTCTTTCTATACAAACAAATACTCAATTCTCATTTTGATTGAAGGGTCGATTTCAGTGTTTACAAAAAAAAACCTTAGATCTAGCAAATATATTTGCAATACAAAATAATTTAACCAAGCGATCAAATTGCGGATTAGGAACAAAGGCAATATCACCCGTCTTCAATACTCTTTTACAGATCACTTGCATCAAAATACATATGCCCAAAAAAAATATGAAATTAGTCACACTGAAAAGATCACAATGGCGAATAAGTGTACTGGAAAATAAATAAACAAATAGTCTAAATGAATTTCTTAACCTTTAATTCAAGGTTTGAGACACCATGGTAGTATTTTTCTTTTCTGGCTCGCCTGTTAATATAATTCCTGCAAACTCTATAGTGCATGTGAAGATAGGTAAGTGAGCAAGCCCAGGGCAGAGGTCGCTTATGATGGTAATGATGCTTCTACCCTTTGAGATATTTCTTGCGAAAGGTTTTTGTTTTCAGGCTAATCTTAAACTAAAGCAACACAACGATATATCCTGGTTGACTGCGAGTGTTTTACTGTGTATTTGGTATATATAGAAGCAACCATCAATTTGTTATATAGCATATCCATCATTTCAAGTAAATGTTGGTGCTCTACAAAATATAGAATTCAGCTCCGTTTCTAAAAACATGTAAATGTAAATCCGAACTTACACATATCATTTAATGATCTCTTTCCATCAATCAGCCATCTATTTATTTAGAAATAACCAAAATAATCCAGGGATGCTAGTCCAACTACAAGTCAGTGATCCAAGGGAAAAAAAATGAAAAAACACGTTATTTTTAGTTAACATAATTATGAAATAAACATTCCAAGGAAATAATCATGAAATACGCATATCAATTAATGATCTCTTACAATGGAGTGTTGGTTTCTAAAAGTTTATTGCCATTTTGTGATGTTTAAAGGCATAAACAACTAGTAAATGATCATACATGTCAAATTGATCTTTCCCTTAAAAAACACAATTCTAATACATGTTATTGCATGACTTAAACGACATTGCAAGTATTTTCAAACTTATATTTATAACTGCTTACATGTATCATAAATGGCTTGGGCTGTGCATGTATCATAAATGGGTATATATTTAAATTCTAAAAAAAGGGACATAGAGGGCTTGGGCTATGCATATATCTTAATTGGCCATAATTCATTATTCAAAGGATTAGATCTTCCAAATTTTTGCAAATTACATTGCAGGAATCATGCGCAAGTCCAATCCACGTAGAAATATTAGAAAATTCCTCCAACCCATAAACCTGTGCATAACCTTTCAAATCATACAACTCATACGCAAGACAAGTAATATGAAAAGAAGAAGGCTCGTTTAAACTAGAACTCAAAACAAAAAAAATTAACCCAAAACTTCCAAGACATGAATATTAAATACTAGCTTACAAAGTAATCAGTTAAATCATTGAATATGATAATTTGTTTAGGTAATTTTTATTCTAATCCACATTTTAAAAAAGTTAATCCGCCATTTTACTTTAATTTTTTAATCCACAACTATTTTTTTTGTTAATCCACAAGTGGATTAACTTAAAGATTTCATGTTTTTTTTTCTTCAAAATCTATGTGTTTCTTCTTGTACAAAGAGTTAGACCCACGAACAGACTTAAAATACATGCAATGATGAAAACCACACCATACAAAAGTTTCCAGTAAATAGAAGGAAACACAAAATACATCACCAACAATACTAGTTCACCATACAAGAGCTAGAAATATAATAGAAGACACAGATTATACAAGGATGAACTGACATATTTAACTGTGCTCTTTTCCAATAGTTCGAACTGTTGCCATCTTGGATAATGCTTGCAATTTATCATGATGTAATCAAATGCCTATAAATGCAATATGAACGTCATCAATCCTACAGCTGGGCATCTCTTGTAGAAAGGGGTATATAGCAAACAGCTAACTCTCACTGCGCACAGAAATGGAACCATCTTCCTTTTTATCCACCACCTTTTATTCTTGGAAGTCGGTGCCAACTGGAACCACCAATCGAACACCAGGCTTTAGATGCTCGACCAGTGCCCTTAGAATCTCTGGTGTTGTTGCTCCTACATTAATTCCATCGCATGGGGCCAGTTCAGGCCAACCCAGCCTTCCATCTGCATCATTTAGCAGCATATTTTTTTAGTCCCCCAAATTAATCAACTTCAAACTAAAAATAAACAAACTACATGCTGTTATTATGATTTTTTTAGGTGGATAAAATAACTGAAAATTAAATATTATTAAAAGTCAATGATGCTATTTTATAGTGTGGTTTAAATTATTAAAAATGTCGATTAGAATAAAAATTGCCATTAGCTTATCATGGAAGTGAGCTTGTATAGTCCTGTACTTCTGAAAGAAATTGTCTTATAGATTGATAGAAACTGAACTAAAAAGAAAAAAGTACTTTTCCTGCTTGAGTTCACAGTTAAAGAATCACATAATAAATCAACTTTATGG
Organism: Allium sativum; assembly: GCA_030737875.1. Taxonomy (NCBI): domain Eukaryota; kingdom Viridiplantae; phylum Streptophyta; class Magnoliopsida; order Asparagales; family Amaryllidaceae; genus Allium; species Allium sativum. The sequence goes on from CM060909.1 coordinate 1,003,684,852, forward strand.
AATAGGAAAGTTAGAGATTAAGAAATTTAAAGATATTTATAAAAAAGGAAATAAATTTACCAAAACTGAATTAAAATACAAATGCAGTAATAAGTGTAGGTAATTTAAACAGTAATAAAAATTAACTGCTATGTCAATTGATTTATTCGAATTGTGTTTTTGAAAAAATAGGATGGGTTTCCCAAAATTGGAAATTCTGTCAAACCTTACTTTCTCAACGCTAAATAAATAATCCATGATATGCCCTTGTAGTCTAAAAATGAAAAATGTACGAAATGAAAGAACACTATGTTTTGTATCTTAAAATATAAATCCAGTAATAGGTCTATCACTTTTGAGTATTAAAAAATTTTGTAACTAGTATGTTAATCAAATTATTTGAATAATAAAACACTAAAGCAGGAATAGATTTACCAAATTAAAAAATTTATGTAAAAAAATTATTCCTTGAATGGTAAATATATAATCCACAGTATGCTCATGTAGTCTAGTATGCTCATGTAGTCTAGTAATGATAATTTGTTTAGGTAATTTTTATTCTAATCCACATTTTAAAAAAGTTAATCCGCCATTTTACTTTAATTTTTTAATCCACAACTTTTTTTTTGTTAATCCACAAGTGGATTAACTTAAAGATTTCATGTTTTTTTTTTTCAAAATCTATGTGTTTTTTCTTGTACAAAGAGTTAGACCCACGAACTGACTTAAAATACGTGCAATGATGAAAACCACACCATACGAAAGTTTTCAGTAAATAGAAGGAAACACAAAATACATCACCAACAATACTAGTTCACCATAGAAGAGCTGGAAATATAATAGAAGACACAGATTATACAAGGATGAACTGACATATTTAACTGTGCTCTTTTCCAATAGTTCGAACTGTTGCCATCTTGGATAATGCTTGCAATTTATCATAATGTAATTAAATCCCTATGAATGCAATATGAACATCGTCAATCCTGCAACTTTGCATCTCTTGTAGAAAGGGGTATATAGCGAACAACTAACTCTCACTACGCACAGAAATCGAACCATCTTCCTTTTTATCCACCACCTTTTATTCGTGGAAGTCGGCGCCAACTGGAACCACCAGTCAACCACCAGGCTTTATTTGCTCGACCAATGCGCTTGGAATCTCTGGTGCTGTTGCTCCTACATGAATTCCATCATATGTTCCCAGTTCAGGCCAACCCGCCTTCCATCTGCATCATTTAGCAGCATATTCTTGCAGTTCCCCAAATTAATCGACTTCAAACTAAAAATAAACAAACTACATGATGTTATTACATTTTTTTAGGTGGATAAACTAACTAAGAATGAAATATTATTAAAAGTCAACGATGCTATTTTATAGGGTGGATAAAATTGTTAAAAATGTGGATTAGAATAAAAATTACCATTAGCTTATAATGGAAGTGAGTTTGTATATTCCTGTACTTCTGAAAGAATTTGGCTTACAAATTGATAGAAACTGAACAAAAAAGAAAAAAATTACGTTTCTAGGCTGAATTCACAGTTAAGGAAACATATAATAAATCAACTTTATGGAATAGGAAAGTTAAAAATTAAGAAATTTAAAGATGTTCATGAAAAAGGAAATAAATTTACCAAACTGAATTAAAATACAAATGCAATAATAGGTATTGCTAATTTAAATAGTAAAAAAATTAACTGCTATGTCAATTGATTTATACGAATTGTGTTTATAAAAAATAGGATGGGTTTACCAAAATTGAAAATTCAGTCAAACCTTACTTTCTCAACGCTAAATAAATAATCCATGATATGCCCGTGTATTCTTAAAATGAAAAATGTACGAAATGAATGAACACTATGTTTTGAATCCTAAAATATAAATCTAGTAATAGGTCTATCAAATTTGAGTATTAAAAAAAATTTGTGACTAGTATGTTAATCAAATTATTTGATAATAAAACACAAAAGCAAGAACAGGTTTACCAAATTAAAAAATTTAAGTAAAAAAAATTATTTTTTGAAAGGTAAATATATAATCTACAATATGTTCATGTAGTCAAAAATGGAAATGATTGAAATATAAATCATGCTATTTTTATATCTGAATTTTATGAAGTGGAAACTTCAGTCGAAGAAGGCAAACTATCTTTTTATTTCAATGCATAGGTTTCATGCACAAATGAATACACAAATACACACATAAACAGTTTGATATTTACATATAATTATGTTTTTGTTTTCATTTTAAATAATCATTATATAAACCTATTGTATGCATGCGCATGTGTATAAACAAACATAGCAATAAATTTGCATAATCTTAACATTGAATCATTATTTAAGTAATTTAAAAGCAAAAGTAAAGGAACACATGCTACAGTGCAAAACAGCGTAAGACCACAACAAAAACACTCATTTTGTATTGAAATCATAGCAACTGTATCGTGGTCCAAACCGTAATGATTGATGGTTTAAGGTTTTGGCGGTCGAACCTTCAGAACCATGAATTTTTTATTTTAAGAAATTTACACATTTATATAACAGATATAACCAATAGAAAAAAAAATTTAAAGTACACAGTGAAATTGCTAATTATCTCACAAACTTACTATGTTTTGTCTGCAAATTAGCACATTATAATTGCATTAAGAAAACATGGTGAATACATAAAAAAGAGAGTAAAGTAAGATGCTTAGATAAAATAATACAGTCTGCATAACATCTCCAACATGCATAAATAACATAAACTGCATTACCTCTCAGCGTGATCCAAAATAACATAAACTGTTTTAACTCTCATGCATGATGCAAAATAACATAAACTACTTTTACTCTCATGAATGATGCAAAATATTGAAATAGTCTCCAACCCACTAACACAAAATATCTCGCTCACATTCTAACATAACTTGCTTAGAATCACTTGCACAACATAATCATCCACCTCATCAATCCATCATCCATACCGGTGCTTGCATACTATTACTGCCACTGCCTTCAACTTCTTGCAACATCGCAATATATGTCATTGTCAGATCAAAGTTAAATGTTTCTACACCATTATTTATTTCATGAAAACCACCTTCGCTACCACTAATATTACAAAAAAGCACTCCCAGATCATCATTATCAACATCCGTTACATAGTCATCGTTGTCAACAACACAAGCATCTATGTCATCCAAAGAGACTTCCAAATCATTATTATCTTGTTCAGTATTTGTGATGTGATCAACATCTAATAAAAAAATAGAAATTTCAGGTGTTAACAATTTCAGGTGTTAACAACATAAAATGATGTTGCCTGAGATGTATAATAACTTGCATACATGGAATTTCAGGTGTTAACAATTTTTTCAAAACTATTGTAATCTCAATAAGTTTAACAGTGTGTTCATGTTTCATTTTCATGCCAATAAGTTTCTAAACTAGGTGCATGAAGTCCTCCAAATTCACATTGCAGTGCCAGACAACATATGAAAATAGAAAAGCATAAAAACTGAAAATAAGACCGCATGGATAAATGCAGTTTCTAAACAGGGAGTTTTGGGTATATTTAACATGAAAATATGTGAATGTATTAACTATTGAAGTGGATACAGTGCACTAACTATTTTACTGAATACAATGAACTTTAAAATTAAATAAACATGGTTACACTACTGAAGTGGCAGGCAATAAAAACAACATGGATACAATGCATCAACTAAGTACTGAAAACTGAACATGAAATAAACAATCTTTAAAATTGAATAAAAGAATACCTTCTTCGATATATAATGCATTAACCTCATCAACCATCACTAACGGTGGTTCCTCCTCCACCACCCAGGTGTTAGTTTCATCGAACTCAACAAAGCTTATAGGATCATAGTTTCGCCCCTTTAATTCACGCCTAAAATATTATTGTGAATTGGATTGCAATAACATTGCAAATTAATAAATAACAAATTAATGAAAAAAAATACATGAGGCAAAGTAACTTACTTTTGTCCAAGTCGAAGACTTTAATGTATGAAAACTAGGTCATTCAATTTTTGATGCTCCAATCGATTCCTTTTTTTTGAATGGATGTGTTCAAAAATGCTCCACTTCCTTTCACAACCGGATGTGCTACAAGTTTGACTCAATGCTCGAATTGCCAACTTCTTTAAATTTGGTGGGTTACTTCCATAAACTAACCACCAGTCATCTGCATTTAAAGTACAATATCAATCACAAGTAAGTATCATAGTTATAATTATTGTAATGACGATCACTATACAACATCAAAAATGTTTACTCGGAAGCATTTGCATACTAAATGTGATATTTAAAACGACGAATTCCACCACCTCTAAATACTTTGTTACAAAACATACACTTTATCTCTATATGTCCGTTATTTATCGTTACAGTACAATATTGTCAAGTTGGATCAGATTTTGGCCTATTTGATGGACGGGTCATAATTTCTCACAGTGAACAATAAAATAATGCATTCCATATTCAATGCAACTAAGTGATAGGGACGTGTGTCCTTTAGCATGTAAATAAACCAAGACAACATGGAGAAGGTGTGAACTAATTCAACGAATAGTGGTAAGGATGCATGAAATGAAAATAGGGCGCATGTTCTCAATTAAAATTCAATGCAAGGTCAACTTCAATGTGAAATGATAGCATGGATGCAAGACGGACTAAGCCAAAATTGATTTGTGTGACTAGATTTTTAAGGCAACAAGCAAGACATACAAAATTTTGCACCTAAAGCATGCAAAGAAGACAAGGAAGAATGGGAAGTCATGATACTAATTTACATCTACCAGACATCAATGAATTTTTTTAATACCTATTTTCAACTACAAACTCCAAAATGAGCGGTTGCAGTTTCTAGCGGAGAAATGGCTGAATCACGTGGTGAAGTGACAGAGAAGGGAGGATTCTAGAATGCTGCGGTAGGAGAGTCTTGTGAGGGAAGTTGTAAAGGGAGGGCATGCTTAAAAGGCAGTAGGTTGGTGTAGTCCTCGAAGTGGATAGGTGGTGAGTGGACTATATTGTGATAATTTCCTTAGTTTGATAATTATATAAAATTAATACCTGTACATCATAGCTATAAATAACGCAAAGAACTAAAGGAGTGAAATATTTGTATGTCATGTGAAACAGCAAGATGTCGCTTCCTTTTCTACCGCTCTACCGCAAAAAGAGTAGAAGCTACTCAAAAACATGTCTCAAAATTAGCAAATTAATAAACAATATAGCCTTTTTTGATGTATTACTTACTGTCATCTATTTTGAAGTAATTTGTAACCAACCAAATAAGAAGCAAGACTGATTTAGTACCTTTATTAATATGGATAAGTCGCATTTCTCCTAGGTTGATCACCTTTCAGCTTTGTCTATAGAACAACCAAATTTGAAATTAAAAACCAATATAGAAATTTCTCTATCATTATACAAGAAATAAACAATAATACCCGAATAGGCCATTTCCATGAAAGCCCAGGATATGCAGGTAATTTTTTGTTGTTATTTAGCTGCAAATCCAAGTTCATGCTTTCATCCCTTCTCAAGAAATAAAACATAATACCTGTACATAAGAAATTATTGAACCAATCGTAAATCTAAGTTGGTGCGTTCATAAACAACCAGCAACATCAATAGCTTTTGAACTGCTGCTCCGTATTCAACATCAAGCATATGCTACTATTGCCACACTGCAACCAGTTCAAACAACCCTCCTTAGCGCACACAAGCATGCACGTGATATAGGCAATAAGTGGAATATGGAATTTTAAGGGTTATTTACATATCTTTGTCAAAATTAGAAAAGGCTACACACCAATAAATTATATACAATCAATTCCCTTTATTAGTAGTAGACAAGTGAAGATAGAGATTGAGATGTGTAATGATAACTCGTTATTGATCTCCCTTTAGCAGGTTAACAGAAAATATGATTTTAGGAGATAGAAGATGCATGCACGGATTTACCTAAAAATAAACCATAGCTACAAGTTTTGGCAAAATTGCAAATGGTTCGGTTTCTTTATAGATCTGTGTTGTCAAGTCCTACAAAGAAATGGATATCAGTTAGTTACTAATTCAATGATTTTTTAGGAAGTGCATGTATTATTTAATGGACACGATTACACCATGCACTCTAGAATAAAGAGCGGCCTTAATTTGAATGTCACGCTTCATTATGGACCGAACAATGGAAACATTCAAAAAGGAAAACAATAACATGGAAAGTTGAAATGTGATTAATATGAAAGGTCAATTGCCAGAATCTTGAGCCAAGTTGATAAAATATACGTACTTTTGCTCATGTCCATAAAAAAGATGTATAGGAAGGTCTAATGAACTATCATAATCTCATGGCGGATCTTGTCTTTCAGTGGTCAAATGAAAATGATAGACAAACACAACACGCTTCCATGTTACAAGATTAATATTAAAATGCATATGTAATATTCAAAAAACTAAAGCATAATCTAACAAATGGAAATCATAATTTTATATCCAACGACAAATACATAATTTGACTTGTAACAACCCGCCTTTTGCCTGATTCTCGCCAGTAATTAAACCAACTTAAATCGTTCATAAAACAGATAGTTACGTGTACTAACATAACTATCCATTTTTGTGAATGATTCAACTTGGTTTAATTACCGGTGAGAATCGGGTAAAAATGCGGGTCGTTACATCTGGTATCTGAGTTTTGGTTTATACAAAGCTATAGGTACTAACATATTTAAACAAAATAACAGGACTTTTCTTCCATTACAGAAATTTTACAGAAGAGTTAAAATGAATCAAAGTACAACATAACCTTAGCGGGAGAAGCAATATCATAACTATCCGTTTTTATGAACGATTTAAGTTGGTTTAATTACCGGCGAGAATTGGGTAAAAAGGCAGGTCGTTACATGACTCAACATTGATTGAAGTCTGAAACAAAAAAAATTGTTATAAGGAAAAATGAAATGCATTTTTAGTTTGCATTAATTATTTATAAACCGTTGTAAACTAGTTACCTAAAAATGAGTATTGATTTTTTTTCCTTATAATCAATGTTGCACTATATTAAACATTAAAATTTAGATGATACTAACACCATATTAATTTTTTGGCAAAGAATATTACATCGTTTGTCATGGTACAATATAAACAAAATTGATCTTTCCATTTTTGTGATTCCGCTTTTGATTAAGCAAGAAATAAAGATGCAAAAACAAATAAATAAATTATGGTAGCCTTATTGCATAGGAAATTTTGGTTACAACTACCTTAACATAAATAATTCAATTATTGACCTAATAGAAAATAACTCTTCTTCAATACACTTTATCATAACATCATGAACTTTATCACTACATGTTGAAACCAAAAAATGGCCACAACACCAAATGTTCTCTTAGAGCACTTCATCAAATGACATGGTTTGAAGTTACGGAGCCTTAAACATAAAATAAAGAGCAAGAAATAAAGAAAAAAAATTTAGAGTGGTTCGGTCAATTTAGACATACATCCACTATGGAAGCACTATTCATTATCTCTTTTGGATTTATAACATACATGAATTCGCTCACATCTCTCATTTCTCTCTTTAACAATAATCTTCTACATTTTTCTCTCTTTTCACTCTAGATTTCACTTGGAGTTGCAATGGAATTGTGAGATCTTTTAATTTGTGATGATAGTTGTGCAGATATTCAACAACTTTGACACTTAGATGATCTTCACTGAATCCATGAGTATCTTTTGTTGGATCTAGGCCTTGGAAAGAATTAATGCCAGAGCTGTAATTATGATGTGCAGGGTTTGGGTCGGCCTCAAACTTATTTATGAAAATTCCACTGGGTTACTTTACAACTGTCATACAGTTTGAGCCCGACCCAATATATTTACGAAAATGCCACTAGGTTAAATTTCCGACCGACCAGAAAATGATGTCGACCAGGAAATGATGTCGACCCATATATTAAACTCAAGGTCGATCAACACCTTTATTTGGATACCGATCAGTCCTATTGTATTTTATAAACCGACCCAATAGTTCGATGCCGATCCAAAGCATTATATGTGCCATATCTTCTTAATAACTGACCCAATGTATTGCAGTTTTGCCACCACGTTATACTTGAAGCTGATCCATGCATTTACTGAGTTGTTGACAAATGTCTTCAATGATCGTGTGTTTTTCTCATACTGTGACCAACCCGTCCGGTACTTTACTACTGATTATGCAATACCATAAGGTACCTACCATCATCATTTAAATGTACCGATCCATTTTGGTTTGACCATGTTGTATAATTGTGGAAAGTAGTGTCCATGCGTCCCCATTGTTTTCCCTAGTATGAAATGTTCTGTCCTAAACATTACAATCATGCCATTGTAGTGAAATAATAATGTCTATTTCATCTTAAATCACGTAGCCTTGCATGGAACCGTTTTGTGCAATATTAATACAAGTGTGTTCCATGTATTTTTGCCACCATATAAGTTCTTCACGCATGTACATGCTTATTGTTTTCTATATCATATACTGAGTGATTTGGGTCCATGCTAGCTTTAAACGCCAATCATGCAGCTTCAACACGTTGGCTTCACGCTTTCTTGTTTCAAGTAGCTCACGTGTTCTTTATGCATGCTGCGTGTACACTTTATTTAATTCTGCCGTTGTCTTCTAGATTCAAGAAGTGGGCCAACCCATAGACTGAGAATGAAGTTGATCCACGTGGCATCTAGAAGGACTGACCTCTACACTTTACATGCGTATGTTGTAATCCACTATACCAATTTGTGATGCATGAAGATATGCTTTTTGTTGTGCTGCATGACTTTTATACGTGTATTTGTCACATATGTAAATTAGCGTGCCACATATTGCATCAAACTCTTTTGGTCATTTCATACTGGCACCTTTATATGTTGTGATTCACTCTCTTAATACATAGAAAGATTAATACAACATCTTACCAACCGACCCATAAGGTTTAATTTTTTGATGTCGATCCATTCAATTATTGCAACCGACCCGTGTTATCAATAACAGTGCCCATGCATAGTTTACAACGTGATCCACCGATCCATCATTTACAACTTGACTGACCGATCCATCGTTTTGTGAATATAAATAATCTACCACTCTTGCATGTTATAAATCATGATTTTTAGACCATGCTTTATAACGGAGTTAACATTTGCCCCTCGAAATTTATATTTTTTCTTGTAAAAAATATATACTTCAAAATGATTGCCACAACCGATGTTAATGCGCATTGATAGATCGTCTGCACGTATTTTTTGATGGATAGGATACGAGATAATTTTGGAGGATCAGTTTTCTGGTCATTGGCTGTTCTGCTGTTGAATCGATGGTTAGAATTTTGAGTCTGAGTCAGATCTTTAAAATCAATCATTTCAATGTTTTGTGTTTGAACCTAAATCTCGACTTATTTAGGGTTTGAAAGCATGGATCCGGAAGTTATCTATGATGCTGGTTTATGCCGAAGCATTGGCTGCTTGTTTTTGAACAATTGCTTGGCCACTGAGCCTCTTTTGGACCAATTCCCATCTTTTGATGGAAATTGATAAAGATTTGTCTTTGTAAGCTCAAGCATGTTCTTTTTTAGTGATACGCCCTGCTATGTAATAAAAGATAAACATTACACGTTTTTGGTTGAATATTTTTGCTATTTACTGTCCATATCGATAACAGGTTAGTTAATCATTAAAAAGTCGACTATGGCGAATTTAATGATCTGAACTAAATGACGTAATTACTCAGGATCATTTCGTCTGATCGATTTGTCAAATATTACCCATGTATATACTACATTCTAATCTAAATTTGCGGCGATGTTTGAAACCGGGTAACCGGCACGTATCGACTGTAGAAGCATCGTCTTTTGATGACTTATGTAATCTTGTACGACGGTTCATATTTTACGAAACGTGTACCTGTTCAAATTGGAATCTCAATTTGTGTTTCTGAGGATATAGCGATTGCAACTTTTGGATTGTAAAAGAATCTTTCTTTGGTTATTCCTTGTCCTCTGGACAATTTGCTAGGAAGATGCCATTCTGTGTTAACTCACTATATTTTTAATAAATCATGCAAATTTGTCGCAAATTTTCCAAGGAAATAAAAATTCACTGATTGCCTATTAAATTGATCGTAGTAGCTTAGTTAGATTTTGAATTTTGAATTTTGAATTTTGAATTTTAATTCAGTGCCCCCGCTTGGGGAGGTCCTTGGATTTTGAGACCCCGCTAGGGGAGGAATTTGGGTTTAGTGCCCCCGCTCGGGGACGTCTTAATATTTTGTGCCCCCGCTCGGGGAGGTCTTATATTTTGTGCCCCCGATAGGGGATGTCTTATATTTTGTGCCCCCGCTAGGGTAGGTCTTGGGATTTAGTGCCCCCGCTCGGGGAGGCCTTTTTATTTTTTTCCCCACTATGGGAGGTCTTAGGATTTAGTGCCCCCGCTCGGGGAGGTCTTATATTTTGTGCCCTCGCCAGGGGAGGTCTTGGGATTTAGTACCCCCGCTCGGGGAAGCCTTTGGATTTAGTGCCCCACTAGGGGAGGTCATATATTTTGTGCCCCCGCTAGGGGAGGTATTCGCGCTTCACTTGGGAAGCGTTTTTTTGTTGTGGAGGGTTTTTCTTGATATATCATTTCAGGGGGCTAGCGCCAGTCCCTTTGTTCAACGCTTGACTTGGCAGGCTATCTTAAATTAGGAATTAGGGCCTTGGACTTCTCTCTCGGGAAAGTGCCCCTTCGATAAAAGTTACAACCCTCTTGTTTGTTTGTTGTGGCGCTTGGTCTCTATTTGAATTTTTGCGACTCTTTCCGTTCACTTTTCAAGGCGGTGCTTTTCTATTTTTGCATTTGCAGTATTTGACGCCCGAATTAGTGTTGTTGGGGTCGCCTTGCTTTGTTAGATTTAAAAGAAACAAGCGCTTGGCAGATGGCCTGCAATATAAAATCCTCTTTAAGCAAATTTTGATTTGACAAAAAATTTTGCAAGTAGAAGATTTATTTAGGCAGATATGGTCTTAGTCGAAGTGCTAATGTTCAGTATAGTGCTTGTAAAATATTACAGACTGTTATATGAAGTTCAAATACAACATAATATAAAACATGAAGTAAAGCATGAAATAAAGTTGGGGCGATGATGGTTGCTTATTATGAGCCGTTAAAGTTGGAGCACCACTACTGGTCATTAGTTTATGAATGGCCTTGCATTAACCCGTGATGGAGGTTCGTACCTTGGACCGGATTGACCATTTGATATCTCTAGCCCTTGGGGTGTTGCAGAAGGATTTGTGGCTTTTGTTTTTTTCATATATTGCTACAGTTTGTTCTTCCTAATCAACTCCTTGATTAAATTCTTCAAGTGCCGGCATTCATTAGTATCATGCCTAGGTTGATTGTGAAGGCGCTAGAATTTTCCAGAATTAGCAACTCTCTTAATGATATCCAGCGATGGTGGTTCTGGATAATGTTCTACATCCTTGGTAGCAAGGTAGATATTTTCCAAAGTATTATTCAGAGGGGTGAATTTAGCGGGTGCAAAGAAGCAAGTCTTTTTGCCATCTCAATCATATTTCCCGTCGTTTCCTCTCCTTTGACCTTTAGGATTCTTTTGATTGTATTGAGTAGCAGCATTTTTGGGAGCTTCAAGAAGTTGGTTAACATTGATAATCTGAAGAGGTATAGGATTATTGTCCACTCTCATATATTCCTCTGCTTTTTTATAGAATTTTTCAAGAGTGTTTGGTTCTTTCATTTTAATCCATCTAACAAATTCGCTCTTTTCATCTATGGCACCGATTAGAGACATAAGGTTTATGCGAGGCTCTAGATCCCTCAATTCGGACAAGGAAACATTGAATCGACTAAGAAGAGCTTCTATGGATTCCCTTGGATTCTGCTTCATTGCTGAATGTGTTATAGCATTCTTGGCTATGGTAGAATACAGGTGGAACTCTTCCTTGAACTTTTAGGTCAAGTCAGAGAATCAGTCTACGGACTTAGGTGTTAGTTTCATGAACCATAGTGATGTAGCACCTTCGAAGTATAGAGGAAAGTATAGGCATTTCATCTCGTCTGTTGCCTTTGCTGCGCTCATGTTCCACTCATACTTGAACAGAAAGTAGTTAGGATTAACAAGGCTGTTGTATGGAGGCAAAATTGGAGGAGTGAACTTCTTTGGACACTCTGTTTCTCAGATTCTCTTAGTAAACAGAGTCTTATCGGGAGAGAAATCCCATTCTCTTTCATCGCCATTGCGTGCTTGATTCTTCTTCATGATTTTTTCTAATATATCTGAGATATACTCTTCAGTGGTACGCCGCTTCGCGGGGCTGATTTTGATCTCTCTACCAAATGTTCGTCTAGGTAAGTGATCATGATTAGAAGACTTGGGCCCTTTGAGGAAGTGCCCCCTTTGCGGGACTAGTAACCCTTTGAGTATTTACCTCGGAATAATTTTTAGCTTATGGCTTCAAGTCCTCGACGTCAGCTTCGTCTTTGTCGCTCAACCAATCATTATAATCTTCCAAGTTGTTGTTGCAGTTACGATCAGAAGCGGATGAATCGTCATTTTCGTCAAGAACAACATGGATCTTTTGAGGGGCTGGATTCTGGTCGAGCATTGAGAACCGCTTCTAACATCTCCATCAAAGCCTTGGTAGAAATATCCATTCACTAGTTTATATTGGCGATAGCGGTGTCCAATTCATTCCTAGTCACAATGACTCCACCTATTTAGTTTTCTCCAACCTCAGAGAGGTTAGTAAGTGGGGTAGACTCATCGTTTGCAATATTGTCAAGTTCTCCCGTGGTTTTACTTGCAGTTTTCTTAGATTTGGCCATTATTTGGACAACGCTGTGAATTTCGGAGAGAAATCTTGGAACATCAATGCAAGTGTCTTAAATTTGAGAGAAGTGTGAACGTTGCCCCATAGTAGGCGCCAAATGTTGAAACCAAAAAATGGCCACAACCCCAAAGGTGCTCTTAGAACACTTCATCAAATGGTATGATTTGAAGTTACAGAGCAAAAAATACAAAATAAAGAGCAAAAAGTAAAGAACAAGGAATTTTTAGAGTGGTTCGGTCAATTTAGACCTACGTCAACTACGGAAGCACTATTCATTATCTTTTTGGATTTACAACAGACGTGAATTCTCTCACATCTCTCATTTCTCTCTTTAACAATGATCTTCTACTTTTTTCTCTCTTTTCACTCTAGATTTCACTTGGATTTGCGAAGGAATCGATGAGATGTTTTAATTTGTTATGGTAGTTGTGTAGATATTCAACCACTTCGACACTTAGATGATCTTCACCGGATCCATGATGATATTGTGTTGGATCTAGGCTTTGGAGAGAATTGATGGTAGTTAGAGATCCCTTAGATTGAGTTCAAGAGATTTCTAATGGAGTTTGGAGAAATTTGATCCACTTGTTGTTGAAGGAATGTAGACTAAGCTTGAGAAGCCATTAATGGAGCTTGAAGTGCTTGAGAGTGGTGGAGAAATAATTTTGGCAGCCCTACACGGTAGAAAAATTGGTCCCTTGATTGGTGGAGAAATGAGTTATTTATAAGTGTAGTTTAGGGGTGGTGGCAGAGCTATAATTATGGTGTGCAGGGTTTAGGTTGGCTTCATACTTATTTATGAAAATGCCATTGGGTGCTTTACAGTTGGCATGCATTTTGAGCCCAACCTAAAATATTAATGGAAATGCCACTGGGTTAATTTTACGATCGAGCAGGAAATGATGCTAACCCATATATTGATCTCAAGGCCCATCAGCACCTTTATTTTGATGCCGACCAGTCCTGTTGTATTTTACAGACGGACCGAATAGTTAGCTGCCGATCTGAAGCATTATAAGTGTCGCATCTTCTTAATAACCAACCCAAAGTGTTGCTGTAACATCCCGGATTTTTACCAACTTTGTTAGTCGATAAATTATTGACTTTGTCAATGAACGATTAAATTAGTTGAAGTTAATACTTGAGGAATATATAAAACTTGATCTTTTAAGACTATGAATGTGTATGTGTATGTGTATGTAAATATATGTTATATATATTAGTTTTTTATAAAAATATTTATAGATGTGTATATATGTAAGAATGGAAAGTAAGCAAGGTTGTTTACATTTTTATTTAGATTTTTAGCTTATGTAAAAATCAATATTTATGTGTAGAATATTGTATTGCTTTATATAAGGAAATAAAGGAGATAAATGAAGATTTTAAAACTTTTGGTACTTAAGCTATGTACATATATGTACAAAACATGTGTTATACCTGTGCCTATACACACATGAAATCAACTAGCATCTAAGCACTTGTTCCAAGTTACATAGTGACAACTCATGCTTGCATGTAAAAAATAAAATCGATCTAGCCGAATTGATTGAAATCAAAACACGACTGTATGAATTATACTCATGCATGTGCTGCAAGCTATTACCAACCATTTATAGCTAAGAAATCATAGCTGATACACTAGGAAATCTATTCACTTCTAATCACATATATACATGCATCCTCAAACTATAAATACTTTAAATCAAAGCATGCTGTCCAATCAATGTTTGCACATGGTTTTAGTACACTGCACCTCACTTCTACATCATCCTACATCCATGAAATCCAAAATCAGACTAAGCTAGCATAAAGAATAGGCTACATTTAAATTAGGTAGAGTAGCTAGTTTCTTAGGAACTAAGCATTTAGTTTTAACAATCCTTGCATATGTTGTACATCTTATAACCGTAGCCTTCCCGTTTTACACATCTAGGTTGTCTAGACAAAAAAAATCAATCAATCAAACTACTAGCCTTAGAAACCTGAAATGTTTTCTTTTTAAAAACTTATTCTCGCATGTACAAACTGTTGTATATTGCTGACTGCCTTTCAACATCCAGAATAACTTAGAACCTAGAGATAGCCATCACCATACAGTAGCCAATTTACACCACTTCTAAGCTATGACAACTACCTCTGTTCTGTTATTTCAATTCCTATGATTTGAAACCATACGCTATTTTAATCATATTATTTACCTATAAATATGTAACCATACCCACACATTTTCACACACAAATTCATATTGAACACTCGAACCAAACTGAGCAAGGAAATCTGTAGAGATAGAACCTGGGCAGAGCATTAGAACAAGGAATAGAGAACACATTTATTTGTGAGTAAGCTCAGTTGTTAAATCTCTGTTAAATTCTTTATCGTGGTTGTATTGAGTGTTTGCTAGTGTTTAGTTTTGTATGCATCATCCATTTACACTGCATACTGACCTGTGTTGACAATACAAATTAAGCCCCTGTATATTTAAACATAAATATAGAAAATACCCACTGATTTCTCTATTAAAATCATGACATGATGTGACGGCCTGGAATTTCGCTCGGTCCGAATCAGTCGTTAAACCGATCTAGACCGTTCGAAACCCCTGAACGTTGAGAACAGGACAAATCAGAACACAAACAGAAGAACATTTCATTTCTATTACAACAATTCCATCAGATACAAGAATATACAGAGTATAAATGAATAAATTACATTCGATAAATATCAGAGATTACAATAAACTACATAGCAGCGGAAAATAATACAAAGCTCAACTGAAGGTGATATACGGATACAGAGCTTTCCGGATATCATTCCAGCTGTAAACCAGGATCCTGTAAATATAAATCTGCAAAACCAAAACTACTAGCTGCCCGTGCGGAAAATAGGGGCACCCAGAGTTTAGGTTAAAACAATAAACTCCAGGTCAGTCATGTGACTGGTGTGAGAACTAAAACAGTTATTTAAAGCTTTACTTTAAAAGAGAGTGATTCAAGGGACCACGCCGTATAACACGGAACGGGTTTCCTCCCAAGAATACCAGTGCATAGAATAAACAACGCAATTGTTTTTCGAAAAATGAAGCTATTATAAGACCCAGGTCCTATCATACAATGCAACGCAAGCCGGGGGATAGGGTTTTCCCTTATAATAGCCAAACATGCTTGGTACGTTTAAAACAAATCATTTGATACTATAATAAGTGTATAGTGTCAAAACAGTTTCAATCATAAATATAAATCATAGGCGGCATAGCTACCATCTACTATGTCGCCATACTAGTTCTACAATTAAAGCCGAATTACTCGTATTGGAAATTGGATTCCGTCATGAGTCGAGGCAAGGGGCAAGCTCCTCTCCGCGTTCGAGACACTCTAGCAAATGCCTCAGGATTACGCACACTGGGTAACCCCTGGATCTTCAGGGCCGGTCCTCACTTACGTTAGAGGATTAGTTATGCCTGAACACACGTTTCCCGGTCCTTACAGACCTATAATCGAGGCGCCTCATCCAACAACCACAAAGGTGAAAAGTATATATATGTCAGGGCTGGTAAGTCACTGACACCACCAAAGCTAGAAAGAAACGTGCGCTCTCCCTGCAGTCCGTATCCCGTTTTTAACTCATACCGAGGTGTGAGGCTCGCGAATACACGCTATGCACAAAGCTACCACGTAGGTTATGCTTTGATCATCAACCACAAGACTTTGCTTTTCAACAGAAGCCTTGATCCATGCAACTCAGCATGCCACACAGGCAATTCATGCCATGCGATTGATATCTATCGATATATATAACCTCTAAGCTCGTACGTCTCAGAGAAGGGCGTTAAGCAAGAGAATAAATTCTCCGCCGCCAAGCAGATATATATTTAATAGAAATCAATCAACACAGAATAAAATCCAATGTCAGACACACAATCCATTTACAAGTCCGTTCTGGGTCTGAACGAAACCGGAGGCACTTTCCTCGCATATCCATCCATCTCCAAGTACGTCTGGACGACCACCAACTATTTCCATCCTCTTGGGTGTACAGCCCAATCAGGATCGTCAGTAATTACCCAAACGATGTGAAAACTTCCGGTCTTCGACCACCGTCTTCATCTTCGACTTATCGTCGAATCGGTTATTCAGAATGGGTATAAACCCGGACTTTCCGAACAACCCGCGTATATTAAAAACAAATGTTACACAAACACAACATACGCCTCATTCCAATTCATTAGTCACTAACCGCAAATTAGCAAGAGAACAATTTCCCAAACATTAACCCCGAAGGCCGAAACCAACATCAGATCAATACCCAGGAAACCATTCTTCTTAGCCAACCTACAGCTAGTTTCTAAATTTCACATTCTTAGGGAAATGTTCCCATTAATTTTATCCAAGATAAATTCTTTAAAATTTATCCTGAAATCTTCCTTTGGATGTCTTTTAAAACCAAATTATGGTTTTTCCAACTAGTCGAGATTAGCGAACCGTAACGAAGTAATTATTTATTTATTTCCCAATCCCAACCTATTCATCCCATGAAGCAAAACTGGTAATACTCCATATCTAACACCGTGGTGTTATCGGTAAAATCAATTACCATTTCACGTTCAAATCTAATTAAAGATTTAACTATCGCTTTGGAGCAAAACTGGTAATACTCCATTCTGGTTCCTTTTCTAAATTTGATAATTTAGATTATAGATTCGCATTTCAATCTAATATCAGATTCGTTAGAACTCCTTTTACTAGGTTAAAGAACTAGGTGTTATTTAAAACACAGTTCACGACAAACCCAAATCACATTCTATTTGTTATCGGGTTAAAGAACCAGTGTTATTTAAAACACTGTTCACGATAAACCCATTTCAAATTTAATCAAATATATTAGAAATTCGATTATTTTAAAACCCCTTTTTAAATCTAATTCATTTATTTAAAAATAATTGGGTTTTAAATTTAGTTCAAAACTAGTTCATTTCGATAAAAACTCGTTTTTATCTTTTCAAATATGGAGTTTTTCACCCCAATTTTTCCCAAATCATTTCTTATGATTTTATACAAATTATTACTATTTTTAATAATTTTATCAAGGCCCGTACAGTCGATTTCCAACAATGGCCATCGAACTGCACTTACAACGACCTTTTTCGAATTTGATTTGGACGTATCTCCAAATCCAACCGTTAGATTTTGAATTTCTAATATTCGTTAGAAAGCTCTTTTCGATACGAACCCAACGGTTCTGGTTTTAGGAGAATCCGACGGTCGGATCTCCCGTAATGTCCATTTGAAATAAATGGTCGAAATTTACGAACTGCCGCGGCGCGGCGCGTTCTATTCAGGCCATTCTATTATATATATAATATATATAATATATATTTCGTCGATTTCTATTTAAAACGAATTATATAAATAGTTTTGAATTCGTTTCAAAAACATTTTCAACTTCCATTTCATTTCAAATCAAAATTGAATTCTCTTTTACAAATTCGTTTTAAAATTCATTTCTATTCAATTCAAATTTCAATTCAATTTGAATTCATTTTAATTCTCTTTCAATTTAATTTGAATTCGGTTTCAATTCAATTCAAATTCGTTATCTATTCAATTCAATTCGAAATCATTATCTATTCAATTCATTTCGAAATCGTTATATATTCAATTCATTTCGAAATCGTTATATATTCAATTCATTTCGAAGTCGTTATATATTCAATTCATTTCGAAATCGTTATATATTCAATTCATTTCGAAATCGTTATATATTCAATTCATTTCGAAATCGTTATATATTCAATTCATTTCGAAATCGTTATATATTCAATTCATTTCGAAATCGTTATATATTCAATTCATTTCGAAATCGTTATATATTCAATTCATTTCGAAATCGTTATATATTCAATTCATTTCGAAATCGTTATATATTCAATTCATTTCGAAGTCGTTATATATTCAATTCATTTCGAAATCGTTATATATTCAATTCATTTCGAAATCGTTATATATTCAATTCATTTCGAAATACTTGATTTCGAAATCACTTTTCAATATTCATTTTAAAATGAATAAAATCGATATAAATATCGTTCACGTCAAAATGGCGCATCACTAATCAACACGGCTTTATATATTCTATTTCAAATATTTCTTTTTCAAAATAGTTTGTTATTATCAAAATATTTTGTTCAACACATGACCAATCTCAATGGATGAGTACTGTCAACACAAGAACCTTTATTTTATATTGATAAAGATATAAATTTTATTATAAAAATATTTCGTTCAACACATGACTAATATCAACGGATGAATATAGTCAACACATGAACCGTTATTTTATATTGATAAAGATATAAATTTTATTATAAAAATATTTCGTTCAACACATGACTAATATCAACGGATGAATATAGTCAACACATGAACCGTTATTTTATATTGATAAAGATATAAATTTTATTATAAAAATATTTCGTTCAACACATGACTAATATCAACGGATGAATATAGTCAACACATGAACCGTTATTTTATAATATTCTTTATTTTTCAAATTGGAATGAGGCCCAATCAATTACCATATAATATTAATTATATGGATTTTCATACACACATGTATATAATAGCATTGAAAAATAATCAACCATCAACCAAAGTGCACTACACTGTATAAGCATCAAATATGGATATCTAACGCTTATAACAGCTTGTCAATCAATCGATCGACATATTTAATTAATCAGGATGAGTGAACTTCAAATTTCATCCCAACACCCGTGTGGGGTTTCAAACAATCAAACCCAGATTTTATTTGTGCAGTTGGGCGATGTGTAAAATTTATCGACCCAATCAATGTCAGTCAAATAGGTGTGCATAAACAAACCGTCTGGTTTGTAAATGAATATTTATTTATTCACATTCACGTTAAAAATTATATTTTTAACGACAAAACATTTTATTCCAACATATGAATTTCTATTCAGTTCATTTACAAAATAAAAATGATATTTTTATTTTTCTAACATATTTTAGAAAATTTCGGCGGCATAACGGCACTATACTAGAAACGGGACGAGGCCTAGCCTTATCCCCGGTCTAGTGAAGGCCCACGCCATTCACACATCAATCAAATCAATTTCATTTCACCAAACAATTTCCATTCAATCAAATATTCTAACTAACTACTCAACTAAACAAACAAGTCCATGGTCTGTGGACGGGTGTCGGGTGCTACTAAACACCGTCTGCATCCTAGTATATATATATAACTAGAAAAAAAATTTAAGAGTGAGAAGTTCTCACATATAGCTATCCTAGCTCCACGGCACTCCATTGATAGAAATCTTCATCGCTATCGCCTTTTGTCACTTTCACCGCCCGTAGCCACTACATATATATAAAAACCACACATTTTTATACTTTGATGTTCAATATATAAAAATCACATTTTTACTTTGATGTTCAATATATAAAAATCAAATTTTTACTTTGATGTTCAATATATAAAAATCACATTTTTACTTTGATGTTCAATATATAAAAATCACATTTTTACTTTGATGTTCAATATATAAAAATCACATTTTTACTTTGATGTTCAATATATAAAAATCACATTTTTACTTTGATGTTCAATATATAAAAATCACATTTTTACTTTGATGTTCAATATATAAAAATCGAATTTTTACTTCAAAGTTCAATATATAAAAATCGAATTTTTACTTCAAAGTTCAATATATAAAAATCGAATTTTTACTTCAAAGTTCAATATATAAAAATCGAATTTTTACTTCAAAGTTCAATATATAAAAATCGAATTTTTACTTCCTAATAAAAATTCCGTCTCTTCCAATTTGAAGATCAAATCTTTTCCTATTTAAAGTCAGTTTTAAATCTTTTCCATAATCAGGTTTTTATTCTTTTAAAATTCAGTTTGGAAATCTTTAAAAAAAACAGTTTTAAAATCATTTTTAAAATCAGTTTTAAAATCTTATCTTTCAAATAAAATAAAATAAAATCAAAACTTTTCTATTTGTTAAAATCAAATCTTTTATATTTTAAAAAAAATCGATCTTTATAAATCTAGTTCCTATATAAAATTCATAGCTTTATAAAATTAAAAACTATATATTTTATATAATTAAGACCTACATCTTCATATCATTAAATAAATAAAAACCGAAATAAAATGCTTACATTGGTTTCAGCGAAGGGGAGGGGGTGCTGTGCTCGGCGTCGGAGCTTGGTGGAGGATCGGAGGAGGTGTGGTTGTGGGTGCGGTGGCGGATTTGGGGATTGGGGGTCGCGGTTTCGGGGCTTTTCGTGGGCGTCGATCTCTAGAAGAGGGGAGCGGAGTAGGCGGGCGTCGGCGGCGGGTGGGGGGGGGGGGGGACTGCGGTGGCGCGGATCGCTATTGGCGATGGCGTACGATGGGGCGACGGGTTTGGGTGGAGCGATTTAGGGTTCTTTGGTTTTTTTTTTTTTGTCCAGATCGAACGAGATAGAGAAGTGAGGGAGAGTCAACGCCCAATATATATATATATTTTTAATTATTTTATTTTCCACCAAAAAGTAACTTTTTATTTCGAACTCAAAACAAAACCCTCTGCCTATCGTCCCTAGCTAATTACCCCCATTCCGAACACAATGGGATATGTATCATAGGCTGATTCGATCGTTTGAATCAGTTTCCGTTGAATTTACATTTAAATCCTTATATTGAATTTTAAACGTACATTTCAAATTACCGGGGTCACATACTAACTCTAAAAATTCTCGAAAAATATTTTCTAGCTTCGTATTGACGATACGGTCCTAACAAAACTAGTTTCGTCGAATTCTGAGACCGTTAGAAAAATGGCCAATTTCCAGTCGATTAAATTCAACTGAAATGGTCAAAACGCGTCTTCCTTTGCCACGCTCACATATTGAATCGAAAAATTATGAAATTTGAAATCTAGCAATAACTTGACACTGCGGACCCAACAAAACTGGTTTCGTCGAAATCCGAGGTCATTTGCAAAATGTCCATTTTTAAGGGCCTGAATTCCATAGCGACTATTCAGAATTTTCAACTGGACATATCTTTTGATTCCCGCTATGAAATCTTGATTTTTCGGATCCGTTGGAAAGATATTATCAATTAGATCCTAATGTTTTTGGTTTCACTAAAATCCGGATTGTTTTGCACCCGGTACATTCAATTGAAGTTTGAAATCGAATTATCGAACTACCGCGCCATTTTCAATTCTATTTATAATTATATATAATTATTTATATATTCTAACGACGACGTATATAATATATATGTCGAATTATATTCAAAATAACTTTTCTCGTCGATATTATTTAAAATAATCTATTTTAAATAATCAAAATTCGCTAAAATCGCCAAAATAAAAAATTTTAAACTGGCCCAGATTTTCGGGTTATTACAATCTCCCCCACTTAAAACTTTTCGTCCCCGAAAAGGAATAAAGTCGAAAGTGGTTTGATTAATAAGCTCTACATTCGATCTGGCTTCCATTCTCCAACTCTTTAGTTTCTGAGAATTTTCAAAATTTCAAAAATTTGGCTAACTCCCTAAATTTTCGAAAAATTTCGCCATAACCTCCCCTGCACCGGGAGCATCGGGGAATTTCAAATAGCTTCCCCGGTCCTTCAGATCTCAAAAAGAAAAAGAAAAAGCCAAGCGGCTAGCCAATAGGCTCACAAAATCATCATCACCCAAACAAAACAGGAAATTATGTAGTAAACATGTACCTATTTGTCGGGCAAACAAATTTTATTCTTCGGCTCTAGCCTCCTTGCTATGACCTGTTCAATGATATATATGTATATGCAAGCAAATGCGACCAATTTTCCATATAATTCAATATTTGG
Organism: Allium sativum; assembly: GCA_030737875.1. Lineage (NCBI taxonomy): Eukaryota > Viridiplantae > Streptophyta > Magnoliopsida > Asparagales > Amaryllidaceae > Allium > Allium sativum. The sequence goes on from CM060909.1 coordinate 1,003,707,599, forward strand.
TTCAATTAGGCATAAATGGTTCAAAATTAGCAAACAATTAAACAAACAACCCAAACATCAATCAATTAGTGGATTAACGTTTCAAATTCATAAATTTGATATATATACAAAAACTCATGTTTTGGTGCCAATTCACAACAATGTGTTCTAACTATATAAGTTTTGGTTCTCACACCAGTCTAATGGAAATATATAGATAATCACACCTTCGTCACTCGAACATGAATACTAATGACAACTAGTCAATCATCAGAATCATCTTCGGGCCACTAGAGTTTGATTCTATATCTATCCAATATATTAAAACTTCGAATATACGTTCATGACGCGTATATACAAAACCTTTATATAGTGGATTGTCCATATTCAAATTAATTAAATATTCAAATACGTATAAAATGGTTTAAATTTACAAAACAAAATTGTTTTCATTTGAAAAATATACTCTTCACACTCGTTCTAGGATACTACTGATCCTATCTCTAACGAGTCATTCTAATTGGATATTACTAATCCAATATCTGATGAATTCTTTCGTATGGTTCTAATATGTCTTGTTCTCGAGCTCTGTAAACCAAAGCTCTGATACCAAATGTGACGGCCTGGAATTTCGCTCGGTCCGAATCAGTCGTTAAACCGATCTAGACCGTTCGAAACCCCTGAACGTTGAGAACAGGACAAATCAGAACACAAACAGAAGAACATTTCATTGCTATTACAACAATTCCATCAGATACAAGAATATACAGAGTATAAATGAATAAATTACATTCGATAAATATCAGAGATTACAATAAACTACATAGCAGCGGAAAATAATACAAAGCTCAACTGAAGGTGATATACGGATACAGAGCTTTCTGGATATCATTCCAGCTGTAAACCAGGATCCTGTAAATATAAATCTGCAAAACCAAAACTACTAGCTGCCCGTGCGGAAAATAGGGGCACCCAGAGTTTAGGTTAAAACAATAAACTCCAGGTCAGTCATGTGACTGGTGTGAGAACTAAAACAGTTATTTAAAGCTTTACTTTAAAAGAGAGTGATTCAAGGGACCACGCCGTATAACACGGAACGGGTTTCCTCCCAAGAATACCAGTGCATAGAATAAACAACGCAATGCTTTTTCGAAAAATGAAGCTATTATAAGACCCAGGTCCTATCATACAATGCAACGCAAGCCGGGGGATAGGGTTTTCCCTTATAATAGCCAAACATGCTTGGTACGTTTAAAACAAATCATTTGATACTATAATAAGTGTATAGTGTCAAAACAGTTTCAATCATAAATATAAATCATAGGCGGCATAGCTACCATCTACTATGTCGCCATACTAGTTCTACAATTAAAGCCGAATTACTCGTATTGGAAATTGGATTCCGTCATGAGTCGAGGCAAGGGGCAAGCTCCTCTCCGCGTTCGAGACACTCTAGCAAATGCCTCAGGATTACGCACACTGGGTAACCCCTGGATCTTCAGGGCCGGTCCTCACTTACGTTAGAGGATTAGTTATGCCTGAACACACGTTTCCCGGTCCTTACAGACCTATAATCGAGGCGCCTCATCCAACAACCACAAAGGTGAAAAGTATATATATGTCAGGGCTGGTAAGTCACTGACACCACCAAAGCTAGAAAGAAACGTGCGCTCTCCCTGCAGTCCGTATCCCGTTTTTAACTCATACCGAGGTGTGAGGCTCGCGAATACACGCTATACACAAAGCTACCACGTAGGTTATGCTTTGATCATCAACCACAAGACTTTGCTTTTCAACAGAAGCCTTGATCCATGCAACTCAGCATGCCACACAGGCAATTCATGCCATGCGATTGATATCTATCGATATATAACCTCTAAGCTCGTACGTCTCAGAGAAGGGCGTTAAGCAAGAGAATAAATTCTCCGCCGCCAAGCAGATATATATTTAATAGAAATCAATCAACACAGAATAAAATCCAATGTCAGACACACAATCCATTTACAAGTCCGTTCTGGGTCTGAACGAAACCGGAGGCACTTTCCTCGCATATCCATCCATCTCCAAGTACGTCTGGACGACCACCAACTATTTCCATCCTCTTGGGTGTACAGCCCAATCAGGATCGTCAGTAATTACCCAAACGATGTGAAAACTTCCGGTCTTCGACCACCGTCTTCATCTTCGACTTATCGTCGAATCGGTTATTCAGAATGGGTATAAACCCGGACTTTCCGAACAACCCGCGTATATTAAAAACAAATGTTACACAAACACAACATACGCCTCATTCCAATTCATTAGTCACTAACCGCAAATTAGCAAGAGAACAATTTCCCAAACATTAACCCCGAAGGCCGAAACCAACATCAGATCAATACCCAGGAAACCATTCTTCTTAGCCAACCTACAACTAGTTTCTAAATTTCACATTCTTAGGGAAATGTTCCCATTAATTTTATCCAAGATAAATTCTTTAAAATTTATCCTGAAATCTTCCTTTGGATGTCTTTTAAAACCAAATTATGGTTTTTCCAACTAGTCGAGATTAGCGAACCGTAACGAAGTAATTATTTATTTATTTCCCAATCCCAACCTATTCATCCCATGAAGCAAAACTGGTAATACTCCATATCTAACACCGTGGTGTTATCGGTAAAATCAATTACCATTTCACGTTCAAATCTAATTAAAGATTTAACTATCGCTTTGGAGCAAAACTGGTAATACTCCATTCTGGTTCCTTTTCTAAATTTGATAATTTAGATTATAGATTCGCATTTCAATCTAATTGCAGATTCCTTAGAACTCCTTTTACTGGGTTTAAGAACTAGGTGTTATTTAAAACACAGTTCACGACAAACCCAAATCACATTCTATTTGTTATCGGGTTAAAGAACCAGTGTTATTTAAAACACTGTTCACGATAAACCCATTTCAAATTTAATCAAATATATTAGAAATTCGATTATTTTAAAACCCCTTTTTAAATCTAATTCATTTATTTAAAAATAATTGGGTTTTAAATTTAGTTCAAAACTAGTTCATTTCGATAAAAACTCGTTTTTATCTTTTCAAATATGGAGTTTTTCACCCCAATTTTTCCCAAATCATTTCTTATGATTTTATACAAATTATTACTATTTTTAATAATTTTATCAAGGCCCGTACAGTCGATTTCCAACAATGGCCATCGAACTGCACTTACAGCGACCTTTTTCGAATTTGATTTGGACGTATCTCCAAATCCAACCGTTAGATTTTGAATTTCAAATATTCGTTAGAAAGCTCTTTTCGATACGAACCCAACGGTTCTGGTTTTAGGAGAATCCGACGGTCGGATCTCCCGTAATGTCCGTTTGAAATAAATGGTCGAAATTTACGAACTGCCGTGGCGCGACGCGTTCTATTCAGGCCATTCTATTATATATATAATATATATAATATATATTTCGTCGATTTCTATTTAAAACGAATTATATAAATAGTTTTGAATTCGTTTCAAAAACATTTTCAACTTCCATTTCATTTCAAATCAAAATTGAATTCTCTTTTACAAATTCGTTTTAAAATTCATTTCTATTCAATTCAAATTTCAATTCAATTTGAATTCATTTTAATTCTCTTTCAATTTAATTTGAATTCGGTTTCAATTCAATTCAAATTCGTTATCTATTCAATTCAATTCGAAATCATTATCTATTCAATTCATTTCGAAATCGTTATATATTCAATTCATTTCGAAATCGTTATATATTCAATTCATTTCGAAGTCGTTATATATTCAATTCATTTCGAAATCGTTATATATTCAATTCATTTCGAAATCGTTATATATTCAATTCATTTCGAAATCGTTATATATTCAATTCATTTCGAAATCGTTATATATTCAATTCATTTCGAAATCGTTATATATTCAATTCATTTCGAAATCGTTATATATTCAATTCATTTCGAAATCGTTATATATTCAATTCATTTCGAAATCGTTATATATTCAATTCATTTCGAAATCGTTATATATTCAATTCATTTCGAAATACTTGATTTCGAAATCACTTTTCAATATTCATTTTAAAATGAATAAAATCGATATAAATATCGTTCACGTCAAAATGGCGCATCACTAATCAACACGGCTTTATATATTCTATTTCAAATATTTCTTTTTCAAAATAGTTTGTTATTATCAAAATATTTTGTTCAACACATGACCAATCTCAATGGATGAGTACTGTCAACACATGAACCTTTATTTTATATTGATAAAGATATAAATTTTATTATAAAAATATTTCGTTCAACACATGACTAATATCAACGGATGAATATAGTCAACACATGAACCGTTATTTTATATTGATAAAGATATAAATTTTATTATAAAAATATTTCGTTCAACACATGACTAATATCAACGGATGAATATAGTCAACACATGAACCGTTATTTTATATTGATAAAGATATAAATTTTATTATAAAAATATTTCGTTCAACACATGACTAATATCAACGAATGAATATAGTCAACACATGAACCGTTATAAAAATAATATTCTTTATTTTTCAAATTGGAATGAGGCCCAATCAATTACCATATAATATTAATTATATGGATTTTCATACACACATGTATATAATAGCATTGAAAAATAATCAACCATCAACCAAAGTGCACTACACTGTATAAGCATCAAATATGGATATCTAACGCTTATAACAGCCTGTCAATCAATCGATCGACATATTTAATTAATCAGGATGAGTGAACTTCAAATTTCATCCCAACACCCGTGTGGGGTTTCAAACAATCAAACCCAGATTTTATTTGTGCAGTTGGGCGATGTGTAAAATTTATCGACCCAATCAATGCCAGTCAAATAGGTGTGCATAAACAAACCGTCTGGTTTGTAAATGAATATTTATTTATTCACATTCACGTTAAAAATTATATTTTTAACGACAAAACATTTTATTCCAACATATGAATTTCTATTCAGTTCATTTACAAAATAAAAATGATATTTTTATTTTTCTAACATATTTTAGAAAATTTCGGCGGCATAACGGCACTATACTAGAAACGGGACGAGGCCTAGCCTTATCCCCGGTCTAGTGAAGGCCCACGCCATTCACACATCAATCAAATCAATTTCATTTCACCAAACAATTTCCATTCAATCAAATATTCTAACTAACTACTCAACCAAACAAACAAGTCCATGGTCTGTGGACGGGTGTCGGGTGCTACTAAACACCGTCTGCATCCTAGTATATATATATAACTAGAAAAAAATTTAAGAGTGAGAAGTTCTCACATATAGCTATCCTAGCTCCACGGCACTCCATTGATAGAAATCTTCATCGCTATCGCCTTTTGTCACTTTCACCGCCCGTAGCCACTACATATATATAAAAACCACACATTTTTATACTTTGATGTTCAATATATAAAAATCACATTTTTACTTTGATGTTCAATATATAAAAATCACATTTTTACTTTGAAGTTCAATATATAAAAATCACATTTTTACTTTGATGTTCAATATATAAAAATCACATTTTTACTTTGATGTTCAATATATAAAAATCACATTTTTACTTTGATGTTCAATATATAAAAATCACATTTTTACTTTGATGTTCAATATATAAAAATCGAATTTTTACTTCAAAGTTCAATATATAAAAATCGAATTTTTACTTCAAAGTTCAATATATAAAAATCGAATTTTTACTTCAAAGTTCAATATATAAAAATCAAATTTTTACTTCAAAGTTCAATATATAAAAATCGAATTTTTACTTCCTAATAAAAATTCCGTCTCTTCCAATTTGAAGATCTAATCTTTTCCTATTTAAAGTCAGTTTTAAATCTTTTCCATAATCAGGTTTTTATTCTTTTAAAATTCAGTTTGGAAATCTTAAAAAAAAAACAGTTTTAAAATCATTTTTAAAATCAGTTTTAAAATCTTATCTTTCAAATAAAATAAAAAAAAATCAAAACTTTTCTATTTGTTAAAATCAAATCTTTTATATTTTAAAAAAAATCGATCTTTATAAATCTAGTTCCTATATAAAATTCATAGCTTTATAAAATTAAAAACTATATATTTTATATAATTAAGACCTACATCTTCATATCATTAAATAAATAAAAACCGAAATAAAATGCTTACATTGGTTTCAGCGAAGGGGAGGGGGTGCTGTGCTCGGCGTCGGAGCTTGGTGAAGGATCGGAGGAGGTGTGGTTGTGGGTGCGGTTGCGGATTTGGGGATTGGGGGTCGCGGTTTCGGGGCTTTTCGTGGGCGTCGATCTCTAGAAGAGGGGAGCGGAGTAGGCGGGCGTCGGCGGCGGCGGGGGGGGGGGGGGGGGGGAACTGCGGTGGCGCGGATCGCTATTGGCGATGGCGTACGATGGGGCGACGGGTTTGGGTGGAGCGATTTAGGGTTCTTTGGTTTTTTTTTTATTTTGTCCAGATCGAACGAGATAGAGAAGTGAGGGAGAGTCAACGCCCAATATATATATATATATATTTTTTTAATTATTTTATTTTCCACCAAAAAGTAACTTTTTATTTCGAACTCAAAACAAAACCCTCTGCCTATCGTCCCTAGCTAATTACCCCCATTCCGAACACAATGGGATATGTATCATAGGCTGATTCGATCGTTTGAATCAGTTTCCGTTGAATTTACATTTAAATCCTTATATTGAATTTTAAACGTACATTTCAAATTACCGGGGTCACATACTAACTCTAAAAATTCTCGAAAAATATTTTCTAGCTTCGTATTGACGATACGGTCCTAACAAAACTAGTTTCGTCGAATTCTGAGACCGTTAGAAAAATGGCCAATTTCCAGTCGATTAAATCCAACTGAAATGGTCAAAACGCATCTTCCTTTGCCACGCTCACATATTGAATCGAAAAATTATGAAATTTTAAATCTAGCAATAACTTGACACTGCGGACCCAACAAAACTGGTTTCGTCGAAATCCGAGGTCATTTGCAAAATGTCCATTTTAAGGGCTTGAATTCCATAGCGACTATTCAGAATTTTCAACTGGACATATCTTTTGATTCCCGCTATGAAATCTTGATTTTTCGGATCCGTTGGAAAGATATTATCAATTAGATCCTAATGTTTTTGGTTTCACTAAAATCCGGATTGTTTTGCACCCGGTACATTCAATTGAAGTTTGAAATCGAATTATCGAACTACCGCGCCATTTTCAATTCTATTTATAATTATATATAATTATTTATATATTCTAACGACGACGTATATAATATATATGTCGAATTATATTCAAAATAACTTTTCTCGTCGATATTATTTAAAATAATCTATTTTAAATAATCAAAATTCGCTAAAATCGCCAAAATAAAAAATTTTAAACTGGCCCAGATTTTCGGGTTATTACACATGATCATATGCTAAACATTGATACTCATGCATATATGTTTGCACTAGTATATGTATCGGTTAAACATATTTCAGAAACAAACATTTAGAACTAACCCTGTGACTTCTTGTGTTGATTAGCTGTTGTGTACTGATAAACATAAAATCTGTCAAACATTTAAAATCAATTACCTATATTCTAGTGGGTTATAGATGTTGTTAACTGAGTGAGTGATGGTTGTCAAGGTCTAAGATATTTGTTAAAAATAATCTCATTTGTTAATAAATCATATGCATGGTATTATGTGACATATACAGTAAAAATGGTTATCATACAATAATTTCAACTAGTTTAATTTCAGATTTCAGGTATAAAAATGTTTTCGTACTTCAAAATATGAATTTAGGAAGTGAAACCTAGATTTTTAGTATTAAGAGTGAATAGATTTCTTGAGTTGATCAATAAACTAATTTAGGCAAATTTCCGGCAGTCGCGGCGACTAGAGGCCAAGGTGATGGTGTGGAAGGTGCTTCCGGAAGTGGTGATCTAAGGAAAGTTTCTTCTAGGATTTTAAATTATTATTTTGAGAGATAGTAATGGAAATAGGTCCTTAGAGGCTGTTTTAAAGCCTCTGTTCATTGTCGAACTGCGCCGATGACATAGGGAGGTAGAAGACCAGATCTGGGGGTTTGGAAGGGAGTGACATAAGCTTCGTATAGCCAAAGTTAGATGGAGTTCGATGAGCAGTAGAGGCAAGGCGAGCACAAACAGTAGAGGTGTGGTTTTTGTTGGATTTCGGATAAATAGTAAAAATCCAATCAAGAGCATTGGAGATGGGAGTGGGTGCGTGACTGGACTCGGGGGATGATGAGTGACGTGCGGTGAGGGTCAAGGCAGCACGACAGTCAACGGTATGACTGTGTATGTGCAAACATGCATGGGAGTGTATCCGAGTAAGGAAGGAAAGAAAAGAAGGGGATTAAGGCAACAGAAAAGGAGAAAGATAACAGCTGGCCGAAGTGTTTACAACACAATGATGCAGGGCTCGACAAATGATCAGGGATCGATAAGAAGTTAACCAAGCTAGAAGAAAGAAGAAGATGGAATCAAAAATAGGAGCAAGGAGAGGAAGTGGGAGTGCTAAATTATTTTCTATTACTGTGTTGGACTGTGTACCTTGGATCAAAGAATCCAAGCATCAAATTGTGCTCAATATAAGCACACGAAAGGGTTCCTAGACTCACATCTGAGTTGAAAGAAGAAAACAAGAAGAAAAGTAGAAACAAGAGAAGTTAAAGGTTCATATATGCACATTTTGAAATGCATATGCATAAACTAAGAAACAAAACATATTTTTACAAAATGTTTCTGGTAATAACTACTAGTGAAATAAGTTATGCGCTGAGGATTGGCCTGGTAAATTACTCTTTCAAAATGTATAGTTTTTGCAGCAGTTTGCCTAAGGTAAAACATGGGGTTCAGTATAGTTCTCCACTGTAAAATACAATTACAGAAATATAACACCATTACCATAATAAGAAGTATTCACACTTTAATACATGACTGCTGCGCCTTTACGAATTTATCAATCATCCGCGACTCCTCGCTCCTGCGGACATTCATTTATCTGAAACAGAAAGTAATTTCTATTTTAATATAAGCAACATGAAAGCAAGAAGAAGAATGACATGGGGGTAGAAGAAGCTAGGTATATGATTGGGCTTGGTCACTGTGATCGGGATACATGAATCAAACAGCTCGTATGACGTACATGGGGTTGTTAGCACTGGAAAGAATGGAGAGTCGGAGCAACAGTGGGTGATCGAAACTGTTTTCTGGAGCAATTGTAAGACGCATAGTGACAAGCCAGGAGGAAATGTAGAGAAGAAAGAAAGGGGTTGTGGGCATGTGATAGGATAATGGGAAAAATGGGTTTCTAGGAAATTAAAAAAATATTAAAAGGGAAGAAGGGGGACGTTTGGGCCAGAGGGAAACCATAATAGGCTGTAGAGAAGTAAATAAAAAAATAATGAGGAAGGAAAGGAAAAGTGAAATAAAGAAATAATTAAAGTATAAAAGGAGAAGAAATTAAGATTATGGTAGTATAAATAAAAGGAAATGTTTTATAACTTAATGTTTTATAAATAATAACAATACAATTTACAAAAAAGGGAAATTATCGTATTTGGAATAACAAATGGGATAGTAAAAAGAAGTCATCAATAATAGATATGAAGTCAAAAGTCATCTATGATGTATTAATCCAAGTAGTAATAAATTTAAGTAGGAATTTAATTATTCATTTTGAATAATTTAAATAACTAAAAGGAGATATTAATCAAATCAAACTCAAGGTCGAGAAAGTAGTTGTAGTCTAAGGTGTTCAAATCAATGATATGTCAGGATATGAGGAGATGGCTGATTATCAAAGATACGACATGATAGTGAACCCAATTAGTTATTTTAAAAATCAAATCATATATATATAATTATGTAGTTATATATATTAGGAAAAAAAAAATGAATCAAATAAAAAGATAATTTACAAAGTGCGACCAAGGTATAAAATGCATATAATTGTGGTATAAATAAGCTAACATTTTTGAAAGAAGTACCGTGTGCGAAGCACACGCTTTAGTTGTTCATTTATAATAGACCGTCAAATATCTAGATTTTTACCAACATAGAGAAATGCTATTCAAGGCTTATAAATTAGAGAGTATATAAAATGAATTATATGTAATCCAGTTCATTTTAAGCTGATAACTATTTCTTTAAAGAAATGTTTGAGATCAAATAAAATATTGAAGTCAGTTTCCTTAAGTATTGATTAACCGTAAAAGACATTGCGCTAATCATTTCGAAGATTCCGGAATTAATATTCCACTTTGATTTGATTTATACACCATTGAAGTAAATTGAAGACGGAGATATGCAAGGACTATTTTGTTTTACAGAATAGTGCCTTCAGTTTGTCTAGTCCTAGGACAACTTGTATGGTCGGGTGTCTTACAATGTATATCTATCAGATCTTACACATCAAAACTTTTTTGAAGTATATTTTGTTGGTAGCGGAGGAATTCGTTTCTCTTAGCTTTATGCCCATAACGTATTTGGAAAAATAAATTGTGTGTTCTGACAGAAATGACGACGTGTCATCCAAAGTAATTAAATAAGTGATCTATCAAAAAGAACGAAATTGACCTCAAGCTTCACAACCGGAAAATGACAAAAATCGGGCAGGCAGCATGGCTATGTGGGTCGCTCCCATTAGGGTGTATTGTCACCATCTAGAGAATATTCACTTTGTTACTTCTTTCGCTTCTGTATCCTCGAATAATGATTATGCGGCCCAACCGTCGGTGACAATATATTCGATACACTCAAGAGAAATGAGTTGTCGGTCATGTGTGGGCCAGGTTGCAAGAGGTTCTTGTTGAACCCAGTGTATTCCTCTCTAGAGATACACTATCGAAAGGTGGTTCCGTACCTTGTCATAGTTGGAAATACATTATCCATAAGCGCCAAGCGGTTTTGTTTGTATACTGTATAGTGGAATGTGAGATGCAAGCATTCTTCTAGATTCTAAATTATTTGTGGAAAAACCTTAGACACTATGATAATATCTTATTTAAAGTATACAAAATGTTTTGTTCTCATAAGGTAATATTCCGTTCCGTACTTACGGCGTGGTCTTATGAGATATGTTTTATTTCTTAACTTGTTTTAAATCATTTACTTACACCAGTCCCCTGACTGACCCAGAGTTTATTTTTCTGTGTTTTCCCTAAACTCTTGGGTACTCATAACACTTGTTATGAGTAAACAAGTGAACCAGGTGTTTATTAAATTTTGGAATAACTGGATGAGATGGTTTCTACATGGTGGTCTATATTATACCTATGAAGTCTTCAAACTAGTCTGTCAACAACCTCTATGTATAATTATGAAGTGTGCAGCTTATGATGGGCATATATCCATGTATCTGATGTACTGTACTATGATGTATTATGACTCTGATGTATAATATTATGTGATATTATATTTTGTTTAAATTCCGCTATGAGATTCTGATGTTTTTCTTTAGTTCTATCTTTTATCTATTCTTATTCTTAAATAATGGCACGAATTCCGAGGTGTTCGAAAGTCGGGTCATTACAGTTGGTATTAGAGCTTAGGTTACTGAATACCTAGGCTTTGGGTGAGTATTGAGAGAGCGCATTTGTAATTTTATATTATTTTATATGTATATATATATAGGGGGATCAACTTGAGTTATATACAAAATAAGACGAATTAAGATTGGATTCAAACCAGATTTTGGAATTTAAAATCCTGGGTATTGGAAAAAAATATTTTTCTGGATAAATATAAAGTAATATAGTATTACATTGAAAAAACTGGATAAAACCATTTTTGAATGGATTTTAAAAGTGATAAAGCACTGAACTCACTTCAGTCGCTGGAAAATGATTCTGATGATGACTACAGCATCATCAGTATTCATTTTCGAGTTTCTAAATGATGAATTGCTACCTTAAAAAATTTCTAATAGAAAGTTGTTTGAGAGAAAACAAGTGGTTTGAAAATTCAAATGTTTTGAATTTGAGACAATTATAAATATATGTATATATTTGTGCGATTTCTTAAGAATTTGAAATAAAACCCCAGGACTTTGAGTTCTAGAAATAATTTTTTACTTAAGCAAGCTAAATAGAAGAAGTTCTGGAAGGTACTCCATCTTTTTAAATAAAAAGGAATTAAATTTATTCGGCTCAGTCTAAGAATTGGCTGAATAAAGTTGAATTAAATTAGAATAATATCTAATCGTATTAATGGAGTTAAAATTATAAATTGAATTAAAATTTGATATTTCCAGACTTAATTGGATGTGAACTCATGGAAACTGAACAAGTTGATTTTGCTGAAATAAACCATATTTCTAATGGATTTAAGAATTAATTAGTTAAGGGAGACTGTGAATGAAACTTAACATGGTTAAATGAATTAGCCTGATGAGATAAATATGGATGCGAGTTTAAAAAGAGAATTTGATTCGAATCGATGAAGTAAATAAGATTTGGAATTTATTTTCCAAATAAAAAAGGATATTTTTAAGGTAATACCCAAAATTGGAACCTAACTATAAATTGGCTGAGTTGAATGATTTTCTGGGTATCGATCTGATGTTGATTTCGGTCTTCGGGGTTGATACTTAGAAGGTTATTCGCGTGCCGATTTATGGTCAAGACAGATGGATGTTGAGGGATAGTAACGCAGAGATGGAAATGTTTTCAAATGACATTGATAGGTATTTCTAGTTATAGAAATGACTGTGATTAATAATAAATTGATGACGTGTGTTATTTATTTGTATAAGTCTATAACTCTAATTATAACTAAAATCTACTCGTTAAGCTTTAATTTCGGGGATAAAATTCTTTAAGGGGGGTAGATTTTAATATCCTGGATTTTTACCGACTTTGTTAATCGATAAATTAATAACTTTGTCAATGAACGATTAAATTAGTTGAAGTTAATACTTGAGGAATATTTAAAACATGATCTTTTAAGCCTATGAATGTGCATGTGTATGTATATATATGTTATATATATTAGTTTGTTATAAAAATATTTATAGATGTGTATATATGTAAGAATGGAAAGTAAGCAATGTTGTTTACATTTTTATTTAGATTTTTAACTTATATAGAAATCAATATTTATGTGTAGAATATTGTATTGCTTTATATAAGGAAACAATGGAGACAAATGAAGATTTTAAAACCTTTGGTACTTAAGCTATGTACATATATGTACCAATCATGTGTTATATCTGTGCCTATACACACATGAAATCAACTAGCATCTAAGCACTTGTTCCAAGTTACATAGTGACAACTCATGCTTGCATGTAAAAAAAAAAAAAAAAAAAAATTAGATCTAGCCAAATTGATTGAAATCAAAGCACGACTGTATGAATTGTACTCATGCATATGCTACAAGCTATGAGTAACCATTTATAGCTAAGAAATCATAGCTGATACACTAGGAAATCTATTCACTTCTAATCACATATATACATGCAGCCTCAAACTATTAATACTTTAAACCAAAGAATGTTTTCCAATCAATGTTTGCACATGGTTTTAGTACACTGCACCTCACTTCTACATCAACCTGCATCCATGAAATCCAAAATCAGACTAAGCTAGTATAAAGAAAAGGCTACATTTAAATTAGACAGAGTAGCTAGTTGCTTAGGAACTAAGCATTTGCTTTTAACAATCCTTACATATGTTGTACATCTTCTAACCGTAGCCTTTCCATTCTGCACATCTAAGTTGTCTAGACAAAAAAATCACTCAATCAAACTACTAGCCTTAGAAACCTGAAAGTGTTTTCTTTTTAAAAACTGATTCTCACATGTGCAAACTGTTGTACATTGCTGGATGCCTTTCAACATCCAGAATAGCTTAGAATCTAGAGACAGCCATAACCATACAGTAGCCAGTTTACACCACTTTTAAGCTATGACATGCATGTGATTAGTATAATTTATATGCACCAAGTGATGGCCGTAACTTCCCTTTTTCATGTAGTAGGTTTATTAAGCTAGCAAATACTGATAAATCTTTTCAAATCAAAGAAATAGCTACCTCTGTTCTGTTATTTCAATTCCTATGATTTGAAACCATACACTATTTTAATAATATTATTTACCTATAAATATGTAACCATACACACACATTTTCACACACAAATTCACACTGAATACTCAGTCCAAACTGAGCAAGGAAATCTATAGAGATAGAACCTGGGTAGAGTATTAGAACAAGGAACAGAGAAAACATTTATTTGTGAGTAAACTCAGTTGTTAAATCTCTTTTAAATTCTTTACCATGGTTATATTGAGTGTTTGCTAGTGTTTAGTTTTGTATGCATCACCCATTTACACTGCATACTGATATGTGTTGACAATACAAATTAAGCCCCTGTATATATAAACAGAAACATAGAAAATACCCACTGATTTCTCTATTAAAATCATGACATGATCATATGTTAAACATTGATACTCATGTATATATGTTTTCACTAGTATATGTATACATATTTCAGAAACAAACATTTACAACTAACCCTGTGACTTCTTGTGTTGATTAGCTGTTGTGTACCGATAAACATAAAACATGTCAAACATTTAAAATCAACTACCTATATTCTAGTGGGTTACAGATGTTGTTAACTGAGTGAGTGATGGTTGTCAAGGTCTAAGATATTTGTTAAAAATAATCTCATTTGTTAATAAATCATATGCATGGTATTATGTGACATATACAGTAAAAAGGGTTATCAACCAATAATTTCAACTAGTTTAATTTCAGATTTCATGTATAAAAATGTTTTCGTACTGCAAAAATATGAATTTAGGAAGTGAAACCAAGATTTTTAGTATTAAGAGTGAATAGATTTCTTGAGTTGATCAATAAACCAATCTAGGCAAGTTTCCGGCAGTCACGGTGACTAGAGGCCAAGGTGATGGTGTGGAAGGTGCTTCGGGAAGTGGTTATCTTAGGAAAAATTCCTCCAGGATTTTAATTTAGTATTTTGAGAGATAGTAATGGATATAGGTCCTTAGAGGCTGTTTTGAAGCCTTTGTTCATTATCGAACTGCGCCGACGACATAAAGAGGTAGAAGACTAGACCTGGGGGTTTGGAAGGGAGTGACATAAGCTTCGCATGGCCAGAGTTAGTAGGAGTTCGATGAGAAATAAAGGCAAGGCGATAACAAACAATAGAGGTGTGGTTTTTGTTGGACTTCGGCTAAATAGTAAAAACCCGATCAAGAGCATCGGAGATGGGAGTCGGTGAGTGATTGGACTCGGGGGACGATGAGTGACGTGCGATGAGGGTCGAGGCAACACGACAGTCAACGATATGACTGTGTATGTGCACACATGCACGGGTGTGTATACCGGTAAGGAAGGAGAGAAAAGAAGGGGATTATGGCAAAAGAACAGGAGAAAGATAACAGCTGGCCGAAGTGTTTACAAGACAATGATGCAGGGCTTGACAAATGATCAGGGATCGGTATGAAGTTAACCAAGCTAGAAGAAAGAAGAAGACGGAATCAGAAATAGGAGCAAGGAGAGGAAGTGGGAGTGCTAAATTGTTTTCCATTACTGTGTCGGACTGGGTACCTTGGATAAAAGAATCCGAGCATCAAATTGTGCTCAATATAAGCACATGAAAGGGTTCCTGGACTCACATCTGAGTTGAAAGAAGAATGCAAGAAGAAAAGTAGAAACAATAGAAGTTAAAAGTTCATATATGCACATTTTGAAACGCGTATGCATAAACTAAGAAACAAAACATATTTTTATAAAATGTTTCTGGTAATAACTACTAGTGAAATAAGTTATGCGCTGAGGATTGGCCTGGTAATTTACTCTTTCAAAATATATAGTTTTTGCAGCAGTTTGCCTAAGGTAAAAGATGGGGTTCAGTATAGTTCTCCACTGTAAAATACAATTACAAAAATATAACACTATTACCATGATAAGAAGTATTCACACTTTATTGCATGACTGTTGCGCCTTTACAAATTTATCAATCATCCGCGGCTCCTCGCTCCTGCGGGTAATCATTTATCTGAAACAGAAAGTAATTTCTATTTTAATATACATAACATGCAAGCAAGAAGAAGAACGACACGGGGGTAGAAGAAGCTAGGTATATGATTGGGCTTGGTCACTGTGGTCGGGACACATGAATCAAACAACTCGTATGACATGGGATTGTTGGCACTGGAAAGAATGGGAATCGGAGCAACAGTGGGTGATCAAAACTGTTTTCTGGAGCAATTGTAAGATGCATAGTGACAAGCTAGGAGGAAATGTAGAGAAGCAAGAAAGGGGTTGTGGGTCTGTGATAGGATAATGGGCCAAATGGGTTTCCAGGAAATAGAAAAAATGTTAAAAGGGAAGAAGGAGTGACGTTTGGGCCAGAGGGAAACTATAATAGGCTATAGAGAAGTAAATAATAATAATAATAATAAGAAGAAGAAGGAAGGAAAGGAAAAGTGAAATAAAGAAATAATAAAAGTATAAAAGGAGAAGTAATCATGATTATAGTAGTATAAGTAAAAGGATATGTTTTGTAACTTAATGGTTTAAAAAATAATAATAATACAATTTAAAAAACAGGATATTATTGTATTTGGAATAACAAATGGGATCGTAAAAAGAAATCGTCGATAATAAATATGAAGTCAAAAGTCATCTATGATGTATAAATACAAGTAGTAATAAATTTAAGTAGGAATTTAATTATTCATTTTGAATAATTTAAATAACTAAAAGGGGATATTAATCAAATCGAACTCAAAACCGAGAAAGTAGTTGTAGTCTGAGGTGTTAAAATCAACGATATGTCAGGATATGAGGAGATGGTTGATTATCAAAGATACGACATGATAGTGAACCCAATTGTTTAATTTAAAAATCAAATCAAATAATATGTATATATATAATTTATGTAATTATATATATTCGGAAAGAAAAATGAATCAAATAAAAAGATAATTTACAAAGTGCGACCAAGGTATAAAATGCATATAATCGTTGTATAAACAAGCTAACACTTTTGAAAGTAGTACCGTGTGCGAAGCACACGCTTTAGTTGTTTATTATAATAAACCATCAAATATCTAGATTTTTACCAATACAGAGAAATGCTATTCGAGGCTTATACATTAGAGAGTATATAAAATGAATTATACGTCATCCAGTTCATTTTAAGTTAATAACTATTTCTTTAAAGAAATGTTTGAGGTCAAATAAAATATTGAAGTCAGTTTCCTTTAGTATTGACTAACCGTAAAAGACATTGCGCTAATCATTTCGAAGAGTCCGGAATTAATATTCCACTTCGATTTGATTTATAGACCGCGTGTTAGAAGTTATTGAAGTAAATTGAAGACAAAGATATGCAAGGGCTATTTTGTTTTACAGAATAGTGCCTTCGGTTCGTCAAGTCCCAGGACAACTTATATGGTCTGGTGTCTGACAACGTATATCTATCAGATCGTACACATCGACTTTTCTGAAGTATATTATGTTAGTGGCGGAGGAATTCGTTTCTTTTAACTTTATGCCCGTAACGTATTTGGGAAAATAAATTGTATGTTCTGACAGATATGATGATGTGGCATCCACAGTAATTAAATAAGTGATCTGTCAAAAAGAACGAAATTGACCTCAAGCTTCACAACCGGAAAATGACAAGAATCGGGCAGGAAGCATGGCTATGTGGGTCGCTCCCATTATGGTGTATTGTCACCATCTAGAGAATATTCACTTTGTTACTTCTTTCGCTTCTGTATCTTTGGATAACGGTTATGTGGGCCCAACCGTAGGTGACAATACATTCGAAACACTCAGGAGAAATGAGTGGTCGGTCATGTGTGCGCTGGGTTGCAAGATGTTCTTGTTGAACCCAGTGTATTCCTCTCTAGAGATATACTATCGGAAGGTGGTTCCATACCTTGTCATAGTTGGAAATCCATTATCCATAAGCACCAAGCGGTTTTGTTTGTATACTATAAAGTGGAATTTGAGATGCAAGCATTCTTCTAGATTCTAAATTATTTGTTGAAAAACCCTAGACACTATGATAATATCTGATTTAAAGTATACAAAATGTTTTGTTCTCATAAGGTAAAAATTCGTTCCGTACTTACGGTGTGGTCTTATGAGATATGTTTTATTTCTTAACTTGTTTTAAATCGTTTACTCACACCATTCCCCTGACTGACCCAGAGTTTATTTTTCCGTGTTTTCCATAAACTATTGGGTACTCATAACACTTGTTATGAGTAGACAAGTGAACCAGGTGTTGAATAACTTTTGGAATAACTGGATGGGATGGTTTCTACAAGGTGGTCTATATTATACCTATGAAGTCTTCAAGCTAGTCTATCAACAACCTCTATGTATAATTATGAAGTGTGCAAGTTATGATGGGCATATATCCATACATATGATGTACTGTACTGTGATGTATTATGACTCTGATGTATAATACTTTGTGATATTATATTTTGTTCAAATTCCATTGTGTGATTCTTATGGTTTTCTTCAGTTCTGTCTTTTATATATTCTTATTCTTAAATAATGGCATGACTTCCGAGGTGTTAGAAAGTCGGGTCGTTACAGTTGCAGTTTTGTCACCGCGTTATACTTGAAGTCTTTCCATGCATTTACTGAGTTGTTGTAGTTGTCTTCAATGATCGTGTGTTTTTCCCATACTGTGACCGACCCGTGCAGTATTTTACTACTGATCATGCAATAGCATAAGGTAGCGACCCATCGACATCTAAATGTACCGATCCATTGTAGTTTGACTATGATGTATAATTATGGAAAGTAGCGTCCACGTGTCCCCATTATTTGCTTTAGTATGAAATGTACGGTCCTAAACATTATAGCCATTGTAATGAAATAATAACGTCCATTCATGTTAAATCACGTAGCCTTGCAAGGAAACGTTTTGTGCAATACTAATAAAAGTATGGTCCATGTATTTTTGCCACCATATCAGTTCTTCATGCATGCACAAGCTATTTGGTTTTCTATATCACATACTAAATGGTTTAAGTCCGGGCTAGCTTTAAATACCAATCATGCAACATTAACATGTTGGCTTCACGCTCTTTTTTTTTTAAGTAGCCCTCGTGTTCTTTATGCATGCTTCGTGTACACCTTGTTTAATTTTGCCGTTGTCTTCCAGCCTCAAGAAGCCTGCCAACCTACGAACTGAGAACGAAGTTGATAAACATGGCGTCTAGAAGGATCGACTAATACGCTCTACATGTGTACGTTGTCATCCATTGTACTATTTTGCAATGCATGGAAGATATGCTTTTTATTGTGTTGCATGACTTTTGCACGTCCATTTGTCACGTATGTAAATTAGCGTGCCACACATTGTATCAAACTCTTTTGTTCATTTCATACTGACACCTTTGTATGTTGTGATTCACTCTCTTAATACATAGAAAGATTAATGCAACATCTTACCAGCAGACCCATGGATTTGAATTTTTGATGTTGATCCGTCCAATTATTGCAACCAACCCGTGTTATCAATAATAGTGTTGATCCATAGTTTACAACATGATCGACCTATCCATCATTTACAACTTGACCGACTAATCCATTGTTTTGTGAATATAAATGATCTACCACTCATGCATGTTATAAAACATGATTTTTAGACCATGCTTTTGGCCTCGAAATTTATAATTTTGCGTGTGAAAAATATAAACTTTGAAATGATTGCCACAACCGGTGTTAACGCATATTGATAGATCGTCTATACTTATTTTTTGATGGATAGGATACATGTTAATTTTAGTGGATCAATTTTCTGGTCATTGGTGTTTCTACTGTTGAATCGGTGGTTAGACTTTTGAGTCTGAGCCGAATCTTTAAAATCGATCATTTCAATGTTTTGTGATTGAACCCAAATCTTGACTTTGTCGATTTAGGATTTGAAAGCATGGGTTCAGAAGTTATCTCTGATGTTGGTTCACGCCATAGCATTGGCTGCTAGTTTTTGAACACTTGCTTGGCCACTGAGCCTCTTTTGAACCAATGCTCATCTTTTGAAGGCAATTGATAATGATTTGTCTTTGTAAGCTCAAGCACGTTCTTTTTTAGTGCTACGCCCTGCTCTGTAATAACAGAAAAACATTGCACGTTTTTGCATAAATTATTTTGCTATCGACTGTCCATGTCGATAATAGGTTAGTTAATCATTAAAAAATTGACAATGGCGAAATTTATGAATTGAACTGAATGACATAATTACATAGGATCGTTTCTTCTGATCGATTTGTCGAATACTAACCGTGTAGATACTACATTCTAATCTGAATTCGCGGTGATGTTTGAAACCGACTAACCAGCACATACCGATAGTTGATTCCAAGCATCGTCTTTTAATGAATTATGTAATCTTGTACGACGGTTCATATTTTACGAAACGTGTACCTGTTCATATTGGAACCTCGATTTGTGTTTCTAAGGCTTGAGCGACTGCAACTTTTGGATTGTAAACGAATTAGTCTTTGGTAATTTCTTGTCCTCTGGACACTACCAGGAAGATGCCATTCTGCGCTAACTCATTATGTTTTTAATCAAGCGTGCATTTATTTTGGAATTTCCAATTTTGTCGCAAATTT
Source organism: Allium sativum (assembly GCA_030737875.1). NCBI lineage: Eukaryota > Viridiplantae > Streptophyta > Magnoliopsida > Asparagales > Amaryllidaceae > Allium > Allium sativum. The sequence goes on from CM060909.1 coordinate 1,003,728,247, forward strand.
TCCAAGGAAATAAGAATTTTATGATTGCCTATTGAGTTGACCACAGTAGTTGACCACAGTAGCTTAGTTAGATTCATTTATTTGGAGGTGCAACTCACTATGTATTATTTTCAGTATTATATAGCTTAAGTTGTGCTTTCCCTTACATTCGTTTATTTGAAATAAATAACGTAATACATTTAGTTCTTTGATCATAGGAGGCAGTCTTATTCTGAAGAGCCATATGCATTTTTGTTTGCTAAGGTTTTAATAGTAATACAAAAGCATACATGACATGTTTTTATCAGAAGCTATGTATTAAGTTTTTAGCAGTAGTATAAACACAGACGTGTGTATCATAAAAATAAAAATAAAAAATAAAATCAGTACAAATACATCTATAACAAACACCATGTACTGTGTTATATGTAACAGACATCATATACCATGTTACTCATTATTTGTGTGTCATGTAGGACGTAAATATGGGTAATTTTAATTAGTCATGGGAACTTAAATTTAAATGGACGTTGTTTTCGTGGATTTAGATATTTTCAATGGATTTGTTCCATATACTTTCTAACAATTAAAAAAAGCTCTTCAACAACTTCTTTTCGGTGAGGTGCCTGTTAATTGCGACCGCTGTATTTCATTCTTGTCTTCTTTATAGCATGGTGTTAAGGCTGCGAAGCTGTTATGGCTATTTCTTTTTACAACTCATTTCCTCTTGAATTTTTTTTCTATCTATTTGTCTAACTTCTATACTTTCACTTCTTTAATAAATGAAGGAAAATTTTTAAGTCAACCTGCTTTACTATGTGATTTGAATTACATAGGGTTTGGCTTCTATTTATGATGAGATATTATTAGTATTACCTAAAAATCGTATTACATTAAATTGTCTTTATAATCTGACATGCTTACAATATAAACATTAGTAGTCTTACCTTTACTTTGGTTCCTCACTTTAATTTTTAGGATAGTAATTCAAGTTTCCAAATAGGCGAGCCTGTCATATCCAATATGTTATGAGTTTGTGTTAGAATAGAGCTGAGATCAATAATTTATAACTGTAATTGAGTTAGCAGACTATTTTATATGGTAAAGTTATACTATTATGCATTGTTAATTTTCTTACTCAGCTTCGTAATTATATCTATTATTTTGCTGCAATAGGTATCATGTTAAACGTCCTGGAGTTTCTTAATACCCCCATCGTCTCACCTTTGTATTTATACATAAGCAACCAAATTTTATTGGGGAAGAAAAGAATAACAAGATGTGCGTTAACTAGATGATGCGATTGAGTGTCCATTCATTGTGTACTACCCTTTTTTGTGGAAGACACAGACAAGAATCATTAGACATTTTGTGTCTTCTCGATAAATAGAGAATTCCAGGTTAATAAAGTTGTCTAATATATTTGCCTTCTATTTGCTGAGATGACCGACCATTTACTGGTCATTTGCTCGTGTATTTTCTAGGGTAAATAGGAATGTCTAGTATTTATACTTAAAGCATAGGTCGCAAAAATATTGGTCAAGTAACCAATTTTAGTTTAACCTTTCCTGTGTGTTTTTCTTACACCATCCTTTTGCTTTTAAATCCTTCTTCTACATTCAATAAACCACAAATTTCTTCAATTTAAACCGTATTAGCTTTTGTGCTGTTTGTAATGATTTATTAATTCTGCCCAACTCTCTTAAATTTTTAACCTTAGTTTGATGCAATCCCTCTCTAGCATTAGTCTAATTTCACACTATGCTTTCTTTACTTATATAAACATTTTAATTTTGTACTGAATAAGTTCTAATTCCCCTACCTTACTTATACGTCTTGGTATTACATAGTGTACTTGTATATCCACTTACAATACTTACCTAACACTATATGCTTAGTTAGTGAATTATATATCCTCTTACAATACTTGGATTGCAGATATTTTAATTTTATATCTAGCATCAACTAAGTTGTAACTCTTTCCAATCTAATTAAATTGCAAAAACTTGGAAAGATACATGCAGCACACATAATATCATAGCATGAGTGTTATAAATATGACTTATTTTAATCTTGTTAATTGTATTAGGAAGTTATGAATCATAGGGATGCAGCACAACATGCTGCCATAGACGCTATTCAGGAGGCTTCTACTGTAGATTTTCAAGCTTATATTCGTAAAAAATCTCCAACATTCAGGTTAGTTTTCTTACTAATTTTTTGTAGATAGCCGACTGTCATTTCTAATTACATTTTTTACATAGAAATCTGCAGCGAGAAGATCAGTGACCTCCTTTCCCTAGGAAACCAGAGGCTCCGTATACATGAGAGTTTAGAGGTCAGAGATGATTAATAATTAAACTACTCTTCTTGTTTCATGCTTCAGATTTACATTTATCCGTTACATTTACAAAGGAGAATTTTCCTTGTTGGTCTTGGAGAAGAAATTGAAAATAGTGTGGTGCAAGTGAATGAGCTTCGAAGGCTTGGGGAAGATATTTTACTTCAACATAATAAAATTTTATTCTTGTTTTGAATAGATAGTGAATTCCTATTTTTCAAATGATGCTGAGTGGAAAAATTAATAACTTATTCTCATTAGAAAATTTCTGAGTAGGGATGAAACGAACCAAACCTCCCCTTACGGGAAAGCTCAGATTGAGTTGAGAACACGACAAATCCGAACACAACCAGAAGAACATTTCATTTATTATTACAACAATTTACATCAGAGTTCAAAAATATACAGAGTATGAATAAATATTATACATCAGAAAAATATCGGAGATTTACAATTTATAATGCAGGGGAAAATAATACAAAACACAACTGAAAGAGATACACAGATACAGAGCTTTCCGAATATCATTCCAGCTGTAAACCAGGATCCTGTGAATATAAATCTGCAAAACCAAAACTACTAGCTGCCCGTGCGGAAAATAGGGGCACCCAGAGTTTAGGTTAAAACAATAAACTCCAGGTCAGTCAGGTGACTAGTGTGAGAATTAAAACATTTATTTAAAATTTTACTTTAAAATGAAGTAAATCAAGGGACCACGCCGTTGAAACACCCCCCCTCCGTTAAGGTCACTCACAAAGGGAATGCCTTAACTTTGGTGGAGGGTTATATGTACAAGACATAGAAAAATTTACAAGACAAATAAATATAAGCAGCGAAATTCAAATATTTATTTCATACGTGGTTCAATACAAAAGCATTATAGCAAATTGTCTCAAAATAACATCCAAAACATTACACCATAATTTCTGTCTTGATTATTTAATAAAGAAGCATAAACCATAAATAAAACTGCACAAATTCCCAAGGTTAGTGTCCCAAAGCCATAGCCAAGGTGATAGAGTCCCAATCATACATCTACTTCCTTGAAGCTTGCAAAGAGGTCTGACTAAGCTGGAGTATTCCCTCCCTGTGGACCTAGGGGGGGGGGGACGGAAGAAAAGAGGATGAAAGAAAATGGGTCAGACAATAAGTCCAGTAAGTTCAGTGATTACTAGTATTTAAACAAGGAAAGGGATCATGACAGTAATAACAGAACATAGGACAATACCCTAATATAAGACAAGAGAAACATGTGATCGCACCCAATACTATAGTCTTTGCACCTACTTAACCATTGGTTCAACCTGCCCCACGTGTTCATAACAAACGATCCCCTTAATGATCGGCTCCGACTCGCATGAATTCATATCCTGTGTCCTTCGGCCCCACTTGATTATAGATACCTGTGCTGGTTCCACCATGGGTTGTATTAGACCCTCTAGTGGCAACCCGACACGATTCAAGATGCACAGTTTATACTACTGATGCCCAGTTCCTGCTTTTTCCATTCCGGAGTATGTGCATGCCCGTACTGCGTTGGAACCTACACTGACGCACCAAACGCCGATGTTTTGACCGCTTATAATCAGCCCAGTAATCGTGCCCCACCCTGCCTAGTTCAGGGTACCATGATACATCTATGTGGGTTACTGGTGAAATGGGTCCCCGTTACTAGGGTTTTCTAATCAACATGCTTATTTGGTTAAGTGCCCAAGTTTACCTAACCCCACCCATCCGTTTAGTTAACATGTTGAATCAGTTAAGTGTTTCCCTAATTGATTTAACCCTACCAATCATGACTTAGCTTTAATTTATTCATTAAAGCACCAACCACTCACATTAGACAGGTCTTGTTGTGGTCACTGGATATGCTGGTCGGTTCCGGGCAGTTTTGCACCACAACTCAGTCTAACCTCGGGTTCTTTTTGGGCTTGATGTACTAACCACCCACATTAGACAGGTCTTGTTGTGGTCACTGGATATGCCGGTTGGTTCCGGGCAGTTTTACACCACAACTTAGTCTAACCTCGGGTTAGGCATATTCGTCTTTTCTAAATCAATATATTTTCTATATATGTCTAGTTCTATATGTAAATTAATCTTAATTTAATCATGCTATAATTATCCTTTGATTATGCTCACAATAAATGGTATATCAAATATACCATTTTATGAACAAATCTATGCCATGAAATTTTCATACTTTCCCATCGCTATCCCTGTGGAATGTACGCATGAATCACATAAAATGTTGGGCTAGTAAATTAGCCCAAACCCATAAACAAAAAGGGGTAATAAACAAGGGACATGAAATAAACATAAAATAGCATACATTTAACTTATCACGTGTAACTTGGCATAGAAGTATCATTAACTTAATTAAACGAGTAAAGGTGAACTTGTGACTAAGTTGGATCTAATTGTCATGTAAACTTGATATAGGTCTAGCATGGAGGTTTAATATATAAACACAATTTTTAAACCACAACTTAGCATATTAACTTATGTATGTCAAAACATAAGAAAGCTACTATAAACATATTTAAATCACAACTTAGCAAGATAACTTATGTGTGTTAAACATCAGAGAACTATTATAAACATATTTAAATCACAACATAGCTTGATAACTTATGTGTGTTGAACGAGAGCTACTATAAACATATTTAAATCACAAGTTAGCATTATAACTTATGTGTGTTAAGCGTAAGAGAGCTACTATAAACATATTTAAATCACAACTTAGCATGATAACTTATGTGTTAAAACATAAGAGAGCTACAAATCCAATCTTGCGATTTAAATAGATTATACTTAACATGGTTCTACATATACATGAATGTTGATCTAACATGTAAGCATGTGCTTTAGATCATAAACTCGCAAGTAATCACAAAATTATAACATGACATGTTTCACCATTTAGTTAGCATAATACGTTCATTTCCCAATCATAATAGATCCCAATATATAAAATATGGTATGTTCATCACCGCAAGCATATAGACATGATCAATCGTAACGGTAATATAAGATAAATGAGAATCAAACTTTATTTATCTTATACATAAGCATCATTCTATATTCGAATTACAACATGTCATGATTCATTTGAAAGAACGTTTAAATCTACGTAATAACCAACTTACAAACTGAAAAGGAATTCTTGATTTCTGAAATATGAATTCTGAAGTTGGTATGCTCGCCTTTGATGTAGATCGTTGAATTAGATTACATTAATTTGATTTTGATTCAGGTTTTTTATCTTGTCTTTGAATTGAAGGCGGTGACGGCTACTCCAAGTTCTCTATTGACGGCATGATAGTTCCAGGATTATTTTTGTGTGATTTTAGGTTGAGCATTGGGTTGTTTATATAGAATTTCAATTTAATTAGAGCCGTCAGATGATCCTAAAGTTAACCACAACCATTCAGTTAGGATAGGGTGACACCTCAGCCCTAATGACTCAGCAAGGAGTCAAAAAGGACTCAGCAATGACTCACAGTATGGATCAGAACACAGCAGAAAGTTGTGCAGGCTCTCAGTCCGGCCTGGGCGCACTTGGCAGGTGCGCCAGTGAATTTTTTTTACTGGTGCACTTCCCAAGTGCACCAGTGCATTCCCTTTTTTTTCTCTTCTTTCTTCTAGTTTTCTGCTTAACTTCGTTCGTCCATATCTCCTTCATACTGTGTCTGTTTTACGCTAATCGGACTCTATCTCAAGCAAAATTCCGAGACGAACGCAATGGCGTAACCCGTATCTTTGATTCATTACTATAATGTTAACAGAAAATACGGGGTGTTACATTCTCCCCTCCTTTTAGGATTTCGTCCCCGAAATCTTCAAGTCGAGAAGAACTTATAGCCTACCATCCAATCATCCATCTACTCAACCATCAAACACAGGCGTCCATTGTCCTTAAAATATTTCTAATGCTTCATGATCATATGCATAGTGTGTGTACATGTCCTTATGTAATGCAAAATCAGGCGGTCTACTGATTCAGTTGACCTCCTTAATGCTAATTATGTCAGTGCCATGAGTCCATTATGAATGCAATTTTTCCTACTCAAAATTTCCTACATGAGTGTACAATCATTCATACAAATGCAACGTCCATATGATAACACATCAAGTTTCAATCCATATACAAATACATATATGCGTCCACGAGAAACCACTAGCAACCACTTGCAACCACTTGCAACCGTCAACCATAACATGTTTCAATTACATGATTACATCCAAATGGATTTCTATCTAAGGATAAAGGATAGGATCTAGGAGATATACCTAAAAAGGTAGATATGAGCATAAACTTAAAGAAAAAGAGATCAAGGATGTACCCTCAAAAAGAAAAGGGTTGGTTGCGCGTTTTCTGTCCTCAGTTTCCCAAGTCGCGTCTTCCTCGGCGTCGCTCCATTAAACTTTGATGAGCTTAACTTCACGGTTGCGTAGCTTTTTGACTTCTATTCCCAAGATACGGGTTGGAACTCTCCTCACAGATGCTTCTCGTTCAACTTCTACTTCCTCTAGCATGCTTGGTTCTACCACTTCCACAGACTCGTGTAAGCACATCCGCAGGTGAGAGACATGAAAGACATTATGAACCCCGGCCAATCTGTCGGGCAGTTGTACCCTATAAGCCATCTTCCCAATCTTCTCGATGATAGGGAACGACCCTACAAATCCTGGTGCTAACTTCCCTGTGGATCCAAAGCGAACGACGTTCCTTAAAGGAGATACTTTAAGGAACACCTTATCTCCAACTTCGAACTCAAGGTCAGTTCTTCTTTTGTCTGCGTAGGACTTCTGTCTATCTTGGGCAGTCTTCATTCTTCTTCGTATCAAGTCTACTTTCACTGAAGTTTCCCTAATCATGTCTGGTCCAAGTATGAGCTTGTCTGTGGACTCTCACCAGCAAGTTGGTGACCTGCACGGTCTTCCATATAAAGCTTCGAAAGGTGCCATGCCTATGGTGGCTTGGTAGCTATTGTTGTAAGCGAATTTCACCAAAGGTAGATGATCCTCCCATGTACCTCCGAAGTCAATAATGCATAATCTCAAGAGGTCTTCTAATACTCTGCTGACTCTTTCCTTTTGGCCATCGGTTTGAGGGTGATAGGCCGTGCTTAAGCATAACTGTTTGCCTACAATCTCTTGTAAACTCTTCCAAAACTCGCTCGTGAAGATAGGGTCTCGATCACTCACTATGCTGGAGGGTATCCCATGGAGTCGTACTATCTCTTTAAGATATATGGATGCTAGAGATGAGGCAGTCCTTCTACTTTTGATAGGTATAAAGTGAGCGCTTTTAGTAAGCCTGTCCACTATTACCCAAATGCTAGTATTGCCCCTTCTTGACCTAGGCAACCCATCTATAAAGTCCAACGAAATGCTATCCCATTTCCACTGTGGGACCTCTAGAGGGTGAAGCAAACATCCAGGCTTCTTCTGTACCGCCTTGACTTGCTGGCATATCAAGCACTTGCAGACGAATTCAGCTACATCTCTTTTCATGCCACTCCAAAAGAAAACCCTTTTTATGTCTTTGTACATTTTGTCTCCACCGGGGTGTATAGTCAACTTGGAATGGTGTGCCTCTTCGAGAACCTTCTTTACCAAATCCCTTGCTTGTGGGACGCATAGTCTGCCATCCCGTCTCAGCTATCCCTTATCATCGATGGAGTATCTATTGAGGTGACTTGATGTCTCACCCCTAATTAGCTTATCTATTATATCTACTAGGTGAGGGTCTTCACGTTGCGCGGTCCCTATTGAGTCCAAAAGCGTAGGCTGCACTTCCAATGTTGCTAACAGGCCAGGTACAAATTCAGAGGAGGGCCTAAAGTCAAATTTGGCTATGTACTCCAAGCTTTACCTTTCTACAAAGAGAGGGCTTAAGGTCAGTTTCTTTCTACTCAGGGCGTCTACTACTGCATTGCCCTTGCCAGGAGTGTAGGAAATCTCAAAATCGTACAACGCAAGAAACTCCATCCATCTTTGCTTCCTCAAGTTGAGATCTTTCTGCGAGAAAAGGTATTTCAACGATTAATGGTCAGTATACAATTCAAATTTCTCACCTAGGAGATAATGGCGCCAAGACTTAAGCGCAAAAACGATGGCTGCCAACTCTAGGTCGTGGGTTGGGTAGTTTTTCTCATGAACTTTCAACTGCCTTCCACCATAAGCCACTACCTTCCCTTCTTGCATCAGAACAACGCCTAGTCCCTTTCTGCGTGCATCTGTGTATACTGTAAATATCTTGCTTCCATCAGGCAATGTCAGAACTGGGTCTGTTGTTAGAGCCCTTTTTAAACGTTGGAAAGCAATATCGCAATCCAAATCCCTATTGAAAACTAGGTTCTTCTTTGTCAACCTTGTAAGTGGAGCTGAGATTTTTGCAAAATCTTTGATGAACTTTCGATAAAAGCCCGCTAGCCCGAGAAAGCTTCAGACTTCGGTTGCGTTTCGAGGAATCTTCCAATCTTGCACAGCAACCACTTTCACGGGGTCCACAGCTATCACCTCTTTGGACACCACGTGTCCAAGGAACCTAACTTCTTCTCTCCAGAAGTGGAATTTGGAGAATTTAGCTTTCAACTGATGTGCACGGAGAGTATCCATGACTTCCTTTAGATGCTAAGCATGCTCTTCCTCATTCTTTGAGAAGATCAAAATACCGTCTACGAAGACCACTACAAACTTATTGAGGAACTCCCGGAACACCCTGCTCATTAAATCAACGAAGTAAGCGGGTGCATTTGTCAAGCCGAAAGGCATGACAAGCCACTCGAAGAAACCATCTGGAGTTCTCAATGCGGTCTTATTAATGATGTCTTCAGCCACTCTTAGTTTATGAAACCCGGTAGCTAAATCTAATTGGGAGAAAACTGATGCACCTACAAGCTGATCGAACAAATCATCTATTCTCGGGAGTGGGTGCCTATTCTTCTTGGTCAGCTTGTTTAGCTCCCTATAATCAACGCACAGGCGAAGCGAACCATCCGCTTTAGTTGCGAACACTACTGGAGCACCCCATTCAGAAATACTCCACATTATAAACCCTTTCTCAAGCAATTCTTTAACTTTCTTGCTGAGTTCTTTCCTCTCCCTTGGAGCCATGTGTCTAACGGGTAAAGCAACGGGTTTTGCATTGTCAACGAGGTATATGTGAAAGTCTATCTCCCGCTTCGGAGGTAAGCCCTTTACCTCTTCAAACACATCCGAGTATTCAGGGACTACCCTTACAGACTGTAAGTTCTCAACAGACGGATCAAGAGATTCTAGATAACTAAGCATAACAGAGTTCATGGGATTACAAGAAATTTCGAGAGTGTTACCAAGATGAGTCATGAGTCTAACCACTCTCTTTTCACAATCGAGTACGACACCATTACTGGATAGCCAGTCCATGCCTAGAATCAACCCATAGCCCGTGAAGCCCAAAACAAAGGCATTACATCTAGACCCAACGCTTAGTATAGATATTTTCAAATCCAAACAAACCATTGAAAAATAAGCTGAGCCCCCAATTGGATTTGAAACAACCAAGGGATACTCTACTATACTGGTGTCTGGGTGCAGAGATTCCACTAACGCAGTAGATATAAAAGAGTGCGATGCGCCAGAATCAAATAGTGTACGAATAGGATGATAAAAAAGATAGACTAAACTTTCAATAGAAATAATTCTACCTCGTTCTTGTGGAGATGCCGTGAGAGCGTGAACTTGTCATCCAGAAGAAGTTCCATCTATCTGCCCTTGCTTCCTTGGGCAGTCCTTAGCCATGTGTCATGTCTCACCACAGTGGAAACAACCACCCATCTTCCTTTTCTTCTTCTTGCAGTTTTTGACCAGATGTCTAGGAATGCCACAGAAATTACACTTTCTCTTGTCACGGGGTTTGTTGTTCGTCCCGCCTTTCTTTGAATCAGCCTTCTCGTTCTGTGACCCCTTCCCCTTCTTATCTTGAGGCACTTTCGCTTTTACCTCTTTCTTGCCCTTGTCTTCCTCATGTAAGATTGCCATGTCCACTAACCTCTCGTATGTAGCCCCCATAGGTACATGGGTCATAGCCAGGCTGTTAAGTGGCTCACTCAATCCCTTGACAAAACAGAGAGCCTTCTTCTTAGGTGTATTCACTAAGTTCTGTCCAAATCGGGTGTAACGACCCGGAATTTTGGGGCCAATTAAAATTTTTTATTTTAGAAATTTTAATGGATTCTAATATTTAAAATAATTTATTTTAAATAAGAACGACTAAAAATTTAGTTTAAAACGAATAAATTCAATTTAATTATAAACGGAGCTTAAAGTAACGCTGCAGTTTGAAAATTTGAATTTGAACTTTGACTGAATGAATAGGATTCATTTTAAATCAGAATTGAGTGAAACAAGAAATATTTAATCTGTTTAATCATATCTTTCTAACGAAACTGAAAAAATGAAATTTCGTTTTAAAAATCAAAAGTTATGTTCAGTTTAAAATTTTGAAAAGTTGTTGTAGAATTTATATATATTTTAATTAAATATATTAGCCTTGAAAATAGCCATTTTTCAAACGACCTCGGTTTTCGACGAAACCACTTTTGTTGGAACCGGAATGTCAAATTATTGCTAAGTTTCAATTTTCATAATTTTTCGAATTAATATGTGAGCGTGGTGAAAGAAAATGTGTTTTGACTGTTTTAGTCAAATTTAATCGACTAGAAAAAGGCCATTTTTCAAACAGTCTCGGAATTCGACGAAATTAGTTTTGTTAGGACCGTATCGTCAAAACATAACTAGAAATAATTTTTCTGGAATTTTCTGAGTCCGTATGTGGCCCCGGTGAATTTATATATGTTGTTAAATTAAATAAATAAAAAATTTAAATATTAATTTAAATAAAACAGGGCTCAGACGATCAAACTGGCAGACGGGACCTAGCCCATCCCGTCCGGAGCGTGGGTATTTGCGTAGGAACAAAGTTCGTTGGGCCTGAATTGGAGTTGTTAAGGATAATGGGCTTAAATTGAAAATTTGGAAATTAAATAATATAAATACACTAAGAAATACGGTCCTAATACCAATCAAATAAGTAACCCTAACACCCTAAAAGACCAGCCGCCATATTCTTCTTCCGTGGCTGAAAATCACCGAACTTTAATCAATAAAAACTCACAATCCACTCCAAATAAAATCGAAATTCCAAGACCAAATGAAAGAACACTTCAAGCTCTTGAAATTCATACGGCTATGATCGGTTTTCCCTGACGATTGGGCGTGGATTTCTAGGCCAAAGGGGCCGACTTTGGGTTCGTTTTCTAGAGGCTTGGGGGCGGCGAGTTCGATGACGAGGGGTGGCGAAGGACGGCGGTGCTCGAGGCTTGGCGGCGGCGGTCTTGGATCCGGTTCTGGTCCATCGTAGGGTGGTGCGTTCGGGGTCAAAGATGGGAGCTTTATGGGTTCGGTGTAACAGAAAGAACAACGGTGGAAGAAGGATTAGTCAAAGTCATTAGGGTATAAATTTTTAATTAATTAATTATTTAATTTGTATTATGTTTAAACAACGATAACTTTGTCATACAGTATCGAAATCAAACGAAACTCGTTGCGTTGGATTCGTATTTCAGAACACTACAACATGAAACTGCCTAGATCTGAAACTAGACACATTGGAAATTCAAGAAATTTCAGATCTGAATCGATCGGTGAAAAATCCTGATTTATTTTTATTATTATTTATTTTAAAATAATTATAATAAATCATTGATTGACTGTATATACTGGCTAAGTGATTAAGTTGTATGTGATGTGCTAATATAGATTTGTTTGTTAGAGTGCTGAAATTTACATTTATGTAAATTAGATAATTGGATCAAAGCAAAATTATCATTTTATTAGATTGTCAAAATTAACATCTCTATTAATTAGATTAAACAAAATTAACATCTCTGTTAATTAGATTAAACAAAATTATCACTTTGTCCTGTGGATTGTTAAATTAACATTTCTGCTGATTAGAATTAGAGTAAACAAATTTTTCATTTTGATTATTTGATTTGTCATGTTAGATAAAAACAAACATTCGTGTTAGAATTGTTAGTTAGAAGAAAAATAAAAATGACATTTTGTTAAAAATGTTTATTTAGAATAAAAATAACATTCTTTGTTATAAAATGTTGCCTTAGGATAGAGCTAACATTTTTGTCATAAAATGTTAAAATAGAATAAAATGTAAAGAAGTAGCGGCAAATTTCATATTTTTGTCAATATAAAGATGTATTTTTGTTGTAATATAAAAGATTAGAAAAGAGTACACAATAAAAAGATTTATTTTTATTGTAATATAAAATATTAGAAAAGTGAAGACAATAAAATTACATTTTTTATTGTAATATAGAATATTAGAAAAGTGAAGGCAATAAGATTACATTTTATTGTAATGTAAAACATTAGAAAAGTGAAGACAATAAAAAATTGCATTTTTGTTATAATATAATACATCAGAAATAATGTTGCATTAGAAGTATGATTTCATTAGAAATAACGTTACACTAAATTATGTACATTAGAAATACGCATACATTAGGAATGTGATATTAGATAAGATATAACATTTTAGTTATAAAATGTTAGAATAAAGAGATATAACATTTTAGTTATAAAATGTTAGAATAAAGAGATATAACATTTTATTTATAAAATGTTAGAATAAAGAGGGATAACACTTTAAGGTATAAAATGTTAAAATAAAGGAGAATAACATTTTTAGCTATAAAATGTTAGAGTAAACAAAAATAGCATTTTTGTCAAAGAATGATAATTGAAACAAAAATAGCATTTTTGTCAAAGAATGATAATTGAAAAGAAAAATAGCACTTTTGTCAAAGAATGATAATTAAAACGAAAATAGCATTTTTGTCAAAGAATGATAATTGAGACAAAAATAGCATTTTTGTCAAAGAATGATAATTGAAAAGAAAAATAGCATTTTTGTCAAAGAATGATAATTGAAACGAAAATAGCATTTTTGTCAAAAAATGATAATTGAAACGAAAATAGCATTTTTGTCAAAGAATGATAATTGAAAAGAAAAATAGCGTTTTTTCAAAGAATGATAATTGAAACGAAAATAGCATTTTTGTCAAAGAATGACAATTGAAACGAAAATAGCATTTTTGTCAAAGAATGATAATAGAAACAAATATAGCATTTTTGTCAAAGAATGATAATTGAAATGAAAATAGCATTTTTGTCAAAGAATGATAATTGAAACAAAAATAGCATTTTTGTCAAAGAATGATAATTGAAAAGAAAAATAGCATTTTTGTCAAAGAATGATAATTGAAACGAAAATAGTATTTTTGTCAAAGAATGATAATTGAAACAAAAATAGCATTTTTGTCAAAGAATGATAATTGAAATAAAAATATGCATCTTTGTTAACATTAAAAGGAATTGACAAAATTATCATATTTTGTACATTAAAAAAAAAGTTAAAAAAAAAATAGACATTTCTGTTTACATTAAAGAATTAGACAAGATAATCATTTTTGTTTACATAAAAAGAATCAGACAAAAATAGTCATTTTTGTTTACATTTTTGTTAAATTGAAATTATCATTTTTGTTTACATCAAAAGGAGATATTTTGTCACTTTGTAAAGAATGACGTAAACTCATTCATTTTTGTCACTTTAGAAAAATAAACTAGAAAACATTCATTTTGCCACTTTGAAAGAATGAAGTAAAAATGGACATTTTTGTCACTTTAAAAGAATAAAGACAAAAATGACATTTTTGGTTTACATTGAAAAGATTAGACAAAATTATCATATTTTGTTACATTGAAAGAAATTTGACAAAAGTATCATATTTTGTACATTAAAAGAAATTTTGACAAAATTACAGTTTTTGTCACCTTAAAAGAATTAGAATAAAAGAGTATTTTTGTCATTTTAAAAAGAATGTAGTAAAATATTCACTTTGTCATTTAAAATGAATGAGAGTAAAATTGTACATTGTGGTCAATAAATAAGAGTTAAGATTTTTATTGTTGTTTGTCAACAATATAAAGAATGGGAATAAAAGACTAGATTTTTATAATCGTTTGTTCGTAATAAAAAGAATTGAGATGTTTGTCTGTGTTGTTGAAATGTGTGACATGTTAAATATAATGTTAGTATATTCAAACTGAATATTACACTTCCATTTACAAGTTACCCGACTTGTTTATGTGATTGAGACGATAATTTTTACACATCGCTCAAGTGCACAGATAATTTATTATTTGATTGTTGGATGAAACCTCACACGGGTGTTGGGATGATATCTGATCTGCACTAGTCCCAATATTTAGTGTAGAATCCACTTTGGTTGTTATTTGGATGTGTGATAATTATTTATCATGATTGTTGATTACGTACAATATATGGTTGTTGATTGAGTCACATTCCAATAAAGAATATTCTAGAAAAAGAATATTTTAGAAAAAGAATATTTTAGATGAAGAATATATTTTAGAAAAATATATCTTTATTGAAATAAACCAGTTATCAACAAGGATTAGTCATTAAATTTAGATTTAATGAAGTTTTCCAATTATTTAATATTTAATTGAATTTAAATAAATTGGATTTTAGGTTTGTCGTGAATAGTGTCTTAAATAACACTATTCTAAAACCCCGTATGGAAGAATAATCTTGTAATTTAGATTATTAAAGTTTTCAATTGAAATAAGATGAAATGTGAGTTGGGTTCATTGTAAGCTGTGTTTTTGTGCGACACTTGTTCTTTAACCCAACTGACAGTAAAAAAATATGATTTGGATTATATAAATCTTTTATTATGATTTAAATAGGAAATTTCCAAAAGTAAAGTTTTCCAATTTAATATATTAAATTGGAATTGAATAGAATTCGAATTAATTATAACCGAGATAAGCATCTGTAAAAGAAGACCGATACTACATATGGAATTTAAGAGGCTTTGCCGTTATTCCATTTATATTATCGGTCGGATACAGAAATTTATAACGATTATATACTGATTTGATTTCTGTGAAGATTCCATATTTTATGAAAGACGATTTTGGGTTTACCGTGAACTATGTTTTAAATGACATTAGTTCTATAACCCAGTCAAGAATAAGATTAATTCCTTAAATTTAAATAATCATTGAATAATGATTTGTGATAGTAAAACCAAATTGGGTTTTTAATAAATCTTTAAAAGAACGATTTAAGAATAAATTTGAAGAATTTATCTTTGATAAGATAATATGAATATTTTATTTAAAAGAATATTCTGGATTGGAATGAGACGTTGGGTGTGCTTTTATAGTACTTGATTTTATTATAAAATAAGTGAGTTATTCGGAAAGACCGGGTTTAACCCATTCCGAATAATTACTACGACGATGAAGAGTCGAAGATGAAGACGGTGTTCGAAGACCGTCGATCTTCACATCGAATGGATGTGTTGCTACAGAGACCCTTGATGGGAGTAGCTACCTTGAAGGGGCTTCAGTAGTGGCCGTCCGGACTATTGTTGATTGTTCGGATTTGGTTTTCGCTCAGACCCAGAGCATAAGCTTGTAAATGGATGCGTGTCTGACATTGGATTTCGTTCCATGTGAATTTAATCGATTTCTATTAATGTATGGCTGTTTGGTGGTGGAGGATTTATTCTCCACTTAACACCGGGTATATATTAATAGTGATTGATCGCATGGCGTGAATTGTCACTGTGGCACGCCAAGATGCAATTGATCAAGGCTTTTGTTGAAAATCAGGGCCTTGTGGGATGATCAAAGTAAAGCCTATTACGGCATAGCTTTGTGTATAGCGTGACTTCGCGAGCCTCACACCCCGGTATGAGTCAAAAACGGGATATGGACCGTAGGGAGTGCACACGTTTCTTTCTAGCTATTGGTAGTGTCAGTGCTTAAACTGGCTGGCATTTTACTTATGTGGATGATGGATTTTGAGGTGCCTCGGATTTTTATAGGCCGTTAGTGGTCATACTATAGGTTCAAAGGAACCGGGAAACGTGTGTCCAGGCATAACTAATCCACTGCCGATAGGCGGGGACCGGCCCTACCGCATCCAAGGGTTCACTACGGGGGATCCTGAGGCATTTGCTAGAGTGTCTTGAATCGGAGAGGAGCTTGCCCCTAGCCTCGACTCATGATGGAAATCCAATTTCCAATATGACCTTGCGGTTTTGATTGTAGAACTAGTATGGCGACATAGTAGGATGGGGTACTATGCCGTCTATGATTAATACATTATGATTGAAATTGTTTTTGAAATATATATATATCCACATATACACACACTCATACTCAATCCATTTTATCGCATCAAGCATCTTTTGACCATTATAAGGTAAAACCCTATCCTCCGGTTTGCGTTGCATTGTGTGATAGGACTTGGGTCTTATAATGGTTTAATTTTTCTAAAAAGCATTGCTTTGTTTAAACGATTTACTTTATTTTATGCATTGGCAAGCCAATGGAGTAAACCCGTTCCGCGTTAGCGGCACGGTCCTGTGATTAGCCTTATTATTAGATAGTTAAGTTAAGATTTCTCATACCAGTCCCATGACTGACCTGTAGTTTGTTTCACTGGCAAACTCGGGTGCCCATATTTTCCACACGGGCAGTCGAGTAGCTTTTTGCAGATATATTTACAGGATCCTGGTCTACAACTGAAGCGATATTCGGAAAGCTATGTATCCGTGTATTCCTTTCGGTTGTTTATTTGTATTATTTTCCGCTGTTATTTAAATGTAATTTAAAACTCTGATATTTTTGTATTTCTATTTCTGTAATAAGTATTCATACTCTGTTACAATCTTGTACTCTGATGTAATTGTTGTAATCAGCGATAAAATGTTCCTCAGTTGTGTTCTGATGCGTATTGTTCTCAAAGCAATCCGGGCTTTACTTTACTGGGAAGTTTGGGTCGTCACATCGGGCCAGCTGATTGAATTGGTTGACGTATTCCTTGACCGTCATACTTCCTTGCTTAAGAGATAAGAACTTTTCCAGCTGTAAACTTCGCTCAGCTTGTGAGAGGAATTTCATCTCAAACCTCATTCTAAAATCCATCCATGTTTCAACTGGTCTTTCAGCGTTAGTGACTTCCCACCAATAGGAAGCTTCGTCCTTGAGCAACCATACAGCCAACTGTATCTTCTGCCTATCGTCCACCTCGTAGATAACGAACAGATCCTCAGTTTCTTTGAGCCAGTTCCTTGCTTCTACGAATGATTCAGTTCCCTTTAAATCCTTTCCACCCATGGCCCTAAAGTCTCTACAAATCTTTGAGAAAGCATTTGCACGAGGAGGAGGAGGAGGAACCGCTGCAGCTGGAGGAGGAGGAATATCTGCTGGGCCTGCGTCGTTAGCCCTAGCCTCTAAGTACCTCCTGAACCAGCCAGGTATCGGTACACCCACTAGAAGGTTAAGATTCCCAGACATGCTGAAATGAAAAAGAAAAGATTCAAAATGAAGGATAGAAAGATAGTGCATATGGCTTTGGGGATTATGCCTTTTTAAATTTAAAACAACACTTTTTCTTGTAAAACGCTTCTTTATATTTC
Source organism: Allium sativum (assembly GCA_030737875.1). NCBI lineage: Eukaryota > Viridiplantae > Streptophyta > Magnoliopsida > Asparagales > Amaryllidaceae > Allium > Allium sativum. Next base: position 1,003,746,160 of record CM060909.1, read on the forward strand.
TTTTTGAAATTAGTTTTCAAAAACTCTTATCTGATCTGGTAAACTTTTCCTCTGATACCAAGTGAAACACCCCACCTCCGTTAAGGTCACTCACAAAGGGAATTCCTTAACTTTGGTGGAGGGTTATAGGTACAAGACATAGAAAAATTTACAAGACAGATAAATATAAGCAGCGAAATTCAAATATTTATTTCATACGTGGTTCAATCAAAAGCATTACAACAAATTGTCTCAAAATAACTTCCAAAACATTACACCATAATTTTTGTCTTGATTATTTAATAAAGAAGCATAAACCACAAATAAAACTGCATAAATCCTCAAGGGTAGTGTCCAAAAGCCATAGCCAAGGTGGGAGAGTCCCAATCATACATCTACTTCCTCGAAGCTTGCAAAGAGTCTGACTAAGCTGGAGTATTCCCTCCCTTTGGACCTGGGGGAGGGGGAAGGGGGAAACGGAAGAAAAGAGGACGAAAGAAAACGGGTCAGACAATAAGTCCGGTAAGTTCAGTGATTACTAGTATTTAAACAAGGAAAGGGATCATGATAGTAATAATAGAACATAGGACAATACCCTAATATAAGATAAGAGGAACATGTGATTGCACCCATTACTATAGTCTCTGCACCTACTTAACCATTGGTTCAACCAGTCCCACGTGTTCATAACAAACGATCCCCTTAATGATCGGCTCCTACTCGCATCCATTCATATCCTGTGTCCTTCGGCCTCGCTTGACGGTAGATACCTGTGCTAGTCCCACCATGGCATGTATCAGTCCCTATGGTGGCAACCCGACACGATTCAAGATGCATAGTGTATACTACAGATGCCTAGTGCCTGCTTTTTCCACTCCGGAGTACGTGCACGCCCATACTACGTCGGAACCTACACTGACGCACCAACCGCTGACGTTTTGACCGCTTATAATCAGTCCAGTAATCGTGCCCCACCCTGCCTAGTTCAGGGTACCATGATACATCTATGTGGGTAACTGCTGAAATGGGTCCCCATTACTAGGGTTTTCTGATCGACATGTTTATTTGGTTAAGTGTCCAAGTTTACCTAACCCCACCCATCCGTTTAGTTAACATGTTGAATCGGTTAATTGTTTCCCTAATTGACTTAACCCTACCAATCCTGACTTAGCTTTAATTTATTCATTAAAGCACCAACCACTCACATTAGACAGGTCTTGTTGTGGTCACTGGATATGCTGGTCGGTTCCGGGCAGTTTTACACCACAACTCAGTCAAACCTCGGGTTCTTTTTGGGTTTGATGCACTAATCACCCACATTAGGCAGGTCTTGTTGTGGTCACTGGATATGCCGGTCGGTTCCGGGAAGTTTTACACCACAACTCAGTCTAACCTCGGGTTAGGCATATTCGTCTTTTATAAATCCATATATTTTCTATATATGTCTAGTTCTATATGTAAATTAATCTTAATTTAATCATGCCATAATTATCGTTTGATTATGCTCACAATAAATGGTATATCAAATATACCATTTTATAAACAAATCTATGCCATGAAATTTTCATATTTTCCCATCGCTATCCCCGTGGAACGTACGCATGAATCACATAAAATGTTGGGCTAGTAAATTAGCCCAAACCCATAAACAAAAAGGGGTAATAATCAAGGGACATGAAATAAACATAAAATAGCATACATTTGACTTATCACGTGTAACTTGGCATAGAAGTATCATTAACTTAATTAAACGGGTAAAGGTGAACTTGTGACTAAGTTGGATCTAATTGTCACGTAAACTTGATATAGGTCTAGCATGGAGGTTTAACATATAAACAAAATTTTTAAACCACAACTTAGCATATTAACTTATGTATGTCAAAACATAAGAAAGCTACTATAAACAGATTTAAATCACAACTTAACATGATAACTTATGTGTGTTTAACATAAGAGAGAAATTATAAACATATTTAAATCACAACTTAGCACGATAACTTATGTGTGTTAAACATAAGAGAGCTACTATAAACATATTCAAATCACAACTTAGCATGATAACTTATGTGTGTTAAGCATAAGAGAGCTACTATAAACATATTTAAATCACAACTTAGCATGATAACTTATGTGTTAAAACATAAGAGAGCTACAAATCCAATCTTGCAACATAAACAGATTCAACTTAACATGGTTCTAAATATACATGAATGTTGACCTAACATGTAAGCATGTACTTTAGATCATAAACTTGCAAGTAACCACCAAATTATAACATGACATGTTTCACTATTTAGTTGGCATAATACGTTCATTTCCCAATCATAATAGATCCCAATATATAAAATATGGTATTTTCATCACCGCAAGCATATGGACATGATCAATCGCAACGGTAATTTAAGATAAATGAGAATCAAACTTTATTTATCTTATACATAAGCATCATTCTATATTCGAATTACAACATGTCATGATTCATTTGAAAGAACGTTTAAATCTACGTAATAACCAACTTACAAACTGAAAAGGAATTCTTGATTTCTGAAATATGAATTCTGAAGTTGGTATGCTCTCCTTTGATGTAGATCGTTGAATTAGATTACTTTAATTTGATTTTGATTCAGGTTTTTATCTTGTCTTTGAATTGAAAGCGGTGACGGCTACTCCAAGTTCTCTATTGACGGCATAATAGTTCCAGGATTATTTTTGTGTGATTTTAGGTTGTGCATTGGGTTGTTTATATAAAATTTCAATTTAATTAGAGCCGTCAGATGATCCTAGATTTAACTACAACCATTCAGTTAGGATAGGGTGACACCTCAGCCCTAATGACTCAGCAAGGAGTCAAAAAGGACTCAGCAATGACTCACAGTATGGATCAGAACACACCAGAAAGCTACCCGGCCTGGGCGCATTTGGCAGGTGTGCCAGTACAAATTTTTTACTAGCGCACTTCCCAAGTGCGCCAGTGCATTCCATTTTTTTCTCTTCTTTCTTCTGGTTTTCTGCTTAACTTCGTTTGTCCATATCTCCTTCATACGGTGTCCGTTTTACGCAAACTCAGACTCTATCTCAAGCAGAATTCCAAGATGAACGCAATGGCGTAACCCGTGTCCCTTAATTATTCTTTGATTCGTTACTATAACGTTAACAGAAAATACGGGGTGTTACAGCCGTATAACACAGAATGAGTTTCCTTCCAAGAATACCAGTGCATATAACAAACAACGCAATGCATTTTGGAAAAATGAAGCTATTATAAGACCCAGGTCCCATCACATAATGCAACACAAGCCGGAGGATAGGGTTTTCCCTTATAATAGCCGAACATGCTTGGTACGTTTAAACCAAATCATATGATACTATTATAAGTGCGTAGTGTACAAAACAAATTTAAATATAAATGTATGAATCATAGGCGGCATTGGTACCATCTATCATGTCACCAATACTAGGTTCTACAATCAAAACCAAAATGTCGCATATTGGAAATTAGATTTCCGTCTGTGAACCAAGGCTAGGGATCGTCCTTACCACTTCAAGACAATCTAGCCTACCATGTCTCAGGCAAGCGCGAAGGCAAGCCTTGGATTGTCAAGGCTGGTCCACGCGAAGTGGATTAAAATGCGTGAACAATTTGTTTCCCCGCCCTATGGGGTGAAAACTGGTTATATATCGACTAAAACATCCATCGACACTGTAGTAACCAATATAACTGAGGCGCCTCGCTATCCATCATCCACATATGTAAAACGTCTGGGCTTGCAAAACCCAGACACCACTCCTACCCAGAAGGAAACGCATGTCCTCCCTGATGTCCTCTCCCGTTTCAAGTTCACACCGGGGTGTGAGGCTCGCGAATCAACGCTATACACAAAGCTATGCTATATTAAATTCGTGCTTTGATTATCTACCACAAGACTCTGCTTTTTAACAGAAGCATTGATCACTTGCATCTCAGCATGCCACACAAGCAATTCACGCTATGCAACCGATGTTTATCAATAACACAGAATGAAATCCAATGTCAGACATGCGTCCATTTAAAAATTCGTTCTGGGTTTGAACAAAACCAGAGGCACCTTATTCCTCGTCCCATATGTCTAATACAGGATAGAGGTCATCGCGTATCTGGTCGATCTCCAAGTACGTTTGGACGATCACCACCTATTACCTCATCTTGGGTGTACAGCCCAATCAAGACATCAATAATCATCCAAACGATGTCAAGACCTTCGGTCTTTAACCACCATCTTCATTGTCGACTTATCGTCGATCCAGTTGTTCAGAATGGGATAAACCTAGTCTTTCCGAATAACTCACGTATATAATAAACAAGTGCCATAAAAACACAGCATACGCCTCATTCCAATCCAGAATATTACTTTATTCAAATATTCTTATACTTTGGGAAAGATTCCCATTAATTTTATCAAAGATAAATTCTTTAAATTTATTCTTTAATCATCCTTTGGATATCAATACAAACCAAATTATGGTTTATCCAAACTATTCGGGATTAGCGCACCTTACTGAAGTAATCATTTGTTATATTTCCCAATCCCAACTTATTCATCCCATGAAGCAAAAATGGTAATAATTAATATGTTACACCACGGTGTTATCAGAAAATTTAATTACCATTTCACGTTCAAAACTAATTAAAGATTTAATTATAGCTTGGAGCAAAACTGATGATACTATATTCTCGATCATACCTTGAATTTGATAATTTAAATTATCACATTGACATTTCAATCTTATTAAAGATTCGCTAAAACTCTAATTTAGTTTTAATTTCCAAAATCATTACTTAACGATTATTCAAAGTTAAGAAATTAATCTTATCTTTAACTGGGTTAAAGAACTAATGTTATTTAAAACACAATTCACGATAAACCCAAAATCACATTCCATTGACAATGGAATCTTCATGGAAATCAGACCAATATATACATATATATATATATATATATAATCGATATAAATTTCCGTGTCCGACTAATAATATAAATGGAATAATGACAAAGCCTTTTAAATTCCCTATATATTATCAGTCTTCCTCCACAGAAGCTCGATTCGATTTTTATCCAATCGAATTCCATTCGATTCCAATTTATTGTATTAAATTGGAAAATTTACTTTCGAAATTTAACTTTAAATCTTAATAAAAAGATTTATAAATTCCAAATCACATTTCACTGTAAATCGGGTTAAAGAACAGATGTCGTTAAAAACACAGTTCACGATAAACCCGATTCACATTCCATTTTATTCCAATTACCAAATATAACTGGAAAATCCAATAATCTTAATTAATAGATTTATTCTTTCCCCAACTGGGTTTAAGAACAGTGTTATTTAAGACACTGTTCACGATAAACCCAAAACCCCATTTGATCTTAAATACAAGGCTCTGAATAGAAAACATGTCACCTTATATTCAACATCAAATTCTGAAACCAACAAATATCGTATTGAAAATAACGATATAAAATATATCTTCCAAAGTTCCATAACAATATCCATAGAATCACGAAATCCAATATCGAAATATTCCAACGATAATTTCGACTCAAATCCATTCCAATTCATATATTGTAAATTCTAGTTATTTTTAAAACCAATTCAAATCCAATTTATTTATTTAAAAGTATTGGATTCTAATTCTAGTTCATAACTAGTTCATTTTGATAAAAATATATTTTTATCTTTACAAATGTGGAATTTTTCCTCCAAATTCTTTACAAACCATTTATTATGATTTTACACAAATTATTGATATTTTTAATAATTTTATCAAGGCCCGTACAGTCGATTTCCATAAACGGTCATCGAACTGCACTTACATCGACCTTATCCAAATTTGATTTGGACATAATTCCAAATCCAACCGTTAGATTTCAAATTCCTAACATTCGTTGGAAAGCCCTTTTTAATATGAACCCAAGTTCCGGTTTTAGGAGAATTCGACGATCGGATCTCCCGTAATGTCCATTCGAAGTCAATGGTCGAAATTCGCAAACTGTCGCGGTGCGACGCGTTCTATTCGGGCCATTAAATATATATAGTATATATATTATATATATTTCGTCAATTTCCAATTAAAACGTATTTTATAAATCGTTTTAAATTTGTTTTCAAAACGATTTCAACTTCATATTAAATTTTAAATAAAAATTTAATATTCTATATCATTATAATATATAAATGATAATATTTTCAAAATTTCAGATTTTGAAATCATTTCCTTTTTTATATTCAATATAGAAATGAATAAAATCGATATAAGTACGTTAACGTCAAAATGGCGTTAATTTAATCAACATGGCCTTATATATTTAAATATTTTCGTGTCCGTCCCAAATCGGACATCAAAATCATATTTTGATCCATTACTGAATATTATTTTAAAATGTAAGTTATTTTATAATATTCATTACTCGTCAGTTTAAAATATTCTTTAATTTAAAATATTCGTTCTTTCTGAATTGGAATCAAACACAGTCAATTACCATATAATTTTATTTATATGGATTTCATACACACATGTACACAACAATAATCAAACACAGTCAACCATCATCCAGAGTGCATTACACAACTGCATAAGCGTTAAATATAAATAATTAATGCTTACAATAATCTGTCAACACATCGATTGACATACAACTAAATATTGGGATTAGTGTATGTCCAATATCATCCTAATACCCGTGTGGGTTTTCAAACAACAAACCCTGATTATTATTTGTGCAGTTGGGCGATGTGTAAAATATATCATCTCAATCAATATTAGGTAAATGTGTGTACATAAACAAATCTTCCGATTTGTAAATGAATATTTATTTCAACTCATGAATATTTTATTCCGTTCATATATACAATAAAAATGATATTTTTATTGTTCAAATATTTTATTCCATACATGAATATTTTATTTTCCATTTCACATCACAATCAAAATTAATTTCCATAACAAAATACAATCAATAAGTCGTCCATGGTCTGTGGATGACGATGTGAGGAGCTACTAAGCCCCGTCTGCAACCTAGTATATAATTTACTGTAAAAGAAAACAGAGTGAGAAGGATTTCTCACCTTTGGTTTCAACTTTGTCGTTTTATTTCTAAATTTCTGAACAGCTTGGATTTTCCCGAAATTCCAACGCTGCCCTTTTTACGCTGTTCATATATAAAATAACATTTTTATTTATACACAGAAAATCACATTTTTATTTATACAAAGTAAATCACATTTTAATTTATACAAAGAAAATCACATTTTTATTTGTACTATATATATATATTTAGAAATCAAATTTTTTATAATGATATTATATATATAAATCTAATTTCTATTCTAAAATGATATATATATATATATAAATCATATTTTTATTTTTATAACACTATTCCTATTATAAAAATCTTATTTTTATTATACTATATTTATAATTTAAAAGGCGCATTTTTATAACCATGCCATATACAAAAAAATTGCATTCTTATTCCAAAACATTTCTCATACTAAGTTTTATATATTTTTAAAACAATATCTATTTTTATTTTTAAAACAATATCTATTTTTATTTTTAAAACATTATCTATTATTGTTTTTTAAAACAATACCTATTTTTATTTTTAAAACAATATATATTTTTGTTTTTTTAAACTATACATTTTCTTATTTTTAAAACAATATCTATTTTTGTTTTTAAAACAATACCTATTTTTATTTTTAAAACAATATCTATTTTTGTTTTTAAAATAATACATATTTTTATTTTTAAAACAATATTTATTTTTTTAAAAACAATACCTATTTTTATTTTTAAAAAATATCTATTTTTCTTTTTAAAACAACATCTATTTTTAAAAACAATATATATATACATATTTAACTCACTAGACAATTAAATTAATAATTAACTAAACATTAATTTCTCATTAAGCGGTAATTACCCCATTCCTTCTTCCATCGGGTATGAGCTCCAGGCTACGGCCATTTTTCCTAAACCAATGTCCGCCACTAGGGCTCGAAATTTCTACTGCCACCATCATCTGAACGTCGATCAAAAGTGTCCCCCTCGTCGGCCTACGCGCAACCTTCCCAATGCCGGAATATGGACGAACTCGAGCCCTCCCTTTGTGCTAAAATCGTCTGCGAACGAGTGGCTTTTGAGCTCGAAATTTGCGCTCCCTCCCTCACTAGAAACGATCAACGGGGTATGAATGGAAAGAGCATGAAGAATTCTACCATTCCCCTTTGAGATCTCATCCTAAATCGGTGAAGATTAGAAAATTTTATTGCTTGAATTTGGGAGCTTTTCAGCCCTCAATCGTGATAGTGGCGGCGCGTCGTTTTCCTAAATTGGGGAACTTAGGGTTTCAGATTTGAGTTTATATATATATATATATATATATATATATATATATATATATTACAGTAATATTTTATTATATTTATTTTTTCTTTAGAAATTTATCGCTCTAAACTCCAAATGAATCCCAACGACTATTGCCCCTAGCTAAATACCCTCATTCTGAACCCAATGGGATATGTTTCGTGACCTAATTCGGCTGTTACGATCAGTTTTGCTTTAAATAAAATTATAAATCAATATAAATTTAATTTAAACGTACATTTTAATTTACCGGAGCCACATACTGACTCCAAAAAATTCCACAAAAATAAATCTAGCTTTGTTTTGATGATGCGGTCCTAACAAAACTAATTTCGTCGAATTAGAAGACCGTTTGAAAAACGGTCATTTCCCAGTCGATTAAATTCAAACAAAATTCACCAAACATATTTAAATCCACCACGCTCACATATTGATTCCAAAAATTATGAAAATTGGAATCTGGCAATAATTTGACATTCCAGATCCAACAAAAGCGGTCTCGTCAAAAACGGAGGTCATTTGCAAAATCGCTATTTTTAACGTCTAAATTCCATAGCGACTATTCTGAATTTTCAACTGGTCATCACTTTTTATTCCCTTTATGAAATCTGGATTTTTCAGATTCATTGGAAACATATTTTTAAACAAATTCAAATATTTCTGGTTTCACTAAAATCCGGTTTATTTTGAATCCTGTACATTCATTAGAAATTTGAAATCAAATTTTCAAACTATCGCGCCATTTCCAATTCCTTTTATAATTAAAATAAATATTTATATTCTAACTTCGATTTAAATAAATATATATGTTCTAATTCTATTCAAAATAAATATTTTGTCATTATTATTTGAAATAAATCATTTTAAATTTCCTAAATTCATTAAAATCGCTAAAATAAAAAATTTAATTGGTTTTGATTTTCCAGGTTGTTACTAGGGATTGCAAATGAGTTTTTGAAATTAAGTTTGCAACTCAGTTTCGAAAACCGAATTGTAACCTTAGTTTGCAAAACTGAGATGTAAACTCAACTGAGTTTGCATCTCAGTTTTCAAACTATTTTCCAAATTATGTTGCAAAACTCAGTTTCGAAAGCTGCGTTGCAAACTCAGTTTGCAAAATTGAGTTGCAAACTCAATTTGCGAAACTAAGATGCAAACTCAGTTTTGCAAACTGAGTCAACTCAGTTTTCAACTGCAAAATGACTTTGCATCTCAATTCTGCAAACCTGAGTTTGCATCTCAGTTTTGCCAAACTGAATTTGCAATACAGTTTGTAATTTTTTTTAAACTAGCAAAACTCAGTTTGTATCTCATATCTGTACTTATGTGCAATAATTTGTCATATAGAGTTTATCATCTTGGTCCACATCTACTGAATCAAAGTGGAATATTATTCATACAGTAGTTGTTTTACCATATTACTGTTCAATTATTTCTATTCTATGCCTTTAGATTGGTTATAGCTTTCTTAAGTTTGAAAATTAAGTTGTGTGTGCCATTACCCTAAGTATTTGGTTTAGAAACGTTGAGCGTTTGCATGGGTTTTTAACGTTGAGTGTTTATATTAATGCACGAATTTGTAGATGAATACTATGAATTCTCATATAGGAGTTTGAAAAATATGGAAAGTTTGCTCAACATAACACTGAGTTGCAAGTAGCTTAGTTTCGAAAGCCGAGTTACTGCAGCTTAGTCTTCAAAACTGAGTCGAGCAACTTAGTTTTGAAAGCCGAGTTTCTGAAACTCAATTTTCAAAACATAGTTGAGAAACTCCGTTTAGAAAATTGAGTTTCTACAACTCGGTGTTTTTGCAACTTAGTTTGAACTACCGAGTTGCAACTCAGACCGTTTATTTTTATCATTCTTAAACACAATTTCCGAAAGAGGGGATTTATAGCCATTCAAATTTTTCTATGTAGTCACATAGACAATCTAATTGGATTTTGCATGCAGACACATACAGGCATCACGCATATGTTATGTGTGTGTGCAAGTTTTGGTTTGTCATTATGATGACTTCTAGTTTTTTTGTAAAAATGAGTGCACTTATATTTTGTAGGCACTTGCGGAGGAGAAGGAAAATACAGAATTTGGAATGCAACAACAACACCTGCGTGCCTAACAGCTCAATCCTACAGCACTTTAAAAACAATATTGTTTAAAGTATAGAATACTACATCATTATGTGGGAAAGCTTCAGCATAGAGCACAAAAAACATGGTTGGAATGTGAATATTCATCCATTAGTTATTTATTTGTTGGTTTTTATGTCAGGCGTACTTGATCATCACCTACCATTTTTATATGTTATACAGATTATGCAATCATAAGTTATGAATATCGCTTCTGTTTCAGATTTCCTACTGTATCGTCTACTTATTCGGTTTGAGAAGATTTATGCCACAGTTCAGCCTAACCATCGAGAAATTTAACTGGATCATATTATTCACTTTTTAATGCCTTTGTGCTAGGTTTTTGTATATAACAGTTCTAAGTTTTTTTGCATAACAGTATTGCTTCAAGCTTATGAAATTCAATATTATGTATCAACCAATTAACAAAGATAGAACTCGTGTCCTGCTTGTTAGTAGTAAATAGCCATTATTTGTGCCTCAGCATGGTATTGTTACTATGTATTGAATCTGGAACTAATTCAACAAAAACTGGGTTCTAAAGAATGATATGTGTATTGAATTTAATGTGGTTATCAATGTAAATTAAAGCTTACAACAATATTCTTGATGTTTATGTTACTTAAAAAAAATTACATACTCATTTTGCAAAGAATATGGGCTGAATAAACAGGCCAACGAATACTTTAAAGTGCAGTTGTTGGCTTAATAATAAGGGCTTTTCTTAAACTCTTCAATACCGTTGTTATCGAGGTTTGTAATCTGGATCCTAGGATGATAATAATGATATTAGTTTGAGTTGTTGACAAAAACACTGAGTTTGGAAAGTGGGTAAGGATGAAAGAGCCCAATACACTCGAGAAGTTCAACAAAAAGGCCGATGAGTTCATGAGGTTGGAAGACGTCCCTCTCCCTATCCAGAGTGTGGCTGGAAGCAATGCTCTGGAAGATAAGAAGGAAGCCAGGGGCCTGAAAAGGGAAAATGAAGACAAAGGAAAAGGGGAAAATAATGTTGTATATAACATTGTTGTATACACAATTATATGATTTTTGTTTGATGATAACAACCAAATATATATTAATATAAATGTGTTTGTTATTGTACTTTTATTCTACATCACAGACAAGAATATAATATTTTTATTTATATAAAATAAAACTGTACAAGAATTTCAATATTCACACAGTATTTTATTTAAAAAGAATATTTTATTTCAAATATTCAAACAGTACAACTTTTACAACTCCACTATTTGTACAACACACTGTAATTCATTAATACATTCACAGTCAATTTCTTTTTACACTGTGCTGCTCACTACTGTTCACTCATCACTCAATACATTCATTGACACTGTTACATACACTCAGTCACTCTATACAATTTCATATACATACATTCACTGACATATACACACACTGATGTTCTTGTCTTCTGTCTTCACAGCACCTTTCGGTCAGTCCAGTCATCCATAGCTTTCAAATACAAACACACACACACACACAATATACTGCAATGAAAATAAAATTGAATACATGCATATGTAAATTTTATTTTTAAAATTTTATTTTCCTTAGTATTCTGGTGTGTTTCTCATCATTTTTCATGACTTGATATAATTTATTAATTCATCCGACTGTGTCTAGACAGCTTGTGATATTCACAGTGAAACACTGTAAATACCACAAGGCACTCAATGTATATACAAAATATTTCAGTAGAGGGACAAGAAAATTTTCTGAATGGCTGCAGATACACACATGTATATATATACATGCATGCACTGCCTCGCTAATCCAGTGTGCAACTGAGGAGCAGCAACGTAGACCAACTCGACTCAGTGCACAAGAAAACAACTCAACATAACAAAATAGTCGAGTCTCAACAAATACATAGTTTCCGCAAAATGGTCAACATACATGGTCGAGACAAGTGAAAGTCAAACAAGTATTCAAACAACACAATTGGTCGAGCCATGGTCAAGTAAATCATGATTCATCAACATACAATTTCAAGGATGTTCAAATGGAGGCAACAAAGTGATGTTCAAACTGGTCATGCCGCAATGATTTCATTCTATACTGTAGAGCTACGGCATTTTCAAAGTGTCCAGCAGGTTAACAATGTACAATATATCATGGAACAACAAATGTGGTCGATCACATATCAACCAAATCATTTTCAAGCTAGCAAAAGTGGTGCTACAAGATCAGTTCAGACTTTTCAGTGAAGTCGAGTCTTTCAGGTGCTCTCAAATTTGTGAAGCGTAGAAGGATATAATGGCATATACAAAAGCAAAATCAATTTCAAGTGCTACATGTTCAGATATGTATCATGTGTAAGAATGACAATTCAGTTCAGCCCAGAATTTTATGTACACAAATCCGTGAAGCAGCAAGGTTGGCAAAATAGTGAGCATACATGATACAAGTCAGTTGCACAACTATGGTGAACATGGCGAGATGTCAAGGCAAATGGATGATGAGAATTTCAAGCGAACACAACATCATATATAAATAGTGCAAGGTTCACAAACCAGCTTTAGTGCATAGTGAAGGAGAAAAAAAAATAACAAACATGGTGTGCACAGTGGGGAACAGTCTAGAACTCATGCATGTGGGCATTTAAATGAGCAGTGCAACAGAATACAAGTACATTGGTGCAAAGAATGAGCATACAAGATGCAAAATAACTCATGGCAGTATATACATGGCATTAACAAGTACATGGTTATTAATTAAACCAGTGAACAACATATTTGGGCCAAGTTTTTAATTCTTTCCAGTTTTAGACCAAGTTATTTTGTCAAAGTATCAGCAGTGGTGGTAATTCAGGCAACCTAAAATCGTTTCATTCATGAGAGTTAATACACATGGATAAGAAATGCATGGTGATGAAAATTCAGTAAATCTTTTTTAGCAAGTGATAAATAATTTCCAGATTTCCAGAAAATTTAGAGAGAGGATATCCATCTTTGGCAAGTTCGTAAGATTGTTTCAACATGTTTAGAAATCTCCAATCTGTTTTTTGGCTAAAGCAAAATTAATTTTTGGTAAATGTTCAATTCAACAACCAGGATACACGCACAGATTTAATTCAATGGGACTGCAAAATTTATTTTGAACTCATTTCCAGAATTTCTCATATATTTCAAATCTGACTGAATTCAAACAAGGGCATCATTTTGATATCATTCTAAGCTGATTCAATCGATGAACCAAAAGGGGAAAGCAACTAAAAATCAGGGGACAAGAAACCTGTAGTGTCCCGAAATTTCGGTAACACAAGTGCAACCCAAATTGCACTGGAAACCAGAAAACTAATAGAAAGAAAACAGAAGGTGAGGATAGATAAGATAGAAACTTAGAATAGAATAAGAAGAAGAACATACAACACCAGAGTAAACACGAATCTCATAGTGGAACGAACAACATATAATAGATAACATATCTTTGAAATAAAATCAATATACGTATACAGTAACATTATCAGAGTACAACACTTACATCACAACGGAAATAAACAATAGCTATAAAAACGCTGCTGAAGCCTCCAGCTCCAGCTACTTCTAGTATATCTATAAAAACCTGACTACTTGACTGCCCGTACAAAATTGGGCACCCAAGAGTTTAGGGAAAACAAAACAAAATAAACTCTGGGTCAGTCATGTGACTGGTGTGAGTAAACTCAAATCATTGATTTAACTTTCAAAAATCCTTTTGAACCAAAGGATAATCGTAAGATGATCCACACATAAACACGGATGATTTTTACCTTACGATAACCGAAATATTTTTCTAAAATGATACTTGTCTGATATTATAATAATGTCTAGATCAAGTAAATAGAAATCTAGCAGAAACACTTTCATCTCACGTTCTACATATACAAGATACAATCAAAACCGCGGGCTCTTATTGGGGAAAGGATTCCAACTATGACAAGGTATGGATCCACCTTTTGATCAGTGTACTCTAGAAGCGATACACTGGAGTTCAACAAGAACAACTTGTAACTCGACCACACATGACCGACCATTCATTTCGCTTGAATGTTCCAAATATATTATCACCTTACGGTTGGTATACCAACATAACTGTTCCCGGGAGATACAGAACTGAAAGAAGTAACATATATGAATATTTTTTTGATGGTGACAATATACCCTACTTGGGTGCGACCCAGTTAGCCATGCTGCTTGCCCGATTTCTATCATTTTTCAGTTGATGAGGCTTGAGGTCATAACGTATCTTTTAACAGATCACTCCTTCATTTACTTTGAATGCCACATCTTCATCCCGTCAAATCACAAATTGATTCCCCAAAAAATACCATGGGTATAAGCTAAGAAACGAATTCCTCTGCCACCAACGTAAATACGTTTGAAACGATCAACTCACGCGATCAACCATATATACTCTATCAGACGTTCATCCATTCAAGTTGACCTTGGATTGGACAATCCGAAGGGACTATTCTGTAAACAAGACAACCCTTGCATAACTCCATCTTCAATTATCTTCATCATATTTGATTCGCAACGCTAATGCCATACAGAGTGGTTTTCAGATAATATATCTGATCCCGGTCTCTCCGTATTAACAAAGGAAATGGTCAAAAACTATGATAGTTGGTGATTTAACTATCAAAGGAAAACATGTGCGCAAACATCGATATTATTTCCAGTTGGAAATTTTATCGATCAATCATCTATCGACATTTATTCATTTCCCCATTTCTCGTTCCATATATTCATCAAATCCTTATTTTCTAATTTCAGAAAATATACGTTATTAACATTGGAAAACGTTTCCATTTATGACTCACGCATCACTATCTTCTCACATATATCAGTCTTTAACTGTAAACTAGTAAGAGAACAAACCCCTACGTATTAACCCCGACATATATCAGTCCAACCTGTTTTTCCAACGGATCAAACCTTCGAAATTCTGATATCGTATGACAATGTTATGATTTGTACAAGTTTCATATACTTTTAAATAAAATAAGAACTTGGAATTAAATAACTAATGGCCTACCCCTCTATTAAATATTTCGGCCCACAAACACTTTTAAAACTGGTGAACAGTCTTCTTCCTCCCATGATTCACGAGCTCAACAACAGCATTTACGGCCGATTCTTCATCAAATCCCTCCTCCTTTCAACTAAAACCCAAACTAAGAACACAAATCGAACTCTCCTCAAATTCTCTTCAACCTCATACCATCATGGTTCAACTCGGCTTCATCCATCGAGTAGCGTCTCCAGCTCGACGCCGTGAAATCCAATGAAGACATCGACAGTTTACTTTCCAGAATTCAACAAACTTTTTCTTTTTGATGTTATTCGATCTCGTGAGTCCAAATACGAACTCCAAAACACGGATTAAAGCTTCGACTCGCGAATTCCTCTAACCCTAGCGCTACGGCCAAATTTCGAGCATCTCAGGAGTGCGTCGCACACTGTGAAACAAACACCAGATTGTAGAGGATGCTCGCAGGGATTCATATACACATATAACATGGTTTATAAATTTTACTTTGATTTTCTTTTGATTTTTAAATTTCCCATTTTACTGTTTGAAGAAGAACAAAAGCGACGGAAGTTTGGTTGACCAGTGAAAGAGTAGTTTAGGGTTTAGAGAAATGTAGTGGTACACATAGTGTATTTTTAATAATTTAATATTCGATTAAATATTCATTTTTAACCAATCGTTGTTTGTATTTATCCCTTAAAAATTCCTGTGATCACATACGATACCCAAAAATCACGAAAATGGACATACAACTAGAGTTTGACATTACGGACCCAACGAAACTTGTTTCGCCGAATTCCGACTCCGTTCGCTCACACAGCGTATTTTTAAAGGTCAAATTATCGACTGTTTTTCACATTAAAATCCCCCACGGCCACATACTGACTTCAAAAACGAAGAAAATTGAAATCTAGCAATAATTTAATGTTCCGGATCCAACCAAGTTAGTTTCGTCGAAAACGGAGGTCGTTTGCAAAAATAACTATTTTTAAAACTCCAAATAAATCCTTTTTAAAAATAAATTTATTTAAAAATAATTAAATTAAATATTTATAAATAAATATTATCGTATATATTTACAATAGAATATCATACAGCTCGAATTTGATTTATAACTCGATATTTCAAAATTCCCAGTTATATCGATATTCGATTTATATTTAAAATCCGTTTATAATATAAATATATATTTATAAATTTCAAAGGAATTCCATAGCGACTTTTCTAGAATTTGATTTGAACATAAATCAAAATTGACATGACGAAATCTCAATTTTCCTCTTCCATTAGAAAATTATACTTCAACAGCTCCGAACGTTTCTTGTTTCACAGAAATCCGATTTAAAACGGATCCTGTATATTCAATTGAAGTTCGAATCGCCAAATTACGAACTTTAGCGCCATTTCGAGCTTGATTATAATTATAATATAATTTTACGTTCAAACTTCGTTTAAATAATATATTCATTATTATAATTCAATTCTAAACTAAATTAAATATTATAAATAATCCAGTTCACATAATATCGTCAATTCACTATTTTCGACTATTTCAGAAATAAATATATTATTCTATTATTTATATTAATTTAATATTCACTATTATTTAATTTTGGTCACTTTAAATTACAAAACCATTATTTAAATAATTAAATAAATTATTTATTATCCGTTAAAAAATACGGGTCGTTACAAAACCGACGAGAATTCTTTCTGTTTTTTACCAAATCAAATCATGCCATATTAAGGAAATCAGAGAAATATCAGGGATTTATAATCCTATAAATTACACCCTTTTCCTCATTGGTAAGGGTAGCAAAACCACAAAACAATTCGAGAGATATTCAAAGACATATAATTCAGAAAGCTCACAGTTTCGATAGAGAGAGAGCAAATTCCAAAACGAAGTATCAAAGCCATCCATGGTGTTCGAAGCAATAGAGATTTGATTCCAGAAGCAAGCAACCGAGATTCGATTTAGGATTTAATCAGAAAAACTCTAGTTTCTTTTTCCAACTACCCTTGATTGAGAGAAGTGATCGGGAGAAACAAGGGTGGAACCGACTTTAAGTTGATCGTCCAAGTCAATGTGCAAAAGGGGATATTTAATATCTTTTTAAATCTAGGGTTTCTATTTTATTTTTGTATTTGTTTTTAATTTGTGCTGAAATTTTTCAAACAGTTTCTAGAGTCTGTAAAATTCTAGGGGATTCAGTTAGGGGTTTAACTGACAGTTTCTAGAGTTTGTAAAATCTAGGTGGTTTCCTAGTTTTGTCTATAAAACTAGGAGTTTACTAGAGTCTGTAAAACTAGGGGAAATATCATCGAGGGGATTAGATCAGTCTAGGGTTTTGAGCGTACTATTAGAATAGGAGCGAGGGATTCACGAGTTTACATGGTATTGTAAGCGGGATCTGTTCTATTACCTAGTAGAAACCTTAGGAATGCAGCACTAGGCATGGTTTTGCCGAAGTTGGGTATCTTTGTGTGTTATTTACTTTCTGCACATTTATTTCGGCTGCATTCTGTGATCTATGAATATTTTTTAATATATCGCTTAATTATTAATAAACCCTGTTCACCCCCTCCCTTTAGGGTTAATCTAGATCCAACAAGTTGTATCAAAGCCTGGTAATTTCATTAACCCTAGAATCATGGATCCTGGTTGTCAGCCCTTTGAGAGTCAGTCCAGCCACATTCCGAACATTTTTGATGGTACAGATTTTTTTGAATTGGAAGTCAGGAATGAAATCCTATTTGACATCTGTTAATATTAAATTTTGGGATGTTGTTAACAATGGAGGTTGTCTAATAGATAGGAATATTAATGCTCGTGTTATGCATTTTCTTTATTCTCATCTTAGTAATCATCAACTTGATCTTATCTCCCATTGTTTGATTGCGTAGGACATCTGGAATAGTCTCAACAAGAAGTATGGACAAATTGACAATAGCTGCTCAAAACCTAGAAGGTTAACTTAGGTTTAGATCTGTGCCTAACAGGAGTTACTGAGGAAGAATCAGATGATGATAGCGATGGAGGCTCAATGGACAATGAAATAAGAAAATTTTCATTTGAAGATCTAGTTCACTTTTGTATTGACTTAACCAAGTCTGTAGGAAATTTCAAACTGAAAAATAAATTTCTAAAATCTAGAAATTCTGAGTTAACCCACAAAAGTAATTTATTGAAATTAAAATTTGAAAACTCCAATTGCAAAAATTGTTTTAATTTGAAAAATTATTTAACTCATCTCAATCAATATCTTTAGAAACATGAAAATGAAACTATTGTTTTGAAACAAAATAAGGATGAGCTAACTGTAAGAACCATACTTTGTAAAACGAGTTGGATAATATTAATTCCAAACATGAATCTTTTGAAAAGGAGAGTTTGATGAAAACTAAAACAATTTTCAAAGAGCTTGAAGCAGAAATAGAAAATTTCAAGAAATTTGAATCTGAAAGTCGAAAACATTTTGAATCTGAGATTACTGAGTTACAAACCAAAATTAAATCTTTTAAATATGAAAATTTGGTTTTGAAAACTGATTTTGAAAAGAGTAAGATCACTAGAAACCATTGTTCAGATTTAATGAAAGAAAACAACGGTCTTAAATCTAAAATTCAACAACTTGAAACGACATTGGCTAAATTTACAAACGGTGAAAATCTTTAAATATGTTGTTGAAAAATCAATTTTCCACTACACCATAATGGCCAATTGGCAACTCTTATTTTTTTTGCCAACACTTATATGTGTTGTAGACCAGTGACACTAATATGTGTTGCGGTAGCAAAAATGTGTCACTAAAAATGTGCTAACACTTTTATGTGTTGTTATGCTTGGTCAACTCTTCTTTTCTAAGGGCAAAAGGGTAAGTTGTCAAACATAACCCTAATCTCATGCTCAACGCTTAGCCTTGACACTTATACCATCTAGGCCGCAACAAACGAAAATAAACAGAATGGACTTCAAGATTGAAATCAGCGATTAATTAGCTCATCAACATCAGAGAGACGGTGGAATCGAAGAATTGAAATCTGCGATGGGGCTTCTAGGAATTGGGGCTTCTAGGAATCACGATAAGAGGTAAAAAAAAATGATTTCACTTCTAGGAATCATATCAGCTTCTAAGAATCGATTTCACAATATGCCGATGATGATTTTAGGTATTTTATAGGGTTATAGGACCTGGTATTCTCTCTGATTTTATAGGATTGTACTTCTTTGAAGCTCCTAAAGTTTTGGCTTTCTTATTTAATGAATGTTGTTATTTCCTTTTGACAAAGTTAGAAGGTGGTTTGCTATTTTATTTCTTTGTGAATATTGATGCCAAATTTGGACATCAGGTTGTTACGTTCCTAATCCTGGCATGAATAAGCATGTATTCAGTCTATCATCATTATACAAAGTAGCATTGGAATCACCATTTTAAAACTATGACAAGCTGAAAATTGAATTGTTGGTTTTATTGTCTTCTAACAACTGTATTTTGTCTTCGGTGATATTATGGACATATACTATAGTACATATTAGAGTCAGACCCCATTGATTATATTGATGACTTGGCTTCAGCTTGACATTGTTGAACAATTCAACACATTTGACATAAACAAAGTAGCATGTCATAGTTGTGAGTCATGGCACACGGATCTACGCATATTTAACTCGGGGAATGATCAGAGATTAGCAATGTCATAACTTATTATGTCAATTCCTATCTTATGATAATATCTTATAAGCATATGAAGAATATCTATCTTATAACACATAATTTTCTTCGTTCTAGTACAGACTGTACTGACTAATTAAGTCTTGTTTCGAATCATAATAGATTATGGTGCAGTCAGAGTGTCAAAAATGGGCTAATGAGAACGTAAATATCACATACGAAATCAGACCAAATAGAAATGGATACAAAGCTGGAGCTCTCCGGCAAGGATTGAAAAAACATTACGTCAGACAGCGATTACGTTGCAATTTTTGATGCAGACTTTCAACCAGATCCTGAGTTCTTAGTTAAGACTGTACCATTTCTAGTTAGCAATTCTGAGCTTGCTTTGGTTCAAGCATGTGGGAAATTTGGTGAGCATGACATATTTAATGGGGTTGCCAGTGTCAAACTGAGGATGATTTTTTGTTTTTGTTTTCATTTACTACAAGAACTAAAAATGAAAACAAAATGAAAACTAGTTTCAGTAATTTGAATCAAAAGCAGGAAAAAGTTTTGATGACATATATCGACACTTTTGATTTCGCGTGCTAAATAAGGTTACCCTTTAGCAAAACTAATAGCAACCTGTGCTAATTATATTATTTTACTTAGTACTGAAATTAGTATGGAAAATTCCGATTCTTTTTTTTTTTTGGGACTAGTGAACGCATATGCCTGCCTACTGAGATGCTCGCAAGAGATGTCTTTGGATTATCATTTTAGTGTGGAGTAAGAAGTTGGGTCTTCTACATACTCATTCTTCGGATTTAATGGTTAGTCTTTAAGAAAACAATGACATGCTTTGACTCTGATATGGCAGACATTGTCTCACATCTCAAAACAATGTTTCACATGTTAGAAATAGGAAAACAAAATTATCAATCGTTATTAATAGTTTATAGCATAACCTGGAATCCAACTTCTAATTTTACATTGGGGTAAGATAATCAAATTGATGCTTTTACTTTAGGAACTGCTGGAGTATGGAGATTGCATGCTCTAACAAACTCTGGTGGGTGGAAAGATCGAACAACAGTCGAAGACATGGATCTTGCTGTGAGAGCAAGCCTTAAAGGATGGAAATTCGTTTTTGTTGGGGATTTATCGGTAACTATATTTTATTTAATTCATGTAGCACAATGCACAAAGTCTTGAGATTCTTGAAATTATGATAAGTGAGAGACGTTTAATGATTTACAAATTTAGGTTTGAAATCAAGCCTGGAACCAAGTATTTGATATAAACACCTATTTTTTTCGAATGACCTATGATTTTCAGATGTTTTTAATTTTGTATGAAAATATAGGTGAAGAATGAACTACCAAGCACATACAAAACATACAAGTTTCAACAGCATAGGTGGTCATGTGGCCCTGCCAATCTTTTCAAGAAAATGTTTAAAGAGATAATACTATGCACTGTATGATTATTTTTCTTGTCCATTTCTATTGAAAATCTAATAATTCAATTGAAACTAACACATTTATAATGTAGAGGGTTAGCAAGGGGAAAAAATCCATGTACTATATGCATTCTTCTTTATGCGGAAAATAGTGGCGCACCTGGTAACCTTTTTCTTCTATTGTGTGATCTTCCCAGCCTGTGTTTTAGTTCCAGAAGTTCGCGTTCACAAATTCGTTTTAGTTTACGTTCCTTCGACCATTACCATTCTCAATGCTCTGTACACTCCAAGGTATGCACATCATATAGCAAATAACATAAATAGGATGATTTTTTAGATCTATCTCATAGTCAATGGTTTTTTCTGTTAAGAAAATATCTTTGCCTGCAAAATGTGAAGTAAAAGAGAAAATCATGGATTTTTTTTTTGCACCAAGGTCTATGGTTCATTTACTAGCCTATAGTCGCTAAAATTTGTTAGCAAGAGAAAAACTGACATGTAAAAGTTCACAACCCATTAAAATTACATATGTTGTGATCTCTTTTATCACTGGAATCATACAGACACTACAAATTAGTAAAGGGTCCTCTCTTTAGTCTAAAGTTCCTTTTTGAAAGCAAAAGTCAAAAAGTAAACTAGGATGATCCAAATCAAACAAATTCTAAAATTTACTTATTGCCTTAATTTAAAAATAAACATTTTTGCATTTTTGACCTTTAATTATAGATCTGGCTAATAATAGTTAATTTTTGAGTTGATAAGTGCAGTGTTTTGTCAAATTGACTTCCTGCCTTCAGGTAACCAAAAGGGCATTTAAAAAAAGCAGAACTAATTTTAGTTCGATTGCCAAAAAGGGACCAAGTACACATTGTATGTGTTGAAAGTTTAACCAAGTAGTCTATAACATAACTGAAAACTATAGTAACCTTGAAATAGGGACATTGTGACACAAAGGGGACTACTTCAACTGTTATAGTGTGATATATCTTGGTGACACCTCAAAAGTGGTTGCCGAGGTAATATATGTTTCCTTTTTACTGAAAATTGCAACTAACTTATGTGTAATTAGACTTCCATATATATGCAAGTTGTTTATGTAAATTCAGTTTATATATTTTTCATGCACTTCCTTCTTTTTAGATGATCAAAGAGTCAACAAGTGGAAATGGAGTCCAGGTGAAAGAGGCCTTTTAGAACTTCAATCCATTTCGGCAGCCTTGTGCATGCCAAAACCTATGTAAGTTTACACCAATCCAACTTTTTATCAAGGTGAAAACTTTTTTACTGGGTACTTATTATGATCGAGATGTTTAAAAGAGAAAACAATTTTTTGTGCATAGTTTAATTCTCTCATTTTCGAAAAAAATATGAAATAACGATCTTTGCAATGTTCAGTTTCAGTTTCGAGAACTCGAAACTGAAACTGAGCAATGTTCAGTTTCAGTTTCAGTTTCGAGTTCTCGAAACTGTGAAACTGAAACAGAACAATGCGCAGTTTCGAGTTCCGAGTACTCGAAACTGCGCAATGCTCAGTTTCAGTTTCGAGAACTCGAAACTGAAACTGAGAAATGTACAATTTCAGTTTCGAGAGCAGTTACGAAACTGAGCAGTTTCAGTTTCAGTTTCGAGTTCTCGAAACTGCAAAACTGAAACTGAGCAATGCTCAGTTTCGAGTTCCGAGTACTCGAAACTGGGCAATGTTCAGTTTCAGTTTCGAGAACTCAAACCTGAAACTGTGTAATGTTCAGTTTCGAGCTCTTGAAACTGCGAAACTGAAACTGAACAATGCGCAGTTTCGAGTTCCGAGTACTCGAAACTGCGCAATGCTCAGTTTCAGTTTCGAGAACTCGAAACTGAAACTGAGCAATGTTGTATATCGTGAACTATGTATATGTAATAAATTCATTTGCATAAGATAGAAACCGCTATAACAAGTACATGTTTTGATATAAATTTTTTGATGGCATGTTGACGAGTAGGCTAAAGTTAGAGCATTCTTACATGGATAATCTTTTACACGAAACTGTCGAGAACTCAAAATTGAGCAGTTTCAGTTTCGAGTTCTCGAAACTGCAAAACTGAGCAATGCTCAATTTCGAGTTCCGAATACTCGAAACTGGGCAATGTTCAGTTTCATTTTTGAGAACTCGAAACTGAAACTGAGCAATGTTCAGTTTCAGTTTCGAGTTCTCGAAACTGCGAAACTAAAACTGAACAATGCGCAGTTTCGAGTTCCGAGTACTCGAAACTGCGCAATGCTCAGTTTCAGTTTCGAGAACTCAAAACTGAAACTGAGCACTGTTCAGTTTCAGTTTCGAGAACTCGAAACTGAAAATAAGCAATGTTCAGTTTCGAGAACTCGAAACTGAGTTTCGAGAACTCGAAACTGAAACTGAGTGCAATTTGTTATTGTTTTGCAATTTGTTATTGTTTTGCAATTTGTTATTTCTGTAAAACTGAGTGCATTTATATTTTGTAAGGACTTGTGGAGGAGGAGGAAAAAAACAGGATTTGGAATGTAATAGCAACGAGCATGCAAACATGTTTGATCTTGACAATGATCCTATCGCCAAAGTTGAGAGATAGTGCCAGATGTTGAGAAAGTTGTTTGGATAACAGAAGTTTTAGATCCGGAAGCACCAATTTACGATGGTCCTCAAAACGGACACTACAAGCTTTGTGAATTTTCAGATGGAGGCTTTGTGATATGGTCCCTGTTTCGCCTTCATAATATCTAAAATTCTATGTATCTTTAGTAAAACTTTGTATTGTTTTTTGTAATTTGAACTTGATATTATGGTATTTTGAAATTGAAAGCATTATGCAAAAGTGGCATTATTGGAATTTGGAATATAGAAGTGTACTAAATACTTTTATTTGAATTGGTATGTTGAGTTATATATGTGATTGAAAATCATAAAAACATGTTATATAAGTGTTAGCAATTTATGTATGCCAACATTTATAAGAGTTAGTAGGATTATGATACTGACATTTATAAGTGTTACCATATCTTATGGTTCCAACATTTATAAGTGTTAGCAATGAATATGTTTGTAACTCTTATAAGTGTTACCATCTCTTATAGTTCCAACATTTATAAGTGTTAGCAATGAATATGTCTGTAACTCTTATAAGTGTTACCATATATTATAGTTCCAATATTTATAAGTGTTAGCAATAAATATGTTTGTAACACTGGTAAGTGTTAGCAGTTACTCTGTTTGTAACACTTATAAGTGTTAGCAGTTGGTATTCTTGTAACACTTATAAGTGTTAGCAGTTAATCTGCTTGTAACACTTACAAGTGTTAGCAGTTACTCTGCTTGTAACACTTATAAGTGTTACAGGAAATTCCTCACAGGCTGTTAGTGACACATAAAAGTGTTACGGAAATTATTTGTAACACCTATACTTGTTGGGAATCCACTGTTTTGGTGTAGTGTTCATTGAGAAATAAAAGTTGACTTGGCTTTGGGAATATCGATCGTTTTGTTATGCTGAATTCAAATGATTTTGAAAACTCTTCAAATTGTTTAGGAAAAGATTGTTTTGAAATTTTAAACTCTAGCAATTCAAAAGTTTTTTTAATCACAAACGAAATAAGAGTTTGTTTTATAACAAACCATTTAATCATTCTTGGACCCCAAAAAGAAATAAAATGAATTGGTCTAAATTCAAACAGATTTGGGTCCCTAAAGGCACTTTTGTAAATTCTGATGATTTGTTGTACAAACAGGTTTGCGTACAAAAACGTACAAATATATCTGAGAGTGGTTTTACAAATTTTGACATGCCACTTGATCATTCAAACTATTTGGTACCAGAGGAGGTTAAGGAACTACTGAGCAAAAAAAGAGAATTGAAATCAAACTGGTCTATATTATCATCCACGGTTCCTTAGCCAAGTCTGTTTGAGTCAGAGATTCTGGTTTACATAAATTTCGGGCACGATCTCTAAACTCATCTTTGTAAATATTCCTTGTTTTTATATTCTTTGTTTATTCCTTCTTCTGCCCTATCTTTTTTTGTTTTTTATTTGACACTACCATGTTATTTTCTTTTATTCCGGGCTTCTTTAAACTTCCAATTGTAGAATTCATATTTTCTGGAAATTCACTTCACTTGTATAAAACTCTAATGTTTCAAACATTTCCAGATCTTGAATTTAAACTTGTAAATTTCTGCAATTGTTTTGAGGTTTATTTCCTGTTCTGAATTAATAACAGTGCTGATGTATTCTTGTCATATCTTGAACACTGTTGATTTGAATTCTAAATTTTTGAAGATTTGAAAGTTTAACGGAATTTCACACACCTCTGCTATTTTGAGTCTCTTTTAATTCATTTTGGAAAGATTTGAAATTTATACTCATTACAGCACGCTACTGTTTTTTAGTCGTGATAATTCCATTGGTTTTCATATTGGCTTGGAAATTTTGATTTGAATCATCGCTTACATCTTGAAATTCACTGTTATTCATGATCATCTGGTTTAGATTTTTGTTTGTTTGAGATCATTCGAAATTTTTGATATATTGAATCTAACACACCTCTTAGATCTGAAATTATTAATCTTGTGTGATTGATTCTTTGTTTCTCATGTGTTACATTTGTTAAAGTGATTTCGAATAAACCATTATTTTTGGATTATGAATTATTACTCAGTCTTGATGTTAATATTCTAAAATATTTCTTGTGATTGTTAGAAAAATTTGTGAAAAAATATTTTTTAAAATGGCCATTAAAACTCACTGCTATTTCATGAGGATTTGATTTGAATATTTGTTTGCTTAAAATCATTTGAAATTATTGATTTATTGAATCTCACACTTATTTTGAATCTGAAATTTATAATATGGTGTGATTGATTCATTGAATCGTGAGTTTTTCATATTTTCTCAAATGATTTCAAATAAACAGTATTTTTAATCTTGGATCATGAATGATCTTCTGTGACCATCAAAATTTCTTGACAACTGTGCTTTGAAACTAATTTTGTGCTGCTCTGATACTGTTGTGAAAATGCTTTAAATGACTGCTTGTTTTGAGAAGAACTATTTGCTGCTCTGATAAAAGTGCCTGATTTGTTAGTCCTGTCTATTTGGGCTTTGTGCTTAAAATTCTTTTGTCTATGATATCCTTGTTTTCTCCAGTGTCTTGTTACAATCCTCATTAATAGAGACATCAAGTGGTATTAGTTTAGAAGTGCTGAAATTGTTTTTGTTGTATATATTTTTAATCTCTCATGTCTTGTATAGATCTTTCATTTCCCTCTTGTAATTGATTTTCAATCTTGAAATTATTTATTGATTATTCGTTTAGAAATTGAAATCAATAACCAAACCGAACTATATTTACAATTCATCAAAATTATTATTAGATTTTGAAATTGGGATGAATTGTGACTGCAGTATATTTCATAACTAGAGGAGATTTTATTTAGATTTTTCATGATGGTTGAACATTTATTATAATATCTTTGAATTGGCAATTATTTCACGACCAACTCCTTTATCTATCATCATTCTGCCATCCATGATAATTTCATACTAATGTGGAGAGTTAATAATTTAAAAAATATCTTTTTGAATAAACAATGGAAATATTTGTGATAGAAATTGGACTATGTTATTATTCAAAATTAGTGATAATTGAAAATTTTCAGTGATCCCGGTACAGTCGAGCATATTTTACAATATAATTAATCTAGAAATTTATTTCACGGTCCTTTTTTGTAACTACCACATTTCTATCATTCATTTGGTTTTATATACCGAGGAGTTTTTCTTTTGAGCTGAAAATGATAAATGTAATAAATACATAAGTGTGTCTCTAACCTCATTTAAAAATCCAAGCTCTGGTCATGCATGGTTATGAGACAACTTATAATTTAAGTGGTGACTGACCTCATTTAAAAATCCAAGCTCTGGTGATGCGTGGTCAGTGTGCTCTTAAATAAAAATAAAAGAAAAGGAAATAATTTGCTACAAATAGAAATATATATGAAATTCTCCTTGGTGTGTAAAAACCCGACTATCAATCCATTTTCTAATTTGTGAAATGTGTTAATATCTTCTGAAATATTATGATTTGTTGATTGATAACTATTGGGATTTGAGGTTATTCGATTTTGTCTTATAAATTGAATTATTAATTATAGTCCAAATCCATCACTGTTTTTGTACTTCATTTTTGGAATTCTTTTGAAAATAATTGGAAATCATATTTTTTTTAACTCTCTCAATTTATATAAATTTCGTCATAAATCCGTCATTATCTACAATATAAAATATGCCACTAGTTCTCAGTATATTGTGATTTTTGTTTAACTGATTGAGATTTATGTTGATTGTTCTTCCTCTTAAGCTGAAATTATATTTTTTTAGTCATTGTTCATCTATATTTTAATTTTTGTATCCTTTTGATGATAACAAAAGGGGGAGAATGGGTTGAGATTTTGATTTATGAGTGAATATTTTACAAATACTTTCATATTTAAAATACCTTTTATTTTTCATATTTTTTCACTCATGCACAGTTTTAGGAGGAGTTTTTGTTGTAGGGGTCGCATTCAAATAGGGGTAGTTCAGTTCTTCAATGTCAAGCACATTTGTTATATTCAAAATCTTACAAAAAAATTGTCATCATCAAAAGGGGGAGATTGTTGTATATAACATTGTTGTATACACAATTATATGATTTTTGTTTGATGATAACAATATTTTTTTTTTTTATAAATGTGTTTGTTATTGTACTGTTATTTTACATCACAGACAGGAACATAATATTTTTATTTAAATAAAATACGACTGTACAAGAATTTCAATATTCACACAATATTTTATCTAAACAGAATATTTTATTTCAAACGTTCAAACAGTACAACTTTTACAACTCCACTATTTGTACAACACACTGTAATTCATTAATACATTCACGGTCAATTTCTTTTTATACAGTGCTCCTCACTACTATTCACTCATCACTCAATACATTCATTGACACTGTTACATACACTCAGTCACTCTACATAATTTCATATACATACATTAACTGACATATACACACACTGATGTTCTTGTCTTCTGTCTTCACAACACCATTCAGTCAGTCTAGTCATCCATACCTGTCAAATGCAGACACACACATACAGTATACTACAAAAGAAATAAAACTGAATACATGCGAATATAAATTTTATTTTTAAAATTTTATTTGCCTCAGTTTTCTGTGGTGTTTTCTCATCATTTTTCCTGATTCAATCTGATTTATTAATTCATCCGACTATGTCTAGACAGCTTGTGATATTCACAGTGACACTGTAAATACCACAAGGCAATCAGTGTATATACAAAATATTTCAGTACAGGGGCAAGAAAATTGTCTGAATGGCTACATATACACACGTGTATATGTATATATATATACATGGGGGCACTACCTCGCCAATCCAGTGTGCAACTGAGGAGCAGCCACGTAGACTAACTCCACTCAATGCACAAGAATACAACTCAACATATAACAAAATAGCCGAGTCTCAACAAATACATAGCTTCAGCAAAATGGTCAGCATACATGGTCGAGACAAGTGATAGTCAAACAAGTATTCGAATAGCACAATTGGTCGAGCCATGGTCAAGTAAGTCATGATTCATCAACATACAATTTCAAGGATGTTCAAATGGATGCAACAAAGTGATGTTCGAACTTGTCATGCCGCATTGATTTCATACTATACTGTTGAGCTACAGCATTTTCAAATTTCCAGCAGGTTAACAATGTATAATATATCATGGAACAACAAATGTGGTCAAGCACATATCAATCAAATCATTTTCAAGCTAGCATAAGTGGCGCTACAAGATCAGTTCAGACTAATCAATGAAGTCGAGTTTTTCAAGTGCTCTCAAACATGTGAAGCGTATAAGGATACAATGGCATATACAAAAGCAAATTCAATTTCAAGTGCTACATGTTCATATTTGTATCATGCGAAAGAATGACAATTCAGTTCAGCCTAGAATTTCGTGTACACAAATAAGTGAAGCGGCAAGGTTGGCAAAACAGTGAGCATACATGATACAAGTCAGCTGCACAACTATGGTGAACATGGTGAGATGTCAAGGAAAATGGATGATGAGAAGTTCAAGTGAACACACCACCATATATACATAGTGCAAGGTTCACACAACAGCTTCAGTGCGTAGTGAAGGAGAAATAAATAACAAAAATGGTGTGCACAGTGGAGCACAATCTAGAAACCATGCATGTGGACATTCAAATGGGCAGTGCAACAGAGTACAAGTACATTGGTTCAAGTAATGAGCATACAAGATGTAAAATAACTCATGGCAGTATGTACATGGCATTGACAAGTACATGGTGATTAATCAAACCAGTGAACAACACATTTGGGCCAAGTTTTTAATTCTTTCCGGTTTTAGACCAAATTATTTTGTCAAAGCCAAAATCAGCAATGGTGATAATTCAGGCGCCCTAAAATCATTTCATTCATGGGAGTTAATACACACGGATGAGAAATGCACGGTGATGAAAATTCAGTAAATCTTTTTTAGCAAGGGATAAATAATTTGCAGATTTCCACAAAGATCAGAGAGAGGATATCCATCTTTGGCAAGTTCATTAAGATTGTTTCAACATGTTTAGAAATCTCCAATCCATTTTTTCGCTAAAGAAAAATTTATTTTTGGTAAAAGTTCAATTCAATAACCACGATACACGCAAGGATTTATTTCAATGGGACCACAAAATTTATTTTGAACTCATCTCCGGAATTGCTCATATATTTGCAATCTGATTGAATTCAAACATGGGCATCATTTTGAAATCATTCTAAGCTGATTCAATCGAAGAACCGAAAGGGGAAAGCAATTAAAAATCAAGGGACAAGAAACCGACGTGAATTGTTTCCATTTTTTTTTACCAAATAAAATCACGCCATAATAGGGAAATCAAAGAAATATCAGGGATTTATAATCCTATAAATTACACCCTTTTCCTTATTGCCAAGGGTGTCAAAACCACAAAACAATTCGAGAATTATTCAGAGACATATAATTCAGAAAACTCACAGTTTCGACAGAGAGAGCAAATTCCAACTCGATGTATAAAAGCCATCAATGGTGTTCGAAGCAACAGAGATTTGTTTCCAAAATCAAACAACCAAGATTCGATTTGGAATTCAATCAGAAAAACACTAATTTCTTTTTCCAACCGCCATTGATTAAGAGAAGTGATCGGCGAAAAATGAAACAAGGGAGGAACCAACTTTGAAGTGGTCGGCCAAGTCAATGTGCAAAAGGGGATATTTAATCTCTTTTTAAATCTAGGGTTTCTATTTTATTTTTGTATTTTTTTATTTGTGTTGAGATTTCTTGAACAGTTTCAAGAGTCTGTAAAATTCTAGGGGATTCAGTTAGGGGTTTAACTGACAATTTCTAGAGTCTGTAAAATCTAGGTGTTTTCCAAGTTTCGTGTGGAAAACTAGGCAGTTTACTAGAGTCTGTAATACTAGGAGAAATCTGATCTACAGAACTAGATCAGTCTGGGGTTTTGAGCGTAGGATTAGAATAGGAGCGAGGGGTTCGCGAGTTTACATGGTCTTGTAAGCGGGATCTGTTCTATTACCTAGTAGAAACCTTAGGAATGCAGCAGTAGGAAGGGTTTTGCCGAAGCTAGGTAGCTCTGTGTGTTATTTACTTCCTGCACTTTTATTTCTGCTGCATTTTTTGATCTGTGAAAACTTTTTAATATCTCACTTAATTTTTAATAAACCTTATTCACCCTCCCCCCTCTAGGGTTAATCTAGATCTAATAAATAATAACAAAAAGCTTCGTTATTTTAGACCCGAGGAGTTGACCCAATTAAGTGATACCCCGGAGAACATATTCTCTGCCACCAAAGATGTAGGATATTAGCCGAAACAACTACAGTCGAGGATAGGGGACAAGGCAGCGAATTCTGGGAAATTCTATCGCTTTCACAATCATCCCGGGAATGATACTAATGAATGTCAACATTTATAGAACCTGATCAAGGAGTTGATCTAGCAGAATAAGTTGCAACAACATGTTAGAAAACCACAAGCAACGGATACCTCTCCACCTACTCAAGGGAAATATCAAACTAACAATGGTTAATGGTGTTCAAATGCCCAGAGCATCGAATAGTGACCATTTGCATCAATAATTTACATAAAGCATTATTCAATTCTTTTGAAAATTATTGTAATTTTTCTTGCAAATATAAACTGCCTATGCTTAAAGGGTTATTGTAATTGAAAAGTTGTTAAAGCATCTCTATTAATAAAAGTCTGCATCGTTTTATCTAAATCATATATTTCTAAATTTTTGTTAAGCAATTCAAAAATTGCTAAAAATCGATTTAACATTGCAGGCTATCTAAAGAATGTTTGCTTACTCACGACCTAACATGACCTTGAAAACCCTACATGGCATTTAGACAAAGATATCGCAAGGGTCAAGTGTAATAAACGTTGCTTTGTATATACGCGAGGACATATCACATCATTTTGCGTATCAAAAAGCGGAGTCACTAAGAGTTAGGCGGCAAAAGAGTCAAGCGGCGAAAGACCGAGCAAGCAAGCACAAAAACCAAAGACCTCTCTAAGGGCACCCGATGAAGTCTTCGATGCCAGATTGACTTGGCCGGATTGAGATGAACATTGGGCTAAAGCCAAACACCTCTTTGGGGGCACCAAATGAAGTCTCTGGCGCCTGATTTACTGGCTGGGTTGGGACGAACGTCGGGCTAAACCAAAGAACTCTCCGAGGGCACCCAATGAAGTCTCCGTTGCCTGATTTACTCGGACGGATTGAAAAGAATGTTGGGCTAAGCTAAAGACCTCTCCGGAGGAAACTAATAAGATCACCAATGTCTGATTTACTCTGCCCGATTGCAACGAATGTTAGGAAAAAATATAAGAGTTCCCACGTGGGGGCGAAGAATATAAGACCTCCCAAAGCGGGGGCATATAAGGCAAAGACCTCTCCGGGGCATCCGATGAAGTCTTCAGTGCCTAATTGACTCGTCCGGATTGAGATAAATGTTGGACTAAATCAAATACCTCTCCGGGGGCACCAGATAAGTCGATAAAATCGATTCGCTCAATATGCCGATTAAGTTGGTCTAAGCCAAAGAACTCTCCAGGGGCACCCAATAAGGTCGCCAGTGCCTAATTTACTCGGCCTGACTGCGACAAATGTTAGGAAAAAAATATAAGACCTCCCTAAGTGAGGGCAAAAAAATATAAGTCCTCCACATGGGGGAGAAAAATATAAAACCACCCCAAGAAGGGGCACAAAAACCAAAGACCTCCACAAGAGAAGGTACTTGATCAACTAACAAAGTCGAGTTCGCTAATATATTAGAAAACTCGAAAGCTCTAAATATGCTGCCAAAAACAAAAAGATTTTGCCGACCAAGCTAAAAACTCTACTGTGTCAATCAAAATCAAAGAAATTTGGCAAATTGATCATATCTAGCTTTTGTAGTCCATGGTGACATGTAGTAGGCGGCTAACACAACCACATTGGGAGAAAACAATGCCTAGAAAGCATACCACAAGCTCATCACAACATTACAATAAATAATAAGACTTGCACTTGATAAAGAAATAAATGCACTTGGACTTCATTGTGCAAACCTAGAGTCTCTTGATGCAAAGGCCTTCTCGTCTTCGATTCCAAGAAAAACCCTTACAATTAGTCATGATCTTCCATCTTCAATTTGGGTGGTAGCGCACCTCTGAAAGATGCAAAGCTCCAACCATAAATAACTTAACCCTATGGCATTCTGCTTCAAAAAGGAATAACCTAAGGATAAGCGATGCTAAAAAGTTGACTATACGAACATGGCAAAGCTCGAATCCAATAGAGCGATAAAACTTCAAAAGGAATTGAAACTGATAACCATCAATGGTTTTAGCATGGGATATAAAAAGAAGATCGATGGGATCGAGCAGTAGTCATGCACTAGGGGCAAGTTGTCATGTAGTTAAGATCCAAATTTTATACAGCCCAGGATATTCCATGGTACGCGAGTAACAAATCCAAAATGGTATCAAACGTCATTGGAGGAGATAACATACCACAAGGCTATAATATACAAAAGGAATCCTAGCATAAGCAAGAATGTCATAATAGATTATAAGGTGCTCCTAGAGTACGGAGAAAGTCAATACGCGCTAAAATAGGAATAATGCAAGAAGCGATTCATTTCTGCACAAATATTTAATTGCAAGGCCTAGCTCCCAGGCTCACAGTTCTTAGGATAGATGCTGTAAAAGTAGAATGTAAAATGCCACCCTAGTGCAACTTATTAAACATCGCATATAAGCCACTCAATTTCTCGAAAAAAATCCCGTGCTCATCGCCACCCAAAAGGGTCGACGGAAAATATGGGTTATGCTAACTGGGGCATTATTAATTATTATATGAGTCGGACTGGACCCTAAAAAATTAATCAATAAAATTGTCAGGTATGCACCTTTCATAAATGTTGAATGTTGTGCAGTAAAATATCAAAAAGAAGTTGCTTAGCGCCCACAGTAAAAATCTTGACTGGCTAATCTCAAGTATCTCGGCGAGTAAACGAAGTGTTTTACCAACATAAACTACATTTAGTGAGTCATACACTCTTATATGAAACAGTTTTACATTGATAACACATTTGAGTTTATGAAAGTTTCTCATTATTTATTCCCTCTTCTTGGACTAACCCATTGTCTTCTTGAGCAATTAACAAGGAATTCACCGCCTAATAGGCTCTAAAGTTCTTCATTATAGGTTCTCTAGATGGGAATATGTGCTAAAAGAGACTTTCTAATACCAAGCTCAGGCACTCACTATTCATTCATCCTGATTGGGTCAAAAATGAAATACATTCCCTAGAGAGCATGACAGATGTGAATCGGTAGCATCTCAAATTGCTAAGGTGTGAAGACTGATGACTAAAAAGCATCGATATTCTGACATCCAGTAAGCTCAAAATCCAAAAGTCAAAAGCCATGTGAAAATTTAGGCTCAAATTTCCAAGTCCAACAGATATCATATTACACCAAACCTTGAAGCTAACTCAAAGCCCAAAAGGCACCAACCAAGCTATTGCAACAGAGCCGAAAGGCGGACGATCAGCAAATTCCTCTTTCCCCGAAAATTTTGCGCCAGATTCAGGAATTCCAAACTGAATGTATGCATGATTAAAAGCACACTGAGTCAGCATAGAAGGGCATCTCTCTGACGGATTATAAAGAGGACGGGGAACAAGAAGAGACTAATCTGCTTCCGACCGTGAAGCTGCAATCACTCTAATCTCGGTAACTTGAATTGGAGCTCCAATTTGAGCAGAAGTGATTTCCTCTCCAGAATGGTAACTAGTCGTTGCTCGAGTATCCATTCTACAGAAGGAATCTCATTTAAATAACTTACATGTGCGCATTTCCTATGGTGTAAAGCGTTGTGCAAAAAAATTGTATAAGTTATTAAAGACGAAGCTTGATATCTACCATCGGCGTGTGTCGATTAGCGGATCTCAAGCATCATCAAGAATTCAAAGTAGAATGTCGTGTCTATGAAAACAATGTTCAACAGGTTATAAGTGGTTGAGCAAAACCACTTTGCTTAGATAATCCATTCAATTCAAATTAATAGATACGTTGTACTTTGTTTTTAAAATTCAAACTAATCTGTCATCGATATAGACAATCAACAGCGAAATAATTGACCAAAATGGTGCATGTGTTCTTCTTATTATAGGACCTTAGCAAAAAGAAACTGATTCAACTTGTTCGGTCATTATCAAATTGGGTCATCTTCAACAAGTCCATTGTTAACTTGAAAATCAAACCTATAGATCGTTTACTAATAAAGTTCGATCAAAACAATATTAATGGTTGGAGGTCCCTGATTTTGATCCATTAATTCTCTATAGTGCACAATTGGTAGAGGATCGTAATCGAATTGGTTTAACTTCAGAAGCTCCATCGATTAAGTCAAAGACCAACAAATTAAAAGCTTATCAATGCACATAGAATCAGGCCTAGTAGTCCCTGATCGGAGCAATCTCAACAATCGAAGGCTCCCAAGCCCCGGTCCATTATTCAATCAAGATGCACGAATCAGCAAAAATATGTAGTCAACAAAGGAACTAATCAATCACTATAAAAGCCCTAAAACCACCAATGTGCCAAATAGTTGATTTAACATGAAACTTAAAAGTGACTAACACCTACAATGGTCAGAAATGATCGGATCATGGTAGTGGAAGTTCGTGGGAGTTTGGTGAGGAAATGGTGGTTCAGATCTAAGAGTACAACCACAAACCATTTCGAACTGGTTGAAATGCGAAGGAAATTAAGTTCGAGGCACTCATACGACCGAAAGCAACGTCAGTGATCAGCAACAACGTGGTTCAGTAAACGATAATGCAGAGACTTCAGGTCAAATTAGCTTTCTCAAGAGCTCTGACCCTTGAAAATTTGTCTCTAGCAAATGAAAAGAATAGCATGACCAATCCATCATAAGTCATGTGCTCTGATCCATTTAGAGTTGGTTGATCGTGATCCATCAGCAATCATATGAACCTTTCATTTCGAAGTACACCTTCTCTTCAACAACGTATGCTTCAAGGGGAAAATGTTAATCCAGTTTAAAAAACACACGATCTAAGTACAGAAAAACTTACGGTCCAACAAGGTAATGGATCAGGTCAAAGATTCCATAGGTCGGCTACGCCTATTTCTCGAGAAGTATGAATGCACCAGCATTAGTCGTTGTGTATCTTTTTTCATGACCTAATCAAGAAAGTGGAAAGCACTCATTATGTATCTTTTTTCATGACCCAACTCAAGAAAGTGGAAAGCACATATACTCTGAACAGATACGTGAGCTACATGGATCGGATCTATGCGAGCACGACCCACGACCCACGTGATCTACGACTCATGCAAGAACGTAAAAGAATCAGACTCCATGTGCATGGATCGCCAATGTTCTATGCAGATGAAGACATATCGACCCAACAACGAAGACAACAGATCGGATCAAAGAATCATGGGTCGCTCTCATCACTCATGGATCACTTACGATCCGACTACACAAACAATGGATCGGTTCAGAGGCAAAAGAAGCAACACCGACACATGGATCAGTTGTATTTATTATGCTCACGTAAAGCAAGAGTTGATCGAAACCATGAGAAACGTGGAGAGATATGATGGATCACAATGCTTATGATTGTTCTTGATTAAGTAATGGATCATGGTGTAAAGTGATGGATCGTGACAAAGTGGATCATGACATGGTATTATTGATGGACCGACTTGATGTTGGATCGTGGTATCCATGGATTGATACACAAATCTTCCTTAAACTCAGGTGATCCATGCATGAATCATTGATGAAATGACCCAAAACTCGCCCTTATGGGAAAGCCCAGATTGAGTTGAGAACCCGACAAATTAGAACACAAACAGAAGAACATTTCATTATTATTACAACAATTTATGTTAGAGTTAAGAATCTATAAAGTATGAACAAATAATATACATTTGACAAATATTAGTGATTTACAAATTACAATGCAGCGGAAAATAATATAAAACACAACTAAAAGAAATAAACGGATACAGAGTGTAACACCCCGTAATTCTGTAACACTAAGATTCACAAATCAAGGCAGAATTAAATATTAACATCAAAATCAAGGGAAAAGGGCTGCGCCATTCCGTTCGTCTCGGAATTCTTCATGAAAACGAGTCCGAGTTTGCGTAAATCGGAGTCCGTATGAGGAAGATATGGCCTCCGGAAGATTCAGGGAAGTTCAAATTTCAAAACAGGGCAGAAAAGGAGTTCAAATTCGAAAACAGACCCAGGTTGGGCTGGGCGGGAATTTTCCAGCCCAAGGCACCCAGGTCGACTGGGTAGTCGACCTGGGTCACCCAGGTCGACTAGGTAGTCGACCTGGGGGTCGACCCCCCTGCTTTTTTTCCAGCCTTCTGAACCTGATTCGTTCTTTTGTATCCAGACGCCATTCTGACCAGATTCGTTGACTCCTACTCTATATAAACAGCCCTGGTCTCCTTCTCTATTCACAATTCTTTTCTATCCTTATGCTGCCTCTGAGAAAATATATAAATAAGAAAATAATAAAATAAACCATGACGAGGAAATGCTGCTAAAGATTTTCAAGAAGAGGTTCAAGTCAAGCTAGGATTCAAGAGGAGGTTCAAACGATTTCAACGACTGTTTTTCTTCGAATCATAGCAACGCCATCTTTCTATTCTAATCTAATCTCTGTAAGTCAGTTACCTTTTAGATTTGAACGTTTCTCTCTGTTCGTGACATGAATTAAAGGAATAAAAGAATATGCCAAGTCTTTCTATTCGAATCTGTGCCTACATCTTTGGACCTAATTAAGAATTGTTATGATTCGATGACCAACTAGGCCTTGCCTATGACTATGAACATTTCCTATGACTATGAACATTGCCTATGACTATGAAAATTGCCTATGACTGTGACTGTGACTATGAGGATTATTTCCTTGACCATGAACACAAGCCTATGCCTTGATTAGGAAACATAAACTATTTCCTATGACATAACAAGGACAACTGTGATTAAACACCTATGATTCATGACTAGGAAAGTGTTGCTTAAGTTTGATGACTGTGAAATTGGGTCTGAACCCGATTATCTATTCTGTCTGTTCTTAGTTTTCTTTGGTTTTAGACCTTGGGAATTTACCTATTAAGTTAGATCTACCCATGTTCTTGAACCTACGTCTCTATTTTGTATATTCTTGGTTTTAGACCTTGGGAATTTACCTATTAAGTTAGGTCTACCCATGTTCTTGAACCTACGTCGTTATTCGAACCTTTTTATGCCAGTTATTATGTCCATCCTTTTTCATAGCAACTTTGGTTCATTCCCTATTTTCTACGAATCTTGATTTATCTATACTCTAGATTGAATCACGATTATACGAACGGTGGGAATACGATTTGGGCAAAATATGAAATTACTAAGAACGTAGTTTTTAACTTGGAAATTGGCATAAATTGGGAACATGTATTATGGCATGCTTATAGAAATGCAAATTGGATAAATTTGACATGAATTATAGGATGTGTAATTTGAATCTAGTATTGACTTGTAAATCTAGTATTTACATGAATTGTGAACTAGAATAATAAGTCTAGTTTGACATGAACCGTAATTAGAATGTTAAATCCGAATTGGATTAGCTAATTTGGCATGATAAGTATATTGGCATAAATTTGAAATAGGCCATAATTGGAAGTAATTGTCAAGTTTAGCAAAATCATGGTTAATGACACTTAATTTGGTATAGTTTACATACCAAAAAGCATAAACATGATTTAGAGGGGGAAATGGGCCATAAGAATGAATGTTGACAATTTACATTAAAAGAGGAATTAGGAAATAAGTAAATTAGGAATAATTTACTTATAGAATTTGTCCTAAATGAGAAATGTAAATTTTGACAAATTAAAGGTTTCTTAACGACATCTCTTTTAATAATACACCAGAAAGTTCTAGGGTGACAGAGAGGATTGTGTCTAGGCTTGAGTTTGGAAAATACTAATTTCCTGCTCTCCCTGGCTATCCCTAACTGATCCGACAGACGGGATGGTTACTTTCAAAACCTGATTTGAAAATTAATCAAAACCCTTTGAACTTAGAAAACACGAATATGCCTAACCCGAGGTTGGACTGAGTTGCGATGTAAACCTGCCCGGAACCAACCGGCACATCCAGAATTCGAAACAATATCTGTCTAATGTGAGCGGTCGTGGCTTTAATTTAGTTAAAACTAGAACAAGAATGGTAGGGTTAAGTTAACTAAGACACTTAACCAATTCAACATGATAACCAAACCGATGGGTGGGGTTAGGTGCATACAGACAGTTAGCGTAGTTAGACCGGAACGGGAGGGTTAAGTCCATAGGAACACTTAACCAACTTAATACAGTTAAGCTAGAATGGGAGGGTTAAGTCCATAGGAACGCTTAACCAACTTAACGCAGTTAAGCTAGAATGGGAGGGCTAAGTCCATAGGGACACTTAACCAACTTAACACGGTAACAAGACAAGATTTGTAGGGGTTAAGTAACTAAGAAAACACTTAGCCAAATTAACATGTTAACTAGATTAGAAGGTGGGGTTAAGTAAAGTTAATACACTTAGCCAAATTAACATGTTAACTAGACTAGAGGTCGGGGTTAAGCAAGATTTAATACACTTAGCCAATTTGATATGTTAGCTGGGCTAGACCGTAGGGTTAAGTAAACTTGAACACTTAGCCATCAGATTGTGATAAAGGAATAGGGTTAAGTCTAAAACGTGAAGGGATAATACTTAACCATTAATAACATGTTAGTTAAAACAGACGGGCAAGGTTAAGTTAAAAAGGAACACTTAACCAATACAGGATGAATGGGTAGGGTTAAGTAATAAGAAATACTTAACCAATATAACTTGGTCTGTGGTGGGGTTAAGTCAACATGAATTACTGATAACACTTAACCAGTTTAACAGGATAAATGAAACTGGGTTAAGTTAGCTAGAATTGACTAATGACACTTAACTAATCCAAATTGACGGGAAAGGGAACTAAGTAGTAAACCTTAGTTAAGAAAACAACGATTCTGGAATCTAAGTGGTAAATCTTAGTTAGTAAAACTAAGTAGTAATTCTTAGTATAACACGGGAAGGAGAAAATGTCCGTCTGAGTAAAAAGGAGGCTACAATGAATTGGGTTACGAAGCCCGAGGCTTCGAGGGGACGTGAGGGTACTCTTGGTATCCCTCTGTGAGGCTGCAGATGATCCTCCTGGGCTCACAGAGGTTAAGGTCTACGGTAGAAGAACCATGGGTATGCCTTGGTTGCAAAATATGGCAACTTAAAGACTAGGATGGACCAGCGTGATTCGACGAGAAAACGGTAGCCCTGTGATAGCAACCCGTTGTCTACCATCCATCTTGAGTCAATCGAGATACGTGAAGCAGAAAGGCGGAGAACTCCAAAAGACCATATACTTGCTATCTAGTTATGGGTGAGGTTGGCCATGGGATAGTGGGGCACCGGGGGCCTGCATATAGTTCTCATTTTTCAAGATGTGCCTTTCATTAGTTGAGGGAGGGGTCAAGTGGGACCATAGCCACTGGAACAAAAACAGACCTTAGCATCTGCATCGGCAGATATCTGAAAGCTTCCGACCGAGTTCTGTATTCCTTGATTTGCCCTGTCACAGGACTCGGGCTGCACATTACAGGACATGTGCATCTAGACAAGCGATAATGATTCGCGATACATGCGTGGGGAAGTATAGGAACATATACCACTCTAGGTAGTGTGTCCTAGACTTGGGGGCATCGTTCGACTGGTATCATAATCCCTTGTTGGACTAGGTGGCAAAAACCCTGAATCCGAAAAGCGTTCAGCAGATAGCGTAAACTCTAGTTGAATCCAGAAGGCACTTGGTAGAAAACCCTAGATTGGATCTAGGTAACAAATAATAAATGTATGCCTGTAGGCGATGGAAAATACAGGGATTGGGATCACGTTATCATTACTAGTTGGGACATTAGTTAGGTGGTGCAGAGATATAGAAGCTAGTATAACAAGGAAATAGCAAAGCGGCGAAAGTATTAGAGCATATCCTGTTTATCATAGCTTAGCATATCTTGTGATTATCTTATCTAATCTTGCTGACCCTATCGTCATGGTGTAATCTTGTATTCAGTTAATTCATGTCCTTTTGTTTTTCCATTTTCACATGCTAGAAGTTACTGAACTTACTCAAGCTTTATGTCTGACTCTGTTTTCCTTTCGTCTTCTTTTCTTCCGTTCCCCCACCCCCCCCCCCAAGGTAGTAAAGGAGGAAATAGTATAGCTCAGGTTAAGTTGGATTGTCACTCTTTCCCAGCTTGAAGATTTGTCGAAGTTTTGCTTGGATTCTCTTTTCAGATGCTATGGCTGGCTCTTGCTAAAGTTTGGGAATATAAATGTTGTTTTTATGCTTCTTTATTTTGTAAGACAGATGATACTCTGATATTGTAAAGAAACCATTGTACAAACTATTTTATCAATAAATCAAAGTTTTATTTTCCGCTGTTTAATTTCTGTTTGTCTTGTAATTTATCTGCATCTTTTACCCTAAATGCTCCACAGAACTTAGTGCATTCCCTTTGTGAGTGACACTAACGGACGTGGGGTGTTACACGTGGTATCAGAGATGAAGGTTACTAGATCAGATAAAAGATTTGAAAAATTATTTTCAAACGGTTTTAAAAGAAGCAATTTCAAGAGAAAAGATTTGTTTTAAAGGCATATTCCCCAAAGCCATACGCACTATCTTCTCTTCCTCTATTTGAATTCTTGTCTCCTTCTTTCTTGAGTCTCTGGGGCTCCTGGCTTTCTGGGAAGTAACCTCATCGAAGGGCGAAGTAGTGCCTGACTTCCATCT
Organism: Allium sativum; assembly: GCA_030737875.1. Lineage (NCBI taxonomy): Eukaryota > Viridiplantae > Streptophyta > Magnoliopsida > Asparagales > Amaryllidaceae > Allium > Allium sativum. The sequence continues at coordinate 1,003,788,376 of CM060909.1, forward strand.
ATAACCGTAGTAGTTTCACCTACGGCCAGTTTTCTTTCAAGCTTATAGGGGTTTCTGTACGATGGAAGCAGCTTTCGAGAGATTTGTCAACATGACTACACACGGAAGAGATGAGGAGTTTGGCTTAGGAGCATAACCCTAAGATGAGGAATTCATGGATGTAGATTTAGCTCACGAAGGAGGAAGAAATTATAAAACCTAAGACAAGAGGAAGTATCTTTACTAGGGTATGATAGGGCATATAATTAAGGACAAGGGCAAGAACGAGGAACAAGATTTTCAGAAGGGAAAGTACATACGTTTACCACCAAGCGTACCTAGGAGAAAGGTAGTGAAGTTCTGTTGGAAGAGTCTAGTTTTGTTGTTCGTACTCTTTCCTTGGGTTTTAGCGCTTCGCATTTGTTCATATCCACTTCCATAGTTGAGTCTCTGCACCATAGTACTTGTATAGTAGGAAGATCCCACTAGAGTCTCAAATCCAATTGGTGGTCCGACCAGTTTATTTTTTGTTAGTAGGGATTTGAGAATAGCTATCGAGTTTGCTTATATCATCTCGCGTAGATCGTCTAAATTCGGAGGAGATATTCCTTGGGTGCTTGTCTGATATTTGTTTAGGCCTTTGGGGCTTGTACTTGAGGAATGTCGAGCTCGACTAGGATGGTTTGCGTGAGAGATGAATAGTTGTGGCAGGCACTCTAAAAAGCATGTAATAGCCTTTTTACCCTTATAGTTATGTCATGGTGGATAAGAGGGCGACCTCTAACCATCTTAGTACATACACTTGGTACCGTGATTGACATCTGTTTATTTTGGAAATGGAGATCGGAAACTTCACAATCGTTAAGTAAAATTAGTTAAGATACAGTGGAGTAAAGCTCAAGAAGGCTAGATACTAGCATCATACCCTTTTTCCTTAAGGGTGCATCCTTGATTTCTTTGGTACGAGCTTTACGCATAATTGTTTCTCTCTTTCCAAAGTATATCCTCTAGGTCGTATCTTCGATCCTTAGGTAGAAACTTCTTTGGATGTAAACATGTATTTGAAACATGTTATGGTTGCAAGTGGTTGCAAATGGTTGCTCGTGAATCCATATGCATACGTATTAGACACTAGATCAGTTCGGACGCTTTCATATTGCATTTACAGATATGTATTTGTTTGTAAATTGAACTTGATATGTTATCATATGGACGTTGCATACGGATGAATGGTTGTGCATGCATGTAGTATTTACATAACTAGGGATGCTTGCATACATGATTGGACGCATGGCACTGACATGATTCACATTAAGGAGGTCAACTGAATCAGTAGACCGCCTGATTTTACATTAGATAAAGACATATACACATACTATGCATATGAACATGAAAGCATTAGAAATCTTTTAGGGACAACGAATGCCTGTGATTGAATGGTTGAGTAGATGGGTGATTGGATGGTAGGACACATTCTTCCTAACTTGAAGATTTCGGGGACGAAATCCTTTTAAGTGGGGGAGAATGTAACACCCCGTAATCCTGTAACACTAAGATTCACAAATCAAGGCAGAATTAAATATTAAAATCAAAATAAAGGGAAATGGGCTGCGCCATTTCGTTCGTCTTAGAATTCTGCATGAAAACGTGTCCGAGTTTGCGTAAATCGGAGTCCGTATGAGGAAGATATGGCCTCCGGAAGATTCAGCGAAGTTCAAATTTCAAAACAGGGCAGAAAAGGAGTTCAAATTCGAAAACAGACCCAGGTTGGGCTGGGCGGAAATTTTCCCACCCAAGGCACCCAGTTCGACTGGGTAGTCGACCTGGGTCACCCAGGTCGACTGGGTAGTCGACCTGGGGGTCGACCCCCTGCTTTTTTCCAGCCTTCTGAACCTGGTTCATTCTTCTGTATCTAGACGCCATTCTGACCAGATTCGTTGACTCCTACACTATAAACAGCCCTGGTCTCCTTCCCTATTCACAATTCTTTTCTATCCTTATGCTGCCTTTGAGGAAATATATAAATAAGAAAATAAAAAAATAAACCAAGATGAGGAAATGCTGCTAAAGATTTTCAAGAAGAGGTTCAAGACAAGCTAGGATTCAAGAGGAGGTTCAAACGACTTCAACGACTGTTTTTCTACGAATCATAGCAACGCCATATTTCTATTCTAATCTAATCTCTGTAAGTCAGTTACTTTTTAGATTTGAACGTTTCTCTCTGTTCGTGACATAAATTAAAGGAATAAAAGAATATGCCAAGTCTCTCTATTCGAATCTGTGCCTACATCCTTGGACCTAATTAAGAATTGTTATGATTCGATGACCAACTAGGCCTTGCCTATGACTATGAACATTGCCTATGACTATGAACATTGCCTATGACTATGAACATTGCTTATGACTGTGACTGTGACTATGAGGATTATTTCCTTGACCATGAACACAAGCCTATGCCTTGATTAGGAAACAAAAACTATTTCTTATGACATAACAAGGACAACTGTGATTAAACACCTATGATTCATGACTAGGAAAGTGTTGCTTAAGTTTGGTGACTGTGAAATTGGGTCTGAACCCGATTATCTATTTGTCTGTTCTTGGTATTCTTTGGTTTTAGACCTTGGGAATTTACCTATTAAGTTAGGTCTACCCATGTTCTTGAACCTACGTCTCTATTCTGTCTATTCTTGGTTTTAGACCTTAGGAATTTACCTATTAAGTTAGGTCTACCCATGTTCTTGAACCTACGTCGTTATTCAAACCTTTTTATGCCAGTTATTATGTCCAGCCTTTTTCATAGCATCTTTGGTTCATTCCCTATTTTCTACGAATCTAGATTTATCTATACTCTAGTTTGAATCACGATTATACGAACGGTGGGAATACGATTTTGGGCAAAATATGAAATTACTAAGAACGTAGTTTTTAACTTGGAAATTGGCATAAATTGGGAACATGTATTATGGCATGTTTACAGAAATGCAAATTGGATAAATTTGATATGAATTATAGGATGTGTAATTTGAATCTAGTATTTACTTGTAAATCTAGTATTTACATGAATTGTGAACTAGAATAATAAGTCTAGTTTGACATGAACCGTAATTAGAATGTTAAATCAGAATTGGATTAGCTAATTTGGCATGATAAGTATATTGGCATAAATTTGAAATAGGCCATAATTGGGAGTAATTGTCAGGTTTAGCAAAATCATGGTTAATGACACTTAATTTGGTATAGTTTACATACCAAAAAGCATAAACATGATTTAGAGGGGGAAATGGGCCATAAGAATGAATGTTGACAATTTACATTAAAAGAGGAATTAGGAAATAAGTAAATTATGAATAATTTACTTATAGAATTTGTCCTAAATGAGAAATGTAAATTTTGACAAATTAAAGGTTTCTTAACGAAATCTCTTTTAATAATACACCAGAAATTTCTAGGGTGACAGAGAGGATAGTGTCTAGGCCTGAGTTTGGAAAATACAAGTTTCCTGCTCTCCCTGGCTATCCCTAACTGATCCGACGGACGGGATGGTTACTTTCAAAATCTGATTTGAAAATTAATCAAAACCCTTTGAACTTAGAAAACACGAATATGCCTAACCCGAGGTTAGACTAAGCTGCGATGTAAACCTGCCCGGAACCAACCGGCACATCCAGTATTCGCAACAATATCTATCTAATGTGAGCGGTCGTGGCTTTAATTTAGTTAAAACTAGAACAAGAATGGTAGGGTTAAGTTAACTAAGACACTTAACCAATTCAACATGATAACCAAACCGATGGGTGGGGTTAGGTGCATACAGACAGTTAGCGTAGTTAAACCAGAATGGGAGGGTTAAGTCCATAGGGACACTTAACCAACTTAATACAGTTAAGCTAGAATGGGAGGGTTAAGTCCATAGGAACGCTTAACCAACTTAACGCAGTTAAGCTAGAATGGGAGGGCTAAGTCCATAGGGACACTTAACCAACTTAACACGGTAACAAGACAAGATTTGTAGGGGTTAAGTAACTAAGAAAACACTTAGCCAAATTAAAATGTTTACTAGACTAGAAGGTGGGGTTAAGTAAAGTTAATACACTTAGCCAAATTAACATGTTAACTAGACTAGAGGTTGGGGTTAAGCAAGATTTAATACACTTAGCCAATTTGATATGTTAGCTGGGCTAGACCGTAGGGTTAAGTAAACTTGAACACTTAGCCATCAGATTGTGATAAAGGAATATGGTTAAGTCTAAAACGTGAAGGGATAATACTTAACCATTAATAGCATGTTAGTTAAAACAGACGGGCAAGGTTAAGTTAAAAAGGAACACTTAACCGATACAGGAAGAATGGGTAGGGTTAAGTAATAAGAAATACTTAACCAATATAACTTGGTCTGTGGTGGGGTTAAGTCAACATGAATTGCTGATAACACTTAACCAGTTTAACAGGATAAATGAAGAGGGTTAAGTTAGCTTGAATTGACTAATGACACTTAACCAATCCAAATTGACGGGAAAGGAAACTAAGTAGTAAACCTTAGTTAAGAAAACAATGATTCTGGAAACTAAGTGGTAAATCTTAGTTAGTAAAACTAAGTAGTAATTCTTAGTATAACACGGGAAGGAGCAAATGTCCGTCTGAGTAAAAAGGAGGCTCCAACGAATTGGGTTACGAAGCCCGAGGCTTCGAGGGGACGTGAGGGTACTCTTGGTATCCCTCTGTGGGGCTGCAGATGATCCTCCTGGGCTCACAGAGGTTAATGTCTGTGGTAGAAGAACCAAGGGTATGCCTTGGTTGCAAAATATGGCAACCTAAAGACCAGGATGGACCAGCGTGATTCGGCGAGAAAACGGTAGCCCTATGATAGCAACTCGTCGTCTACCATCCATCTTGAGTCAATCGAGATATGTGAAGCGGAAAGACGGAGAACTCCAAAAGACCATATACTTTCTATCTAGTTATGGGTGAGGATGGCCATGGGATAGTGGGGCACCGGGGGCCTGCATATAGTTCTCATTTTTCAAGATGTGCCTTTCATTAGTTGAGGGAGGGGTCAAGTGGGACCATAACCACTGGAACAAAAACAGACCTTAGCATCTGCATCGGCAGATATCTGAAAGCTCCCGACCGAGTTCTGTATTCCTTGATTTGCCCTGTCACAGGACTCGGGCTGCACATTACAGGACATGTGGATCTAGACAATCGATAACGATTCGCGATACATGTGTGGGGAAGTATAGGAACATATACCACTCTAGGTAGTGTGTCCTAGACTTGGGGGCATCGTTAGACAGGTAGCATAATCCCTAGTTGGACTAGGTGGCAAAAACCCTGAATCCGAAAAGCATTCAGCAGATAGCGTAAACTCTAGTTGAATCTAGAAGGCACTTGGTAGAAAACCCTAGATTTGATCTAGGTAACAAATAATAAATGTATGCCTGTAGGCGATGGAAAATACAGGGATTGGGATCACGTTATCATTACTAGTTGGGACATTAGTTAGGTGGTGCAGAGATATATAAGCCAGTATAACAAGGAAATAGCGAAGCGGCGAAAGTATTAGAGCATATCCAGTTTATCTTAGCTTAGCATATCTTGTGATTATCTTGTCTAATCTTGCTGACCCTATCGTCATGGTGTAATCTTGTATTCAGTTAATTCATGTCGTTTTGTTTTTCCATGTTCACATGCTAGAATTTACTGAACTTACTCAGGCTTTATGTCTGACTCTGTTTTCCTTTCGTCTTCTTTTCTTCCGTTCCCCCCTCCAGGTAGTAAAGGAGGAAATAGTATAGCTCAGGTTAAGTTGGATTGTCACTCTTTCCCAGCTTGAAGATTTGTCGAAGTTTTGCTTGGATTCTCTTTTCAGATGCTATGGCTGGCTCTTGCTAAAGTTGGGGAATATAAATGTTATTTTTATGCTTCTTTATTTTGTAAGACAGATGATACTCTGATATTGTAAAGAAACCATTGTACAAACTATTTTATCAATAAAGAAAAGTTTTATTTTCCGCTGTTTAATTTCTGTCTGTCTTGTAATTTATTTGCATCTTTTACCCTAAATGCTCCACAGAACTTAGTGCATTCCCTTTGTGAGTGACACTAACGGACGTGGGGTGTTACACAGAGCGTTCTGAATATAGCCCCAGCTGTAAGCCAGGATCCTGTGAATATAATGTCTTCAAAACCAAAACTACTAAATGCCGGTGTGGAAAATAGGGGCACCCAGAGTTTAGGTTAAAACAATAAACTCCAAGTCAGTCATGTGACTGGTGTGAGAACTAAAACATTTATTTACTTGGTTTTAAGTAAGGTAAATCAAGGGACCACGTCGTATAACACGGAACGGGTTTACCCCCAAGAACACCAGTGCATAAAACAAACAGTGCATTGCTAATTAAAAAAAATGAAGCTATTATAAGACTCAGGTCCCGTCACATAATGCAATACAAGCCGGAGGATAGAGTTTTACCTCATAATAGCTAAATATGCTTGGTACGCGAAATTTATCATTTATTATTAATATAAGTGAAGAAATCGACTTCAAATATAAATGTATCAATCATAGATGGCATAATGCCCCATCCTACTATATCTCCATACTAGGCTCTACAATTAAAACCGAAATGTCATATTGGAAATTGGATTCCATCTGTAAACCGAGGCAAGGGACCATCCTCACTGATTCGAGACAGTCTAGCCTACCATGTCTCAGGAACCCAGACTCAAGTGGGCCCTTAGGTAACTGCAGGGCCGGTCCACACTAAGTGCAAGGTGGATTCATAACTTCTGAACATGCGTTTCCCTGCTCTATGGGGCGTAATGGTCGGTTTGTTGAGCATATCATCCATAGGCGCCGTTGTGACCGATATAACCGAGGCACCTCGTTATCCATCAAATAATAAGCAATATCAACATGAGTAAAATATCTGGGCTCCATACCATGACACCACTCGTAGCAAGAAAGAAACGAATGTTCTCTCTGTAGTCCTTTCCCGTTTTTGGTTCTCACAGGGGTGTGAGGCTCACGAATTAACGCTATACACAAAGCTATGCCCTTAAAGGCCGTGCTTTGATCATCAACGACAAGACTCTTCTTTTCAACAGAAGCCTTGATCATTTGCATCTCAGCATGCCACACAGGCAATTCATGCCATGCGACTGATGTCCATCAATATATAACCTTTGAGCTCGTACGTCTCAGAGAAGGGTGCTAAGCAAGAGAATAAATTCTCCGCCACCAAACAGATATATATTTAATAGAGATCAATCAACACAGAATAAAATCCAATGTCAGACACACATCCATTCACAAGTTCGTTATGGGTCTGAACGAAACCGAAGGCACCATATTCCTCGTCCCATATGTCAAATATAGGAGAGAGGCCCTCGCATATCCGGTCGATCTCCAAGTACGCCTGAACGATCACCACTTATTACCTTGTCTTAGGTGTACAGCCTATAAGACATCAGTAACCATCAAAACGATGTGAAGACCTCCGGTCTTCAACCACCGTCTTCATCGTCGACTTATCGTTGAATTATTCAGAATGGGCATAAACCCGACCTTTTCGAATAATTCACGTATTTTATAATCAAGTCCTATAAAACACAACATACACCTCATTACAATCCAAAATATTCTTTTATTCAAATATTCTTATAATTTGGGAAAGTTTCCCATTAATTTTATCAAAGGAAAATTCTTTAAATTTATTCTTTAATCTTCCTTTGGACATCAATTCAAACCAAATTAAGGTTTATCCAAACTAGTCGGGATTAGCGCACCTTACCCAAGTAATCATTTGTTTAATTTCCCAATCCCAACCTATTCATCCAATGGAGCCAAACTGGTAATACTCCATATCTAAGACCACGGTGTTATTGGTAAAATTAATTACCATTTCCCATTCAAATCTAATTAAGGATTTAACTATCGCTTGGAGCAAAACTAGTCATACTCCACTCTGCATCATTTCCCAATTTTGATAATTTAAATTATCAAATTCTTATTTCAATCTAATTAAAGATTCATCAAAACTCCACTTGGTTTTAATCTTCCCGAAAATCAATATTAATGATATTTAAATTTGGAAAATCAAACATGCCGCATCGACAATCTACCCCGAATCATTGATTTTTGCCAATATGTAACCTCTAAGTTCGTACGTCTTAGAGCAGGGTGTTAAGCAAGAGAATAAATTCTCTGTCACCAAATAGATATATATATATATATATATATATTTAGCAGAGATCAACCATACCGTTCGAAATACAATGTTAGACATGTAATCATGTCTTTAACTGGGTTAAAGAACTAATGTCATTTAAAACACATGTAACAACCCGGAAAATCAGAACCAATTTAAATTTTTTATTTTGGCTATTTTAATGAATTTTGAATAATTAAAATAATTTATTTTAAATAATAACAATTTAAAATTTATTTAAATCGAAGTTAGAATGAATATATTTATTTTAATTTTAAAAGGAGTTAGAAATAACACGGTAGTTTGAGAATTTGAATCTGAACTTTGATTGAATGTACAGGATTCAAAATTAATCGGATTTTAGTGAAACCAAAAATATTTAAATCTGCTTAAAAACGACATCCATTCATAATAGTCGCTATGGAATTTAATATAATTTATAGCCCGTATAAATGTCCATTATACAAACGACCTTCATTTTCGACGAAACCATTTTTGTTGGATCCGGAATGTCAAATTATTGCTAAGTTCAATTTTCCATAATTTTTGGAATTAATATGTGAGCATGGAAAATTAAACTGTGTTCGATAATATTTATTAAATTTAATCAACCGTTAAAATGTCCATTTTTCGAATGGTCTCTAAATTCAACGAAATTAATTTTGTTAGGACCGTATGATCGAAACATAGCTAGATTAATTTTTCGGGAATTTTCGGAGTCCGTATGTGGCCTCGGTAAATTTAAATGTACGATCAAATTAAATAAATAAATGATTTATATTTTAAATTGAAGAAAACAAACTGAAAACGATCGATTGGCCTGATGGGACCAAGCCCATTGTGTCTGGAATGGGGGCAATTGGGTTGCAACAACTTTCATTGGGTTGAAATTAGAGCTGAAAAGGGTTAAACGGGCTTAAATTCGTAATTAAGAGATTTATTATTATTTTATTACAAATAACTCTTATTCAAAACCCTAATACAATACAATAGCTGCCGACTTCTTCATCTTCAATAGCCATAGAACTCTGAACTTCCTCCATCAATAACTCTCCATCCTCACAAAAAATCGAGTGTTTCTTAAGGGGATATTGAAGAGAGTCTTTAGCTCTTCACATCCGTAAGGTTGGATTCTCTCTAGTGACATATTTCGTTCAGAAAAGCTACGAACTCAACCGCCGTTCGCCCTCGTCCTTGCCGTCGTAGGGACCATTGAGTTGATCGCGTTTAGAGGTGGAGGTGCGGCTTCTTGAGCCCTTCGAAGTGGTGCTAGCCGATCATCCTCCGGCGTAGTAGTTTAGTCGCGATCTGTAACCCTAAGTTTGAAGAAAATACAAAGATCATCGGCTTTAATCTGATTGAGGAAGAAGGTGGGTTTTTATTAAATTAATTAATTTAAATTACAATATTATTAACACAAATAAATTCATAATTTGCTCAAACAAATTCAGAATTGGATGATTTCAGAAGCGTTGCAATCGTGAGTCCGAGATCTACACTTCAGGACTGATTAGAACGAATTCGGAGAAGGTCAGATTTTGGACAAATTTCAAATCTGAATTATTCAGAATTAAAGTGACTGTGATAAATTCTACTTTTTTTATATAATTAAAATTACTTAATCATGATTGTGATATTTCCCCTATGCTGTTAAATGCTATTTGTATGATTCGTGAATTGATCTGGAAGTGATAGTGTTATTTAGATCCATTGATTTGAGGGTATTTGTGTTGAATGAAAATGTTGGAAACAAAAATACCAATTTTTGTTGAAAAAGAAAAGGAGTTGGATTAAAATTGTCATTGTGACAAATTAGAATTATGGGATTAAGTTTGTCAATTTAAAATTATTGAAATAAAATTATCATTTTTGATAAAATATAATAGTTGAAACAATAATTAACAATTTTTTAATTAGAATTTGGTAAATAAAAATTAACATTTTTGTTAATTAAAATTGAGTTAAACAAAATTTATCATTTTTGTTAATTAGATTAGCTGAATCAAAAATTAACATTTTTGTTAATTAAAATTGAGTTAAACAAAATTTATCATTTCTATTTATTAGATTAGCAGAATCAAAAATTAACATTTTTGTTAATTAAATTGAGTTAAACAAAATTTATCATTTTTGTTTATTAGATTAATTGAAACAAAATTTAACATTTTTGTTAAATAGAATTGAATTAAACAAAAATTAACATTTTTGTTAATTAGAATGGAGTTAAACAAAAATCATCATTTTTGTTAATTAGAATAGTTGAATCAAAAATTATCATTTTTGTCAAATTAGAATAATGGAATTAAAATTATCATTTTTGTCAAAATATAATTATTGGATCAAAATTGACATTTTTGTCAAAATATAATCATTGAATTAAATTTGTCAATTTGTCAAATTAAAATAGTTGAAATAAAAAGGACATTTTTGTTGCAACAAAATAGTTGAAAATAAAAAAGGGCATTTTGTTGTAAGAAGATAGTGAAACAAAAATTATCATTTTTATAGTTGAAACAAATTATACATTTTTGTGAAAATATAATTATTGAAAAAAAAAAGAACATTTTGTCAAATTAGAATTGTTAAAACAAAAATATTCATTCTTGTCAAATAGTTTAGTTGAAACAAAAATATTCATTTTTGTCAAATAGTTTAGTTGGAACAAAAATATTCCTTTTTGTCAAAATAGTTAAGCTGGACAAAAATGAACATTTTGTCAAATTAGAATAGTTGAAACAAAATGTACATTTTTGTCAAAACATAATGATTGAAACAAAATATACATTTTTGTCAATACATATCAGTTGAAACAAAATATACATTTTTGTCAATACATATAAGTTGAAACAAAATGTACATTTTTGTCAATACATATTAGTTGAAACAAAATGTACATTTTTGTCAAAATATATTAGTTGAAACAAAGATTTACATTTCGTCAAAATATGATGGTTGAAAACAAAGATTACATTTTGGTTAAATAGATTTGAGTTATAACAAAAATTAAATTTTTGTTAAATAGATTTGTGTTTGAGTAAAAATATTAATTTTATTAAACTAGAATTATCAACAAAAATGAATAATCACTTTTTTGTCATTTTGTTGAACTAGAATTGTCAACAAAAATGAATAATCACTTTTTAATCATTTTTTCAAACTAGAATCGTCAACATAATTGCAACCATCACTTGTATCCATTTTGTTAAACTAGATTTGTTAACAAAAGGAAATTATCACTTTTTATCATTTTGTGGAAATAGAATTGTCAACAAAAATTAATGTTTCACTTTTTATACATTTGTTGAAATAGAATTTGTATGTTAATTAAAGAATCGTTTTCATTGTCATAACATACATTAGAATTTGTATGTTAATTAAAGAATCGTTTTCATTGTCACAACATACATTAGAATTTGTATGTAAGTTAAAGAATTACTGTTATTGTCAAAACATACATTGAAACTACATACAAATAAAATATTTCTTTTATTTGTTACAGTTAAAAATAGAAATACAAATATAAATTATCTTTTTATTTGTCATTAGCAAAATGTCATGTAAATAAAATACATTTTATCTGACATTACAAAACATGTAGAAATGGTTATGCAAATTAAAACATTCTTTTATTTGGCGTGTTAAACACGTTAGTGGAATCGTCGAATGGTATATATTTATATATAATTATATATATATAAATATAAATTAAAATTAAACGAATCGTGCGTGGTACTTCGTGTTTCGGGATCGTAACTTTAAACGATTATACCAAAAGATCCGACCGTCGATTTTTCCCAAAACTGAAACCGTTAGGACCACTTTGGAAGATCTTTCCAATGATATAAATTTTGTTAAAATCCAGTGGTTAGATTTTGAGAAATGTGTAAATCAAATTTGGGTAAAAACAGCGCCAGGGCCGCCTATTGACCTGAAGCGTCGTTAAATATAATTGAACTATGTTTATATAAATAAAAGTAGCGATAAATCGTTATAAAATAATATTTAACGATATAAAATGATTTAAATTATATATATGCGAGAATTATTTGAAAAGACTGAGTTCAATCTCATTTCAAATAATTATACGGTGATTTAAATCGAAGATATTGAAGATGGTGATTGAAGACCGGCGATCTTCACATCGAATGGATGACTACCGATGCCCGACATTGGGTAGCTCCCAATAAAGGGTTAAAGTAGTAGTTGTCCGGACGTACTTGTTGATTGTTCGGATAAGTGAGCACCTCTCTTCCGTATTGGACATACGGGACGATGAATAAGGTGTCTCCGGTTACGTTCAGACCCAGAACGGACTTGTAAATGGATGTGTTTCTGACATTGAATTTTATTCTATGTGAATTGACTTCTATTTAATGTATATCTGTTTGGTGGCGGAGAATTTATTCACTTGCTTAACACCATTCTCTGGGACGCACGAGCTAAGAGGTTATATATTAGTAGTTATTGATCGCATGACGTGAGTTGCAATGTGTCATGCTAAGATGCAAATGATCGAGGCTTTTGATGAAAAGCAGAGCCTTGTGGTTGATGATAAAAGCATGGACTGTTTAGGCGTAGCTTTGTGTATACCGTAACTTCGCGAGCCCCACACCCCGGTATGAGTCAAAAAAGGGATAAGGACCGTAGGGAGTGCATGCTTTTCTTTCTAGCTAGAAGTGGTATCAGGGTTTTGCAAGCCCTGACATTATACTTATGTGGATGATGGATTATGGGGCGCATTGGATATATTGGTTGATTGTGGCCGATTGATAGGTCCAATAGGACCGGGAAACATATTGTCCAAGAATAATTAATCCACTAAAGTATTTGTGGATTAGCCCTACCGCATCCAAGGGTTCGCCAGCGTCTGAATCCTGAGGCATTTGCTGGAGTGTCTCAAATAGGTGAGGAGCCATCCCTTGCCTCGAATCATGATGGAAACTGTAACACCCCATATTTCTGTTAACACTAAAGTTCACAAATTAAAGAATAACTAATCACAGATGTGAGAATTAAGGGAAACGGGTTGTGCCATTGTGTTCGTCTCGGAATTCTGGTTGAGATAGAGTCCGAGTTTGCGTGAATTGAACTTCGTATGAAGAAGTTATGGCCATCGGAAGTTTCAGAAAATTCAAAACAGATTTCGAAAATTCAAATTTTAGAGTAAGAATGGGCTAGACGGGAAATTTCCCGCTAGGGCCAGGTCGACCATAGGGTCGACCTACCCTCACCAGGTCGACCACAGGGTCGACCTTCCCCCACCCTCCTCCCCTCCCCCCCACCCCGTAGATTTGATTGATGACCTGTTTATGACTGTGTGCTGAGTCATTAGGGTTTCTGATCTGCTCTGATTGGCTGGGATTAATTCTGGGTTGATTGGACGGCCTAAACTAATCCTAAACTCTATAAAAAGACATGTAGACTCAAACCCTAAAATCAAATTAAAATTAGATTCATGGCCTCCATGTCGTCACCTTGCAACCTAGAATAGCCGCCACTAATTAGAGAGGAAGAACAGCTAATCAAATTCAATTCTATTCAACTCTAACAACGAATCTACTACAAAGGAAAGCTAATTCAACGTCAGAACTCAGATTTCAGAACTCAAGACCTTCTTTGAGTTGTGAGTTCGATTTCTTTAATAAAATAATTAACAATTTAATTGGATTGAGATATGATGTGGATTATATGGCTATGTTGTGAATTATTGACCGCATGTTATCATTTATATTGTAAATTCTATGATATTATCATGTATGTTGTAAAGTGGTGATGTTATCATCTTTGTTGTAATTTTACGATTGGCTTATGTATAATCAATTCATAATGATGTTTCATATGCTAGTTTGGTTATGTTGTTGGAACTAATTCAAATGTTAAATCATATGTATGTATGTATGCAAGTCTAAATGTTAGTTTAGATCTGGATCATATGCAACTTAATGAAATTATGAACAACTTACCTGTTTCATCACCCCTATTTTATGAGTGTAAATTGGATCTAAAGTTAGGCTATGACATGTGTGAGTTATATGCTAGTATACAAAATTCTACATGCTAGTTAACATGTTTACATGTAGATTTACACCATCGTTTATGTTGCATAAATCACATATGCAAATATATATATATATACATGTTGGAAGTATGAATCATGCCTATGCAAGTTTGAACCTTATGATTAGATCTATGACACACATGGTTTATGCAAGTTTGTGACTATCACCTAAACAAGTCTACACCTTTAGATTTAGATCTATGACATATGTAGTTTTATGCAAGTTGTGACTTGGGCCTATGCAAGTTTTTATGTAGAACCTCATTCACACATGCAAGTTCACCCCTTATGTTTAGATCTAGTTTTATCTATATGTTTGTTGTGATGTTTTTTCTTTATTCCATAAGTTAGACTATTCGAGTCTAACGTATATTTTACGTTAAACGAACGAACGTACAACGTGGGGTAATGGGATAATATTAAAAGATTTAATATTGAGAATTGGCATTAATTCCTCTAATGGCATAAAATAAATTTGTGATGAAATTGGTATGATTTTGCATACCATAAATAGATTGACATAATTGAGTCAATAGTGGACATCGTTAAATTTGGAATTGATTGACAATTTGAATAGGGAAATTAATTCAAATTGGGGAATGATTAATTAGGTGTAATTAATCGTCTAAGACACGAGGTTAGGCTCTTTTGTGGTGTAAGCCTGCCCGGACCCGCCCGACAAATCCAGCTGCCACAAATGCCAGTCTAACGTGGGAGGTCTTAAGCATAAATTTAATACGTAACAGTTGTAAAGAAATGAGGTTAGGATCTTTTGTGGTGTAAGACTGCCCGGACCCGCCCGGCAAATCCAGCTGCAACAAATGCCAGTCTAATGTGGGAGGTCTTTATAAGGTTACGGTCTTAATAAATTAAGAAACACTTAACCAGATAAACATGTAATGGGACATGAGGGGGTTAAGTGGGTGCCTTGGGTGGAATGTGGAATTTAGCGGGTGCCTTGGGTGGAATTTGAAATACGATTAGAAACACTTAACCAAAATTGGAACATGTAAATGAACATGAATAAGAAGAGGGTTAAGTGGGATGTACTAGAGGGGACCAAGCTTAGGTGGATAGCTTGTGTCAAGTAATGGGGGCCCATTTCAACCAGTAACCCATACATATCTTTGCGGGTTCGACCCAAGTCGAGGACGGGACACGCATACTGGGCTTGACTGTAAGAGGCCAAAAGGGGTTAGTAGTGGCAACGCAAGTCCAACGGGTTCATATGCGTGTGTGGGCCCGGGCTGGTTGGTAAGACGTTGTTGCATCGTGTAGGTATACGCCGTGCATTATTGGTTGTATCGGGTTGCCACTTTGGGGAGTGATACACCCCACTGTGGGGCCAGCACGGGTATTTACGAGTTAGGGAGCCGATCGCATGGGGGTAGTGGGTACACCTAGTGGAGATAGGGGTAGGCGGCACCTATGAAGGCAACTATAGGTGCACGAAACTACCATTATCATTATTAAGTTCTGTAGGCGGGATCAACCTTAGGTTGACTAGTGATGGTGCAGTATGGTAATTATCTTATAGTGGTTTAGGTGCGCCTTTAATGTTATCTTTGTTCATCTTATTTCCTTGTTTACTCTGTTATAGCCAATTGTTCACAGTCATTTCCTTATTTTCCAACTTATGCCTTAGCCTAGTTATTTTGGTAAATATATTGTTAAAGTTATCGCACTCGCCAGACTTTATGTCTGACCCCCTTTGTTTCCTCCCCTTTTCTTCCTTTTCCCCCAGGTGCTCAGGGCGGAACTAGCACCAGTGGAGCTTGATTTTGGATAGCTGTATCTCTTGCTTTTAGAAGTTGTTTGGATCGCTGAAGTAAAAGTTCAGCCTATCTTATTTACGGCTTTTTTTATTGGGGTTATGTCTTTCAATTTATGTACTCTGTTCAAGATGGATATTATGTACTTTGACTCTGGTTTTTTGATGATGTAATCAAACCTATGTGTTTACCGCTGCAATGAATAAAATTTTAAAGTTTTAGTACTGTTTATATCTGTCTTGTTGTTAAGTTTCTGTTCTATACACACTTAAAATGATCCATAGAAGTTAATGCATTCCCTTTGTGAGTGACATTAACGGACATGGGGTGTTACACGTGGTATCAGAGCTGAAAGTTACCAGAACAGATATGAATTTTGAAGAAACTGATTTTCAAAAACACTTTTATAAAGAAGTACCTTCAAAAGTATGTTTTAAGGAAAGTATTTTCAAGAGAAAAGCTTATTTTAGAAAGCATAACCCCAAGAGCCATATATCTTTCCTTCGGTTCTTTTGTATTGAATCTTTCCATTTTCATTTCAGCATGTCTGGAATTCCCGAGATACCCGAGGGGATACCGATACCAGGACGGTTTAGGAGGTATTTGGAGACTAGGGCCACAACTGTAGGTCCAGCAAATGCTCCTCCTCCTCCTCCTCGTGTCGATACTTTTGCTAAGATATGTAAGGACTTTCGAGCAATGGGTGGAAAACCTTTTCACGGGACAGAGACATTTGTCGATGCTCGAAATTGGCTAAAGGAGGTGGAAGAATTGTTTGGGATTTTTGAAGTGGAAGATGGAAGAAAGGTCCAGTTAGCTGCCTGGCTGATGAAGGATGAGGCCTCGTTTTGGTGGGAGGTCACTAATGGAGAACGTCCAGTCGATACATGGCCAGATTTTAGGCGGAGGTTTGAGGCGAAGTTTCTCTCACGGGCTGAAGAGAATCTATACATGGAAAGGTTTCTAGCACTGAAGCAGGGGAATCTATCGATGAAAGAATACGTCAACAAATTCAATCAGTTTGCAAGATTTGGCTTGGACTTGGTGTATACACCAGAAAAGAAGGCCCTAAGATTTGTTAAGGGTTTGAACGAGTCACTTCATGGGTTAGCTATGACCCACTTCCCCATGGGGGCAACCTTTGAGAGACTAGTTGACATGGCGCTTATGCACGAAGAAGAGAAGGGTGCCAATGCTAATAAGGCACCCAAGAAGAAAGGGGATCAAAAGAAACCGCAACAGCAACAACAGAACAAGAAAGGTGGTAAAGGAAACAATGGTAAGGGAAAGAAGAGATGCTTTAATTGTGGGACACCATTCCATCTAAGCAAAGATTGGAGGAATAAAAAGAAGACTGGTTGTTTCCACTGTGGCGAACCGGGACAACTGATTAAGGACTGCCCAACGAAAGGGCAGGGTCTACCTCGGGAGGACAGGTGCAGGCTCTTATGGCACCACGGCAGGCAAGGGGGAAAATTCAGGCTCTCGTGGTCCCACTGCTACAAGAACGAGGTAGAGCAATTTCCGTTGAAATTTTAGTTTTTTTGTTTGATTATCATGTCCGTACTTTATTCGATTCTGGCGCATCATATTCATTTATTTCTGCATCATTAGTTGAAACACTGCACCTAGATACTAGTCTAGTAATAGATCACTTAGTAGTCTCAAATCCTATTGGTGGTTTGGCTCATCTTTCTATGATTTGTCGGGATTTGAGAGTGTTTATCTTGGGCGTTGGGTTTGAATGCAACGTCTTTGTTCTTGGCTTCATGGGCTACGACTTGATTCTAGGTATGGATTGGCTAACTAGATACGGTGCCATCCTAGATTGTGAAAGAAGGGTAGTTAGATTGTTGACACGTTGTTGAAAGACCCTTGATATTTCTTGTGACCCTAGAGGTCTAGTAATGCTTAGCTACCTAGAATCCCTTGACGCATCCAATGATGATTTACATTCTGTTCACATAGTCCGTGAATATGTTGATGTCTTCGATGAGGTGAGGGGTTTACCCCCAAAACGTGTGATAGACTTTCGAATATATCTAGTAGATAATACAAAGCCAGTTGCATTGCCAGTGCGCCATATGGATCCAAGAGAAAGAAGAGAACTCGGTAAGAAAGCGAAAGAATTGCTTGAGAAGGGGTTCATAAAACATAGTATATCGGAGTGGGGTGCTCCAGTAGTATTTGCCATGAAGGCAGATGGGTCCCTTAGACTTTGTGTTGACTATAGAGAACTTAATAAGCTTACTAAGAAGAATAGGCACCCACTGCCGAGGATTGACGATTTCTTCGATCAGTTAGTAGGTGCCTCAGTGTTTTCGCAGTTGGACTTAGCCACGGGTTTCCATCAGTTGAGAGTGGCTAAGGATAGCATAGACAGGACTGCCTTTAGGACTCCAAACGGCTTCTTCGATTGGCTTGTGATGCCCTTCGGTTTGACAAGCGCCCCCGCATACGTTGTTGACTTGATGAGTAGGGTGTTTAAGGAGTACCTTAATAAATTCGTGATAGTCTTTGTGGACGACATCTTGATCTTTTCTAAAAGCGAGGAAGAGCATGCCCTACATCTTAGGGAAGTGTTGGAGACCCTTCGAGCGCATAGCCTTAAAGCTAAATTTTCTAAACGTCACTTTTGGAGGAAGGAAGTGCGATTCTTAGGGCACGTGGTTTCCAAAGAAGGGATAGTTGTGGATCCCGCAAAGGTTGTGGCCATCCAAGATTGGAAGGTCCCTAAAAATGCTACCGAGGTGAGGAATTTCTTAGGGTTGGTTGGCTACTGTAGGAAGTTTATCAAAGACTTCGCAAAAATATCAGCCCCATTAACACGCTTGACGAAGAAGAACCTCGTCTTCACATGGGACGTAGATTGTGATGATGCGTTCCAACGTTTAAAGAAAGCTTTGACCACAGCCCTAGTCTTAGTGTTGCCAGATGGGAGTAAGCATTTACTGTTTATACTGATGCTTGTGGGACAGGACTAGGCGCAGTCTTAATGCAAGAGGGAAGGGTAATAGCCTACGGAGGGAGGCAGTTGAGAGTGCATGAGATAAATTACCCTACACATGACCTAGAGTTGGCCACTATTGTTTTCGCACTTAAGTCTTGGCGCCATTATCTTCTTGGTGAGAAATTCGAATTGTTCACTGACCACAAATCGCTAAAATTCTTGTTCTCTCAGAAGGACTTGAACTTAAGGCAACAAAGGTGGATGGAATTCTTAGCGTCCTACGATTTTGAGATCGCATATACCCCTGGCAAGGGGAACGTGGTGGCAGACGCCTTAAGTTGGAAAAGGTTATCCTTGAGTCCGTTTTTTGTTGAGCGGCGAAGCTTAGAGTTCATCTCTACGTTTGACTTTAGACCTTCCATTGACTTTGTACCTGATTTGCTAGCATCCTTAGAGGACAAACCTACGCTTTTGGGACGGATTGGTGAGGCACAGCTAGATGACCCATAGTTGGTTGAGTTAGTAGAGAAGCTCAAAAGGGGGGAGTCATCGAGCCATCTCCGTAGGTATACCCTAGATGATAAGGGTTGGTTACATAGGGATGGTAGACTTTGTGTACCACCGGACAAGAATTTGAGGAAGACCATTTTTGATGATGCACATCGTTCGAAGATGACCATCCATCCCGGGGGGACAAGATGTACATGGACATGAGACGAGTTTACTTTTGGGTCGGCACGAAGAGGGATGTGGCTGAGTTTGTCGCTGGATGCTTGGTGTGCCAACAAGTAAAAGTAGAGAAAAAGAAGCCCGGTGGGTTGCTTCACCCATTGGAGGTCACACAATGGAAGTGGGAAAGTGTCTTGATGGACTTTATTGATGGGTTACCGAGGTCGGGGAAGGGTAATACGAGGAGTTGGGTCGTTGTTGACAGACTTACTAAGAGCGCCCATTTCATTCCCGTGAAGAGTAAGAGGGCTGCTCCATGGTTAGCCTCCGTATACATTCGAGAGATAGTTCGTTTACACGGTGTTCCTTCTAGCATAGTGAGCGACCGCGATCCTATCTTTACTAGCGAGCTTTGGAAGAGCTTGCAAGAGGCGGTAGGGACTAAGTTATGTTTGAGCACCGCACATCATCCTTAGATGGACGGCCAGACCGAGAGGGTGAATCGTATTCTAGAGGACCTATTGAGGTTGTGTGTCTTAGACTTCGGAGGTACATGGGAGGAACATCTTCCGTTGGTGGAGTTCGCATATAATATTAGCTTTCAGTCTAGCATTGTCATGGCACCGTTCGAGGCTCTTTATGGACGGCCGTGTCATTCTCCTACATGTTGGTGGGAATCTACAGATAAGATCTTGCTTGGGCCCGATATGGTTAGAGAGACTTCGGAAAAGATCGATTTGATTCGAAGGAGGATGAAGACGGCGCAAGATAGGCAGAAATCTTATGCGAACAAGAGTAGGATAGATCTTGAGTTTGATATTGGGGACATGGTCTTTGTCAAGGTGTCTCCATTATGGAATGACGTTCGCTTTGGGTCCGTTGGGAAGTTAGCCCCAAGGTTCGTAGGGCCATTTCCTATTAAGGAGAGGATTGGAAAGATGGCGTATAGAGTGGAGTTGCCCGAGACACTTAGTGGTGTACACGATGTATTCCATGTATCACATTTGAGGAAGTGCTTGCATGAGACCGCGGAAGTGGTAGAGCCGAGCTTGCTTAGAGAGGTGGAGATAGATCGAGATGCGACGATTCGACGAGCTCCTACGTGCATTTTTGGGTCGGAGATTAAGAAGTTGAGGAATCGAGAGGTCAAGCTAGTCAAAGTGCAATGGGGAGATGATGAGAGCAACGCTGCTTGGGAGACGGAAGAGAAGAAGGGTTCATTGTACCCTTTTCTTTTCGAGGGTATATCTTTTAATTTCTCCTTTATCGCTTAGCATGTACTTATTTTATCTTTAGTATGTTCTCTCGCTAGTATCTTTGACCTTTATATAGGGTAGTCCTATAGTTGAAACATGTGCTTGAGACATGTTATGTATGATGGATGCATGTGGATGCAAGTGTTTGCTAGTGGTTGCTCGTGGATGCATATACACACACTTTAGCCACTAGATCGGCTCAGTCACTTCATATTGCATATTGCATATAAATGTGTGTACATATTTAAGTAATAGATGTATAATGGTCGTACTATCATATGGATGTTGCATTTTGGTGAATGGTTGTGCACACATGTAGAAATAATATGTATCGATAGGATTCTTTCGCATACATAATGGACGCAAAGCACTATCATGGTTTGCATTAAGGAGGTCAACTGAATCAGTAGACCGCCTGATTTTGCATTAGATAAGGAATATATACACACACTTCTTGCATATGTTCATACAGCTTTAGGAATTTTATAAGGACAATGGATGCCTATGTTTGATGGTTGAGTAGATGGTTGTTGGGATGTTAGGATATGCATTCTCCTTAACTTGGAAATTTCGGGGGCGAAATCCTTTAAGGAGGGAAGAATGTAACACCTCGTATTTCTGTTAACACTAATGTTCACAAATTAAAGAATAACTAATCTCAGATGGGAGAATTAAGGGAAACGGGTTGCGCCATTGTGTTCCTCTCGGAATTCTGGTTGATATAGAGTCCGAGTCTGCATGAATTGGACTTCGTATGAAGAAGTTATGGCCATCGGAAGTTTCAGAAAATTCAAAACAGATTTCAAAAATTCAAATTTCAGAGTCAGAATGGGCTAGGCGGGAAATTTCCCGCCAGGGCCAGGTCAACCTACCCTCACCAGGTCGACCATAGGGTCGTCCTACGGGTCGACCTGCCCCCCCCCCCCCCCCCCCCCGGGAAGATTTGATTGATGACCTTTTTATGACAGTATGCTGAGTCATCAGGGTTTCTGATCTACTCTGATTGGCTGGGATAAATTCTGGGTTGATCGGACGGCCTAAACTAATCCTAAACTCTATAAAAAGACATGTCGACTCAAACCCTAAAATCAAATTAAAATTATATTCATGGACTCCATGCCGTCACCTTGCAACCTAGAATAGCCACCACCAATTAGAGAGGAAGAACAACTAATCAAATTCGATTCTATTCAATCTAACAACGAATCTACTACAAAGGAAAGCTAATTCAACTTCAGAACTTAGATTTCAGAACTCAAGACCTTCTTTGAGTTGTGAGTTCGATTTCTTTAATAAAATAATTAACAATTTAATTGGATTGAGATATGATGTGGATTATAGGGCTATGTTGTTAATTATTGACCGCATGTTACTATTTATGTTGTAAATTCTATGATATTATCATGTATGTTGTAAAGTGGCGATTTTATCATCTATGTTGTAATTTTATGATTGGCTTATGTATAATCAATTCATAATGATGTTTCATATGCTAGTTTGGTTATGCTGTTGGAACTAATTCATATGTTAAATCATAGGTATGTATGTATGCAAGTCTAGATGTTAGTTTAGATCTGGATCATATGCAAGTTAATGAAATTATGAACAACTTTACATGTTTCAGGACCCCTATTTTACGTGTGTAAATTGTATCTAAAGTTAGGCTATGACATGTGTGAGTTATATGCTAGTATACAAAATTCTACATGCTAGTTTACATGTTTACATGTAGATTTACACCATCGTTTATGTTGCATAAATCACATATGCTAGTGTGTATATATATATATATATATATATATATATTGGAAGTATGAATCATGCCTATGCAAGTTTGAACCTTATGATTAGATCTACGAGACACATGGTTTATGCAAGTTTGTGACTATCACCTAAACAAGTCTACACCTTTAGATTTAGATCTATGACATATGTAGTTTTATGCAAGTTGTGACTTGGTCCTATGCAAGATTTTATGTAGAACCTCATTCACACATGCAAGTTCACCCCTTATGTTTAGATCTAGTTTTATCTATATCTTTGTTGTGATGTTTTCTCTTTATTCCATAAGTTAGACTATTCGAGTCTAACATATATTTTACGCTAAACGTACGAACGTACAACGTGGGGTAATGGGATAATATTAAAAGATTTAATATTGAGAATTGGCATAAATGCCTCTAATGGCATAAAATAAATTTGTGATGAAATTGGTATGATTTTGCATACCATAAATAGATGGACAAAATTGAGTCAATTATGGACATCGTTAAATTTGGAATTGATTGATAATTTGAATATGGAAATTAATTCAAATCGGGGGATGATTAATTAGATGTATTTAATCGTCTAAGACACGAGGTTAGGCTCTTTTGTGGTGTAAGACTGCCCGGACCCGCCCGGCAAATCCAGCTGCCACAAATGCCAGTCTAATGTGGGATGTCAGGCATAAATTAAATATGTAGCAGTTGTAAAGGCACGAGGTTATGCTCTTTTGTGGTGTAAGACTGCCCGGACCCGCCCGACAAATCTAGCTGCCACAAATGCCAGTCTAATGTGGGAGGTCTTTATAAGGTTACGTTCTTAATAAATTAAGAAACACTTAACCAGATAAACATGTAATGGGACATGAGGGGGTTAAGTGGGTGCCTTGGGTGGCATGTGGAATGTAACACCCACCCTCCGCTATGGTCACTCGCAAAGGAATGCACTAGCTTTAGAGGGGTATTATTGGTAAACATGTGCAGAAATATTACAAGACAGAACATATAAAATAGCAGAAGTAAAACAAATTTCATTACCTTATAAAATAAGGTCTAAAGCCTTTTACATCAGAGAATTTCTTACATGGAAACCTGTCTTGCAATAGTAAAGAAGCATAAAAACCTTTTCATAAATTATTCCCCAAGTAAAACAGTAAAGTAGTCATAGCCAAGAAAAGTCCGAGCTATACATGATGACCTTCAAACAGGAGGAACCCGAACTAACAATAGCATTTCCTCCCTGTAACCTGGGGGGGAAACGGAAGACAAGAGGCGAAACAAAACGGGGTCAGTCATAAAGACTGGTAAGCCCTATCTACTATCAGTATATAAACTAGTAAAGTTAACTGGCATGAGGAACTGATATGAACATAAGTATGATGACAAGATAGATAAGCTAAACCAATATAACAGGATGAACTACTGTACCAAGATACACGAGTGTGTCATTATAAACTATGGTGTCAAGATAAATCAAGGTATTACTTTGTCAGGTTTCTATCAAGTATACTATCCCAAGGTATCTATCATGTATAACATCCTAAGGTATTTATCATGTATATTTGCTCTGCGCCTCTCGTACTAGTATCCCAACCCGCGTTACGTGTTAACTATGAATGTCCCTTGCCCAATGTCCTGTAATGGTCCATGTCAACTTAATATATAGCATATGTAGGTTTTCCCAACTCGTATGTTTCTTTCCATGTACGAGTTCAGTCTTTTGCCGTAGGCCGTACGGGCTTCCCAATGTAAATCTATACCGCCTCAACGTAGTACCATTTTATCCTTGATCTTGTTTTGGACTGCTACCCTTGATCGAGTTGTGTTTTCTTACCATGAACTATCGATTTATGCCACCTAGGGCCACTAGGGATTATGCTACCTAATGAACGTTTCCGTGTCTCGGTTTGGGTTTTAGCCACCTAGGGCTACTAGGGATTATGCTACCCGTCAACCGCGCCCTTTTATCCCACGTATGTATCGTGAATCGTTTTCCGTGTCTAGACGCACATGTATCTCAATGTGCCATCCGAGTTCCGTGCCAGGGCAAATCAAGAAATACGGAACTCGGTCGGGAGTTTTAAGTCATACGCCGGTGCAGATATCAAGGTCTGTTTTTGTATCCGTGGCTATAGTCCCACGTGACCCCTCCCTCAACTACTGAAAGGAAAAACAAGAAAAGTCATGTATGAGAACTACGCTACAGCCATCGCTACCCTCATTCCGGACGGCTAACCTCACCCATACCTAGATAGCCAGTATGGTTTGTTGGGTGTTCTCTTCCTTTCCGTACGTACACGATTGACTAAAGATGGTAGGTGGCCGACGAATGTGCTATCCAGGGCTACCGTGAAAATATCGTCGACCCCACGCTAATCCACCCCAGTCTTTAGGTTGCTCGCACAGCAACCAAGGTATACCCTTGGCTCTTCTACTACAGACCTTAACCTCTGTGAGGCCAGGTTTCATGGACCATCCACAACCCCACAGAGGGATACCAAGAGTATCCTCATGTTCCCCGAAGCTACCGCTTCGTCACCCAGTTCGTTGGAGCCTTTATCTAAATCAGAAATTGCTCCACCTCGTATTTTAACCGATGACCTAACGTATCGGGTTACTCATCTATCTGTTAACTGGTCCCCATCCCTTGATTAAGAATTATTACTTAGTTCCCTAAACTAAGGCTTTGTCTAATGGGTTAAGTATTGTCATTTACGTTCATGACTTAATCTGCCTACGAATCATGTCAAGATTTGGCTAAGTATTCAAGTCCAAGACCTAACCCTACAAGTTGGGTAAGTATACCAAGAAGCTCATGACTTAACCTTATTCAATCATCAAGTCAAATTGGTTAAGTATTTGTTTATCTTACCCTATCAGCTTATCGTGTCAGATTGGTTAAGCACAGATTATCTTAACCTCATCGGATTATCGAGTCGGATTGGTTAAGTATAGGTTAACTTAACCCCATCCACTAATCGTAATAGAATGGTTAAGTATATTTAAACGGTCTTGTGACTTAACCCTATCAAGTTCTCACATTAGATTGGTTAAGCAAGGTTGCTTAACCTTATAAAATCATCATGTATAATTGATTAAGTATAAGTTACTTAAGTCCATTAAATTATCATGTTAAGTTGGTTAAGTATTGGTTACTTAACCACATTGAATTACCAAGGTTAGATTGGTTAAGTGTTTAACTTAACCCCATCGAATTACCGTGTCTAGATTAGTTAAGTGTAGGTTGCTTAACCCCATCTAATTACCGTGTTTAGATTAGTTAAGTGTAGGTTACTTAACCTCATCTAATTACCGTATTTAGATTAGTTAAGTGTAAATTACTTAACCCCATCCCCTAATTATCTTATATGGTTAAGTGACATTAAGAAATCAAGCCCGGTCCCACTTAACCTACCCATTCGTGTCATATCGGTTAAGTGTCATTAGTCAAACTTACTTAACCTTATCATGTGGCATTAATTTAATTAATGCACTCTCAACCTCTCACATTAGACTTTGTTGTGGTTACTAGTTAAGCCGGGCGGGTCCGGGTAGTTTTACACCACAACCTAGTCTAACCTCGGGTCTTAAGCGCGACATGACCAACTTCTCACATTGGATCCTATTGTTTGTAGCCACTAGTTAAGCCGGGCGGGTCCAGGTAGATTTATGCTACAAAATCAACCCAACCTCGAGTTGGCCATTTTCATGTTTGGTCTAGTGTCTTATTACACTTACAACCCATACGTGTCAAGTTTTAAAGTCCCATGCTCATAGCCAAAGTTACATGTTGTCATGTTTATACCCATTTACCCAAATCATGCTTCACGTCATTAAAGTTTACCCATAACGTAACCCCAACGCTTTTAAACTCGCATATACATTCGCAACAACGCATAATGGATTAAATGAAGGAACTTGGCAAAGGTATGACAAAATGGTATAAAGCTGCAAGTTAAACATGGTGGCATATGAGACATAATGTGTTCACAAACTTGCATGTTACATTATTAAGCCCCAAAAACATGCATAACCCCAAAACTTAGCATATAGGCGAATCATGGTGATAGACGACATAGAAAAATGGCTAGTAGTTCGCATATAGCATTATATGCAAGTTAACTTAAGGGATAAGAGAGTTCTTATGTTTCATAATGCAACATTTCAACATAAAACTTATAGCTTTTAGCCTACAAAATCAAGGTAATGACTTTTACGAATATGCATAGTACAAATCTACACATAACATGATAGTTTCTAAGCATGCAACCTACTCAAGTTCAAACCCAAAGCTTGCAACATGAACATTTAACTTCATAGTCAATATCTAAGAGTAGGAGGGGGCTTACAATGCTACGAAGGCACAAATCAATATATAAAAAGATTGAGACGAAGCCACACTAGCAAAAACCCCAAATCAATAAGCTCCAATAAAACCCTTGAGAAAATAATAAGAAAGATCCTTGCTTTGAAGTATAAAGGTTGCAACTTTAGCCTTGAATCGAGCTTAGCAACTCTCATGTTACTTAGAAACACTCAAATGATCATCTAATCTCTCAAGAGAATGAAGATAGAATTTATGACAAGAGGATGGAGGCTAGGGTTTTGAGTGGAGGCCATGATCATTAGAAATTTTGGCATAGTTTAGTTGCTAGAATGATTTTTAGTGATTTAGGTTAGGTCCTAGGGTGTTTTTATAGAGATTAGGAGTAGTTTAGGCCCTTAGATTAACCCTAGGATAGATCCAAGCCCTCAAAAATCGTCACAAGCCTCCAAAACAGGACCCAGGAGCCAAAACAGGTGCACCGGGCCGACCTGGCCGACCAGGGAGGTCGACACCCAGGTCGACCACCAGGTCGACTCTAGAGTCGACCTGGTTGGGGGGGAGGTCGACCCTAGTGTCGACCCCCCTGTCGACCTGCCTGGGCGGGATTTTTCCCGCTTACTCTGATTTCTGTGTTTTTGAAATCTGTTTTGAATTCTGATTTTTCGTGAAACTTCCGAAGGCCATATCTCGGCCATACGGACTCCGATTTACGAAATTTCGGACTCTATTTCGTGTATTTTTCCGAGACGAACGCAATGGCATAGCCCGTTTCTCCTGATTCAGATTTTATAATATAATTCTGCCTTGATTCTTGATTTAACATGTTGTTAAATTTCGGGTTGTTACATTCTCCCCTCCTTTAAGGATTTCGTCCCCGAAATCTCCAAGTTAGGAAGAACGTATCCTACCATCCATCATCCATCTACTCAAAACATCATCCACAAGCACACATTGTCCTTAGATGATTTCTAATGTCATATGAACATATGCAAAACGTGTGTGTATATGCTCCTTAGCTAATGCTAATGATCAGGCCTGAATGATCTTTCTAATGCAAAATATGTTTAGTGCCATGAGTCCAACATGTATGAAAATAGTCCTAGTCATATAAGTACTATATGTGTGCACAAACATTCATTCATATGCAACATCCGCATGATAACACATTCAATTTCATCCATAAACAAGTATAAATACTCGTGCATATGCAACATGAAACGTGACCACGTCAATCTAGTATTTAATGTGTATTCGCGCATCCACGAGCAACCACTTGCAACCATTTGCAACCATATCAATCATAACATGTTTCAAATACATGTTTACATCCATAGAGTTCTATCTAAGGTTCCCAAGATAGGATCAAGAAGATAAACAAGACAAACTCCTTACGGGGTTTGCAACGGAAACAGGATCGAGAGGATATCCACCAAGCGATATCATGCAAGCAAGCTCTACAGGAAAACCAGGGGTCAACGATATACTCTTTAAAAGAGATATGATGCGCGTGTCTAGCCTTAGGTCTTCTAAGTCGCGTTTCCTTGAGCTTAATTCCTCGGTGCCTTGACCATCTTTTTAACTCCATGATCTCGTAGCTCCTTGATTCCTATTTCCGAGATATGAGTTAGAACTCATTTCATTGTCACCTCTCGTTCCACTTACACTTATTCTTTCCCTAGTATACTTGGCTCAACCATATCTGCATACTCATGCAAGCTATCCAAAATTCACTAGTGAATTCTGGATCTCGTTTACCGATGTCAATCCATGTTAACACGTGCACTTACTAGGGTGGTTCCTATAACCCATGCTCAAGTGGAATGAACCATCCGTCTTATTGGCGGACGTTACTCGATTGGATCAGAGATTTCCGATAAGAGATTCTAGGTAACTAACAATGACAGAACCCAAAAGGTTACATGAGACTTCGAAGGTATTACCAAAGCAAGCCAAGTGTCTGACTACCCTCTTTTCAAAACCGAGAATGGTATCCCTTACTGGATAACCACCTTACCCCTGGAATCCATCCATGGCTCAACAATAGAAGTATTGCTTCTAATCTCAACACTTGGCATAGACGTTCTCAAATCCAACAAGTCATGAATAAATGGACCGAATCTCCAACCAGATTTTGGGACAAAACTGGGATCCTTTACCATGCTAGTACTAAGGTGCAGAGACTCAACTATCCAAGCAGACTTAAATGATACGATGATCAAGACAAAGTCTGGACGGGATGATAGAAAAGAACGACTAAACCTTTACCAGAAACGGTACCATTTCTTTTAGGTACCATAGAAATGGGAGCGTACAATTTCCCTCTCCGATGATCGTGTCCTTGTCCTCCTCGATGGACTAAGCCATACCAACAAGTTGCTTATCCTTAAGCTCGCGTCCTTTATCCTTACTCTTATTATCCTTCCTTGTACCACGGCAACAGGTCTCTCGAGAACCACCTCCATCGTACGGAAAACACCTACGTGGCTAGACAAAGATTAGTCACAGTTAGAACTACTGTGACTACAGATGGAGGAAAGAAAGGAAAAGAGATTCAATCAAGGAATCAAAGGATAGTGCTCATGGCCTTTGGGGAATAGCCTTTTAAAACAAAACTTTTCTTGAAAAATGCTTCTTTGTAAAACGGTTTCTCAAATAGTTTTCAGAAGGGTTTAAAAACTTTTGCCCAGTCTGGTAACCTTCCGCTCTGATACCAAATGTAACACCCACCCTCCGCTAGGGTCACTCGCAAAGGAATGCACTAGCTTTAGAGGGGTATTATTGGTAAACATGTGCAGAAATATTACAAGACAGAACATATAAAATAGCGGAAGTAAAACAAATTTCATTACCTTATAAAATAGGTCTAAAGCCTTTTACATCAGAGAATTTCTTACATGGAAACCTGTCTTGCAATAGTAAAGAAGCATAAAAACCTTTTCATAAATTATTCCCCAAGTAAAACAGTAAAGTAGCCATAGCCAAGAAAAGTCCGAGCCATACATGATGACCTTCAAACAGGAGGAGCCCGAACTAGCAATAGCATTTCCTCCCTGTAACCGGGGGGAACGGAAGACAAGAGGCGAAACAAAACGGGGTCAGTCATAAAGACTGGTAAGCCCTATCTACTATCAGTATATAAACTAGTAAAGTTAACTGGCATGAGGAACTGATATGAACATAAGTATGATGACAAGATAGATAAGCTAAACCAAAATAACAGGATGAACTACTGTACCAAGATACACGAGTGTGTCATGATAAACTATGGTGTCAAGATAAATCAAGGTATCACTTTGTCAGGTTTCTATCAAGTATACTATCCCAAGGTATCTATCATGTATAACATCCTAAGGTATTTATCATGTATATTTGCTCTACGCCTCTCGTACTAGTATCCCAACCCGCGTTATGTGTTAACTATGAATGTCCTTTGCCCAATGTCCTGTAATAGTCCATGTCAACCTAATATATAGCATATGTAGGTTTTCCCAACTCGTATGTTTCTTTCCATGTATGAGTTCAGTCTTTTGTCGTAGGCCGTACGGGCTTCCCTATGTAAATCTATACCACCTCAACGTAGTACCATTTTATCCTTGATGTTGTTTTGGACTGCTACCCTCGATCTAGTTGTGTTTTGATACCATGAACTATCGATTTATGCCACCTAGGGCCACTAGGGATTATGCTACCTAATGAACGTTTCCGTGTCTCGGTTTGGGTTTTAGCCACCTAGGGCTACTAGGGATTATGCTACCCGTCAACCGCGCCCTTTTATCCCACGTATGTATCGTGAATCGTTTTCCGTGTCTAGACGCACATGTATCTCAATGTGCCATCCGAGTTCCGTGCCAGGGCAAATCAAGAAATACGGAACTCGGTCGGGAGTTTTAAGTCATCCGCCGGTGCAGGTATCAAGGTCTGTTTTTGTATCCGTGGCTATGGTCCCACGTGACCCCTCCCTCAACTACTGAAAGGCAAAACAAGAAAAGTCATGTATGAGAACTACGCTACAGCCATCGCTACCCTCATTCCGGACGACAAACCTCACCCATACCTAGATAGCCAGTATGGTTTGTTGGGTGTTCTCTGCCTTTTCGTACGTACACGGTTGACTAAAGATGGTAGGTGGCCGACGAATGTGCTATCCAGGGCTACCGTGAAAATATCGCCGACCCCACGCTAATCCACCCCAGTCTTTAGGTTGCTCGCACAGCAACCAAGGCATACCCTTGGCTCTTCTACCGCAGACCTTAACCTCTGTGAGGCCAGGTTTCATGGACCATCCACAACCCCACAGAGGTATACCAAGAGTATCCTCATGTTCCCCGAAGCTACCGCTTCGTCACCCAGTTCGTTGGAGCCTTTATCTAAATCAGATATTGCTCCACCTCGTATTTTAAGCGATGACCTACCGTATCGGGTTACTCATCTATCTGTGAACTGGTCCCCATCCCTTGACTAAGAATTATTACTTATTTCCCTAAACTAAGGTTTTGTCTAATGGGTTAAGTATTTTCATTTAAGTTCATGACTTAATCTGCCTACAAATCATGTCAAGATTTGGCTAAGTATTCAAGTCCAAGACCTAACCCTACAAGTTGGA
The DNA here is from genome assembly GCA_030737875.1 of Allium sativum. Lineage (NCBI taxonomy): Eukaryota > Viridiplantae > Streptophyta > Magnoliopsida > Asparagales > Amaryllidaceae > Allium > Allium sativum. The sequence goes on from CM060909.1 coordinate 1,003,819,966, forward strand.
AAAGTATACCAAGAAGCTCATGACTTAACCTTATTCAATCATCAAGTCAAATTGGTTAAGTATTTGTTTATCTTACCCTATCAGCTTATCGTGTTAGATTGGTTAAGCACAGATTATCTTAACCTCATCGGATTATCGAGTCGGATTGGTTAAGTATAGGTTAACTTAACCCCATCCACTAATCGTATTAGAATGGTTAAGTATATTTAAACGGTCTTGTGACTTAACCCTATCAAGTTCTCACATTAGATTGGTTAAGCATGGTTGCTTAACCTTATAAAATCATCATGTATAATTGATTAAGTATAAGTTACTTAAGCCCATTAAATTATCATGGTAAGTTGGTTAAGTATTGGTTACTTAACCACATTGAATTACCAAGGTTAGATTGGTTAAGTGTTTAACTTAACCCCATCGAATTACCGTGTTTAGATTAGTTAAGTGTAGGTTGCTTAACCCCATCTAATTACCGTGTTTAGATTAGTTAAGTGTAGGTTACTTAACCCCATCTAATTACCGTGTTTAGATTAGTTAAGTGTAAATTACTTAACCCCATCCCCTAATTGTCTTATATGGTTAAGTGACATTAAGAAATCAAGCCCGGTCCCACTTAACCTACCCATTCGTGTCATATCGGTTAAGTGTCATTAGTCAAACTTACTTAACCTTATCATGTGGCATTAATTTAATTAATGCACTCTCAACCTCTCACATTAGACTTTGTTGTGGTTACTAGTTAAGCCGGGCGGGTCCGGGTAGTTTTACACCACAACCTAGTCTAACCTCGGGTCTTAAGCGCGACATGACCAACTTCTCACATTGGATCCTATTGTTTGTAGCCACTAGTTAAGCCGGGCGGGTCCGGGTAGATTTATGCTACAAACTCAACCCAACCTCGAGTTGGCCATTTTCATGTTTGGTCTAGTGTCTTATTACACTTACAACCCATACGTGTCAAGTTTTCAAGTCCCATGCTCATAGCCAAAGTTACATGTTGTCATGTTTATACCCATTTACTCAAATCATGTTTCACGTCATTAAAGTTTACCCATAACATAACCCCAACGCTTTTAGACTCGCATATACATTCGCAACAACGCATAATGGATTAAAAGAAGGAACTTGGAAAAGGTATGACAAAAGGGGTATAAAGCCGCAAGTTAAACATGGTGGCATACGAGACATAATGTGTTCACAAACTTGCATGTTACATTATTAAGCCCCAAAAACATGCATAACCCCAAAACATAGCATATAGGCGAATCATGGTGATAGATGACATAGAAAAATGGCTAGTAGTTCGCATATAGCATTATATGCAAGTTAACTTAAGGGATAAGAGAGTTCTTATGTTGCATAATGCAACATTTCAACATAAAGCTTATAGCTTTTAGCCCACAAAATCAAGGTGATGACTTTTACGAATATGCATAGTACAAATCTACACATAACATGATAGTTTCTAAGCATGCAACCTACTCAAGTTCAAACCCAAAGCTTGCAACATGAACATTTAACTTCATAGTTAATATCTAAGAGTAGGGGGGCTTACAATGCTATGAAGGCACAAATCAATATATAAAAAGATTGAGACGAAGCCACACTAGCAAAAACCCCAAATCAATAAGCTCCAATAAAACCCTTGAGAAAATAATAAGAAAGATCCTTGCTTTGAAGTATAAAGGTTGCAACTTTAGCCTTGAATTGAGCTTAGCAACTCTCATGTAACTTAGAAACACTCGAATGATCATCTAATCTCTCAAGAGAATGAAGATAGAATTTATGACAAGAGGATGGAGGCTAGGGTTTTGAGTGGAGGCCATGATCATTAGAAATTTTGGCATAGTTTAGTTGCTAGAATGATTTTTAGTGATTTAGGTTAGGTCCTAGGGTGTTTTTATAGAGATTAGGAGTAGTTTAGGCCCTTAGATTAACCCTAGGATAGATCCAAGCCCTCAAAAATCGTCACAAGCCTCCAAAACAGGACCCAGGAGCCAAAACAGGTGCACCGGGCCGACCTGGCCGACCAGGGAGGTCGACACCCAGGTCGACCCCCAGGTCGACTCTAGAGTCGACCTGGTTGGGGGGGAGGTCAACCCTAGTGTCGACCCCCTTGTCGACCTGCCTGGGCGGGATTTTTCCCGCCTACTCTGATTTCTGTGTTTTTGAATTCTGATTTCTCGTGAAACTTCCGAAGGCCATATCTCGGCCATACGGACTCCGATTTACGAAATTTCGGACTCTATTTCGCGTATTTTTCCGAGACGAACGCAATGGCACAGCCCGTTTCTCCTGATTCAGATATTATAATATAATTCTTCCTTGATTCTTGATTTAACATGTTGTTAAATTTCGGGTTGTTACATTCTCCCCTCCTTTAAGGATTTCGTCCCCGAAATCTCCAAGTTAGGAAGAACATATCCTACCATCCATCATCCATCTACTCAAAACATCATCCACAGGCAAACATTGTCCTTAGACGATTTTGAATGTCATATGAACATATGCAAAACGTGTGTGTATATGCTCCTTAGCTAATGCTAATGATCAGGCCTGAATGATCTTTCTAATGCAAAATATGTTTAGTGCCATGAGTCCAACATGTATGCAAATAGTCCTAGTCATATAAGTACTATATGTGTGCACAAACATTCATTCATATGCAACATCCGCATGATAACACATTCAATTTCATCCATAAACAAGTATAAATACTCGTGCATATGCAACATGAAATGTGACCACGTCAATCTAGTATTTAATGTGTATTCGCGCATCCACGAGCAACCACTTGCAACCATTTGCAACCATATCAATCATAACATGTTTCAAATACATGTTTACATCCATAGAGTTCTATCTAAGGTTCCCAAGATAGGATCGAGAAGATAAACAAGACAAACTCCTTACGGGGTTTGCAACGGAAACAGGATCGAGAGGATATCCACCAAGCGATATCATGCAAGCAAGCTCTACAGGAAAACCAGGGGTCAACGATATACTCTTAAAAAAGAGATATGATGCGCGTGTCTAGCCTTAGGTCTTCTAAGTCGCGTTTCCTTGAGCTTAATTCCTCGGTGCCTTGACCATCTTTTTAACTCCATGATCTCGTAGTTCCTTGATTCCTATTTCCGAGATATGAGTTAGAACTCATTTCATTGTCGCCTCTCGTTCCACTTACACTTATTCTTTCCCTAGTATACTTAGCTCAACCATATCTGCATACTCATACAAGCTCTCCAAAATTCACTAGTGAATTCTGGATCTCGTTTACCGATGTCAATCCATGTTAACACGTGCACTTACTAGGGTGGTTCCTATAACCCATGCTCAAGTGGAATGAACCATCCGTCTTATTGGCGGACGTTACTCGATTGGATCAGAGATTTCCGATAAGAGATTCTAGGTAACTAACAATGACAGAACCCAAAAGGTTACACGAGACTTCGAAGGTATTACCAAAGCAAGCCAAGAGTCTGACTACCCTCTTTTCAAAACCGAGAATGGTATCCCTTACTGGATAACCACCTTACCCCTAGAATCCATCCATGGCTCAACAATAGAAGTATTGCTTCTAATCTCAACACTTGGCATAGACGTTCTCAAATCCAACAAGTCATGAATAAATGGATCGACTCTCCAACCAGATTTTGGGACAAAACTGGGATCCTTTACCATGCTAGTACTAAGGTGCAGAGACTCGACTATCCAAGCAGACTTAAATGATACGATGATCAAGACAAAGTCTGGACGGGATGATAGAAAAGAACGACTAAACCTTTACCAGAAACGGTACCATTTCTTTTAGGTACCCTAGAAATGGGAGCGTACAATTTCCCTCTCCGATGATCTTGTCCTTGTCCTCCTTGATGGACTAAGCCATACCAACAAGTTGCTTATCCTTAAGCTCGCGTCCTTTATCCTTACTCTTATTATCCTTCCTTGTACCACGGCAACACGTCTCTCGAGAACCACCTCCATCGTACGGAAAACACTTACGTGGCAAGACAAAGATTAGTCACAGTTAGAACTACTGTGACTACAAATGGAGGAAAGAAAGGAAAAGAGATTCAATCAAGGAATCAAAGGATAGTGCTCATGGCCTTTGGGGAATAGCCTTTTAAAACAAAACTTTTCTTGAAAAATGTTTCTTTGTAAAACGGTTTCTCAAATATTTTTCAGAAGGGTTTAAAAACTTTTGCCCAGTCTGGTAACCTTCTGCTCTGATACCAAATGTAACACCCATCCTCCACTAGGGTCACTCACAAAGGAATGCACTAGCTTTAGAGGGGTATTATTGGTAAACATGTGCAGAAATATTACAAGACAGAACATATAAAATAGCGGAAGTAAAACAAATTTCATTACCTTATAAAATAAGGTCGAAAGCCTTTTACATCAGAGAATTTCTTACATGGAAACCTGTCTTGCAATAGTAAAGAAGCATAAAAACCTTTTCATAAATTATTCCCCAAGTAAAACAGTAAAGTAGCCATAGCCAAGAAAAGTCCGAGCCTTACATGATGACCTTCTAACAGGAGGAGCCCGAACTAGCAATAGCATTTCCTCCCTGTAACCTGGGCGGGGAAACGGAAGACAAGAGGCGAAACAAAACGGGGTCAGTCATAAAGACTGGTAAGCCCTATCTACTATCAGTATATAAACTAGTAAAGTTAACTGACATGAGGAACTGAGATGAACATAAGTATGATGACAAGATAGATAAGCTAAACCAAAATAACAGGATGAACTACTGTACCAAGATACACGAGTGTGTCATGATAAACTATGGTGTCAAGATAAATCAAGGTATCACTTTGTCAGGTTTCTATCAAGTATACTATCCCAAGGTATCTATCATGTATAACATCCTAAGGTATTTATCATGTATATTTGCTCTACGCCTCTCGTACTAGTATCCCAACCCGCGTTATGTGTTAACTATGAATGTCCCTTGCCCAATGTCCTGTAATAGTCCATGTCAACCTAATATATAGCATATGTAGGTTTTCCCAACTCGTATGTTTCTTTCTATGTATGAGTTCAGTCTTTTGCCGTAGGCCGTACGGGCTTCCCGATGTAAATCTATACCGCCTCAACGTAGTACCATTTTATCCTTGATGTTGTTTTGGACTGCTACCCTTGATCTAGTTGTGTTTTCTTACCATGAACTATCGATTTATGCCACCTAGGGCCACTAGGGATTATGCTACCTAATGAACGTTTCCATGTCTCGGTTTGGGTTTTAGCCACCTAGGGCTACTAGGGATTATGCTACCCGTCAACCGCGCCCTTTTATCCCACGTATGTATCGTGAATCGTTTTCCGTGTCTAGACGCACATGTATCTCAATGTGGCATCCGAGTTCCGTGCCAGGGCAAATCAAGAAATACGGAACTCGGTCGGGAGTTTTAAGTCATCCGCCGGTGCAGATATCAAGGTCTGTTTTTGTATCCGTGGCTATGGTCCCACGTGACCCCTCCCTCAACTACTGAAAGGCAAAACAAGAAAAGTCATGTATGAGAACTATGCTACAGCCATCGCTACCCTCATTCCGAAAGGCTAACCTCACCCATACCTAGATAGCCAGTATGGTTTGTTGGGTGTTCTCTGCCTTTCCGTACGTACACGATTGACTAAAGATGGTAGGTGGCCGACGAATGTGCTATCCAGGGCTACCGTGAAAATATCGCCGACCCCACGCTAATCCACCCCAGTCTTTAGGTTGCTCGCACAACAACCAAGGCATACCCTTGGCTCTTCTACCGCAGACCTTAACCTCTGTGAGGCCAGGTTTCATGGACTATCCACAACCCCACAGAGGGATACCAAGAGTATCTTCACGTTCCCCGAAGCTACCGCTTCGTCACCCAGTTCGTTGGAGCCTTTATCTAAATCAGATATTGCTCCACCTCGTATTTTAAGCGATGACCTACCGTATCGGGTTACTCACCTATCTGTGAATTGGTCCCCATCCCTTGACTAAGAATTATTACTTAGTTCCCTAAACTAAGGTTATGTCTAATGGGTTAAGTATTGTCATTTAAGTTCATGACTTAATCTGCCTACGAATCATGTCAAGATTTGGCTAAGTATTCAAGTCCAAGACCTAACACTACAAGTTGGGTAAGTATACCAAGAAGCTCATGACTTAACCTTATTCAATCATCAAGTCAAATTGGTTAAGTATTTGTTTATCTTACCCTATCAGCTTATCGTGTTAGATTGGTTAAGCATAGATTATCTTAACCTCATCGGATTATCGAGTCGGATTGGTTAAGTATAGGTTAACTTAACCCCATCCACTAATCGTATTAGAATGGTTAAGTATATTTAAACGGTCTTGTGACTAAACCCTATCAAGTTCTCACATTAGATTGGTTAAGCATGGTTGCTTAACCTTATAAAATCATCATGTATAATTGATTAATTATAAGTTACTTAAGCCCATTAAATTATCATGTTAAGTTGGTTAAGTATTGGTTACTTAGCCACATTGAATTACCAAGGTTAGATTGGTTAAGTGTTTAACTTAACCCATCGAATTACCGTGTTTAGATTAGTTAAGTGTAGGTTGCTTTACCCCATCTAATTACCGTGTTTAGATTAGTTAAGTGTAGGTTACTTAACCTCATCTAATTACCGTGTCTAGATTAGTTAAGTGTAAATTACTTAACCCCATCCCGTAATTGTCTTATATGGTTAAGTGACATTAAGAAATCAAGCCCGGTCCCACTTAACCTACCCATTCGTGTCATATCGGTTAAGTGTCATTAGTCAAACTTACTTAACCTTATCATGTGGCATTAATTTAATTAATGCACTCTCAACCTCTCACATTAGACTTTGTTGTGGTTACTAGTTAAGCCGGGCGAGTCCGGGTAGTTTTACACCACAACCTAGTCTAACCTCGGGTCTTAAGCGCGACATGACCAACTTCTCACATTGGATCCTATTGTTTGTAGCCACTAGTTAAGTCGGGCGGGTCCGGGTAGATTTATGCTACAAACTCCACCCAACCTCGAGTTGGCCATTTTCATGTTTGGTCTAGTGTCTTATTACACTTACAACCCATACGTGTCAAGTTTTCAAGTCCCATGCTCATAGCCAAAGTTACATGTTGTCATGTTTATACCCATTTACCCAAATCATGTTTCACGTCATTAAAGTTTACCCATAACGTAACCCCAACGCTTTTAGACTCTCATATACATTCGCAACAACGCATAATGGATTAAAAGAAGGAACTTGGCAAAGGTATGACAAAAGGGGTATAAAGCCGCAAGTTAAACATGGTGGCATATGAGACATAATGTGTTCACAAACTTGCATGTTACATTATTAAGCCCCAAAAACATGCATAACCCCAAAACTTAGCATATAGGCGAATCATGGTGATAGATGACATAGAAAAATGGCTAGTAGTTCGCATATAGCATTCTATGCATGTTAACTTAAGGGATAAGAGAGTTCTTATGTTGCATAATGCAACATTTCAACATAAAGCTTATAGCTTTTAGCCCACAAAATCAAGGTGATGACTTTTACGAATATGCATAGTACAAATCTACACATAACATGATAGTTTCTAAGCATGCAACCTACTCAAGTTCAAGCCCAAAGCTTGCAACATGAACATTTAACTTCATAGTTAATATCTAAGAGTAGGAGGGGGCTTACAATGCTGTGACGGCACAAATCAATATATAAAAAGATTGAGACGAAGCCACACTAGCAAAAACCCCAAATCAATAAGCTCCAATAAAACCCTTGAGAAAATAATAAGAAAGATCCTTGCTTTGAAGTATAAAGGTTGCAACTTTAGCCTTGAATCGAGCTTAGCAACTCTCATGTAACTTAGAAACACTCAAATGATCATCTAATCTCTCAAGAGAATGAAGATAGAATTTATGACAAGAGGATGGAGGCTAGGGTTTTGAGTGGAGGCCATGATCATTAGAAATTTTGGCATAGTTTAGTTGCTAGAATGATTTTTAGTGATTTAGGTTAGGTCCTTGGGTGTTTTTATAGAGATTAGGAGTAGTTTAGGCCCTTAGATTAACCCTAGGATAGATCCAAGCCCTCAAAAATCGTCACAAGCCTCCAAAACAGGACCCAGGAGCCAAAACAGGTGCACCAGGCCGAACTGGCCGACCAGGGAGGTCGACACCCAGGTCAACCCCCAGGTCGACTCTAGAGTCGACCTGGTTGGGGGGGAGGTCGACCCTAGTGTCGACCCCCCTGTCGACCTACCTGGGCGGGATTTTTCCCGCCTATTCTGATTTCTGTGTTTTTGAAATTTGTTTTGAATTCTGATTTTTCGTGAAACTTCCGAAGGCCATATCTCGGCCATACGGACTCCGATTTACGAAATTTCGGACTCTATTTCGCGTATTTTTCCGAGACGAACGCAATGGCACAGCCCGTTTCTCCTGATTTAGATTTTATAATATAATTCTGCCTTGATTCTTGATTTAACATGTTGTTAAATTTCGGGTTGTTACATGGAATTTAGTGGGTGCCTTGGGTGGCATTTGAAATACGATTAGAAACACTTAACCAAAATTGGAACATGTAAATGAACATGAATAAGAAGAGAGTTAAGTGGGATGTACTAGAGGGGACCAAGCTTAGGTGAATAGCTTGTGTCAAGTAATGGGGGCCCCTTTCAACCAGTAACCCATACATATCTTTGTGGGCTCGACCCAAGTCGAGGACGGGACACGCATACTGGGCTTGACTGTAAGAGGCCAAAACAGGTTAGCGATGTCAACACAAGTCCAACGGGTTCATATGCGTGTGTGGGCCCGGGATGGTAGGTAAGACGTTGTTGCATCGTGTAGGTATAAGCCGTGCATTATTGGTGGTATTGGGTTGCCACTTTGGGGAGTGATACACCCCACTATGGGGCTAGCACGGGTATCTACGAGTTAGGGAGCCGATCGCATGGGGGTAATGGGTACACCTAGTGGAGATAGGGGCAGGCGGCACCTATGAAGGCAACTAGGGGTGCATGAAACTACCACTATCATTATTAAGTTCTGTAGGCGCGATCAACCTTAGGGTGACTAGTGGTGGTGCGGTATAGTAATTATCTTATAGTTGTTTAGGTGCGCCTTTAACGTTATCTTTGTTCATCTTATTTTCTTGTTTACTCTGTTATAGCCAATTGTTCACAGTCATTTCCTTATTTTCCAACTTATGCCTTAGCCTAGTTATTTTGGTAATATTGTTAAAGTTATCGCACTAGCCAGACTTTATGTCTGACCCCCTTTGTTTCCTCCTCTTTTCTTCCTTTTCCCCCCAGGTGCTCAGGGTGGAACTAGCACCAGTGGAGCTTGATTTTGGACAGCTGTATCTCTTGCTTTTAGAAGTTGCTTGGATCGCTGAAGTAAAAGTTCAGCCTATCTTATTTATGGCTATTTTGTATTGGGGTTATGTCTTTCAATTTATGTACTCTGATTTATTCAAGATGGATATTATATACTTTGACTCTGGTTTTTTGATGATGTAATCAAACCTATGTGTTTACCGCTGCAATGAATAAAATTTTAAAGTTTTAGTACTATTTATAACTGTCTTGTTATTAAGTTTCTATTCTATACAAACTTAAAATGCTCCATAGAAGTTAATGCATTCCCTTTGTGAGTGACATTAATGGACGTGGGGTGTTACGGAAACCCAACTTCCAATATGACATTATGGTTTTGATTGTAAACCTACATATCGCGACATAGTATATGGTAGTTATGCCATCTAGGATTGATACTCTTACTTTGATGTATTTTAAAACTGATTAGACACTAATAATAGTATTAAATTACTATTTTCTACGTATCAAGCATGTTTGATCATTATAAGTTAAATCTCTATCCTCCGGCTTGCGTTGCATTGTGTGATGGTTGAGTCTTATAATGATTTCATTTTTCTAAAAAACATTGCGTTGTTTTGAATAAAAAATTATTTAATTTATGCACTGGCAATCCAATGGAGTAAACCCGTTCCGCATTAGCTTCGTGGTCCTATGATTAGCCATATTGTTAAATAAGTTAGGAAAGATTTCTCACACCAGTCTCACGACAGACTCGTAGTTTGTTTCACTTTGCAAACTCGGGTTCCCTCTTTTTCACACATGCAGCCAAGTGACAGTTCAGGTTATTATGGACATATGCTGGATTGGAGTATGCTTATAGAAGGAAGATGAAAAACATTTTTATCTATTTATTTCTACTTTGAGATATTTAGACATTATTGATCTATGTTGTATTTGATGGAGTTTGAGACTTATTTCTATTCGCTGAGACTTTCTATTTGCTAAGTTGTATCATGTAACTGTGTCACTCTGATGTTTTGATGTTGTGATATTGATGACATTTCTATTTCCACTGCAATGATTAATGTGTTATGCTGTTATCTAAGATCTCCTATTGTTGTAAATATGTTATATTCCAAGGATTATCCTTGCTTTCGTATTACGGATGTCTGGGGTCATCACAGTCGGTATTAGAGCCAAAGGTTAACCTTAGCTTCAGAGTATGACATATTTAAAACAATTCGTCTAGATAGAATCAGCAGTATTCTAAGGCGAGTAGCTCATTAGAGATAGGATTAGTAATGTCCTAGAATGAGCACGGCAGAATAGCACATATTAATCAGTCATTACATCAATCATCTTTCCATATGTCCTTACTTTTACCTTTCCTTGAAAATTATCATTTCTGCTGGTCTGACTCTTTCCTTGATGGTACAGAACTAATGAAAAATGAGCACTAGATCGAGAGCCCGAGGCAGAGGAGGAGCTAGAGGACCGAGAAGGGGTGAAACCCTCATTGCTCAGGGGCAGCCCACTCCCGAGGCTGTAACACCACCACCTCCACCCCTACAGCCTTTTGACCTAGACAAGGTAGCCAGAAAGTTCAGGAATTTAGGTGGCGTGTCATTCACAGGGCGAGAGACAGTGATAGAAGCTCAGGCATGGCTCAAGGATTGCAAGAAGATATTTGGAGGCTTAGAACTTGAAGACCACCACAAGCGTTTTATGGCATCGTGGCTATTGAAATATGAGGCTCAGAATTGGTGGGAGACGGTCGTAATTGGAAATAATGAGGCTGACATGTCTTGGGCCAAATTCAACTAACTCTTTAATGAGAAGTTTATTCCTTCGCAAGAAGTAGAGCGTCTTCACAATCAGTTTGCCAACTTGCAGCAAGGAGATAAGACAGTTTCAGAGTATGTGCGCAAGTTTGAAGAGATTTCACGTTATGCTCCTGAATTAATTCGGGACCCATTCCAGAAAAATAAGAGATTCATTAATGGCCTTTCAAGGAAGAATCTGAACAGAGTGACAACACTCATTAAGCTTCCATTTAATGAGGTGGTCGAAATGGCTTGCCGATATGAAGAAAATGACAGGAGTTCGCAGCAATATCGAGAGAAAAATTTAAATAACAACAAGAGGAAGCAGGCTGACAAGAAACCAAAGGCGAGCAACTCTTCAGCTGCCAAGCCTCAAGGAAATAAAAAGGCCAAGGTGAGATGATTTAATTGCCACAAGATGGGACACTTTGGTTATGAATGCCAAGCTCCAAAAAGGCCAAGGAGAAATGAGTCAGGGCCCAGCCAGAATTCTCGTGACACCAGGGGATGCTTTAATTGCCACAAGCTAGGTCATCTTATCAAGAATTTTCCACTGCTAAAGAAATCCAAGGTGGCTCATGTATACGATGGAGCGGTTGCACCAGCCTCTTCCGAGGGAGCAGGTAAACCAGATGTTTTGGGTGATACCCTTACCATTAAGAATATTCCTGTTACCATATTACTTGACACTGGTGCATCACGTGGTTTCATTTCTAGTGACATAATAAAAAAGTTAAATTCAAAAACAAGAAATCTTAAAGAATCAGTTAGAGTCCATAATCCGATAAGAGGTTCTCTTGTTCTCGGTTTATACTATAGAGTGCCGATCTCCTACTCTTGTTACCAATTTCCTATCAGTTTGATTGTCATGAATTTTTCTGAGTATGATGTTATCCTTGGGCTGGATCGGTTAACAAGACATAAGGCTGAAGTTATATGTGCTGAAAGAATTGTCAAAGTTAAAACGAAGCTCGGAGATATATTTATACCATGCCATGGCCCGGCAACGGATAGGAAAGAATTCTGGTCTTCTCTAGAAGTCATCCCTACATCTTTTGAGAATATTCCTGTCGTCAAAGATTATGCGGGTGTGTTTGAGGAAGTTGATAGCTTACCTCCGTGTAGAGAAATCGACTTAAGGATTGACTTAGTTCTGAATGCAAGGTCAGTTGTGCATCCTATTCGGAGAATGGCTCTGAAAGAAAAAGATGAGATGAGAAATCAAACTAAACAGCTTTTGTAGAGAGGTCTGATCAGACATAGCTTCTCAAATTAGGGTGTATCAATGGTGTTTGTCCCAAAGTCAGATGGCACTCTCAGACTATGTGTGGATTACCGTAACCACAATAAGCGAATGCTAAAAAACAAATATCCATTGTCGCGTATTGATGATCTATTGGACCGCTTGGATGGAGCGCCAGTATTCTCTTGAATGGAGCTAGCTACCGGATTCCATCAATTGCACATTGCCGAAGTATGTGTTCCCTTAACTACTTTCAGTGGGCTGGACTTATTCTATGAATGGCTAGTAATGTCGTTCGGCTTATGTAACGCTCATTCTTACATTGTCGATCTGATGAACAAAGTATTCCGGGATTTCTTAAATAAATTCGAGCTGGTTTTCATCGATGACATCTTAATCTTCTCTAAATCCACTACTGAGCGTGAAAAGCATTTGAAAGAAGTTTCGGAAATCCTACGAATGAATGTGTTGAAATCCAAATTCTCTAAATCCATATTCCTGCAAGAAGAAGTGAAATTCCTCCATTATGTTGTATCAAAGAAAGGCATTTCAGTGTACCCACGCAAGATCTTAGCCATTCAAGATTGGAAGCAGCCTAGCACTCCTATAGAAATCAGAAGTTTACAAGGATTGGCTAGCAATTATCGGAAAATCATTAAAGATTTTTTTGAAGCTATCTTGTCCATTGACGAAGCTGACCAAGAAGCATACGAAGTTTATTCGGACACCCGAATGTGAGGCAGCTTTCCAAGAGCTAAAATTGAGGTTGACCACTGCCCCCATGTTGACCATTATTGATGGCAACCAAGATTTGACCGTCTATACTGATGCTTCTATTGAAGGTATTGGTGCGGTGTTAATGCAAAGGGGAAAAGTAGTTGCATATGCTAGCTGGCAGTTGAAACCGCATGAGAAAAGATACCCCACTCATGATCTTGAGTTGATGGCCATCGTGTTTGCTTTAAAAATATGGCGACACTATATTTTGGGTAAGAAGTTCGAATTATATACTGATCATAAATCCTTGAAGTATCTGTTCATCCAAAGAGACTTGAATTTGAGGCAGCAACGTTGGTTAGAATTTCTTATGGCCTACGATCTGGACATCCTATATACTTCAGGAAAATCCAATGTTGTTGCAGATGCGCTCAACAAAAAGAATGTGGACACCGCCAATCTTATCATCGCCAATCTCATCATTACACCTACATTGATTGATAAGATCTTTGCTCTTCAGAAGAATGATGAGTTTATTCAGAGAATTAGCAAAAGAGTTCGGGAAGGCGAAACCACGAATTTCCAGATTGACAACAAAGGAGTTCTGAGATTGTTAGGCTGAATTTGTGTTCCGAACCTTCCGGAGCTCAAAAAGGAAGTAATGGATGAATGTCATAAATCTAAACTTAGTATTCATCCAGGGGTGAGCAAGATGTATCATGACCTCAAGCGCACATTTTGGTGGAGATCTATGAAGAGGGACATTTCTATATACGTTAGAGGATGTTCCACTTGCCAGCAAGTCTAAATCGATCAACAGAAGCTCGCAGGATTGTTGCAACCGCTAGAGGTTTCAAGTTGGAAGTGGGATGAAATTTCTAGGGACTTTATTGATGGATTTCCCCAAACCAGAAAGGCAATGACAGTATATGGGTGATCGTAGATCGTTTCACAAAGACCGCCCATTTTATTCCTGTCAGATCTAATGAAACAACTCGAAGTCTGGCGCAGCTATTTCAGAGAGATTGTCAGACTACATGGAGTTCCCAGTAGCATTGTTAGTGATCGCGATCCAATATTTGCTACTAAATTATGGGAAGCATTCCAAGAAGAGCTAGGGACAAAGTTGAATCTGAGCACCACTTATCATCCTCAGACAGTTGGCCAGACTAAGAGGTTGAACCGCATATTAGAAGACTTGTTGCAAGCAGCATTCTTGATTTTGGCGGGTGATGGGAAGATCAATTGCAATTGGTTGAGTTCTCTTATAATAACATTTACCAAGCAAGCTTGCAGATGTCGCCATTTGAAGCATTGTATGGCAGGCCATGCAGATCTCCCGCATGTTGGGTGGAACCAGCCAATCGGTTATTATTGGGCCCCGACATGATTCGTGTAGCATCAAATAAAGTTGATTTCATTAAGAAGCGACTACTGACTACTCAGAGCCGACAGAAGAGCTATGCAGACTCATGAAGAAGGGATTTAGAATTATCTATTGGTGATTATGTGTACTTGAGGGTTTCCCCACTGAGAGTAGTAATTCGTTTTGGGAAGACTGGGAAGTTGGAGCCGAGATTCATTGGTCCATTTCCTATTCTCGAAAGGATTGGAACTCTCGCTTATAGGGTGCAGTTGCCTGATTGGTTGCCAGGGGTGCATGATGTATTCAATGTGTCCCAACTCCGGAAGCATGTACATGATCTAGACTTTATTGTGGAGGAAGCAGAACAACAAGATTTGGAGATTACCCCGAGCTTAGCAGTGAGGAGGGAGACAGTGAAAATTATTGGCAAAGAGACCCAAGTTCTAAGGAACAAGAGGATCCACTTAGTCAAAATGCAGTGGAGCGGGGATCCTAGAGACTGTACATGAGAGACTGAGGATAACATCAAACAGGCTTATCCCAAGTGCAGAGTGGACATCTCCGAGTAACTCTTATGTTGAGGTACATTTACAATATTTTACATTTTCCTCTTTGTTTCCTACTTTGATATTGTTTACTTTTCGGGGACGAAAAGTTTCTAAGTGGAGGAGATTGTAACAACCCGAAAAATCAGAACCAATTTAGAAATTTTATTTTGGCTATTTTAACGAATTTTGAACAGTTAAAATAATTTATTTTAAATAATAACGATTTAAAATTTATTTAAATCGAAGTTAGAACGAATATATTTATTTTAATTTAAAAGGAGTTAGAAATAGCATGGTATTTTGAGAATTTGAATTTGAACTGTGACTGAATGTACAAGATTCAAAATAAATAGGATTTTTTGAAACCAAAAATGTTTAAATCTATTTAAAAATATCTTTATAATGAATCCGAAAAATTGAAATTTCATAGCGGGAATAAAAAGTTATGGCCAGTTGAATATTCAGAATAGCCGCTGTGGAATTTAATATAATTTATAGCTCGTATAAATGGCCATTATCAAAACGAACTCCGTTTTCGATGAAACCATTTTTGTTGGATCCGAAATCTCAAATTATTGCTAAGTTCAATTTTCCATAATTTTTGGAATTAATATGTGAGCGTGGTAAATTAAACTGTGTTCGATAATTTTTGTTGAATTTAATCGACCATCAAAAAGGCCAACGAAATTAGTTTTGTAAGAACCATATCGTAGAAACATAGCTAGATTTATTTTTGGGGAATTTTCGGAGTTCGTATGTGGCCCCGGTAAGTTTAAATGTACGATCGAATTAAATAAATAAATGATTTATATATTAAATTGAAGAAAACAGACTGAAAACGATTGATTGGGCTGACGGGACCTAGCCCATTGTGTTCGCAACGGGGGCAATTGGGTTGGTACAACTTTCGTTGGGCTGAAATTGGAGCGGAAAAGGGTTAAATGGGCTTAAATTAGTAATTAATAGATTTATTTTTATTTTATTATAAATAACTCTTATTCAAAACCCTAATACAATACAACAGCCGCCGCCTTCTTCATCTTCAATGGCCATAGAACTCCGAAATTCCTCCATCAATAACTCTCCATTCTCACAATAAAACCGAGTGCTTCTTAAGGGGATATTGAAGAGAGTCATTAGTTCTTCACATCCGTACAGTTGGATTCTCTCTGGTGACATATTTCGTTCAGAAAAGCTACGAACTCAACTGCCGTTCGCCCTTGTCCTTGCCGTTGTGGGGACCACCGAGTTGATCGCGTACAGAGGTGGACGCGTGGCTCCTTGAGCCCGTCGAAGTGGTGCTAGCCGATCATCCTCCGCCGTTGTAATTTAGTCGCGATCTGTAACCCTAAGTTTGAACAAAATACAAAGACTATTGGCTTTAATCTGATTGAGGAAGAATTTAGGTTTTTTTATAAAAATTAATTAATTTATTAATTTAAATAACAATATTATTCACACAAATAAATTCATAACTTGCTCAAACGAATTCAGAATTGGACGATTTCAGAAGCATTGCGATCGTGAGTCCGAGATCTTCACTTCTGCACTGATTAGAACGAATTCGGAGCAGAGCAGATTTTGGACAAATTTCAAATCTGAATTATTCAGAATTAAAACGACTATGAGAAATTCTACTTTTTTATATAATTAAAATTACTTAATCATGATTGTGATATTTCCCCTACGCTGTTAAATGTTATTAGTATGACACGTGATTTGATCTAGAACTGATGTTGTTATTTAGATTTATTGATTTGATGGTGTTTGTGTTGAATGAAATTGTTGGAAAAAAAATACCATTTTTTGTTGAAAAAGAAAATGAGTTGGATTAAAATTGTCATTGTGACAAATTAGAATTATGGGATTAAGTTTGCCAATTTTGTCAATTTAGAATTGTTGAAATAAAATTGTCATTTTTGACAAAATATAATACTTGAAATAATAATTAACAATTTTGTTAATTAGAATTTGGTAAATAAAAATTAACATTTTTGTTAATTAAAATTGAGTTAAACAAAATTTATCATTTTTGTTTATTAGATTAGCTGAATCAAAAATTAACATTTTTGTCAATTAAAATTGAGTTAAACAAAATTTATCATTTTTGTTTATTAGATGGCTGAATCAAAAATTAACATTTTCGTTAATTAAAATTAAGTTAATTTTTTTTATCATTTTCGTTGATTAGATTACTTAAAATAAAATTTAACATTTTTGTTAATTAGAATTGAATTAAACAAAAATTAACATTTTTGTTAATTAGAATGGAGTTAAACAAAAATCATCATTTTTGTTAATTAGAATAATAAAATCAAAAATTATCATTTTTGTCAAATTGGAATAATGGAATTAAAATTATCATTTTTGTCAAAATATAATTATTGGATCAAAATTGATATTTTTGTCAAAATATAATCGTTGAATTAAATTTGTCAATTTGTCAAATTAAAATAGTTGAAATAAAAAGGACATTTTTGTTGTAACAAAATAGTTGAAAATAAAAAAGGACATTTTGTTGTAAGAAGATAGTGAAACAAAAATTATCATTTTTATAGTTGAAACAAAATATACATTTTTGTAAAAATATAATTATTGAACAAAAATGAACATTTTGTCAAATTTGAATTGTTGAAACAAAAATATTCATTTTTGTCAAATAGTTTAGTTGAAACAAAAATATTCATTCTTGTCAAATAGTTTAGCTGAAACAAAAATATTCATTTTTGTCAAATAGTTTAGTTGGAACAAAAATATTCCTTTTTTGTCAGAATAGTTTAGTTTAGCAAAAATGAACATTTTGTCAAATTAGAATATTTGAAACAAAATGTACATTTTTGTCAAAACATAATGGATGAAACAAAATATACATTTTTGTCAATACATATCAGTTGAAACAAAATATATATTTTTGTTAGTACATATCAGTTGAAACAAAATGTACATTTTTGTCAATACATATTAGTTGAAACAAAATGTACATTTTGGGTTCAAAATATATTAGTCGAAACAAAGATTAACATTTTGTCAAAATATGATGGTTGAAAACTAAGATTACATTTTGGTTAAATAGATTTGAGTTATAACAAAAATTACATTTTTGTTAAATAGATTTGTGTTTGAGTAAAAATATTAATTTTGTTGAACTAGAACTGTCAACAATAATGTATGATCACTTTTTAGTCATTTTATTGAACTAGAATTGTCAACAAAATTGAATAATCACCTTTTAATAATTTTGGCAAACTAGAATCGTCAACATAAATGTAACAATCACTTATATCCGTTTTGTTAAACTAGATTTGTTAACAAAAGGAAATTATCACTTTTTATCATTTTGTTGAAATAGAATTTCAACAAAAATGAATGTATCACTTTTTATACATTTGTTGAAATAGAATTTGTTTGTTAATTAAAGAATCATTTTCATTGTCACAACATACATTAGAATTTGTATGTTAATTAAAGAATCGTTTTCATTGTCACAACATACATTACAATTTGTATGTTACTTAAAGAATCGTTTTCATTGTCACAACATACATTAGAATTTGTATATAAGTTAAAAAAATTATTGTTATTCTCAAAACATACATTGAAACTACATACAACTAAAATATTTCTTTTATTTGTTACAGTTAAAAACAGAAATACAAATAAAAATTATCTTTTTATTTGTCATTAGCAAAATGTCATGCAAATAAAATACATTTTATTTGACATTACAAAACATGTAGAAATGGTTATGCAAATTAAAACATTCTTTTATTTGGCTTGTTAAACATGTTAGTGGCATCGTCGAATGGTTTATATTTATATATAATTATATATATATAAATATAAATTAAAATTAAACGCATCGCGCACGGTAGTTCGCGTTTGGGGATCGTAACTTTAAACGATTATACCGAAAGATCCGACCGTCGGATTTTCCCAAAACTGGAACCGTTAGGAACGCATTGTTAAGATCTTTCCAACGATATAAATTTATTAAAATCCAACGGTTAGATTTCGAGCAATGTGTAAATCAAATTTGGATAAACACAGCGCCAGGGCCGCCTATTGACCTGAAGCATCGTTAAATTTAATTGAGCTATTTTTATATAAATAAAATAAGCGATAAATCATTGTAAAATAATATTAATGATATAAAATGATTTAAATTATATATATACGAGAATTATTTGAAAAGACTGAGTTCAATCTCATTCCAAATAATTATACGGCGATTTAAATCGAATATATTGAATACGGTGATTGAAGACCTGCGATCTTCACATCGAATGGATGACTACTGATGCCTGACATCGGGTAGCTCCCAGTAAAGGGTTAAAGTGGTAGTTTTCCGGACGTGCTTGTTGATTGTCCGGATAAGCGAGCACTTCTCTTCCGTATTGGACATACGGGACGAGGAATAAGGTGTCTCTGGTTTCGTTTTGACCCGGAATGGACTTGTAAACGGATGTGTGTCTGACGTTGAATTTCATTCTATGTGAATTGATTTCTATTTAATATATATCTATTTGTTGGCGGAATTTTCTTGCTTAACACCCTTCTCTGAGACGCACGAGCTCAGAGGTTATATATTGATAGTTAATGATCGCATGGCGTGAATTGTCAATGTGGCATGCCAAGATGCAAATGATCAAGGCTTTTGTTGAAAAGCAGAGCATTGTGGTTGATGATCAACGCGCGGCCTGTTTAGGTGTAGCTTTGTGTATAGCGTAACTTCGCGAGCCTCACACCCCGGTATAAGTCAAAAACGGGATAAGGACCGTAGGGAGTGCATGCTTTTCTTTCTAGCTAGAAGTGGTATCAGGGTTTTGCAAGTCCTGACATTTAACTTATGTGGATGATAGATTATGAGGCGCCTCAGATATATTTGTCAATAGTGGCCAATTTATAGGTCCAATAGGACCAGGAAACGCATTGTTCAGGAATAATTAATCCACTAAAGTATTTGTTGACCGGCCCCACCACATCCAAGGGTTCGCTAGCATCCGAATCCTGAGGCATGTGCTAGAGTGTCTCGAATCGGTGAGGAGCCACCCCTAGCCTCGACTCAAGATGGAGACACAACTTCCAATATGACATTATGGTTTTGATTGTAAATCTATATATGGCGACATAATATATGGTAGCTATGCCGTCTAGGATTGATACATTTACTTTGAAGTATTTTAAAACTGATTAGACACTAATAATAATATTAAAATACTATTTTCTACATATCAAGCATGTTTGATCATTATAAGGTAAAAAACTATCCTCCGTATTGCATTGCATTATGTGATGGGACTTGAGTCTTATAATGATTTCATTTTTCTAAAAAGTACTGCGTTGTTTTGAATAAAAATTTATTTAATTTATGCACTGGCAATCCAATGGAGTAAAATCGTTCCGCATTAGCGGCGTGGTCCTGTGATTATATATATTGTTAGATAAGTTTGGGAAGATTTCTCAAACCAGTCCCACGACGGACTCGTAGTTTGTTTCACTTTGTAAACTTGGGTGCCCTCTTTTTCACATGGGCAGCCAAGTGACAAGTTCAGGTTATTATGGACATATGCTGGATTGGAGTATGCTTATGGAAGGAAGATGAAGATCATTTTTATCTTTTTATTTCTACTTTGATACATTTAGACATCATTGATTTATGTTGTACTTGATGGAGTTTTAGACTTATTTCTATTTGCTGAGACTTTCTATTTGCTAAGTTGTATCCTTTAACTGTGCCACTATGATGTTTTGATGTTGATGACATTTATATTTTCGTTGCAATGATTAATGTGTTATGTTGTTATCTGAGATATGTTGTTGTTGTAAGTATGTTATATTACAATGATTATCCTTGCTTTCTTACTACGGAAGTTTGGGGTCATCACAACACAGTTCACGATAAACCCAAATCACATTCCATTAATCATGGAATCTTCACAGAAAACAGATCAATATGTATAATCGATATCAATTTCCGTACCCGACTACTAGTATAAATGGAATAACGGCAAAGCCTTTTAAATTCCATATATATTAACAGTCTTCCTCCACAAAATTTCACTTCGATTATTATTAAATCGAATTCCATTCAATTCCAATTTAATATATTAAATTGGAAAACTTTACGTTGGAAATTTCCCGTTAGATCCTAATAAAAAGATTTATAAATTCCAAATCACATTTCACTGTTAATCGGGTTAAAGAACAAATGTCGTTAAAACACAGTTCACAATAGACCCAATTCACATTCCATTTTATTCCAATTAAATGTTAATTAACTGGAAACTCTAATAATCTTAATTAAAGATTTATTCTTTTCACACGGGGTTTAAGAACAGTGTTATTTAAGACACCATTCACGACAAACCCAAAATCCAATTCTTTAATTTAGTTCCATTTAAATACTAATTAATTGGGAACTTTCACTAAATCTTAAATTAAAGATTTATTCTTTTCTCAACTAGGTTTAAGAACAGTTTTAATAAAGACACCGTTCACGACAAACCCAAAATCCAATTTGACATCAATTACAAGCCTCTGAATAGAAATTATATCGGCTTATATTCAATATCAAATTCTAAAACCAACAAATATCGTATTGGAAATAACAATATAAATATATCTTCCAAATTTCCATAACATTATCCGTAAAATCACGGAGTCCAATATCGAAATATTTCAAAGATGATTTCCATTTAGATCCATTCCAATTAATATATTGGAAATTCTGGTTATATTAAAACCATTCACAAATCCAAATTATTTTAATAAAAAATAATTGGATCTTAATTCTAGTTAATAACTAGTTCATTTCGATAAAATATATTTTTATCTTTTTAAATATGGAATTTTTCATCCTAATTCTCTTCAAATCATTTATTATGATTTTACACAAATTATTAATATTTTTAACAATTTAATTAAGGCCCTTGCAGTCGATTTCCATAAACGATCATCGAACTGCACTTACAACGACATTTTCCAAATTTGATTTGGGCATAATTTGAAATCCAACCATTAGATTTCAAATCTCTTGTATTCGTTGGAAAGCTCTTTTCGATACAAATCCAACGGTTCCGGTTTTAGGATAATCCGACGGTCGGATCTCCTGTAATGTCAATTCGAAGTCAATGGTCGAAATTCGCGAACGGACTCGGCGCGACGCGTTCTATTCATGCCATTAAATATATATAATATATATTATACTTATTTCATCGATTTCCATTTAAAACGTATTTTATAAATCGTTTTAAAATCGGTTTCAGATTCATATTCAATTTTAAATCAAAATTGAATATTCTATATCATTAATATATAAATGATAATATTTTTAAAATATCATATTTTGAAATCATTTCCTTTTCGATATTCATTACAAAAATGAATAAAATCAATATAAATATCGTTCGTGTCGAAATAGCGCATAACTACTGAACACGGCTTTTTATATTTAAATATTTTCGTGTTCATCCTAAATCGGACATCAAAAATCATATTTTGATCCATCACTAAATATTATTTTAAAATATTAGTTATTTTAAAATATTTATTATTCGTCATTTTAAAATATTCCTTCTTTCCAAACTGCAATCAAACACAGTCAATTACCATATAATTTTATTTATATGGATTTTATACACATATGTACACAACAATAATTATACACTGTAAACCATCATCCGGAGTGCATCACACAACTGCATAAGCATTAAATATAAATAACTAACGCTTACAGTAGACTGTCAACCAATCGATTGACATACAACTAAATATTGGGATTAGTGTATGTCCAATATCATCCCAATACCCATGTGAGGTTTTCAGACAACAAATACTGACTATTATTTGTGCAGTTAGGCGATGTGTAGAATTTATCGTCCCAACCAGTATTGGTTAAATGGGTGTACATAAACAAATCGTCCGATTTGTAAATGAATATTTATTTTCAACACATGACCATTTTATATGGTTCATATATTCAGTAAAAATTTATATTTTTATTGTTCAAATATTTTATTTCATACATGAATATTTTATGTAATTTATTCATTCAATAAAAATGATGTTTTTATTTTTCAAATATTTTATTCCACACATGAATATTTTTATATATTATATTCATTCAACAAAAATGATAACTTTATTGTTCAAATACTTTATTCCATACATGAATATTTATATATTATATTCATTCAATAAAAAGGATATTTTTATTGTTCAAATACTTTATTCCATACATGAATATTTTATATATTTTATTTCACATCACAACACAATACAGTCCAAACAAACAATCATGGTTTGTACAGTAAATGGTGTCGGGTGCTGCTAAGCACCGTCTGCATCCTAGTATATATTTTACTGAAAAATAAATAGAGTGAGAAGATTTTCTCACAGTCGGTTTTCACTCTGCTAGTTTTATTTCTGAATTTCTGAACAATTTGGATTGGACTTTGCCCGAAATTCTAACCTGCTCGAAATTGGGCCCGGTTAGTCTTGTTTTGAAGCTCTCGTCCCCACGATCGCAACAGATCCAAAATCACCGAATTTGGACCTTGTATGGAAAAGATATGTATTTTTAAATATTAATTACCGAAAATTAAAATAATTAATTAATTAACTAAAATACACTTTCTTCCTCATTCAGTTCCTCAGGCCGATGAAAACTCGACCTAGCTCCAAACCGTTGACCAACATTGTACTCCACCTGAATCCCTTGACCGTGGATCGGTCATCACCCCTCGAAACGCCGCCACCCCGCGCCCCCACGCCATGAACGACGTCAAATCCGATCGCCTCATCTGACCAGAAATGGCGGTCGAACGTGGTGACTTAACGGAAGAAATTTGAATAATTCACTTAATGAAAATTAGTCAAAGAAGTATGGATTTGAAGAGGTGAGATTACTCTTGGATTTGCTTCAGAAAGTTCTCAATTCCATTGAGTGGATTTGGAGAAATCGAAGCTCGAAATTTCGAGCAATTTGGGCCTTTCATCTTATTGAACGATGGCTCTAGAAATTAGAGAATAGGGTTTTTCTGATTGGTGGAAAATATATATATATATATATATATATATATATATATATTATCAAATTCTTTTTAAAAGTCAAAATCACGAACTCCAAATCAAACCCAACGACTGTCGCCACTAGCCAAATACCCCCATTCCGGATACAATGGAATATGTTTCACAAGCAAATTCGACTGTTTCAATCAGTTTTTTAACAAAATTAAAATATAAATCAATATATATTGAATTTAAATGCACATTTCAATTTACCGTGGCAACATACTGACTCCAAAAATTCCCGAAAAATAAATCTAGTTATGTTCAGATGATACTGACCTAACAAAACTAATTTCATCGAATTTGGAGACCATTTGAAAAATGTTCATTTTCTGGTCGATCCAATTCAACTGAAATTGGCAGAACACGTTTTCTTTTCCACGCTCACATATTAATTCCAAAAATAATGAAAATTGGAATCTAGCAATAATTTGATATTCGGGATCCAACAAAAGTGGTTTCATCGAAAACGGAGGTGTTTTGCAAAATCGCTATTTACTATATTAATATATATATATATATATATATATATTCCATAGTGACTATTCTGAATTTTCAACTGGACATAACTTTTTATTCCCGTTATGAAATCTGGATTTTTCATATTCGTTGGAAAGATATTTTCATGCAGACTCAAATATTTCTGGTTTCACTGAAATACAGTTTATTTTGAATCATGTACATTCATTTGAAATTTGAAATCGAATTTTCAAACTGCCACGCCATTTCAAGCTCGTTTTATAATTAAAATAAATTTATTCGTTCTAACTTTGATTAAAATAAATTTTTATTCATTATTATTTAAAATAAATCATTTTAAATATTCAAAACCCATTAAAATTGCGAAAATAAAATTTTTAAACTGGTTCTGATTTTCCGGGTTGTTACAGTTGTTGCCTGGATCAATGATACCTAGATCTCGTAAATGTGATGCAATGGATTGATGATACATATGGATCATTCTCACCCGGATCACTCATACACAAAGATGTGTTGACCTGATGCTCTAAGTCATGAAACATGGGTTTGCATGGATCGCCCACAAACCATAATAGTGAAGACATTTAAACCTGAAGCTCTAACCCATTGGATCGCTTATATCTGGATTGTGTACACATGTAGATCATTTATATCGGGATTGCTCACGATCTATGCATGCAAGGGACATAGGTCATTTTCTCCAGGAGATGGACCACAAGTAAACATGCATGAACCATGTACACTTCACCACAAACTCCAAATCGCTCCTACCTCTATATTAAAACCAGACCACTTCCCAAATAAAAGAGGTTAGACTTTCTCCCACCAAAGCTCTGCCATTATTGATCTCAAGCCTCATTCTTCTGCAGAGACTACCGAACTTCTTCACCGAGCTTAATTATCGAGATTGAATTCAATAATCATCGATATTCGTGGAATTCGAGTGTGTTTCAAATGTTGAATTGTGTAAATCATTGATAATTGTTGTAATTGAAGATCAATATTGTAACTGGATGTGGACAAATTAATGACTTGCATTTTCAAAGTTGACGTCGGCCTAATCCGCAACTGAACCACTTCAAATTTTGTTTTCTGTTGTACTTTTCTGATAGTTACTGCTCCTAACTTTATTTTTTCTACAATTAAAAGGTGTTTTCACACCTCTCTGGGTGTTAGCTCATTTTTGGTGTCAACAATGATAGTAAAAGCGTTCTAGTAAAAAAATAACGATTTGTTGAAGTCAAACGAGCAAAGTGAGAGTTCGAGAATTTAATATAGGTCGTTGCGATTAGAGTGAGGCGCCAAATTGTCCAAGTAGTAATGATAGTATCTTATCGAATTAACTTTCAAACGGTACTCTTACCCATAACCGGAATTAAAATTGGAAAAGGTACCAATTTAGGTATGTTGTTTATGATTGAATGGCAAACAAATGATTAATTGTAATATACAAGCAATAATAAAAAACGATGGAATACAGACTTCATTTCTAAGTGTTGTAAATCCCTTGTAGATATTAAAGTCCCTAAGATTTTCTTATGTTATTTCAGTTGTCTCCGTTATCACATTTGTGCAAGCAGCATAAAAAAGTTATGGTTTTAATTGCAATCTGCAATACAAAATTATCCGTAGGCTAATTTATATATATGAATAAACATCAATTTAGATACAAATAAACTCCAATTCGATCACTTAGTTTTTAAACGAAATATCCAAAAATAAGTAAACTTAAGGGATGATCATACTCGTCTTAGAGCATAATAGTCTAGACTTTGCATCATTGCATGTCTACATCCATCGTTAGTGTTGTTAAATTTGTACGATTATCCGATTCTCATTTGCATCAATATATTCGTTTGAGTCTGTCCGATTTTCATTTAGAACACAATCTAGAAATATTTTTGTTTGAGTCTGTTTGATTTTCATTTAGAAGAACGAAATTTATATGAGAAAAAAAATCTCATTTGATCCATGTACATTCAAATTTATCTGAATTTCTTTTGATTCAGCCTATAATTGAAGAAGTGTCTATTAAAAAAAGAAAATTGATATAAATAGTGTTGTCCGTCCGTATCTGTGTCTATATGTCTAATTGTCAATGTTCGTTCAATTTTATAAAGGGCATGAGTTAATACAATAAATTTTGTAAAAATATAAATCTCTTTTGATCCATGTTTGGTCCGACACAATTTAGAATTGAAATTGAACATACATTTTTCCACAATTCCATTCCGATCCGACCAATTTACCTCCTTGTCGACAAAAAACTTTAACCACTCAGTAGATATTATTTATTCTATTTATATTGCATTATAAAAAAAATCTTATGTTGGAAACTCAAATTACATGTTCAACCACCACATACGAGCACATGTTGGAAACTCAAATTACATGTTCAACAAACAAATAGGATGGATTCTTAACTACTACGCTATAATGGGAAGGAATGGAGTAAATTGGACACATTGGATTTTAATAAAACTAACTAGAGGGGCGTTGACAAATAATAGGACAACTAAGTCAATACTGTTCAACTGCATGGTAACAGGTTACAGCTTACGACTTAGTAGATGGTTACAAACGTAAAATAACACTAGCAAAACCTAAAAACAAGAAAATACATATGGCAATCACATACCCATCAACTAAAGATGATTTAGAAGGAAACTCAGCGATAGATTTTTTATTTAATATATATATATATATATACACACACACACATACATATCCAGTCCAAAGTTTGAAATTATTATCATCGATCAGTACAATGATTAGATTGCTAAAAAAGATATGATTGAAATGGTACTAATTGGTACATATTCTTGAAAGCTAATATCTAAGGCCTTGTTTGATTTCATTTTCAACTTTTATTTTTTAGTTTTTGAAGCTTATTTCCAGTTTGAATGTTTTTAATAGTTTGAAATATATATTTGGTTCTCCATTTTGAAAATTTGATTTTAAGTTGAAAATACAAAAAGAGCTACCAAAATAAAATTGAAAATTTCAAATCTAGGTAGAATTTGACTACAACTGAATACACATATTAATATGATATGCAACTAACGACAAACAATTAATGCAATTACATATATGAAAGTTGAAACGATAAGCAACAAAAGTAGCAATTCAAATCGATAACCCATTTCTTAATTACCACTTTGTGAAATAGAAATAAAAAAACATAGATATCGCATAAATACACAACAAATCAGAAAAAGGAATTAACTATATGAGCAAAATAATGATAATAATGACATGCTTACTACAATATTTTTTAAACAATCACATCAGCACCTACCTAAATTAGTCCTGCAATAACAATACTATTTACTTAAAAATAATACTACATTTAAGATAAAACATATGTAACCTAGGCTAAAAAAATCAAAAAAGCATACGACACCACTTCTAAGTAGCATATATTTCACTAGTCATGGAAAGCTTATCCAAACAAGCTCTGTAGTCTGATTCCACTGACTGCCACAATTAAAGAATTACAATAATATCAGTAGAGTATATGAAGTAATGACATTCTCTAAATTTATATAAGTGAAACTAAGTGCAAGCCAAAAATATTGCACTAAATCGAATGCATACATGTCCAACAATAAGCATAATAACAATAAATTGGTAGAAGTTGTTACTAAGACATATGACATGAGCAGGGGTAATGGATCAGATATCTATTATTAAACTAATTTTCTATAGAATCGAAATATTCATATTTTATAAGTCGTGGACTAATCATAAAAATTAAAAAAATTTGCATGGTTGCAAGATTACAATCAGTATTCCTGTATATACGAACATGATATACAAACATATCTCGAAATACAATTTGTAATCATATCATGATATACAAACATGATATACATACATATCAGGATATACAAGAATACTACCAATATATCATGTTTGTATATCATGATTCGTATATCATGTTTGGATGGTAAGAGGATTACATGATTTGATGCAAGATTGTTTAAAAAATATGTTAATGCGCTGTTAATATGCAGACGTAGTGAAAAGAGAGAGTACAAGCAATAATGTAAACTCAATAAGCAGATCAAATGGCAAACAGATGATTTCGAATATGGTGACTGTATGAGTATCAAATGTATTCTGCAAAGACAAAGTGATTATGATATTTTATAAAATTTCAGATGGACTAGTCACCAATATATCAACATTCTTGCATGTCAAAAACCTTAAAACATTTGCTCTAACTAAAGAGCATACTTGCATGATAAAACTAAAACAATATTTCTCAGGTTGAGCTGCAAACAATAAAACATGAAAATAAACATGATTGAGCAAATATTTGAAGGTAAACTGATTTGCATGACCTAACAAAAGAAAATTCTCAGCTAAATTGCATCGAATATATACTCTAAACCAAGAGTCCGTCCCACTATACCTTACACGTTAGTCAAATGTCATCGATTGAACACAAAGAAATGAACATATGGCAATTCTTATTGAAATAACATGTGTATTACGAGTCAAATGTCAATACTTCATATTATGTGTAGCTCATGTCAATTCTCGCATGTACAAGTTGTTGAAATATTTGTTTATTTCTAGTTACTTATGGTACTGATTATGTTTTATGAAGTAACAAATAGCAAATAATCAGTTGAAACATGCCTCACTTGAATTATTGTTTTGAACAAATTGTAACATGTATAATGTCTTATTCTTCATACATTATCTTAGTCAAAAATATTATAACAATTTTTTTTTTCTTTAATGGTGGTATAAATCTAAGTTAAAATTATGTTGTAAACAAAGAAACAAATAGATAAAGTAGCGTTAGGAACGTAGGGTAGAATCCTATAATAAAATCATTAAACAGTTGTAGTAGCAATTTTCTAACCAAAACTCAAGCAAATGCATATGTAGTTTTATGAACTCATTTGTGCTCATATACGAGTCAAAAAAGCCAAGAAATCCAAGTGTTACTAGTGTAATAAAACTGCATCTGACCTGATTTATTGGAAAGGTGGCAGATACTTATAATTTATTAGCAATAAATCTAAGGAAGTTCAACTTTACTACTCATACCCCTGTAACACATGAGAAAAATGCATGCTTAACAAGTAGAGGCATTATAAGCCTACGGAGGAAATAAGAAAATATCAGTAAAAAATTGTTCTGTACTTTCTAGAAAAGAAAGATTCGAGAGAAACAAGTTAAATGAATCATTATCAATATGTTTATGGAACTAGGGTTGCGATACTCACTAATATTACACAACTTCTTTTATGAATTAGGATCCAGCACATATCAAACGCGAAATTATTTCTCTATCATTTCAATCTAATAATCAAATACCTAATTCACAAAAATTGACCAAAGGGATACTCAAATCATTCTCTCTTAATCCTAGATATTATTAGTTTGAAACAAACGAGTTAACCGTGAAAAAACATACAGTCTACCTGATTTTTGGATAATATATAAAGAAGAAGTGGATTTTGCTCGCGACCTAATTTGAGTTTTCGCGGCCGTGAATCATAGGCGGGGTTTTAAACATGTTTGTTTTGTTTTTAATATTCGGGTTTTAAGCCTTTTCACAGTGAGCTGAAAATAGGAAGAACGATAAAATACAGTATTTAAATTTCTCTGTTTAGCCCATTTTCAAAAATAGTTTTTTTCAAAAATATTTTTTTACAAAAGAGTAAGATAAACAAGTTTTCATTATTTTGTAAAATAAAAATTAGTCTAAAAACGTATAACCAAACAAGCCCAGTTGATTTTAATTTCAAGGCATCGAACAAAAAACCAAAAGTTGACTAAAGTGAATTTAATTGCTCAAATCTCTCTCTTAATTCTAAAAATATTGTGGGAACATTGCAATACCTTTTATTTTTTAAAATTGAAAATATGACTCATATTGAGAAAATTATCAATATTTGCAGTAAGAAAAAAAAAATTGGTGTGAATAGCAATTTTGTTCATCAAATTTATAGATAAAAATTGGCATTTTGTTAAGCACATTCAGCACTTAGAAATTCTAACATATGTAACCAAATTCAAATTCTCCTTTACACTCTTAAACGAAAAAAAAAAATAGATTTTTTTCTTTCTTTTATTAGTCGAAATAAGATAACAAACTGGGAGTAGTCAGCAATGATTCAATGAATACTACAAAATATATATACACACTAAATAAATTAAAGCGATGTTTATAACAATTATGGTATACCTATAAACAAAGTAATTGAATGGCATATTGTCATTGTAACGACCCGCATTCTACGCATCATAGGATCGTAGAATATTTATTTCTGTCACATACGAAGTCGTATGGTCATGTAACTTTGGGGGACGACTATTGGGGTCATTTCCCATGTTCATGATTTTTCCCGATTTTTAAACGACCATTTTACCCCTAGTTGGCACTGTTTTGGCCATAACTTTTGACTGGAAAGGAATTTTGACCTGAAACCACTTCCATTAGCTCCGGATGATGGTTTCTCTTTCCGTAGAGTGGTCACATTAGTCAAACGGACTCACCGTTTGGGAGATATGGCTGAAACAAGTTTCAGATGGTGAAAAACAGCTTAATTGGGCTTAACCGGGTGATTAGCAGCTAGGCCCAAGGGGAATTTCGGGTTTAGAGGTATAGGAGGACTGATTAGGGTTAGGTTATCACTTTCATTTCAGTTTTGAGCCGCCACAAACCTCCTTGAGACCTTAGTAATGGCTTCCATCCTCTAAAACCACTCCAAAACACATTTTAGTGAAGATTAAGCCTAAACTACATCAAAGCAAGGCCAAATAGCAACAAAGCAAGGTTGGAGCTGCTGCTATACATAGGAATTCGACCCAAACAGAGAGTATTTCAGATTTGGTGTTTCATTTGTGGCCAAGGTGAGTGATTTGCATAGTTTTTGCACTAATTACGGTGATTAAGGGTAATTAGTGAAGATTAGCGAATTTATACGTAAATAAATTCTGGAAAAATTCTTAAATTTCTAAAATAATGTTTTAAGGCTCTGTTAGAAATTTGGGTTAATTTCGATGTGTTTTGCTAATCGTATGCTTAAACATGATTAAGAGGGATTATAAGAAAATGTGAGGTTTTAGCCACTTTTGATCCATTTTGGTTCATTTGAATTGTTGTTAGGTGTTTGTGGTTGTTCTTACATGTTGCTATGACTCTATGGTATGTTTTATGATTGATTAGAATAGTTAAATTGATCGAAAACGTCGTCGAATGGCGTAGAAAGCTCGCTGGAAAGGTGCAGAAATGTGCAGGTCCCGAACCGGTTCGGATCGGAGCAGGGGTCGGATCGGACTAGTGAACTGACCAAGGGAATCCGAACTGGATTGGGACTTGTCACTGGAAGAAGTTTGGCAGGAAGGAAGGCCATTGCTTAGAGTTGGAGTAGGACAGAAGATCGGATCAGAGCAATGGAGCAGATTGGATCGGAGTAAGGGAGCAGACCGGATCGGAGGAAGGGAACAGGACGGATCGGAGCAGGCAAACAAGTCAATCAGAAAGAATCGGATCGGATGAACGACCTCCGAACCGAACTCAAGCAGAGACACACCCGAACCGAACCGATATCTGGAGGGGGAGAATCACTGAACCGACCCGACCCGTAGGAGGACACCGACCCGACCCGAAGTGGAGTATCCGACCCGAACCGATGAAGGTGATGACTACCGAACCGAACAGAATTCTAGGACTGTTAATGCGCGACAACTCTTCTGAAGACCCACTCCAACTCGACCAAAACCCGAGATGCAAAGGAAGTCCAAATGAGAAGTTAGAGCTCAAGATTTAGATGGGAATCAATGAGTTCGCTTCATGGTTGGGCTTTGCTGCGGGACGCGTGCCAAGGGGTTATCGACGTCTATAGCTTTGGACCACTATGGTAGGAGGTACGAAGGCGGATTCAGGGCCATTATGGCATCGGTAGAACCAAGGGCTACGACCAATGAAGTGGGTCATTGAAATGTTTGGTCATGACTCCAAGTGTTTGGCTTGGTCACAGCAGGGTTTCTACAAGTCGGGATTCGTCGTTACCTCAGTTTGTCTAGTGTTCCAAAGTGGTAGATGTCGTACGCTTTACACACTGAGTGAGAGGTGTGAGGATGGTTGATATGGATGATTTGTTTGCTATCATTGTGACATGCACACCCCACCCCCGTATTCTTACACTATTTATTATGGCACCTTGGAGTATTGTACGGTATGTGGTACTAACTCTTTGGTTGCAGGTCCAGGTTCAGGTATGGTTTAGTATACCTGTTATTGTTCTGTTTAAGATGCTTATCGCTCATACCAGGCTTTATGTCTGACCCAGAGTTTTATGTCTCCTCTTATTACTCTGGGTGCTCACACGAGCAGACTAGAGACAGGTTAGCTGGTGATGCACGGGTAGATGGTCCGGAGACGAGCAGGAGGCTTCCACGTACTATATACATAATATTCTCCCTGTGTTGTTGAAGATCACTGCTTGGGCATTGTTGGTGTATCTTCTACTCTAGCTTTCTTTTGTTTAGAGACAGTAAATTTGGAAAATTGTAATAAGCTGTATATGGATTTCCGCTGCTCTGATGATTGATGTTGATTTTAGTTATCAGCTTATGCACTGTCTCGCCTGGTTTATGTCAAGTATGTTATTATTATATTTTATCCCATGCGCTGTGAAACATTCTACATGTTCCTTGATTAGTTCATTCTCTTCTTTCTTTTCTTCTGACGACCGTTCTGTGCTAGCTGGGCATGTGTACAGCGCACTTTCGGAGGAAATGCAGGCTGGTGCGGGACGGGGCCGTCACACTTGGTATCAGAGCTCTAGGTTGCGTAGTTAACCTAGGGAAGTTATCAGGGAGAGATAATATACGTATACGAGAGAGTGTATTTGTGATTATTTTGGTTTTTAAAAGCTATATATATATACTATTAGTAGTATATGGATGAAGTCGTACTGCACTAGCACCACTATGGAGTCGTTAATCATTTCCTTTTTCAGATTGACGATGAGCCGATATGTTAGAGGTACCGGTAGGGGAGCCAACAATGGGAATGCTGCTGACATGAGGACGATGTTTACTGACCTCATGAGAGAGATGCTTAGAGATGTACAGAGGGCAGCCCCCAATGGTGGAAATGGTGGTGGTCCAATGATGCAGGCGCCAAGAGTCGACTTCGCCAAGCTGAATAAGGATTACACTAGCCTTGGTGGGAAGCCGTTCCACGGAACGGAGTCGGCTACGGATGTTCAGGATTGGTTGGATAGTTGCGAACGTATCTTCGAGGATTTGGGTATCGAGGATGCGATGAAGAGAAAGCTAGCGTCCCGTCAGCTGCAAGGGCGGGCAATGAATTGGTGGAATGCTATAAAGGCAGCTACTCCCGAAGATCAGATTACTTGGGAGCAGTTTAAAGCTCGCTTTAGCGAGAAGTTCATTCCAGCTGCTCAGAAGTCAGTACTGTTTAAGAAATTCTTGGAGCTCAAGCAGAATGGCAGGGCTGTCTCGGAGTATATTGCTGAATTTGACACTTTGTCAAAATATGGGTTGTCTCTTATAGATACTGCCGAGAAAAAGAATGAGAAATTCATAACTGGTTTGGATCAGTACTTGGGGGAAAAACTTATTAACCACATCGATGAGACGTTTGAATCGATTGTGGGGAAAGCGTTAAGGTCAGAAAGTCTCTACCCTAAGCCGAAGACTGAGGTTGCATCCGCAGATGAGCCAAAGCCACAAGCTAGTGGTGGAGGCAAAGGTGGTTCCCAGAATAAGAGAAAGCAGAATCAGGCTAAGGATGGACAGAAGAAAAAGAATAAGCAAGATGTGGAGTGCTTCAGCTGTGGTAAGAAGGGCCATTATGCTAGTAATTGTCGGGCCAAGCCAGCGGATAGGAAGTGCTTCAACTGTGGCCAAATGGGACATCACAAAGACAAGTGTCCACAGCCCCCTAAGGAAAAGCAAATGGTGAAAGCATATGCTCTTAATGCTATTCCTTCTTCGTCGAATGCCCCAACTGCGGCGGAGAAGGGAAAGAATGTCGTCATTCAAGGTATGCTTTCTGTTTACGACATTCCTGTTAGAGTTTTGTTTGATACCGGAGCTTCCAGTTCTTTCATATCTAGTGACCTGGTATATAGGTTGGGATTGGAGCCCGAGATTGTCGATAGACCTTTAGAAGTGACGAACACGATTGGTGGTTCGACTAGCCTTAGCATGATTTGTCATAATGTGGTCTTATCGAGTCATGGATGCATGTTTGTTTGTGATTGCTTCGTTTTGGGCTTTACTGGGTTTGGCATTATTTTGGGAGTAGATTGGCTCCGAAGATATGGGGTGGTGGTAGACTGTGAGGGCTTTTTGGTGACAGCTAGAGCGGATGATGGGCGGAGGATAGTGTTTGGTAGTCTACCCAGTAAGGGGGTATTGGCTAGTTTTCTAAACTCCCTTGACATTCCGCATAGTGAGTTGTCAGGTTTGCCCGTGGTTGGCCAGTATCCGGATGTTTTCGAAGAAGTGACCGGACTTCCACCACACCGAGAGATTGAGTTTCGTATTGATTTGGTAGAAGATGCCAAACCTATAGTGATGCCACTTCGTCGTATGGCACCAAGGGAGCAGCGAGAGCTCGAGGTGCAAGTCAGCAATCTTTTGAAGAAGGGATTTATCAGAAGGAGTGTTTCTGAATGGGGAGCACCAGTTGTGTTTGCTACCAAGGCGGATGGTTCCCTTCGTTTGTGTGTAGACTACCGCGAATTGAATAAAGTGACGAGGAAGAATAAGTATCCTCTACCGCGGATAGATGATTTGTTCGATCAGTTGAGTGGCGCGAGAATATTTTCTCAGTTGGATCTCGCGATCGGTTTCCATCAGCTTAGAGTGGAAGCTGAGAGTATAGCTAAAACGGCATTCCGAACGCCGTCTGGATTTTATGAATGATTGGTTATGCCATTTGGGTTGACTAATGCCCCGGCATATTTTGTGGATCTTATGAATAGGGTATTCAGAGATCAGTTGAATAAGTTTGTCCTTGTGTTCGTTGATGATATTTTGGTCTATTCGAGGACAGAGGAAGAACACAAGGAACATTTAAGAGTAGCGATGGAGGTGTTGAGAAAACACCAATTGAAAGCAAAGTTTTCTAAGTGTCACTTCTGGAAGAGGGAAGTGAGGTTCTTGGGCCATGTTGTATCAGAGAATGGTATTGCCGTGGACCCGGCAAAGGTGGCTACGGTACAAGATTGGCCTACGCCCAAGAATGCAACAGATGTAAGAAGTTTCTTGGGATTAGCTGGATATTACCGTAAGTTTATCCAAGGTTTCTCCAAGATAGCAGCACCATTGACCCAGTTGACCAAGAAGAATCAAGCTTTTGTCTGGGATGAAAGGTGCGAGAATGCGTTCAAAAGTCTAAAGGACAAGTTGACAAGCGCACCAGTGTTAGTCATTCCTAAAGGGGATGAAGAGATGACGGTATACACGGATGCCTGTGGTACCGGACTGGGAGCTGTATTGATGCAAGGCGGTAGGGTTGTAGCTTACGCAAGTCGGCAGTTGAAACCGCACGAGAGAAGATACCCTACCCATGATTTAGAATTGGCAGCAATCGTGTTCGCGTTAAAGATGTGGAGACACTATCTCTTGGGAGAAAGATTTGAGCTGTTTACAGATCATAAGTCGTTGAAGTATCTATTCTCCCAGAAGGATTTAAATCTCCGTCAGCAGAGATGGTTAGAGTTCTTAGCTTCCTATGATTTTGACATCGCATACACACCGGGAAAGGGCAATGCGGTGGCTGATGCATTGAGTAGAAGACATGCCAGCTTAGGGGCTATGTTCCTTGAATGGAAGCAACTGGAGTTTATCGCGGGGTTTGATTTCAGACCAAAGTGCGAATTGGATCCAGAAATGTTAGCAAGTTTGACGATCAGACCCACTTTAATTGAACGGATCGGCTCTAGTCAGAGGGACGATCCTAACCTATTAGAAATCATCTCCAAGTTAGAGATGGGTATCGATGAGGAGATGAACAAGTATGGGCTTGATCGAGATAGATGGCTTAGAAAGAATGGAAAGCTTGTTGTACCCAATGTCAATGGATTGAGAGATGAAGTGCTTAGAGAATGTCATCACTCAAAGCTGACTATACACCCCGGTGGTAATAAGATGTATCGAGATATGAAGCAGACCTACTACTGGGAAGGGATGAAACGAGACGTTGGGAAGTTTATATCCAAGTGCATGAATCGCCAGCTAGTTAAAGCCGAGCAAAAGAAGCCTAGTGGGTTGTTACAGCCCTTAGAAATTCCCGAATGGAAATGGGAGCAAGTCTCGATGGATTTCATCGATGGATTACCAAGGACTAGATCGGGACATGACAACATTTGGGTAATTGTAGATCGACTGACTAAAAGTGCAAGGTTTATACCAGTCAAATCGACCAGAACGGCAGCTAAGTTAGCAGAATTGTATATGAAGTGGGTAGTGAGATTTCATGGAGTACCTAAAAGCATTGTGAGCGACCGAGACCCGTTGTTCACTAGTGGGTTTTGGAAGAGCTTACAAGAGGCTCTAGGGTCAGAGTTACATCTCAGTACCGCATATCATCCTCAGACCGACGGTCAGACGGAGAGGGTGAACCGTATTTTGGAAGATCTCTTGAGAGCATGTATATTGGATTTTGGTGGATCGTGGGATGACCATTTGCATCTAGTAGAGTTTGCATATAATAATAGCTACCAATCCAGTATCGGTATGGCTCCGTTTGAAGCTTTGTACGGAAGACCGTGTAACTCACCATCATGTTGGATAGAGACTGGCGAGAAGTTTATGCTTGGGCCAGATGTGGTGAGGGAAACTTCAGATAAGATCAAGATCATTCAACAACGAATGAAGGCAGCCCAAGATAGGCAGAAGAGTTATGCTGATAAGAGGAGAAGAGACCTAAAATTCTCCGTTGGTGACTTGGTGTTTGTCAAGACTTCTCCGTTGAAGAGCGTAATACGATTCGGCAGGAGAGGCAAGTTGGCACCAAGATTCGTTGGCCCATTCCCTGTTCTTGAACTAGGCGGGGATTTGGCATATAGAATCGACTTACCAGAGAAGATGGCGGGAGTTCACAACGTATTTCATGTTTCCCAACTAAGGAAGTTCGTTCACGACTCAGATATGACTATTTCACCTGATCAGTTAGAGGACTTCGAAGTAGAACCCAAGGCGGTTGAGAACCGTAAGCCGGCCCGTATTGTCGCACACGACATGAAGCAACTTCGAAGGAAGGCGGTGAAGCTAGTCAAGGTACAGTGGAGCGAGGACGAGAATGATTGTACTTGGGAAACAGAGGAGGACATAAGGAAGAAGTATCCAGAAC
Source organism: Allium sativum (assembly GCA_030737875.1). NCBI lineage: Eukaryota > Viridiplantae > Streptophyta > Magnoliopsida > Asparagales > Amaryllidaceae > Allium > Allium sativum. The sequence continues at coordinate 1,003,857,885 of CM060909.1, forward strand.
TCTTTGCCTGGTAAGATTTTGACTTCGATTTAGTTTTCCGCATGCTAGGATAGGCTTGTTTTGCATATTTGATTGTTGTATATGGTTGTTAGGCATGCGGGATCCCTTGTATGTTTTGGGTTAAGGAATTTCGGGGACGAAATTTCTTAAGGGGGGGGAGAGTGTAATGACCCGCATTCTACGCATCATAGGATCGTAGAATATTTATTTCTGTCACATACGAAGTCGTATGGTCATGTAACTTTGGGGGACGACTATTGGGGTCATTTCCCATGTTCATGATTTTTCCCGATTTTTAAACGACCATTTTACCCCTAGTTGGCACTGTTTTGGCCATAACTTTTGACTGGAAAGGAATTTTGACCTAAAACCACTTCCATTAGCTTCGGATGATGGTTTCTCTTTCCGTAGAGTGGTCACATTAGTCAAACGGACTCACCGTTTGGGAGAAATGGCTGAAACAAGTTTCAGATGGTGAAAAACAGCTTAATTGGGCTTAACCGGGTGATTAGCAGCTAGGCCCAAGGGGAATTTCTGGTTTAGAGGTATAGGAGGACTGATTAGGGTTAGGTTATCACTTTCATTTCAGTTTTGAGCCGCCACAAACCTCCTTGAGACCTTAGTAATGGCTTCCATCTTCTAAAACCACTCCAAAACACATTTTAGTGAAGATTAAGCCTAAACTACATCAAAGCAAGGCCAAATAGCAACAAAGCAAGGTTGGAGCTGCTGCTATACATAGGAATTCGACCCAAACAGAGAGTATTTCAGATTTGGTGTTTCATTTGTGGCCAAGGTGAGTGATTTGCATAGTTTTTGCACTAATTACGGTGATTAAGGGTAATTAGTGAAGATTAGCGAATTTATACGTAAATAAATTCTGGAAAAATTCTTAAAATTCTAAAATAATGTTTTAAGGCTCTGTTAGAAATTTGGGTTAATTTCGATGTGTTTTGCTAATCGTATGCTTAAACATGATTAAGAGGGATTATAAGAAAATGTGAGGTTTTAGCCACTTTTGATCCATTTTGGTTCATTTGAATTGTTGTTAGGTGTTTGTGGTTGTTCTTACATGTTGCTATGACTCTATGGTATGTTTTATGATTGATTAGAATAGTTAAATTGATCGAAAACGTCATCGAATGGCGTAGAAAGCTCGCTGGAAAGTTGCAGAAATGTGCAGGTCCCGAACCGGTTCGGATCGGAGCAGGGGTCGGATCGGACTAGTGAACTGACCAAGGGAATCCGAACTGGATTGGGACTTGTCACTGGAAGGAGTTTGGCAGGAAGGAAGGCCATTGCTTAGAGTTGGAGTTGGACAGAAGATCGGATCGGAGCAATGGAGCAGATTGGATCGGAGTAAGGGAGCAGACCGGATCGGAGGAAGGGAACAGGACGGATCGGAGCAGGCAAACAAGTCAATCAGAAAGAATCGGATCGGATGAACGACCTCTGAACCGAACTCAAGCAGAGACACACCCGAACCGAACCGATATCTGGAGGGGGAGAATCACTGAACCGACCCGACCCGGAGGAGGACACCGACCCGACCCGAAGTGGAGTATCCGACCCGAACCGATGAAGGTGATGACTACCGAACCGAACAGAATTCTAGGACTGTTAATGCGCGACAACTCTTCTGAAGACCCACTCCAACTCGACCAAAACCCGAGATGCAAAGGAAGTCCAAATGAGAAGTTAGAGCTCAAGATTTAGATGGGAATCAATGAGTTCGCTTCATGGTTGGGCTTTGCTGCGGGACGCATGCCAAGGGGTTATCGACGTCTATAGCTTTGGACCACTATGGTAGGAGGTACGAAGGCGGATTCAGGGCCATTATGGCATCAGTAGAACCAAGGGCTACGACCAATGAAGTGGGTCATTGAAATGTTTGGTCATGACTCCAAGTGTTTGGCTTGGTCACAGCAGGGTTTCTACAAGTCGGGATTCGTCGTTACCTCAGTTTGTCTAGTGTTCCAAAGTGGTAGATGTCGTACGCTTTACGCACTGAGTGAGAGGTGTGAGGATGGTTGATATGGATGATTTGTTTGCTATCATTGTGACATGCACACCCCACCCCCGTATTCTTACACTATTTATTATGGCACCTTGGAGTATTGTACGGTATGTGGTACTAACTCTTTGGTTGCAGGTCCAGGTTCAGGTATGGTTTAGTATACCTGTTATTGTTCTGTTTAAGATGCTTATCGCTCATACCAGGCTTTATGTCTGACCCAGAGTTTTATGTCTCCTCTTATTACTCTGGGTGCTCACACGAGCAGACTAGAGACAGGTTAGCTGGTGATGCACGGGTAGATGGTCCGGAGACGAGCAGGAGGCTTCCACGTACTATATACATAATATTCTCCCTGTGTTGTTGAAGATCACTGCTTGGGCATTGTTGGTGTATCTTCTACTCTAGCTTTCTTTTGTTTAGAGACAGTAAATTTGGAAAATTGTAATAAGCTGTATATGGATTTCCGCTGCTCTGATGATTGATGTTGATTTTAGTTATCAGCTTATGCACTGTCTCGCCTGGTTTATGTCAAGTATGTTATTATTATATTTTATCCCATGCGCTGTGAGACATTCTACATGTTCCTTGATTAGTTCATTCTCTTCTTTCTTTTCTTCTGACGACCGTTCTGTGCTAGCTGGGCATGTGTACAGCGCACTTTCGGAGGAAATGCAGGCTGGTGCGGGACGGGCCGTCACAGTCATCCTAAATATACAATCATAATTGCAGCTAATAACCCCAAAATTAAACTAAAGATGATAAATTAGAAATTAGGTATACCTAAAATCAGATCATATTTGAGAGACTGAATATTTGAAATTGTTCCGCTTGTGTGTGTATTCGGTATTCCCCTTGCGTGCGTATGCCGTATGCGGTATACCCTTGCATGTCTTCAGCTTCGTATGCCCTTGTTCTCTTCCCTGTTGCCCGCTTCGCCCTTGTTCTCAAATGCGATATTTAATTTCGCATTTTCCCCTTTCGTTCTTTTTTTTATACGCAAGATGAATTTTGGTGCCCTAGAAGCCGATGATGCCCAATGCGTATGCCATTACACTAGGCCAGGGTCGTCTATGCCCTTGAATACAGTGATACTGAAAGCGTTTTAGTAAAAAACACAAATGTTTGTTGAAGTTAAGCTAGCAAAGTGAGAGTTCAAGAATTCAGATTAGGTCGCTGCAGTTAGAGTTAGGTGTATAATTGTCTGAGTAGTAATGATAATATATTATCGAACTAACTTTTAAAGGGTACCCTTACCCAAAACTAGAATGAAAATTGTAAAAGGTACCAATTTAGGTATGTTTTGTATGATTAAATGGCCAACAAATAATTAATTGTAAACCACAAGCAATAATAAAAAAAATGGTGGAATTCAGTCTTCATTTGTTAATACGTTTAAATCCCTTGTAGATATTAAAGTCTCCAAGATTTTCTTATGTTATTGAATTGTCTCTGTGATCACATCAGTGCAAGCAACATAAAATAGTTATGGTTTTAATAGTAATCTGCAATACAAAATTATCCATAGGCTAATTTATATAATGGAATAAACCCCAATTTAGACACAAATAAACTCTAGATCAATCTCTTGGGCATTAAATGAAATATTCAAAAAAGTAAACTTAAGGGATGATCATACTGGTCTTAGAGCACAACAATCCAAATTTTTCATGTTTGCATCCATCGCTAGTGCTATTAAATTTGTACGATTGTCCGATTCTCATTTGCGTCCATAACCGAAATATATTTGCGTTTGAGTCTATCCGATTTTCATTTACAACACAAAGTAGGGAAATTTCCCTTAGAGTCCATCTAACTTTCATTTAGATCAACAAAATTTATATATTAAAAAAATCTCATTTGGTCCATGTTCATTCAAATTTATCTAAATTTCTTGTAATTCAGCCTGTAACTAAAGAATAGTCTATTAAAAAAGAGTAAAATTTAATATAAATAGCGTTGTGCCTCCATGTCCGTTTGACCCTGTCTATGTCTAATTGTTAATGTTCATTCGATTTTATATAGCACACAAGTTAGTACAATAAAATTTGTACAAATATAAATCTCGTTTGATTCGTGTTTGGTCCGAATCTATATAGGATTGAAACTGAACATACATGTTTCCATAGTTCCAATCCGACCGATTTACCTCCTTCTCGACAACTAACTTTGACCATTAAATAGAAATTACTTATTCTATTTATATTGTAGTATAAAAAAATCTTATTGTTGGAAAATCACATTTCATGTTCAACCACCACATAGGTGTGCAAATTATGTTCCTTCACTTCTGGTACAACTACAATGATCTATCATCCACGTGTTGTTCAGTAAACCAACAAATAAATAGGATGAACTACTACGCTATAAGAGGAAGGAATGGAGTACATTTGACACAATAGATTTTAATAAAATTAAGTAGGGAGAGTAACAGGTTACCAACGTATAATAGCACTAGAAAAACCTGAAAACAATAAAATATATATGGCAATCACATACACATCAACAAAAGATGATTTATAAGAAAACTCAGCGTTAGTTTCTTTTATAACTATCCAGTCCAAAGTTTAAAGCTGTTATCACCTATCAGTACAATATCAGATTGCTACAGAAGATATAATTAATTAAAATTGCACTTGGCACAAATTCATGAAAGCTAATATCTAAATTGTTTTTCTTTTGCAGTTTTAGTGATTTTTCTCTATGTTTTGTTATAACTGTCGTAGAACTAGCCAAGGCCATATTCATGAATGCATTAATGTGATTAGATTTGATGAATATTAGATTGACCATAAGAAACCAAAAAACTATTTTGAGACATGATATAACTTTATTGATAACCTCAGCAGCTCAGAGTACAAAATATTTGGTACTTAAGCAAAACAACAACAATTACTAGTATCATCATTGCCCGGAACTAAATCAGCGCACTTTCCACCAACAAAATGAAGATCAATACAGGCCTGATTGCAGGTTGGGAAGTTCTGGCATGGACCTTGAGGAATAAGGCGCTCATCTTCTATAACATACCTTGCATCAACACTAACTATATAGAGAAGAAAGTGGTTAGTCTGATTCAAATATAATATTTACTAATTGTAATAGTTATGTATTCACCTAAGCTGAGAACAAATGACATAAGAGCTAAGGCAGCTAAAAAGTAGATGAAAAATGGTTTAGTAGCCATTGATTATGAATATTTTTCTTTTCTCTGTTGATTTGATTGCTTAAACTGAATGCATTCCATCCTTTATATAGCATTTTGTTCACCAATCAAATAGAGAATATTGATTATAGATTCATGCATGTACTGGAGCAAAGAAATCACTTTACCATATATTATTATGTATTTATTGGAAAATACATATATATGTTAATGCATCTTAGCTGCCAGTTAAGCTAGTATCCGAGATTTTCAAAGTTATATCTTTAATGAATACGATTTTTCTTTTCTTTTTTAATTATATATTAATTCAACCTTCGTAGTTAAAGGTTTTATGCATTGTTAACAAAGATATAAATGAATCACTGTACCATATAAAATTAATCCAATAAAGATTACAAGAGTATAAATATGTGTCTGTACACACATATATACAACGCAACCTTGCGGGTTAAGTTAATCACCAATACTTTATAAGTAATATCTTGAATGAACAAGAATTTATTTAATTATAAGTTAATCCATCCTTCCTAATTAAGGTCATAAACACTATTTCTATTCAAAGCACATTGAGTGTGACATCCCGTGAATTTTGACCATTTAAATATTAATTTATATTAAATTTTTGAGGAAAAAATATTTTTGATTTCTTAATGTAATTGATACACAACGATTTTAATAAGTTGAAATTTGACTAATTGTAACAAGCAATTAAAAAAGAGCAAGTTAAAAGTAGTTGGTGCTTTGAATTAAATAAAGTTAGCGCTTATATGAAATTAAAATATATTTTGAGAAAAATAAACTATATAATTTCACTTTTAAAGTTAAGGATATGTAACACCCCGTATGTTGAATAACTTGCTATAATATAAAACAGGGCAGAATTAAATTTTAAAATTTGAATCAGGGGAAACGGGCTATGCCATTGCGTTCGTCTCGGAAAAATACGCGAAATAGAGTCCGCGTTTTCGAAAATCGGAGTCCGTATGATCCAGTTAAGGCCCGAAGAAGTTTTCAGAAATTCAAAACAGATTTAAATAAAAATTTAAACATTTCAGAGGTGGCGGAAAAATTCCCGCCAGACCCAAGGAGTCGACCCGGGGGTCGACTGGGGAGTCGACCTGCCCACCAGGTCGACTAGGGTGTCGACCCTAGTGTCGACCTGGGGGTCGACCTCCCTGGTCGAGCCCAGGTGACCTGGGTCCATCAATTTGGCTTTTGGGCTGTGTTTTGGTGGCTAGGACGAGATCTGACGGCTCTAATCTGATTTAGGGTTAATCTAATGGCCTAAAACACCTAACTAATCTATAAATACACCCTAAGACTACCCTAATTCATACTAAAATTGGAGACAACGTCGTTATGCCGTCAAAATGCAACTTGAAGGAGCCTCCATCAAATTAAAGAGGAAGATAGCTTCTCAAATCAACTTCTAATCAACTCTAGCAACTTAATCTTCTTCTTAGGAGTGCTAATCAACAAGTGGTGAGTTTCTATAGCCTTAATAACCAATTGTTGAATGATTATGATAGGATATAATGAGGTTATGGCTATGAATGTGGATCAATGCAAGATTAGTTATCATATGCTATGTGTTTGTGATGTTATGCAAGTTATGCAAGTTATGTGTTATGTGTTCATGATGTTATGCAAGTTATGCAAGTCATATACTATATGATCATGATGTTATGCAAGTTATGCAAGTTATATGCTACATGTTCATGAAGTTATGCAAGTCATATGCTACATGTTCATGATGTTATGCAAGTTATGCAAGTTATATGCTACATGTTCATGATGTTATGCAAGTTATGCAAGTCATATGCTACATGTTCATGATGTTATGCAAGTTATGCAAGTTATATGCTATATGATCATGATGATTATGCAAGTTATGCAAGTGTTCGGCTATGTGTTCATGATGCTAGTTATGCAAATTGCTATGATAAACATTGATCCATTATGACACCATGATTATGCAAGTTTGGTGTATGATTATATGCAAGTTCATACATGATATGTTATGCAAGTTTGGTGTATGATTATATGCAAGTTCATACATGATATGTTATGCAAGTTTGGTGTTTGATTATATGCAAGTTCATATATGATATGTATGCAAGTTGGTGTATGATTATATGCAAGTTCATATATGACATGTTATGCAAGTTTGGTGTTTGATTATATGCAAGTAACATGTGCAAGTTTACACCATTGTATGATATGCATACATATGCAAGTTAACCCCTTTGTATGTCATACATACATATGCAAGTTTACCCCTTTGGATGACATAAGTAACCTATGCAAGTTAACCTCTTTATGACATATGTGATTCATGCAAGTTTGGGTTGATTATTTATGCTAGTTGGGTTTGATGCTATATGCATGTTGACACCTTTTAAACCCATGTTGATGCTAATGTTATGCAAGTTGAACCCATTGGATGTGTGATGAATCTTCCCTTTTAAGTATGTCATGTTAGCGAATTACGTGGGGAACGATGGGGTTAATATTCATGTTAATGAAATGAAGTTGGTATGATTATGCATACCATAAAGTGGATGGACATAATTGAGTCAATTATGTACATCGTTAAATTTGTAATTAATTAGGGATAATTAATACAAATTATGGGGGTGATTAATTAGGTGTAATTAATCGACTAAGACACGAGGTTGGACCCTTTTGTAGCATAAGACTGCCCGGAACCGACCGACAAATCCAGCGGCTACAAATGATTGGCCCAATGTGAGAGGTCTTAGGCACAAACTAAATACGTGACAAGTGTAAAGACACGAGGTTAGACTCGGTTATGGCGTAATGCTGCCCGGAACCGACCGGCAAATCCAGCTGCCATAAAAGATAGTCTAATGTGAGAGGTCTTTACAACGGTTACGTTCTTAATCAGTTAAGAAACACTTAACCATATTAGCATGTAGAGGGACATGAGGGGTTAGTGGGTGCCTTGGGTGGCATGTGGAAAAATCTAGTGGTTGCCTTGAGTGGCAATAGAAAATACGATTAGAATACTTAACCAAAGTGGAACATGTAATTAAACATGATTAAAGGGTTAAGTAAGTGCCTTGGGTGGCATGTGGAAAAATCTAGTGGTTGCCTTGGGTGGCAATAGAGAATACGATTAGAATACTTAACCAAAGTGGACCATGTAATTAAACATGATTAAAGGGTTAAGTAAGTGCCTTGGGTGGCATGTGGAAAATTCAAGTGGTTGCCTTGGGTGGCAATAGAGAATACGATTAGAATACTTAACCAAAGTGGAACATGTAATTAAACATGATTAAAGGGTTAAGTAAGTGCCTTGGGTGGCATGGGGAAAATCTAATGGTTGCCTTGGGTGGCAATAGAAGATAAGATTAGAATACTTAACCAAAGTGGAACATGTAATTAAACATGATTAGAGGGGTTAAGTGGGTGCCTTGGGTGGCATGTGGAAATCAAGTAAGTGCCTTGGGTGGCATGAGGAAATCTAGTGGGTGCCTTGAGTGGCAATTGAAATATGATTAGATGACTTAACCAAACCTTAAACATGTAAGTGGACATGATTATTAGAAAAGGGTTAAGTGGGATGCACTAGATAAAATGACAAGCTTAGGTGGGTAGCTTGTGGGGGCCCATTTCAACCAGTAACCCATATGTATCTTAGTGGGCTCGACCCATGTCAAGGACGGGACACGCGTACTGGGTTTGACTATAAGAGGTCAAAAACGGTTAGCGGTGGCAATGCAAGTACAATGGGTTTCATATGCGTGTGTGGACCCGGGCTGGTAGGTAAGACGTTGTTGCATCGTGTAGGTATAAGCGGTGCACCATTGATTGTATCGGGTTGCCACTTTGGGGAGTGATACACCCCACTGTGGGGCCAGCACGGGTATCTACGTTAGGGAGCCAATCGAATGGGAGTAGTGGGTACACCTAGTTGAGATAGGGGCAGACGGCACCTATGTAGTCAGCTAGGGGTACAAGAGACTACTATTAAGATTACTAAGTACAGGGTACACCTAGTGGAGATAGGGCAGACGGCACCTATGTAGTCAGCTAGGGGTACACGAAACAACTGGGTAAATTTTTCTAAGTCCTTGGAAGGGATCAACCTTTAAGTAGGAATGACTGGTGTGGTGCAGTTAGAAATTACCCTTGGGTGGGTAGATCTGGGGTGGTGCAGTGTAGTATTTATCCTTGGGTGGATAGGCGCGTCTTTACCGTTATCTTAGTTCATCCTAAGTCTAGTTGGCTGCTTAGTGTAGTCATTTATCCCCAGTCGTACCGTACCGGGTTTATATCATACCCTAATTACTTTAATGATTGTATTGTTAAAGTTATAGGGCTCACTCAGACTTATGTCTGACCCCGTTGTTTTTATCTTTTTCCCAACCCTCAGGTTATCAGAATGGGCCTAGCACTAGTGGGCTTTGATTCAGATTGCTTTATCTATCTTTTGGAGCTTGGACTCTTGAAGTAAAGCTCGGTTATCTTTTCTATTATGGCTATTAATATGTAGTGGGATTATGTACTTATGTTTTAATGAGATGGATATTTTGTACTTGACTCTTGTTGGTTTTTGATATGTAACCAAACATGTTTACCTTCTACTGCAATTAAATGATGTTTTAAAATTTCAAGTATTACTTATATCTGTCTGTTGTAATTTTTCTGTTCTATATTCACTTAAAATACTCCACCGAAGTTAAGGCATTCCCTTTGTGAGTGACCTTAGGGGGTGTGGGGTGTTACACGTAGTATCAGAGCTTAAGGTTACCGGAACAGATAAATTTTTTAGAAAACTATTTTTCTAAAAACATTTTTGGAAGAAGTATTTTCAAAAACATGTCTTTTAAGAGAAAAGTTTTTGAAAGAAAAGCATAATCCCCAATAGCCATATCTTTATCCTTCGGATTCTCCGTTTTGAATCTCTTCCTCTTTCTTTTTTTTGAAATTCCCCGTCGCGTATAGATGTCTATTTAAGATAAATAAGGACTTCCGTATGAAGGACGGAAGAACCACTTCAATGGTCTAAGACGTTTGCCGGGCTAAGAAGTTAGTCCAAGGAGGTGGAGGGCTTGTGGGCACCTTTAAGATGGACGAGGGAGGAAGGTTCAAATAGTTGTTAGGGAAATAAAGGACAAAACCTCATAGTGGTGGGAGGTCACGAAAGGAGAATGTGAAGGAAAAGGCTAGTTGTTTTGGAGAAATAGGACACCTTATTACGGTTGTCCAAAGAGGTAAGGACAAAGTACAGGATCTTCTGGAGGGTAGATGTATTCACTCACGGCTGGTATACCTGATGGGGGTAGGACCGTCTAGGTTGAGATTTGGTTCTCTCGATCATCCTGTTTGAACTTTATTCAACTCTGGTGCATCACATTCGTTTATCTTATCATCATTAGTTGAGTCACTGCACGTAGACACCAGTCTAGTAGATGATCCCTTGGTAGTTTCAAACCCAATTGGGGGGGCTCCACTTATTTGTCCATTATATGTTTGGGTTTGAAGATTTCTATACTTAGCGTTGAGTTTATATGTGATGCCTTTGTTTTGGGCTTCACGGCTATGGGTTGATTTTGGGCACGGACTGGTTATCCAGTAATGGTGCCGTTCTTGATTGTGAAAGGAGAGTTGTTAGGCTCATGACCCGCTTGGGTAATACTCTCGAGATCTCTTGTAATCCCATAGATTCTGTTATGCTAAGTTATCTTGAATTGCCTGGCGCTTCGGTCGAGAGTTTGCGATCTGATAGAGTGGTCCGGGAATACTCGGATGTGTTAGAGGAGGGAACTCCATAAGCAAGTAGGGGAGTTGCTTGAGAAGGGGTTCATAAGATGAAGTATATCGGAGCGGGGTGCTCCAGTAGTTTTGCCACGAAGGCGGATGGGTCCCTCAAACTTTGTGTAGACTATAGAGAACTCAACAAGCTCATAAAGAAGAATTGACACCCATTGCCGAGGATTGAAGATCTCTTTGATCAGATTGGTTGGCGCCTCAGTGTTTTCGCAGTTGGACTTGCCCACGGGGTTTCATCAGTTGGGAGTGGCTGAGGATAGTATAGAGAAGACCGCCTTTAGGACTCTGGATGGTTGCTATGAGTGGCTGGTGATGCCATTTGGTTTGACGAACGCCCCTGCATGCTTTGTTGATTTGATGAGTAGGGTGTTCAGGGAGTACCTAAATAACTTCGTAGTGGTCTTTGTGGATGACATCTTGGTCTTTTCTAAGAGCGAAATAAGTTTTCGTATGTAGGTTAAGCAAAGCTAGTTATTTGATCAACGGTGGTTTTGGAGCGAGACTGGCAAGGACATCCAGAGTTGGATAAGTGCTTAATTATTTAGCCGTTTTACTAGTATCATCTCACGTAGGTCGTCTGAATTCGAAGGAGGTATCCCTTGGGTGTTTGTCTGATATTGGTTTAGGCCTTTGGGGCTTGCACTTGGGGGATGTCGAGTTCGACTAGGATGGTCCGCGTGAGAGATGGATAGTTGTGACGATTTTTGCATGGGAGAATATCCTGATTTTCTCTAGAAGTGGAGAAAAGCATGCCCTACATCTTAGGGAAGAGTTGGAGACTCTTCGAGCGCATAGTCTTAAGACAACAAAGGTGGATGGAGTTCTTGGCATCCTATGATTTCGAGATAGCGTATACCCCTGGCAAGGGTAACGTGGCGGCGGACGCCTTAAGCAGAAAAAGGTTGTCCTTAAGTCCATTGTTCGTGGGACGACGAAGCTTGGAATCTATCTCGATGGTTGATTTTAGACCTTCCGTTGACTTTGTACCCGGTTTGCTAGCATCCTTAGAGGTCAGACCTACTCTTTTGGGACGGCTTGGCGAGGCATAGCGGGACGACCCACAGTTGGTTGAGTTGGTAGAGAGACTCATAAGGGGGGAGTCGTCCAGCCATTTGAGTAGGTACACCCTAGACGATAGGGGGTGGTTGCATAGAGACGATAGACTTTGTGTACCGCAAGACGAGGGTTTGAGGAAGGCTATACTTGATGATGCACATCGTTCTAAGATGACCATTCATCCCGGTGAGGCAAGATGTACCAAGACATGAAGCGAGTTTTCTTTTGGGCCGGTATGAAGAAAGATGTGGCCGAGTATGTCGCTAGATGCTTGGTGTGCCAACAAGTGAAAGCAGAGCAAAAGAAACCAGGTGGGTTGCTTCACCCATTGGAAGTTCCACAATGGAAGTGGGATAGCGTCTCGATGGATTTTATTGATGGGTTACCGAGATCGAGGAAGGGTAATACGGGAATTTGGGTTGTGGTAGACAGACTTACTAAGAGCGCCCATTTCATACCCGTGAAGAGCGAGAGGACCGCTCCATAGCATATAGAGTGGATTTACCCGAGAGACTCAGTGGGGTACATGGCGTATTCCATGTGTCACATTTGAGGAAGTGCCTACATGAAACCGTAGAGGTGGTAGAGCCGAGCTTGCTTAGAGAGGTGGAGGTAGAGCGTGATTCGACTGTTCGACGAGCTCCTACCCGCATCCTTGGGTCAGAGATTAGGAAGTTGAGAAACAAAGAGGTTCGACTAGTCAAAGAGCAATGGGGAGAAGATGAGAGCAATGCTACTTGGGAGACAGAAGCGAAGATGCGTTCATTGTACCCATTCCTTTTTGAGGGTATGTCTTTTAACTTCTCCTTTATCGTTTGTCTAGTACTTATCTTATCTTTAGTATGTCCTCTCATTAGTATCTTTGACCTTTAGATAGGGTAAACCTATGGTTGAAACATGTGTTTGAGACATGTTATGATTGATGGATGCGAGTGGATGCAAGTGGTTGCTAGTGGTTGCTCGTGGATGCATATACACACACTCTAGGCACTAGATCGGCTCAATCACTTCATATTGCATATAATTGTGTGTAGGTAGCTATATTAATGGATGTATAATGATTGTGCTATCATATGGATGATGCATTTTGGTGAATGGTTGTGCACTCATGTAGAAATAGTATGTGTCGATAAGGTTCTTTCGCATACATATTGGATGCATGGCACTATCATGGTTTGCATTAAGGAGGTCAACTGAATCAGTAGACCGCCTGATTTTGCATTAGACAGGGAACATATACACAAACTTTTTGCATATGTTCATACAGCATTAGAAACTCTAAGGACAATGGATGCCAGTGTTTGATGGGTTGAGTAGATGGTTGTTTGGTTGGTAGGATACGTTCTTCTTGACTTAGAGATTTCGGGGACGAAATCCTTTAAGTAGGGGAGAATGTAACACCCCGTTTGTTGAATAACTTGCTATAATATAAAACAGGGCAGAATTAAATTTTAAATTCTGAATCAGGGGAAACGGGCTATGCCATTGCGTTTGTCTCGGAAAAATACGCGAAATAGAGTCCAAGTTTTCGAAAATCGGAGTCCGTATGATCCAGTTAAGGCCCGAAGAAGTTTTCAGAAATTCAAAACAGATTTAAATATAAAAATTTAAACATTTCAGAGGTGGCGGGAAAATTCCAGCCAGACCCAGGGAGTCGACCTGGGGGTCGACTGGGGAGTCGACCTGCCCACCAGGTCGACTAGGGTGTAGACCCTAGTGTCGACCTGGAGGTCGACCTCCCTGGTCGAGCCCAGGTGACCTGGGTGCATCAATTTGGCTTTTGGGCTGTGTTTTGGTGGCTAGGACGAGATCTGACGGCTCTAATCTGATTTAGGGTTAATCTAATGGCCTAAAACACCTAACTAATCTATAAATACACCCTAAGACTACCCTAATTCATACTAAAATTGGAGACAACGTCGTTATGCCGTCAAAATGCAACTTGAAGGAGCCTCCATCAAATTAAAGAGGAAGATAGCTTCTCAAATCAACTTCTAATCAACTCTAGCAACTTAATCTTCTTCTTAGGAGTGCTAATCAACAAGTGGTGAGTTTCTATAGCCTTAATAACCAATTGTTGAATGATTATGATAGGATATAATGAGGTTATGGCTATGAATGTGGATCAATGCAAGATTAGTTATCATATGCTATGTGTTTGTGATGTTATGCAAGTTATGCAAGTTATGTGTTATGTGTTCATGATGTTATGCAAGTTATGCAAGTCATATACTATATGACCATGATGTTATGCAAGTTATGCAAGTTATATGCTACATGTTCATGAAGTTATGCAAGTCATATGCTACATGTTCATGATGTTATGCAAGTTATGCAAGTTATATGCTACATGTTCATGATGTTATGCAAGTTATGCAAGTCATATGCTACATGTTCATGATGTTATGCAAGTTATGCAAGTTATATGCTATATGATCATGATGATTATGCTAGTTATGCAAATTGCTATGATAAACATTGATCCATTATGACACCATGATTATGAAAGTTTGGTGTATGATTATATGCAAGTTCATACATGATATGTTATGCAAGTTTGGTGTATGATTATATGCAAGTTCATACATGATATGTTATGCAAGTTTGGTGTTTGATTATATGTATGTTCATATATGATATGTATGCAAGTTGGTGTATGATTATATGCAAGTTCATATATGACATGTTATGCAAGTTTGGTGTTTGATTATATGCAAGTAACATGTGCAAGTTTACACCATTGTATGATATGCATATATATGCAAGTTAACCCCTTTGTATGTCATACATACATATGCAAGTTTACCCCTTTGGATGACATAAGTAACCTATGCAAGTTAACCTCTTTATGACATATGTGATTCATGCAAGTTTGGGTTGTTTATTTATGCTAGTTGGGTTTGAGGCTATATGCATGTTGACACCTTTTAAACCCATGTTGATGCTAATGTTATGCAAGTTGAACCCATTGTATGTGTGATGAATCTTCCCATTTAAGTATGTCATGTTAGCGAATTACGTGGGGAACGATGGGGTTAATATTCATGTTAATGAAATGAAGTTGGTATGATTATGCATACCATAAAGTGGATGGACATTATTGAGTCAATTATGTACATCGTTAAATTTGTAATTAATTAGGGATAATTAATACAAATTATGGGGGTGATTAATTAGGTGTAATTAATCGACTAAGACACGAGGTTGGACCCTTTTGTAGCATAAGACTGCCCCGAACCGACCGGCAAATCCAGCGGCTACAAATGATTGGCCCAATGTGAGAGGTCTTAGGCACAAACTAAATATGTGACAAGTGTAAAGACACGAGGTTAGACTCGGTTATGGCGTAAGGCTGCCCGGAACCGACCGGCAAATCCAGCTGCCATAAAAGATAGTCTAATGTGAGAGGTCTTTACAACGGTTACGTTCTTAATCAATTAAGAAACACTTAACCATATTAGCATGTAGAGGGACATGAGGGGTTAAGTGGGTGCCTTGGGTGGCATGTGGAAAAATCTAGTGGTTGCCTTGAGTGGCAATAGAAAATACGATTAGAATACTTAACCAAAGTGGAACATGTAATTAAACATGATTAAAGGGTTAAGTAAGTGCCTTGGGTGGCGTGTGGAAAAATCTAGTGGTTACCTTGGGTGGCAATAGAGAATACGATTAGAATACTTAACCAAAGTGGAACATGTAACTAAACATGATTAAAGGATTAAGTAAGTGCCTTGGGTGGCATGTGGAAAAATCTAGTGGTTGCCTTGGGTGGCAATAGAGAATACGATTAGAATACTTAACCAAAGTGGAACATGTAATTAAACATGATTAAAGGTTTAAGTAAGTGCCTTGATTGGCATGGGGAAAATCTAATGGTTGCCTTGGGTGGCAATAGAAGATAAGATTAGAATACTTAACCAAAGTGGAACATGTAATTAAACATGATTAGAGGGGTTAAGTGGTTGCCTTGGATGGCATGTGGAAATCAAGTAAGTGCCTTGGGTGGCATGAGGAAATCTAGTGGGTGCCTTGAGTGGCATTTGAAATATGATTAGATGACTTAACCAAACCTTAAACATGTAAGTGGACATGATTATTAGAAAAGGGTTAAGTGGGATGCACTAGATAAAATGACAAGCTTAGGTGGGTAGCTTGTGGGGGCCCATTTCAACCAGTAACTCATATGTATCTTAGTGGGCTCGACCCATGTCGAGGACGGGACACGCGTACTGGGTTTGACTATAAGAGGCCAAAAACGGGTTAGCGGTGGCAACGCAAGTCCAACGGGTTTCATATGCGTGTGTGGACCCGGGCTGGTAGGTAATACGTTGTTGCATCGTGTAGGTATAAGCCGTGCACCATTGATTGTATCGGGTTGCCACTTTGGGGAGTGATACACCCCACTGTGGGGCCAGCACGGGTATCTACGTTAGGGAGCCGATCGAATGGGAGTAGTGGGTACACCTAGTGGAGATAGGGGCAGACGGCACCTATGTAGTCAGCTAGGGGTACAAGAGACTACTATTTAGATTACTAAGTACAGGGTACACCTAGTGGAGATAGGCAGACGGCACCTATGTAGTCAGCTAGGGGTACACGAAACAACTGGGTAAATTTTTCTAAGTCCTTAGAAGGGATCAACCTTTAAGTAGGAATGACTGGTGTGGTGCAGTTAGAAATTACCCTTGGGTGGGTAGATCTGGGGTGGAGCAGTGTAGTATTTATCCTTGGGTGGATAGGCGCGTCTTTACCGTTATCTTAGTTCATCCTAAGTCTAGTTGGCTGCTTAGTGTAGTCATTTATCCCCAGTCGTACCATACCGGGTTTATATCATACCCTAATTACTTTAATGATTGTATTGTTAAAGTTATAGGGCTCACTCAGACTTATGTCTGACCCCGTTGTTTTTATCTTTTTCCCAACCCTCAGGTTATCAGAATGGGCCTAGCACTAGTGGGCTTTGATTCAGATTGCTTTATCTATCTTTTGGAGCTTGGACTCTTGAAGTAAAGCTCGGTTATCTTTTCTATTATGGCTATTAATATGTATTAGGATTATGTACTTATGTTTTAACGAGATGGATATTTTGTACTTGACTCTTGTTGGTTTTTGATATGTAACCAAACATGTTTACCTTCTGCTACAATGAAATGATGTTTTAAAATTTCAAGTATTACTTATATCTGTCTGTTGTAATTTTTCTGTTCTATATTCACTTAAAATACTCCACCGAAGTTAAGGCATTCCCTTTGTGAGTGACCTTAGCGGGTGTGGGGTGTTACAGGATAATTCTATAAAGAGAATAAATGTAAATCTTGAAACAATAGTTTACTATCATAGAATAGTATCTGTAAACGATATAGAAATTTTTTTTACGTTAAACTTAAAAACTTTAATTTTGAATTTGAATTTGAATTTGGATTGCATGTATTTAGTTTAATTTAAATAAATTAGATCGATCGTTAAATTAAAAATTTCATAATGCATGGTATTCAACAACGTTTAAATAAGTAAATAAACAATTCTAACGTTTAGTACGAATCTACACTATTTATATAGGCACTTATGAGTATATATATTGAGATTATAGTGTATTACGCAGTTATATATATATATATATATATATATATATATATATGAGGGAGGTTCTATGGCACCCCTATTATGTGACATCCTATTTGCCCCTCATTAATAACCATTCATTTATATTTAAATAAGTTAGTCTGTAGAGAGAGAGAGTTAGTGGAAGGAGAGAGAAACAAGAATGTGCGGTGGAAATCAGGGGGCTATTGGGGTGCTGTACTATTTGGGGTGCTCTTGATCCTATCTTTCTCTCTCTCTCTCTCTCTAAATATATATATATATATATATATATATATATATATTGAAGAGCGTTCATTGGCACCCCTAATAGTGAGCACTCCGAAAGTCCCCTATAGAAACTAAACATTTATATTAGTTTAGGTTAGTGGTATGTGAGAGAATAAGTGGAGGAAGAAAGAAAAAAGATATATGGTGGAAATCAGTGGGCATTTTGGGGTGCTGCACTGTTTCGGGTGGATTGAATGCTTGCCATATATAATATATATATAAGTATATATATTGCATAACTTTTGTAGGTGTTTGTTTAGTACACATACTAATTAAATGTACAAATAGTAGAAGAAAATAGTTTAAAATATTGCCTTAATCAAACACTTAATAACAAATAGCACTGTATTAGTTTAAATTTTGTTCTTTCCACCTCTATAAATAGCACTGTATTAAATCGGCGCGGGCTGGAAAAAATAAGCGCGCACCTGTTGCGTCATTTTGACGTATGCACCCTGAATGTTATGAGACATAATGTTACGCTCCGTAATCTTGTTGGAGATGCTATAAATAGCACGCACTGTATTTTGTTCTTTCCACGCAAGTAAAATAATTAAAAAGAAAAATAGGCTTCCTTCTTCAGTTAAATAAACGATCGCAAGCTCACAACTTCACCGCCATTTTTCCTCCAATTCACTGATCGTTTGACGAATTATTCAACTGCAAATCTCTTTGGCATTCGAGACCGTTATATCGATCGGCAATGATCAGTTCTACGATGCTGAGATGACCTAAGTGTGTGATTTGTGACATAAAATCACATATGTTGATAGAGACGACGCATGGATGTGCTTGGCGGTAGAGGAGATGGTGCAGCAACAGAAAGAAGGTTAGAAGGAGCAGTTTGGCGTTTGAGCGGATTTATTGCTGGATTTTGACCCGGTCTTTCTGTGACTTATCTGCAAGTATTGAGGGGATATATTCCTAATATATCTCTAAGAGGAAAATTGGGTATTTTTCATAGGCCTTCTATTCTCCTATAAAAGCAGCACATTTGGTTGGATTAATGTATGACCGAATAGAGTGGCGGTTGCGTGCCTCTAGGGCTTGGTGCCCTAGAGATGATTGGTGCCTCCAGTTAATCCAAGGCTTAGCCGTCGTTCTTCATTGTTCTCCTTCTCCAACAAAGAGTGTTAGTCATCTAGATATTCTTTCCCTTTCTCAATAAGGTTATTGATTCTTGTAATTTTGTTTATTGTTGGTTTTAATCCATTGAGTGTAAACAAAATTTGTTTTTGAGAATCAATAAAGAGGGTGGTTGGGTGGAATATCTTGTGTTTGCGCGTGTGATTTCATATCTATGTTTGTTTCCATAGAAATCATCTTTAAGTAATTCGGTGAATAAGATCCTGGACGCTTCCGCAAAGGCGCAGTTTCCATAACAGTTGGTATCAGAGCTAGATCATCGCAAAGCTTAGAGTGGTTTTGGATTGGAAAATTTGGTTTTTGTTCCGAAAAAAATTGATTTTTTGTTGAAAAAATTGATTTTTTTTATGTCGGATATGATGGCGCTGTTGGTGATGACTAATTTTGATTGGGGATTTGAAGGCCTCAATTGTTTGGTTGATGGAGATGAAGAGGAGCCCTCAGATGTGGATGGGGGAAGATGGAAGAAGACGAAGATGTTGGCAATTAGTTTGATTTGCCTATACCTTGGTGATTCGGTTCATGTTTTCGACAGGGGTCTTCACGTTGATAATGCTCGAGGGATCCGGAGTGATCGAGGACGGAGCTCAGGTCAAGTGGTAGACGGGTGTCGTTGTGGAATTACAAGCACTTTTAGACTGTTGGTTGATGCATGGTGCAGCTCAGGTGGTAGATGCATCTTTTGCAGGTGGTGAGTTGTGTTTGTAATTGAGGTGTGGTCGTAGTCCTTTCAAATCGACTGGGCGTCTCTCGTTGCCCTGAAATCGAGGTTGTGGGGTATATCTCGTTGCCCGGAAATCGAGGTTGGTTTAATTGAGATAAGGTGTCGTTGAAAGAGCTAGATGACTTGTTTGGTGATTGTTGGAGTGTTGATATGATTTCAGATTAAGGTGGAGCATTGTAATGGTGATTTCACATGTCCATGGAAGTCGGTTGACTTGTTGTTGATGTGATTTCATATCAAGGTGGAGTGTTGTGATTTGTGACATAAAATCACATATGTTGATAGAGACGAGGCATGGATGTGCTTGGTGGTAGAGGAGATGGTGCAGCAACAGAAAGAAGGTTAGAAGGAGCAGTTTGGCGTTTGAGCGGATTTATTGCTGGATTTTGACCCGGTCTTTCTGTGACTTATCTGCAAGTATTGAGGGGATATATTCCTAATATATCTCTAAGAGGAAAATTGGGTATTTTTCCTAGGCCTTCTATTCTCCTATAAAAGCAGCACATTTGGTT
The DNA here is from genome assembly GCA_030737875.1 of Allium sativum. Classification (NCBI taxonomy): domain Eukaryota; kingdom Viridiplantae; phylum Streptophyta; class Magnoliopsida; order Asparagales; family Amaryllidaceae; genus Allium; species Allium sativum. The sequence continues at coordinate 1,003,878,173 of CM060909.1, forward strand.
GGATTAATGTATGACCGAATAGAGTGGCGGCTGCGTGCCTCTAGGGCTTGGTGCCCTAGAGATGATTGGTGCCTCCAGTTAATCCAAGGCTTAACCGTCATTCTTCATTGTTCTCCTTCTCCAAAAAAGAGTGTTAGTCATCTAGATATTCTTTCCCTTTCTCAATAAGGTTATTGATTCTTGTAATTTTTTTTATTGTTGGTTTTAATCCATTGAGTGTAAACAAAATTTGTTTTTGAGAATCAATAAAGAGGGTGGTTGGGTGGAATATCTTGTGTTTGCACGTGTGATTTCATATCTATGTTTGTTTCCATAGAAATCATCTTTAAGTAATTGGGCGAATAAGATCCTGGACGCTTCCGCAAAGGCGCAGTTTCCATAACAGTTGGTATCAGAGCTAGATCATCGCAAAGCTTAGAGTGGTTTTGGATTGGAAAATTTGGTTTTTGTTCGGAAAAAAATTGATTTTTTGTTGAAAAAAATGATTTTTTTTATGTCGGATATGATGACGCTGTTGGTGATGACTAATTTTGATTGGGGATTGGAAGGCCTCAATTATTTGGTTGATGGAGATGAAGAGGAGCCCTCAGATGTGGATGGGGGAAGATGGAAGAAGACGAAGATGTTGGCAATTAGTTTGATTTGCCTATACCTTGGTGATTCGGTTCATGTTTTCGACAGGGGTCTTCACGTTGATGATGCTCGAGGGATCCGGAGTGATCGAGGACGGAGCTCAGGTCAAGTGGTAGACGGGTGTCGTTGTGGAATTACAAGCACTTTTAGACCGTTGGTTGATGCACGGTGCAGCTCAGGTGGTAGATGCATCTTTTGCAGGTGGTGAGTTGTGTTTGTAATTGAGGTGTGGTCGTAGTCCATTCAAATCGACTGGGCGTATCTCGTTGCCCTGAAATCGAGGTTGTGGGGTATATCTCGTTGCCCGGAAATCGAGGTTGGTTTAATTGAGAGAAGGTGTCGTTGAAAGAGCTAGATGACTTGTTTGGTGATTGTTGGAGTGTTGATATGATTTCAGATTAAGGTGGAGCATTGTAATGGTGATTTCACATGTCCATGGAAGTCGGTTGACTTGTTGTTGATGTGATTTCATATCAAGGTGGAGTGTTGTGATTTGTGACATAAAATCACATATGTTGATAGAGACGAGGCATGGATGTGCTTGTCGGTAGAGGAGATGGTGCAGCAACAGAAAGAAGGTTAGAAGGAGCAGTTTGGCGTTTGAGCGGATTTATTGCTGGATTTTGACCCGGTCTTTCTGTGACTTATCTGCAAGTATTGAGGGGATATATTCCTAATATATCTCTAAGAGGAAAATTGGGTATTTTTCCTAGGCCTTCTATTCTCCTATAAAAGCAGCACATTTGGTTGGATTAATGTATGACCGAATAGAGTGGCGGCTGCGTGCCTCTAGGGCTTGGTGCCCTAGAGATGATTGGTGCCTCCAGTTAATCCAAGGCTTAACCGTCATTCTTCATTGTTCTCCTTCTCCAACAAAGAGTGTTAGTCATCTAGATATTCTTTCCCTTTCTCAATAAGGTTATTGATTCTTATAATTTTGTTTATTGTTGGTTTTAATCCATTGAGTGTAAACAAAATTTGTTTTTGAGAATCAATAAAGAGGGTGGTTGGGTGGAATATCTTGTGTTTGCGCGTGTGATTTCATATCTATGTTTGTTTCCATAGAAATCGTCTTTAAGTAATTGGGTGAATAAGATCCTGGACGCTTCCGCAAAGGCGCAGTTTTCATAACACTAAGTCCGGTCACAAATGACTGGCGTTTGTAGGGAAACTGACGGAGATAGGCGGATCCAAGACGAGCGTAGCTTGGACTCAAGAGGAGAGGAACCGAAGTAGTAAACATGGAAAAGTAAATATGCGTTGGTGAGACATGAAATGCGAGAGCTTACGTGGAGTCATGGTTTAAATGAACAGGGGAATGTAGTACATGGTCAGATAGTTAGATGTTTGGAACGAAGGGAACTATAGAAGAAGAAAGGAGCAGCTCGAGGAAGATAAGGTAACAAAGAAAATCTGTACACCATTACGTACGTGAGAAGCTGGGCACTTTTTGGGAGCAAAGCTTTAATTTGACTTGCCTGTTAAGTATTAGGTGAAGAAATCATCAAGTGAAGAAACGGTCAGGCAAAGTGGGAACAAGGCATTGGATCAAAGAGGAGACATGATCAAGGAAATGGAGTCCAACATTTCTGTTTGAACATGAAAACTGGGTGGACGTTAGGGCTAACGACGGTTCTCTCGGGTACTATGGAAACGTGGTGAGCTCCTCTCGAACCAAACGTGACGGGTAACAAAGTAACGATATTATGGAACTTTGTTTTTGTTAAAATGAAGTAAAGATGGGAACAAGGCTTACGTCCATGGAGTAGAAGAGTATAACGGTATAATTCTTGCCAAATAATATGTACACCAAATGGTGGTTACTTTCTTGCCAAATGAAGAGTATAACGGTATAATTCTAATACACAGGCCAGGTTAACATATAATTAGGGAAATTGTTAAAATGACTCCATTTTTTGTTAAGAGAAGGGTAAATTTAAGGGAACTCCATATTATTTTTTTATTGTTAGGGGTGTGTAACGACCCAGATTGATGGACTTTTTTTTAATATTTAATATGATTTAAATATCAAGTTGATAATATAAATAAATTTTTATATTGAGTTATCGATTTAATAATCAATTACAGTTTAATTTCAAGAATATTGAATTATCGTAATACAAAATATAATGGAAATCGATGTTCAAAACTGAATCAAAATTATTCAGATATTTTACTTGATTATAAACGATAATAATAGTAATAATTTATTATCGAGAAATTGATTTGTTTCTGAATTTAAATTTATTTTATATTAATTTATTTTGGTTATTTTATACGTACAAATTTAAAATTTCAGAATATATTCTGTTGAGCTTAGAATATCGTTATTACATTTAAATGTCGGTCTATACGCTGAAATAGCGGTTCGGGATTTAAATTAATGGACCCCGAAATATTTGATTGTGGATAGGTTCGAAATCAAATCAGTATCTATTTAAAAAGATACAAAATCTCTTTAACTCAAATCACATTAATATAATGTACCAGCGTAGATTTAACTCCTTGAGGACCAAGTATCTTCCTCTATAAATCGCGACTTCTGCTACTTTTTCTTCATTAAAACCAAACCAGAAAAAATGGCCTCTCCCTGATGAATTCGAAAAAAAATCCAAACAAATTCCTAAAATCATGAAATCCATTCGATGAACTCGTAATGGTTCGATGTTCACCCTGGTGCCTTCGATTTCGGGTGCGATGTGGTTTTTGTCCAAGCTCGAATTAGGACATCGACATCTGAGTAGGGGTTTTGACATTAAAATTAAAATTAATTATAACCAATCATTTGATAAAATATCGATTTATCGCCAGGTGAATCGACGGAAATGAAGTTATAAAATTTATTTTATAACTGAGAATAGACTTTGAAATCTATTATTTTCGATTAGAATTTGTGAAAAGGAAAGTAATATTCAAAATTAAATTATTTAAGTTTATATATAATTATATAATGATTTTATAATGCAAATTCTTATGTAATAAGATTCATAAGCAGTTGAGCAGAATTTAATGTAACAGTTAAGAATTGGATTTAATTTTTCTACGAAACAATTAAATGAAGTTATTTAAATTAATTATATTTTTAATTAATTTAAAAAGAGGGTAAATTGGTATTGATTAACGGGACAATCATGAGTTGAGTTGACGAATTCAATTATTTTAATTGAAATTGGTTTTTTGATTAATTTACTTTTAATTAATCAAATGAAATAGTTTAACGAATAGTTTTTTAATTTTAATAAGACATTAAAAAGGAATCTATTATTTATTTAGTTAATAAAGAATTTAACTACTTCAACAATAGTTAATAATGAAGTAAATTATTATTTTAATTAATAAGGATTTAAGTGATTATTATTTAAATGAAATTCATTTAAATAAGTATCAGGTTCGAAATGAAATACAATTAGGGTTTGAATGGAGTTAATGAATGAGGTATATTAAAACCCAGTTTTTTTTATACTAAGTTATAAAAGGGATGTTAAGCGAATATGATAGCTTAAAGTAAATATTTACCTAACATTTGAATTAAGTAAATGAAAGCGTAATAAAAAGGGTTTATATTAGACCTGAATTTATAAATAAGATTTATAAAAAAGGTGTGGAGTTAAAACGTTGACTTTAAATTGACGATACTTAATAATGAGATAAAGAAAGTTGAATGGAATTGAAACGATATTTTCAGTTGGAAATTGGTCGAATAAATTAGAAATGGAATAATATGACTTGATAACTAGTTAAGATAAGAATTGGAACCTAACGGGAGATTGGTTGAGTTGAGTGATTTTTTGAATATTAATCTGGTGTTGATTTCGGTCTTCGGGTTGATACTTAGGAAATTGTTCGATTACCAATTTACGGTCAGGGATTAATTAATATTGAAGTATAAAGATTTGAGAATACAATGGGATTTCCAAAGTAATGGAAATAAAGATTTGAGAATATAATATGATTTCTGGAGTAAAGGAAATAAAAGGACTCGAGAATATGTATAATATGATTTTCAAGGTAAGGAAAAACAAAAAGGAGATCGCGTGAAAATATCACGATGCTTTCAAGTTAAAAAGGAATTGAGAAGTTGTGTTTTGAAATAGGATTTTCTATAAGAATAAGAGTTAATAATTGTTTTCAAATAATGAAGTTAAAGAGATTTGTAACGTTTTTTTAACGAGTGGGTAGTTAAAGTGATTTTTCGATTATAAATAACGAGTAATGATATGGTAAATAGTTTTGAAGATAATCGTATGATTTAATAAAAGTGAAATGTTATGTTGAAGTATCGAAAAGTTTTTTAAGTTCTAAATTTACCATTTGTTTGATTATTAAATTAAAGAAGCCAAGTGATGCTGAATACTAGACCAGTAAATCTATTTTTATTTTTATGATTGAATGGTTGTTTATTTGATAGTTAAATAACCGACTATCAAATCTGACCCATACGATTGTTGTTACGGAAAGACCAGTATCGAATTTGTATTCGAAAACCATTCCGACCAGCAAATACGAAATGTTGAAGATTTCAGATATTGATCGAAATGGAGAAACTGAAGACCGTGGATATTTATAAAACGGTAGAGTTACTTAAAATCTCGGGTTTAGCGGCCGGAGATATACTGTAATCCTATCGTGGTTGAAATCTATGGATTGCAAGGACTGTTCGCTACTGATTTATAGGGTGATACGTAGGATGTAGTAGGAGGGTGCCTTTGGTTCATCCTGTTCCTGGATGACTTATTTGGATGGATGTCTGACAGAGTATTTCTTAAGAGTCACGTATATTGGTTACAACAAACGTATTTCTGTTAGTTGCGGAGAAGACTCTTCTCTTACCTTAATTCCCAGAGTATTTTTATGGACGTCAATTAGTGATTTGACGGATCTGACAAAGTGGCATTCAAAGTGAATGGTGATGTAATGTGCTAAAGGTAGTGTTAAACCTCAAGCCTCTTTAACTGGGAAATGACAAAAATCGGGCAGGTAGCATGGCTAAGTGGGTTGCTCCCAAGTACAGTGTATAATCACCTATCTAGAGAAAATCCATTTCATTTATTGATCTATTTCGATGTTGTCCCTTATCTGGAAACGGTGGGTCGCACCAAACCGTTGGTGATATACATTCGATACACTGAAGCGAAATGAGTGGTAGGTCATGTGTGGTCGGGTTGCAAGACGTTCTTGTTGAACCCAGTGTGTTCGCCTCTAGAGATACACTATCGGAAGGTGGTTTCATACCTTGTCATAGTTGGAAATCCAATCTCCAATAAGAACCCGCGGTTTTTGATTGTATACTATATGTGTGGAACATGAGATGAAAGTGTTTCTCTAGATTGATATTTATTTGTGTTTAGACACTATTATAATATCAGAATAAGCTATGATTTCAAAACGAAATGGTTTGACTTTAAAATCAAGTTGGGTGATGTCTTTAAACTTAGCGATATTTCTCACCCTTGTTCACCAGACTGATCCGGGGTTTCGTAAATGCTCAGGTTAGACCGGGTTGTACAGGTTCAGGTTATCGGATGTTGTGAAGTCCGGAGACGAGCTAAAGGTGTTTAGACGGATGGTATCTAGAAATTTTTCCGCTGTGTGTTGTATATGAGGAAAGATTAAAATAACTGTCCAGATGTATTGATGTACTCTGATGATTATAAGTTTTTATTTTAAAGCTCTCAATAAAGTTTTGTTTTCTGTTATATTTTATTTCGCTACGATGTGAGACTCTGATGCTGTTGGGTTGTTCTTTTTCTTCTATTATAATATTTCTTTATTTCTTATCTCACCCTCTATATTCTTTCATTAACAAGCTGGTGTTTTCGATACTTGAGTTCTAGCAAGTAATACAGGTTTTATGTACTATTGTTGGAATTCGGGAGTCAAATACACATACCATTTAATCATCTTTTTCCATCAATCAGCCATCTATTTATTCAGAAATAACCAAAATAATCCAGGGATGCTAGACCAACTTCAAGTCAGTGATCCAAGGGGAAAAAATCTACAGAAACACGTTATTTTTAGTTAACATAATTATGAAATAAACATTCCAAGGAAATAATCATGAAATACACATATCATTTAATGATCTCTTACTACGGAGTGTTGGTTACTAAAAGTTTGTTGCCCTTTTGTGATGTTTAAAGGCATAATCAAATAGTAAATGATCATGCATGTCAAATTGATCTTTTCCTTAAAAAACACAATTCTAATACATTTTATTGCAGTACATAAACCACATTGCAAGTATTTTCAAACTTATATTTACAACTGCTTACATGTATCATAAATGGCTTGGGCTGTGCATGTATCATAAATGGGTATATATTTATATTCTAAAAAAGGGACATAGATGGCTTGGGCTATGCATGTATCATAATTGGCCATGATTCATAGTTCAAAGGATAGGTTCTTCCAAATTTTTACAAATTACATTGTAGGAATCATGCGCAAGTCCAGTCCATGTAGAAACATAAGAAAATACCTCCAACCCATAAATATGTGTATAAACTTTCAACTCATACAACTCATATGCAAAACAAGCAATAAGAAAAGAAGCAGGCTTGTTTAAAATAGAACTCAAAACAAAAAAATTAACCCAAAACTTACGAGACATGAATATAAAATATTAGCTTACAAAGTAATCAGTTAAATCATTGAATATGATAGTTAGCTTACGTAATTTTTATTCTAATCCACATTTTTAAAAAGTTAATCCGCCATTTTACCTTAATTAGTTAATCCACAACTATTTTGTTAGTTAATCCACATGTGGATTAACTTAAAGATTTCATGTTTTTTTCTTCAAAATCTATGTGTTGCTTCTTGTACAAAGAGTTAGACCTGCGAACTGACTTAAAATACGTGCAACAATGAAAACCACACCATACGAAAGTTTTCATTAGACAGAAGGAAACACAAAATACATCACCAACAATACTAGTTCACCATACAAGAGCTAGAAATATAATAGAAGATATAGACTATACAAGGATGAACTGACATATTTAACCATACTCTTTTTGAATAGTCAGAACTGTTGCCATCTTGGATAATGCTTGCAATTTATCATGATGTAATTAAATGCCTATGAATGCAATATGAACGTCGTCAATCCTACAACTGGGCATCTCTTGTAGAAAGGGGTATACAGCGAACAACTAACTCTCACTGCGCACAGAAATGGAACCATCTTCCTTTTTATCCACCACCTTTTATTCTTGTAAGTCGGTGCCAACTGGAACCACCAGTCGAACACCAGACTTTAGATGCTCAACTAGTGCCCTTGGAATCTCTGGTGTTGTTGCTCCTACATGAATTCCATCATATGGTGCCAGTTCAGGCCAACCCAGCCTTCCATCTGCATCATTTGACAGCATATTTTTGCAGTCCCCCAAATTAATCAACTTCAAACTAAAAATAAACAAACTACATGCTGTTATTATGATTTTTTAGGTGGATAAAATAACTGAAAATCAAATATTATTAAAAGTCAATGATGCTATTTTATAGTGTGGTTTAAATTATTAAAAGTGTCGATTAGAATAAAAATTGCCATTAGCTTATCATGGAAGTGAGTTTGTATAGTCCTGTACTTCTGAAAGAAATTGGCTTATAGATTGATAGAAACCGAACTAAAAAGAAAAAAAGTACATTTCCTGCCTGAGTTCACAGTTAAGGAAACACATAATAAATCAACTTTATGGAATAGGAAAGTTAGAGATTAAGAAATTTAAAGATGTTTATAAAAAAGGAAATAAATTTACCAAATCTGAATTAAAATATAAATGCAGTAACAAGTATAGCTAATTTAAACAGTAAAAAAAATTAACTTCTATGTCAATTGATTTACTCGAATTGTGTTTATAAAAAAAATAGGATGCGCTTACCAAAATTGGAAATTCTGTCAAACCTTACTTTCTCAACGCTAAATAAATAATCCATGATATGCCCTTGTAGTCTAAAAATGAAAAATGTACGAAATGAAAGAACACTATGTTTTGAATCTTAAAATATAAATCCAGTAATAGGTCTATCACATTTGAGTATTAAAAAAATTTGTAACTAGTATGTTAATCAAATTATTTGAATAATAAAACACAAAAGCAGGAACAGATTTACCAAATTAAAAAAGTTAAGTAAAAAATATATTCTTTGAATGGTAAATATACAATCCACAGTATGCTCATGTAGTCTAGTAATGGAAAAGATTATGCGGACCAAGCTAAAAATTCTAGCGTGCCAATCAAAATCAAAGAGACTCCGCAAATTGATTATATCTAGCTTTTGTAGTCCGTAGTGACCTGTAGTATGGGCCAACACAACCACATTGGGAGAAAACAATGCCTAGAATGTATTCCCCAAGTTCATTATGACATTGCAATAAATAATAATACTTGCACTCGATAAAGAAATAAATGCACTTGGAAGTATTTGTGCTAAAGTGTGCAAAAAACATAAAACCTCGCATTAAAAAGCTTGGCAAAAAGACCTCACCATCGAAAGAGGGGCATCTGGTAATTTGATAAAAACGATACGCTCGATACGTCAACGAAACTCATTGCACTGGTAAAATTCAACCTCGGAAGCCCAACTAGTTGGCATTGACTAGTTAAGAGCCTCAGAAATAAGGAGGCATGGATACTTTGGTCAGGTCGAATTAAAAGAGATCTCTTATGAGGATGAATTACTTCATTGAGCAAACCTAGAGTCTCTCGATGTAAAGGCATCCTCGTCTTCGATTCCATGAAAAACCCTTACAAGTAGTCTTGATCATCCATCATCAATTTAGGCGGTGGCGCCCCTCTGAAAGATGCAAAGCTCCAACCGTAAATAACTTAACCCGATGGCATTCTGCTTCAAAAAGGAATAACCTAAGGATAAGCGATGCTCAAAATGTGACTATGCGAACATGACATAGCTCAAATCCGATAGAGCGATAACACTTCCAATGGAATTGAAGCCGATAGCCATCAATGGTTTTAGCATGTGATATAAAATGAAGATCGGTGGGATCAAGCAATAGTCATGCTCTAGAGGCAAGTTGTCATGAAGTTAAGATCCAAATTTTATATAGCCTAGGATAATCCATGGTATGCGAGTAAGAAACCCAAAATGGTATCAAACACCATTGGAGGAGATAACATACCACAAGGCTATAATATTCAAAAGGCATCCTAGCATAAGCAAGAATGTCATAATAGAATATAAGGCGCTCATAGAGTACAGAGAAAGTCAATACGTGCTAAAATAGAAATAATGCAAGAAGCGATTCGTTTTTGCACAAGCATTGATTGTAAGGCCAGCTCCCAGGCTCATAGTTCTCAGGATAGATGCTGTAAAAGTAGAATGTAAAATGCCACCCTATTGCAACTTATTCAACATCGCACATGAGCCACTCAATTTACCGATATAATCCTGCGGTCATCGCCACCCAAAGGGTCGACCTAAAATATGGATTATGATAACTATGGCGTTACTAGTTCCTATATGAGTCAGACTAGACCCAAAAAATTTCATTAGAAAAATTGTCAGGTACGCACCTTTCATAAATGTTGAATGTTGTGCAGTAACATTTCGAAAAGAAGTTGCTTAGAACCCATAGTAAAAATCTAGACTAGCGAATCTCAAGTATCGTTGGCAAGCAAACGAAGTGTTTACCCAACGTAAACTACATTTAGTGAGTCATAAACTCTTAAATGAAACAGTTTCACATTGATAACACATTTGTGTTTATGAAAGTTTCTCATGACATATTCTCTCTTCTTGGACTAACCTATTGGCTTCTTGAGCAATTGACAAGGAATTCGCTGCCAAATAGGCGCAAAATTATATGTTCTTTGGACGGGAATATGTGCTAAAAGAGACTTTCTAATACCAAGCTCAGGCACTCACTATTCAGCCATCCGATTGGGTCTAAAATAAAATATATACCCTAGAGAGCATGACATATGTGAATCGACAGCATCTCAAATTGCTGAGGTGTGAAGACTGATGACTAAAAAGCATCGACAGTCTGACATCCATTAAGCTCAAAATCCAAAAGTTAAAAGCCACGGGAAAATTTAGGCTTAAATTTCCAAGTCCAAAAAATATCATATTGCACCAAACCTTGAAGCTAGATCAAAGTCCAAAAGGCACCAACCAAGCTATTGCAACAAAGCCAAAAGGTGGACAATCAACAAATTCCACTTTCCCCAAAAAAATTGAGTCAGATTCAGGAATTCCAAACTGAATGTATGCTTGATTAAAAGCACACTGAGTTAGCATTGAAGGGCATCTCTCCGACGGGTTATAAAGAGGACGGGGAACAAGAAAAGACTGATCTACTTCCGACCTTGAAGCTGCAATCTCTCTAATCTCGGTAACTTGAATTGAAGCTCCAATTTGAGCAGAAGAGATTTCCTCTCCAGAACAGTAACTAATCGTCGGTCGAGTATCCATTCTACAGAAGGAATCTCATTTAAATAACTTACATGTGCGCATTTCCTAAAGTGTAAAGTGTCGTGCAAAAAAAATTATATAAGTTATTAAAGACGAAGCTTGATATCTACCATCAGCATATGTCGATTAGCGGACCTCAAGCATCGTCAAGAATTCAAAGTAGAATGTCGTGTCTATGAAAACAATGTTCAACAAGTTATAACTGGTTGAGCTAAACCACTTGGCTTAGGTAATCCATTCAATTCAAATTAATAGATTCGGTGTACTTCGTTTTTAAAATTCACACTAATCTATCATCGATATAGGCAATCGAAGACAAAATAATCAACCAAAATGGTGCAAGGTTTTTATTATTACAGGACTATAGCAAAAAGAAGCCGATTCAACTTGTTCATTCATTTTCAAATTGGGTCATCTTCAACAAGTCCATTGTTAACTTGAAAATCAAACCTATGGATCGTTTACTAATAAAGTTCGATCAAAACAATATTAACGATTGGAGATCCCTGATTTTGATGCATTAATTGTCTACAGTGCACAATTGGTAGAGGATCGCATCGAATTCGTTCAACTTCAAAAGCTCCAGTGATTAAGTCAAAGATCAACAAATTAAAAGCTTATCAACGCACCCAGAATCAGGCCTAGTAGTTCCTGACCAGAACAAGCTCAACAATCGAAGGCTCCCAAGCCCCGATCCATTATTCAAACCAGGTGCACGAATCATCAAAAAATATGTAGTCAACAAAGGAATTAACCAATCACTCTCAAATCCCTAAAACCACCAATGTGTAAAAAGTTGATTCAACATGAAATTTGAAAGCGAATGACACCTACAATGGTCAGAAATGATCGGATCATGGTAGTGGAAGTTCGTGGGAGTTTGGTGAGGACAAGGTGGTTCAGATCTAAGAATACAACCAAAAACCAGTTCGAACTAGATGAAATGCAAAGGAAATTAAATTCGAGGAACTACGATGATCCAAAGCAACATTAATGGTCAGCAACAACGTGGTTCAATCAACAATAATGCAGAGAATTCAGGTCAAATTAGCTTTCTCAAGAGCTCCAACCCTTGAAAATTCATATCCAGCAAATGTAAAGAATAACATGACCAATCCATCATAAGTCACGTGCTCTGATCCATTCAAAGCAGGTTGATCGCGTTCCATCAACAAGCATATGAATCGTTCATTTGGAATCACACCTTCTCTTCGACAACATATTCTTCGAGGGGAAATGTCAATCCGGTTTAAAAAACACACGATCCAAGTACAAAAAAACTTGCGGTCCAACAAGGTGATGGATCGGGTCAAAGATTCCATGGGTCAGCTACGCCCATTTCTCGAGAAGTATGAATGCACCAGCATGGTTCGTTGTGTATATTTTGTCACGACCCAACTCAAGAAAGTGGAAAGCACATATACTCTGAGTAGACACGTGAGCTACATGGATCGAATCTATGTGAGCCACGAGCCACGAGCCACGTGATCTACGATTCATAAAAGCACGTAAAAGAATTACACTCCATGTGCATGGATCGCCAATGTTCCCTGCAGACGAAGACATATTGGCCCAGCAATGAAGATAGCAGATCGGATAGAAGAATCATGGGTCGCTCTCATCACTCGTGGATCACTCACGATCCGACTACACAAACAATGGATCTGTTTAGAGGCAAAAGAAGCAGCACAGACACATGAATCAGTTGTATTTACTATGCTCACGTGAAGCAAGAGTTGGATCGAAACCATGAGAAAAGTGAAGAGATATGATGGATCGCAATGTTTATGATTGTTCGTGATTAAGTGATGGATCTTGATAATGTGGATTAGGTCCTGGTATTATTGATGGACCAGCTTGATGTTGGATCGTGGTATCCAAGGATTGAAGCGCAAGTCTTCCTCGAACTCAGGTGATCCATGCATGGATCGTTGATGCCTGGATCATTGATACCTGGATCTTGTAAACATGATGCAATGGATCGATGATACATATGGATTGTTCATATCTGGATTACTCATACACAAAGATGTGTTGACATGATGCTCTAAGTCATGGAACGTAGGTCTGCATGGATCGCCCATAAACCATACTAGCGAAGATGTGTAAACATAAAGCTCTAACCCATTGGATCGCTTATATCTGGATTGTGTACACATGTAGATCATTTATATCAGGATTGATCACGATCCATGCATGAAAGGGACATAGGTCATTTTCTCCAGGAGATGGACCGCAAGTAAACATGCATGGACTATGTACATTTCACCACAAACTCCAAAACGCTCCTACCTCCGTATAAATTCCAGACAACTTCCCACATAAAAGAGGTTATATTTTCTCCAGCCAAAGCTTTGCATTATTGATCTCAAGCATCATTTTTCTCCAGAGACTACCGAACTTCTTCATCGAGCTTGATTATCGGATTAAATCCGACAATCATCGATATTCGTGGAATTCGAGTGTGTTTCAAATGTGGAATTGTGTAAATCATTGAGAATTGTTGTAATTGAAGATCAATATTGTAACTGGATGTGGAGAAATCAATGAAATGCATTTTCAAAGTTGACGTATGCCTAATCCCTAATTGAACCACTATAAATTCTGTTTTCTGTTGTACTTTTCTGATAGGTACTGCTCTTAACTTTGTTTTTTCTGCAATTGAAAGGTATTTTCACACCTCTCTGGGTGTTAGCTCATTTTTGATGTTAACAACGATACTAAAAGCATTCTAGTAAAAAAATGATTTGTTGAAGTCTAACGAGGAAAGTGAGAGTTCGAGAATTCAAATTAGGTCATTGCGATTAGAGTAAGATGCCTAATTGTCCAAGTAGTAATGATAGTATGTTATCGAACTAATTTTAAAGGGTATTCGTACCGAAAACCAGAATAAAAATTGGAAAAGGTACCAATTTAGGTATGTTGTTTATGGTTGAATGGTAAACAAATGATTAATTCTAATCTACAAGCAATAATAAAAAACGATGGAGTATAGACTTCATTTGTTAATACGGTAAATCCCTTGCAGATATTAAAGTCCTTATGATTTTCTTATGTTATTTCAGTTGTCTCTGTGATCACATCAGTGCAAGCAGCACAGAAAAGTTATGGCTTGAATAGCAATCTACAATACAAAATTATCCGTAGGCTAATTTATATATACGAATAAACGTCAATTTAGATACAAATAAACTCCAATTCAATCTCTTGGTTTTTAAAAGAAATATCCAAAAAAAGTAAACTTAAGGGATGATCATACTGGTCTTAGAGCATAAAAATCCGAACTTTGCATCATCGCATGTTTACATCCATTGTTAGTGTTGTTAAATTTGTACGATTATCCGATTCTACTTTGCGTCAATATATTCGTTTGAGTTCGTCCGGTTTTCATTTAGAACAGAAACTAGAAATATTTCCGTTTGAGTCCATATGATTTTCATTTAGAAGATCAAAACTTATATGAGAAAAAAAATCTCATTTGGTTCATATTCGTTCGAATTTATCTAAATTCCTTGTGATTCAACCTATAATTCAAGAAGAGTCTATTAAAAAAAGAAAAATTTGATATAAATCGCGTTGTCCATCCGTGTTCGTGTTGATATGTCAGATTGTCAATGTTCATTCGATTTTATATAGGGCATGAGTTAATACAATAAAATTTGTACAAATATAAATCTCATTTGATCTGTGTTTTGTCCGACTCAGTTTAGAATTGAAATTGAACATACATGTTTCCATAATTCCATTTCGATCCGAACAATTTTCCTCCTTGCCGACAACAAACTTTGACCACTCATTTGATGTTATTTATTCTATTTATGTTGTAGTATAAAAAAAATCTTATGCTGGAAACTCATATTTTATGTTCAACCACCATATACGTGCACAAATTTTGTGCCTTCACTTCTGGTACAACTATAATGATCTATCATCCACGTCTAGTTCAGTAAATCAACAAACAAATAGGATGGATTCTTAACTACTACGCTATAAGGGGAAGGAATGGAGTAAATTTGACACATTGGATTTTAATAAAGCTAAATAGAGGGGCGTTGTCAAATAATAGGACAACGAAGTCAATACTGTTCAACTACATGGTAACAGGTTACAGCTTATGACTTAGTAAATGGTTACCAACGTAAAATAACACAAGCAAAACCTAAAAACAAGAAAATATATATGGAAATCACATACTCATCAACAAAAGATGATTTAGAAGAAAACTCAGCCGTAGTTTTTTTATTTTATATATATGTATATATATTTATTTTATATATATGTATATATATATATATCCAATCCAAAGTTTGAAACTACTATCGCCGATCAGTAAATGATCAGATTACTACAAAAGATATGATTAAAATGATACTAATTGGTACATATTCTTGAAAGCTAACATCTAAGGCCCTGTGTGGTTCCATTTTCAACTTTTAGTTTTTAGTTTTTGAAGCTTATTTCCAGTTTCAATGTTTTTAATATTTTGAAATATATATTTGGTTCAACCATTTTGGAAAATTGATTTTAAGCTAAAAATACAAAATGAGCTAACAAAATAAAAATGAAAATTTCAAATCTTGGTAGAATTTGACTTCAACTGAATACACATATTAGTATGATATGTAATTAACGACAAACAATCAATGCAATTACATATATAAAAGTTGAAATGATAAGCAACAAAAGTAGCAATTCAAATTGATAACCCATTTCTTAAGTACCACTTTATGAAATAGAAAATAGAAAAACATAGATATCGCATAAATACATAGCAAATCATAAAAAGGAATTAACTATATGAGCAAAATAATAATAATAATAACATGCTTAAAACAATATTTTTAAACAATCACATCAGCACCTACCTAAATTAGTCTTGCAATAACATTTCTATTTACTTAAAAATAATACTACATTTAAGATAAACCATATGTAACCTAGACTAAAAAATCAAAAAAGCGTATGACATCACTTCTAAGTAGCCTATATTTCACTAGTCGTGGAAAGCTTATCCAAACAAGCTCTGTAGTTTGATTCCACTGACTGCCACAACTAAAGAGTTACAATAATATGAGTTGAGTATAAACGAAGTAATGACATTCTCTAAATTTACGATAAGTGGAAACAAGTGCAAGCCAAAAATATTGCACTAAATCGAATGCATACATGTGCAACAATAAGCGTAATAACAATAAATCTGTAGAAGTTGTTACTAAAACATATGACATGAGCATGGATAATGGATTAGATTTCTATTATTAAATTAATTTTATATAGAATCAAAATATTCGTATATTAAGTCGTGGACTAATCATAAAAATTCAAAAAAATTGCATGGTTGCAAGATTACAATTAGTATTCCTGTATATACAAACATGATGTACAAACATATCACAAAATAAATTTGTAATCATATCATGATATGCAAACATGATATACATACATATCATGATATACAAGAATACTGTCAATATATCATGTTTGTAATCATATCAAGATTGTATAGCATGTTTGGATGGTTAGAGGATTACATGGTTTGATGAAAGATTGTTTAAAAAATACGTTAATGTGCTGTTAATATGCAGACGCAGTGCAAAGTGAGAGTATAGCAATAATGTAAACTCAATAAGCGGATTAAATGGCAAACAGGTGATTTCGAATATGGTGACTGTATGTATCAAATGTATTCAGCAAAGACAAAGTGATTATGATATTTTATAATACTTCAGACGGACTAGTCACCAGTATATCAACATTCGTGCATGTTAAAATCCTTAAAACATTTGCTCTAACTAAAGAGCATACTTGCATGTTAAAAGTAAAACAATATTTCTCAGGTTGAGCTGCAAACAATAAAACATGAAAATAAACATGATTGAGCAAATATTTGAAGGCAAACTGATTTGTATGACCTAACAAAAGAAAATTATCAGCTAAATGGCATCACATATATACTCTAAACTAGGAGTCCGTGACACGACCCAAACTTCCCCGTAAAGGAAAGCCCGGATTGAGTTGAGAGCATGACAAATCAGAAACCAAACAGAAGAACATTTCATTGCTTATTACAACAATTACATCAGAGTGCAAGAATAAATCAGAGTTTGAATAAATATTTTATATCAGAAAAATACCAGAGATTTAAATTACATTTAAATACATAGTAGTGGAAAAATAATACAAAACACAACTGAAAGAAATGCACGGATACAAAGATTTCCGAATATCGCTTCAGCTGTAAACCAGGATCCAGTGAATATAATATCTACAAAACCGAAACTACTAGCTGCCCATGTGGAAACTAGGGGCACCCAGAGTTTAAGTTAAAACAATAAACTCCTGGTCAATCATGGGACTGGTGTGAGAACTAAAACAGTTATTAATTTGATTTTAGAATTAGGTAAATCAAGGGACTACGTCGTATAACACGAAATGGGTTTTCCCCCAAGAATACCAGTGCATAAAACAAATAACACAATGCTAAATAAAGAACAATGAAACTACTATAAGACTCAGGTCCCATCACACAATGCAACGCAAGCTGGAGGATAGAGTTTTACATTATAATATCCAAATATGCTTGGTACGTGAAATTTCATATTTTATTATTAATATAAGTGAAGAAAATCAACTTCAAATATAAATTTATCAATCATAGATGGCATAATGCCCCATCCCACTATGTCGTCATACTAGGCTCTACAATTAAAACGAAATGTCATATTGGAAATTAGATTTCCATCATGAACCAAGGCAAGGGATCATCCTTACCGAATTCGAGACAATGTAGCCTACCATGTCTCAAGCTACAGTCGCAATTGCACCTAGGATCTTCAGGGCTGGTCCTCACTTACCTTTAAGGATTGGTTATTCCTGAACTATTTGTTTCCCCGCCCTATGGGGCGTAATGGTCAGTATGTCGACCATATCATCCATCGGCCCCGTAGTGACCGATATATCCGAGGTACCTCGCTTTCCAACATCCACATAAGTAAAAATGTCTGGGCTCCATACCATGACACCACTCCTAGCTAGAAAGAAACGCATGTCCTACCTACAGTCCTTCAACCCGTTTTTAGTCCACACTAGAGTGTGAAGCTCGAGAATTAACGCTACACAAAGCTATGCTATATTAAAGCCGTGCTTTGATCATCAACCACAAGACTCTGCTTTTCAACAGATGTCTCGATCCTTTGCATCTCAGTATGCCACACAGGCAATTCACGCCATGCGACTGATGTCTATCGATATATAACCTCTGAGCTCATACATCTCAGAGAAGGGTGTTAAGCAAGAGAATAAATTCTCCGCCACCAAAAATATATATATTTAATAGAGATCAATCAACATAAAATAAAATCCAATGTCAAACACAAATCTAATGTCAGATACACATCCATTTACAAGTTCGTTCTGGGTTTGAATGAAACTAGAGGCACCTTATTCCTCGTCCCATATGTCCAATACAGAAGAGAGGTCCTCGCATATCTGGTCGATGTCCAAGTACATCTGGACTATCACCACTTATTACCTTGTCTTGGGTGTACAACCCAATCAAGACATCAGTAATCATCCAAACGATGTGAAGACCTCCGATCTTTAACCACCATCTTCATCGTCGACTTATCGTCGAATCAATTATTCAGAATGCGTATAAACCCGGCCTTTCCAAATAATTCATGTATTTTTGCTATAAAACACAACGTACCCCTCATTCCAATTCTAAATATTCTTTTATTTAAATATTCATATCTTTTGGGAAAGGTCCCATTAATTTTATCAAAGATAAATTCTTTAAATTTATTCTTTAATTTTCCTTTGGATATCGTTTCAAACCAAATTAAGGTTTATCCAAACTAGTCGGGATTAGCGCACTTTACCGAAGTAATAATTTGTTTAATTTCCCAATCCCAACCTATTCATCCCATAGAGAAAAACTGGTAATACTCCATATCTGACACCCTGGAGTTACCGGTAAATTTAATTACCATTTTACGTTCGAATCTAATTAAATATTTTACCATCGCTTGGAGCAAAACTGGTGATACTCCATTCTTGATCATTTCCCAAATTTGATAATTTAAATTATCAATTCACATTTCAATCTAAATAAAGATTCATTAAAACTTCATTTAGTTTTAATCTTCCCAAAAATCAATATTAATGATTATTTAACTTTGGGAAATCAAATATGCCGCATCGACAATTTACATCATACCATTGATTTCTGCCTATATATAACCTCTAAGCTCATACGTCTTAGAGAAGGGTGTTAAGAAAGAGAATAAATTCTTCACCACCAAACAGATATATATTCAGCAAAGATCAACCATACAGTTCGAAATACAATGATCGACATGTAATCTTGTCTTTAACTAGGTTAAAGAACCAATGTCATTTAAAACACAGTTCACGATAAACCCAAAATCATATTCCATTAATTATGGAATCTTCATGGAAAAACAGATCAATATATATATCGATATCAATTTCCGTATCCGACTAGTAATATAAATGGAATAACGACAAAGCCTTTTAAATTCCATATATATTAACAGTCTTCCTCCACAGAAGTTCATTTCGATTATTACCGAATTGAATTCCATTCCATCCCAATTAAATATTAATTAATTGAAAAACTTTACTTTGGAAATTCCCATTAAGTCTTAATAAAAGATTTATATATTTCAAATCACATTTTACTGTAGATCGGGTTAAAGAACGAATGTCGTTAAAAAGACAATTCACAATAAACCCAATTCACATTCCATTTTCAATTCCAATTAAATGTTAATTAATTGGTAATTCTTCTTTAAATCTTAATTAAAAGATTTACTCTTTTCACATGGGGTTTAAGAATAGTGTTAATAAAGACACCATTCACGACAAACCCAAAATCCAATTTCAATTCAATTCCAATTAAATATTGATTAATTTGTAAACTCTTCTAAATCTTATTTAAAAGATTTAATCTTTTCTCAACTGGGTTTAAGAACAATGTCATTTAAAACACAGCTCACGACAAACCCAAAATCCAATTTAATATAATATTAAATACAAGGCTCTGAATAGAAATTATATCGACTTATATTCAATACCAAATTCTGAAATCAACAAATATCGTATTGGGAATAACGATATATATATCTTCCAAATTCCTCCACAATATCTGTAAAATCACGGAATCCAATATCGAAATATTCCAAAGATAATTTCGATTCAAATCCATTCCAATTCATATATTGGTAATTCTGGTTATTTTTAAAACTAATTCAAAACCAATTTATTTATTTAAAAATATTGGATTATAATTCTAGTTCATAACTAGTTCATTTTGATAAAAATATATTTTTATCTTTACAAATGTGGAATTTTTCATCAAAATTCTTTCCAAATCATTTATTATGATTTTACACAAATTATTAATGTTTTTAATAATTTTATCAAGGCCCGTACAGTCGATTTTCATAAACGGTCATCGAATTGCACTCACAGCGACCTTTTCCAAATTTTATTTGGACATAATTCCAAATCCAACCGTTAGATTTCAAATCTCTTATATTCGTTGGAAAGCTCATTTTGATGCGAACCCAACGGTTCCGGTTTTAGGAGAATATGACGGTCGGATCTCCCGTAATGTCAATTCGAGGTCAATGGTCGAAATTCGCGAACAGTCACGGCGCAGCGCGTTCTGTTCAGGCCATTAAATATATATAATATATATTATATATATTTCGTCGATTTCCATTTAAATCATATTGTATAAATCGTTTATAATTTCGTTTTAAAACGATTCCAACTTCATTTTCAGTTTTAAATCAAAATTGAATTCTCCTTATCATTATAATATATAAATGATAATATTTCCAAAATATCAGATTTTGAAATCATTTCCTTTTCGATAATCATTATAAAAATGAATAACATCGATATACATATCGCTCGCGTCAAAATGGCGCTTATCTAATCCACACGGCTTCATACATTTCAATATTTTTGTGTCCATCCCAAATCGGACATCAAAATCATATTTTGGTCCATTACTGAATATTATTTTAAAATATTAGTTATTTTAAAATATTTATTATTCGTCATTTTAAAATGTTTGTTAATTTAAAATATTCGTTCTTTCTGAACTGGAATCAGACACAATCAGTTACCATATAATGTTATTTATATGGATTTCATACAACACATGTACATAACAATAATGATACACAATCAACCATCATCTAGAGTGCAATTTACAGCTGTATAAGCGTTAAAAATAAATAATTAATTCTCATCACGGCCTGTCAACCCATTGATTGACATACAACTAAATATTGGGATTAGTGTATGTTCAATATCATCCCAAAAACCGTGCGGGGTTTTCAAACAACATATACTGGTTATCATTTGTGCAGTTGGGCAATGTATAATATTTATCGACCCAATCAATATCAGTTAAATGGGTGTACATAAACAAATCATCTGATTTGTAAATGAATATTTATTTTCAGCACATGACCATTTTATATGGTTCATATATTCAATAAATAAAAAATGATATTTTTATTGTTCAAATAATTTTTTATGCATTAGTAACTTATATATTATATTCATTCAATAAAAATGATATTTTTATTGTTCAAATATTTTATTCCATACATGTATATTTTATATATTTTATTCATTCAATAAAAATGATATTTTTATTGTTCAAATATTTTATTCATACATGAATATTTTATATATTTTATTCATTCAATAAAAATGATACTTTTATTGTTCAAATATTTTATTCCATACATGAATATTTTATTTTCCATTTCACATCACAATCACAATCAATTTCCACAACACAATACAATCAAACAAGTCGTCCATGGCCTATGGACGACGGCGTCAGGAGCTACTAAGCCCCGTATGCAACCTAGTATATATTTAACTGTAAAATAAATTGAGTGAGAACAAAATCTCACCTTGATCGGTTTCAGAAATCATTTATATAACGATTGTTTTTCACTAAATTAAACTGTTCGTTTACTTTAGTCAAAAATCACCACTAGCTCCTTTTCCATTCCGGTCTGCTCCATGTTGTAGTGCTCTTTGACATGATCGCATTGCAACTTAAATCACTGAATTTTGTTTCCATATGCAAAAGTTACAATAATTTAAACTTTGAATAAATTTAATTACATAATTAATAAATTAATTAAGGTTTTAAACCTTAATCATCTTGTAACAACCCGGAATATCTGAGCCAGTTTAAAAATTTTAATTTGGCTATTTTAGTGGATTTTAAATATTTAAAATAAATTATTTTAAATAATGACGACGAAAAGTAGGTAATCGATGTTTGAAAATAAATATAATTATTTTTAATTATAAACAAGGCCTGAAATGGCGCGGTAGTTTCAAAATTTGAATTCAAACTTTGACTGACTGTACCGGGTGCAAAATAAAACGGATTTTAGTGAAACCAAAAATATTTAAATCTGTTTATGAATATCTTTCTAAAGAATCTGAAAAATCGAAGTTTCGTAGCGGGAATAAAAAGTTATGGCTGAATGAATTTTCAGAACGGTCGCTATAGAGAATATATAGCCCTTGAAAATAGACATTTTGCAAACGACCTCAGAATTCGACGAAACCTCTTTTGTTGGATCCGGGATGTCAAATTATTGCTAGGATTCAAATTCCCTAATTTTTGAAGTTAATATTTGAACGTGGCGAAGGAAAATGTGTTTGCTCGATTTTTGTTAAATTGGATCGACCAGAAAATGGCCATTTTTCAAACGATCTCAGAATTCGACGAAACTAGTTTTGTTGGGACCATATTGTCAAAACATAGCTAGATTTATTTTTCTAGTATTTTTGGGATGAGTATGTGGCCCCGACAAATTGAAATGTACTTCAAATCAAATATTGAATGTTTTGTATTTTAATTTGAAGGAAAACTAACTGAAACAGTCGGATGGGCCTACGAAACATATCCCATTGTGTTCGAAATGGGGGTATTTAGCTAGGGCGACAGTCGTTGGGTTTGGATTGGAGTTCGTTTGGGGAAAACCCTAATTTTTGAAATATATATATCGGCCAATCAAATATTTTCTTTCATAAATTAAAAAAAAACAGAACCCCCCCCTCCCCGTCAAACACGATCGACGGCGGCTGCCCTTTCTCTCTTCTTTTTCTTCTAATCCACGCATCGATGGCCCTCCCTCCAGTTGAAGTTTTTGTAGTACGCAACGAGAACTACAAATCAATATAGGGTTCGTGATTTTTCATTGAGTATCCTTCGAGTTTTGAAGCCCCGAAGTTGCCACCATCATAGCGCCGCCGAAGCTCCTCCCTGCCGTCACTCCAGACGCGGTCCCCACCCCCTGGCGCGGATTTTGAGGCCCTACCTTGTGGTGAAGTCCGATCGTGCAACCGCTACGCGGTTTGATCAGAAAATCGAAACCTAGTTTCGAACAAATTCAGAGAGGTATCGGCCTTGTTTATTTTAAACTATTTTAACACCTTAAAACCGTCGCAAATTATGATTAACTTCTAAAAATCATATCTTTTTGCTATGTGGTCAAAATCCAGTGAAACAAGAGACAGTAGACTCATGCGGACGTCTTCTACATTCTAGAAAAGACCGGATATTTTTCTGAGCCTTCGAGTGGAACCCAATGTGAGATTTCTGATTTATAAACGATATGGAAACGACGATGTATAAATTATATAGTCGATGTATGAGTTATATAAGCGTTGTAAACCTCATGTATAAGCGTTGTATAAGTTGTATGTTCGATGTATAAGTTATATATGCATTGTAAAAATGATATATGCGTTGAAATGAATTGAAATGATATTGAAATGAATTCGAAATATAGTTATATGCGTGTATATATATATATATATATATATATATATATATATATACTCCCCTCGTCAACAGACCATGGACGATATATATTGGTTGTGATATTGTTTGGATTATTGGTTGATGTGAAATTTGGTGAATATCATGGATGATTGATTTGAAATGATTGATTGTGTTTGAAATCCCAATAGGATTAGTATATGGGAAAATTCGTCTGCGTACGAACTAGATATTGAAAATCCCCATTGTCAAAAGTTGCGAGGCTTTAAGGTAGAGCGAGGAGCCGTACTAGGGACGGTGTCGGTTTTAACTACACTGCCGTTATGCTGCCGAAATTTTAAATAATATTCATGTGTTAGAATTATTTTCATGTGTTGAAACCGTATTCATGTGTTGAAACCATATTCATGTGTTGAATAAAATTTTTTGAAAGATAAAAATAACATTTTATCACATATATAGACTATGTAAAATGTTCGTGTTTTAAAATAAATTGTTTTAACAATAAAAATCACATTTTTATTATATATATAAACTATAGAAAACATTCATCTGTTGAAACCGTATTCATGTGTTCAAACCGTATTCATGTGTTGAATAGAAATTCATGTGTTGAATAGAGATTCATGTGTTGAATAAATTCTTTGAAAGATAAAAATACCATTTTTACCTTATGTATGAACTCTATAAAATAATCGTGTTTTGAGATAAATTGTTTTAACAATAAAAATCACTTTTTTTTATGTATATATGAATTGTTAAAAAAAAATAGTGATGTGGGGAAATAAATATCTATTGGATAAAAAAATCATTTTTATCAAATATATGAAGTGAATATGGTTTTGAAATCGAAGAATGGATTTCATATATATATATATATATATATATATATAATTAAAATAAATCGAATAACGAAGCTGCAGTTCGTGTTTTGAAACCGTGATTTCAAATGATTATTGCGGGAGATCCGACCATCGGATTTTCCCGAAACCGAAACCGTTGGGTTCGCTTTGGAAATATCTTTCCAACGACACCCACTTTGTAAAGATCCAACGGTTGGATTGTCTGGAATGTTTAATTCAATTCTGAAGAAAAACAGCGCCAGAATCGATTATATATATATAAATATAATTAAAATAAATTGAATAACGACGCTGTGGTTCGTATTTTGAAATCGTAACTTCAAACGATTGTATCGGGAGATCCAATCATTGGATTTTCCCAAAACTGAAACTATTGGATTCGTTTTGAAAAGATCTTTCTAATGATATAAAATTTGTGAAGATCCAAGGTTAGATTTTCAGATATGTGTAAATCAAATCTGAAGAAAAACAGCGCCACGACCGCGTTATGGCCTGAAGCGTCGTTTGAATGAATTGGCTATTTTTAAATAAATAATAATAGTGATAAATCGTGATAAAATAATATAAACGATATGGAATGGGAATAAATTTAATTTGCTCGATTTATTTGATATTTGATGGTTGAATGTGTTTGGCGTGAAAATTACATTAAAGAATAGAATTAGTGATATCGAATAATTTAACCATTGAAATGAATTGATTTGAAATTCTAAATATACGTGAATTATTTGAAAAGGCCGAGTTAATTCTCTTTTCAAATAATTGATCGACGATTAACGGTCGAAGATATGAAGACGGTGCAAAACCGATGATCTTCACGTCAAATGGAGGGGTGCTACTGAAGCTCATGATAGGAGTAGCTACCTTGAGGGGGCTGAAATAGTAGTCGTCCGGACGTACTTGTTGATTGTACAGATGTGCAAGGTATTAAGTGCCTCCGGTTTCATTCAGACCCAGAACGGACTTGTAAATGAACTGTGTGTCTGACATTGGATTTTGTTCTGTGCTGATTGATCTCTATTAAATATATATATGTTTGGCGGCGGAGAATTTATTCTCTTGCTTAACGCCCTTCTCTGAGACGTACGAGCTCAGAGGTTATATATCGATAGAAATCAGTCGCGTGGAGTGAATTGCCTATGTGGCATGATTAAGTGGCAGATGATCAAGACTTCTGTTGAAAAGAAAAGTCTTGTGGTTGATGATCAAAGCAAGGCCTGTGTGGCATAGCTTTGTGTATAACGTTGATTCACGAGCCTCACACCCTGGTATGAGCCAGAAACGGGAGAGGACATCAGGGAGGACATGCGTTTCCTTCTAGCTAGGAGTGGTGCTTTGGGATTTGCACGCCCGGGTATTTTACTTATGTGGATGATGGAAAGCGAGGACTCGGTTAGTTCGGTCTCTTCGGAGTCGATGATTTGATCGGATATGACCAGTGACGCCCATATAGGGCAGGGAAATGCAGTGTTCAGGCATTTTAATCCACATCGAGTGGGCCGGCCCTGACGATCCAAGGGCCCACCTGAGTCTGGGTCCTGAGACACGGGCTAGAGCGTCTCGAAGCGGTAAGGACGATCCCTTGCCTTGGTTCATGACGGAAATCCAATTTCCAAATACGGCATCATGCGGTTTTGATTGTATACCTATATATGGCGACATAGTGGTATGGGGCATTAATGCCGTCTATGATTGATACTTGTGATTTGAAATTGTTTTTGAAACATGTAAACACTAGTAATAATATCAAATGCTTTTGTTTTATTCGTATCAAGCATATTTTGGCCATTATAAGGTAAAACTCTATCCTCCGGTTTGCGTTGCATTGTGTGATGGGAACTGAGTCTTATAATTGCTTCATTTTTGAAAAAAAAAGCATTGCGATGTTTAAAAGATTTACTTGTTTTAAAGTACTGGCAATCCAATGGAGTAAACCCGTTCCGCGAAAGTGGCATGGTCCTGTGATTAGCCATATTGTAAAGTAAGTTAAGTAGATTTCTCATACCAGTCCCATGACTGACTCGTAGTTTGTTTCACTTGCAAACTCAGGTGCCCCTATTTCTACGCGGGCAGCCTTGTATTCAGGTTTTAGCAGACTCTTTCTGGATAGCTGGAGCTGAAGATGGATTCTATCATTTATCTCTTTTTATGTTGTTCAGCTCCTATTGTACATATTATGTTTTGTTTTCCGCTGTAGACATTTATGTATAGCTGAACTGTATTTGTACTAAGTATGATCATGTATACTGTGTAACTCTGATGATTATGTTTATCCAGTGTATTCTATTGTACATTATCTGGTGTATTTAATTTTTTCTGTTCTGTTGTTATTTGTTTATGTGTTATATTCCAAAGATTATCCTTGCCACCGTGGAACGGGGTTTGGGGTCGTCACAAACGTGGTATCAGAGCTTTGGTTAAGCTTAGTTCTGGAATATAACATATTAACGAACTCGTCAGAAATAGAACCAGTAGTGTTCTAAGACGGGTCGCTCATTGCAAATAGGATTAGTAATATCCTAGAATGAGTGGAGAAGAATGAAATACACCCCAATAGACACATTTACATTCAAGTATATGTCTCTATGTTTTATACTATCTTTTCTGTTGACCTGACACTTGGTCTGCTATTTGCAGAAGTACTAGAAAATGAGTGTCAGAAACAAAAGAAGGGAAATAGAACCAGATCTAGAAGCTCTTTAAAGAAATATCGAAATATGGGTGGAGTATCATTCTCGGGTAATGAATCCATTATTCTAACTCAAGCTTGGATGAGTTCTGCTGAAAGAATTTTTGAACGTTTCCAGCTAAGAGATGATCAGAAAAGATTAGTGGCATCTTGGGCACTCAAAGATGAAGCTTTAATCTGGTGGGAAACGGTTATTAAGGATAATCCAGAAGGTAATATTACCTGGGATAGATTCAAAGAGATTTTCAGTGAAAGATTTACTCCTCCAGAAGCAACTGAGCGGTTATGTGATGAATTCTATTATCTGATACAAGGAGATATGACCATTGCGGAATATCATAAGAAATTCAATGAACTTTCTCATTTTGCCCCTCATCTAATTCAAAATCCAAAGAGGAAGAATCTGAGGTTTATTAACGGGCTCCAAAGAAAGTACCAAAGTAGTGTAATGGGGATGTGAAGCTTCCTTTTTCTGAAATGATATACATGGCTTATCAGTATGAAGATCTAGATAAGCGAGGCCTTTTTGTCGATGAAGAGGAAGTCAATTCTAGCAGCAAAAGGAAAACTGAAACTGATAGCCTAGAGATAAGTACACAGCCAGAGATAAGTACGACGTCTAGGGTCAGAAAGAGGCAAAGGGCCAGTTAGAAAGAGGTTAAATCAGAGAAAGAACCAGTAACGACTGCCGTATGCAATAACTGCAAGAAGCCAGGGCATTTGGAGATAAACTGCAGACCCTTAAAGAAGCGATTAAAAGTGGATTTAAATCAACTTCAAGAGGGTAGGGAATGCCATAAGTGCCACCAAGCTGGTCATGTTGCAAAAAATTGCCGACTATCAAAGAAATCTTAAGTAGTTCAGGTAAATGAAGTGGAAGAAACTTCTGCACCCACATCCAGTCAAGTGAGGCCAGATGTTTTAGAAGGCATTCTTACTGAAAAAAACATTCCAGTTAATATACTGTTTGATACAGGCGCGTCGCGAAGCTTTGTTGCAAAGAATGCGGTTAAGAAACTGGATTTGAATTTGAGAAAGCTTAAAGAACCCATGACTGCTCATAATCCGATTGGGGGTTCCCTAGACCTTAGTTGGGTTTGCGGAGTGCCTGTTTCTTTTTCCTACTGTCGATTCCCTACTATCGCGATCATCATTAATTTTACAGAGTTTGATCTTATTCTGGGGATGGATTGGTTAACCAAATATGAAGCTGAGGTTAAATGCGCCGACAGAGTCGTAAGGGCGAAGATTAAGTCGGGCAATTATATAACCATTCCATGTGAAGGCCCGAATTCTGATAGAAAAGATTCTTGGTTAGCTTTGGATGTTTCTCCTGCTCAAATAGAACCTGTTCCTGTCGTTCCGGAGAATATTCCGGTCGGCATTGAAAATATTCCTATCGTGAAGAACTATGCGGATGTGTTCGAAGAAGTTGTTAGCTTACCTCCGCAGAGAGACATTGATTTTAAAATCTCTTTAGTTTCGAATGCAAGGCCAGTAGTTCACGCTATTCGAAGAATGACCTTGAAGGAAAAAGAAGAGTTAGACAATCAAACTCGACAGCTAGTATGGAAGGGTCTAATCAGGCCTACTTTCTCTGATTGGGGAGCAGCAGTGGTATTTGGCCCAAAGTCAGATGGTACTCTCAGACTATGTGTAGATTATGGTGACTTGAATAAGCAGACGCTGAAAAACATATCCATTGCCGCGAATTGATGATTTGTTGGATCGATTGAATGGCGCACAAGTATTTTCCCAAATGGACCTAGCTACAGGTTTCCATCAGCTTCGTACTGCCAGAGAGTGTGTTCCTTTGACAGCATTCAGTGGTCCAGACTTATTCTACGAGTGGTTAGTAATGCCATTCGGTTTATATAACGCTCCAGCTTATTTTGTCGATCTAATGAACCGGGTATTCAGAGAAGTATTGAATAAATTTGTTCTGGTTTTCATTGATGATATACTGATCTTCTCTAAGTCGGAAAGCGAGCACGAAAAACATTTGGAACACGTGTTAGAAATTCTCAGAAAGAATGTTTTAAAAGCAAAATTTTCCAAATGTATATGCTGGCAAGAAGAGGTCAAATTTCTTGGCCACGTCGTGTCAAAAGAAGGAATTTCGATGGATCCCATTAAAATCACTGCTATTCAGAATTGGAAACAGCCTCGTACACCCACAGAAGTCAGAAGTTTTCTCGGATTGGCCAGTTATTATCGGAAATTCATTAAGGATTTTGCGAAGACATCGAGTCCCTTAACAAAGCTTACTAAGAAACATTCGGGATTTAACTGGACACCCGAATGTGAGGCAGCTTTCCAAGAGCTGAAGTTAAAATTAACGACTGCTCCAGTGCTCACAATTATTGATGGCAATCTGGATTTAAAAGTCTGGACCGATGCTTCTAAAGAAGGCCTTGGCGCAGTGTTAATGCAAAGAATCCAGGTAGTTGCTTATGCTAGCCGTCAATTGAAACCACATGAAAAGAATTATGCAACTCACGATCTTGAATTGTTAGCCCTCGTGTTTGCTATGAAAATCTGGAGGCGTTATCTGTTGGGTGAGAAGTTCGACTTATATATTGATCATCATTCACCCAGAAGGATCTGTATATGAGGAAGCAGCGTTGGTTAGAATTTCTCGCGGCATATGATCTTGATATTTTATATACTCCGGGGAAAGCCAGTGTTGTGGCTGATGTGCTCAGCAGGAAGAATGCGATCATCGCCAGTATTATCATTACACCATCGTTGATTGATAAAATACCTATTCTTCATAAAGATGATAGTTTTGTTAAAGAGATGATCAAAAGAATTCAAAAGGGCGAAGTCTCCAGTTTCCAAGTGGATAGCGCAGGAGTTCTGAGATTGAAAGGAAGGATTTGTGTTCCCGACAACCTTGAGCTCAAAATAGAAGTATTGGACGAGTGTCACAAGTCCAAGCTGTGTATCCACCCAGGGATTTAGTAAAATGTATAATGACCTCAAGCGAACTTTCTGGTGGAAGGCGATGAAAAGAGATATCTCTATATATGTTAGCCGGTGTTCCACCTGTCAGCAAGTCAAAAGCGATCAGCAGAAACTCATCGGATTGTTGCAACCGTTGGAAATTCCCGGTGGGAAATGGGAACAGATTTCTATGGATTTCATAGATGGTTTGCCCAGAACTAGGAACGGAAATGACAGTATTTGGGTGATCGTAGATCGTTTTACGAATACCGACCATTTTATACCTGTCAGATCGAATAGAACTGCTCAGAGACTGGCACAGATTTATTTTAGAGAAATTGTTAAACTTCATGGAGTTCCCATGAGCATTGTTAGTGATTGTGACCCGATTTTTGCTAGTAAATTCTGGGAAGCATTCCAAGCAGAATTGGGAACGAAACTGAACTTGAGCACCGCATATCATCCTCAAACAGATGGTCAAACTGAGAGGGAGAATCGTATTCTAGAAGAAATATTGGGGGCTTGTGTTATTGATTTTGGCAGATCATGGGAAGACCATTTGCATTTGGCCGAGTTCTCATACAATAACAGCTACCAAGCGAGCCTGACTGTAACACCCCACATCTGTTAAGGTCACTCACAAAGGGAATGCCTTAACTTCAATGGAGTATTATGGGTACTGGAACAGAAATATTACATGACAGACATATATAAACAGCGGAAAATAAAGTGGAAGTACTTCAAATCATTTATTAAATATAAATGTTTACAAGAAAATCCCATCAACTTACAATACCCAATTTCATAGTTAAAATATCTGTCTTGCTAAAAAACAAAGAAGCATAAAAACAAACTGCAGTATTCCCCAATAAAGCAAAGCAAGCCATAGCCAACAGAAATCCAAGCCATACATGAAAGAGCCTTGGAGCTTGGTAAGATCCGAACTAAGCTGTATTCCCACCCTGTGAACCTGGGGGGTGGAAATGGAAGAAAAGAGGCGAAACAAAACGGGTCAGTCATAAAGACTGAGTAAGTCCTAGTGATTTTCAGCGTAAAAATAGATAAAGATAATATGGCATGAATAAACTGAAAGTAAACATAAGCATGATGACAAGGTAGGCAAGATAAACTAAGATAACAAGATAAACTATGATAACAAGATAAACTAAGGTAACAAGATAAACTTCGGGCACGATGAAACAAGTATAACATCCCATAATTCCTATCAAGTATCCCACCGCATGGTTTCTATCAAGAGTAACATCGCAAGGTTTCTAAGCTTTACCATTAAAACGATATCTATTTGCTCTGCACCACCTAACTAGCATCCTCATAAGTGTCTTACATGGAATGATCTGTACTCCTACTAGTATCCCAACTAGTGTCCTGTGTAACAAGGATCTGTACCCCCTACTAGTGTCCCAACTAGTAGCCCGTGTTATATAATAATTACAACGTGATCCCAATCCCCGTAATTATGGTAGCCTTCAGGTGTACATAGATTTTGAGGATTCCACCTCGATCACCCCAATGGCCATGTATATATTCGATGCACCCTTACTACCTTATCGATCGGCTCCCTACTTGACCTAGTTCTCGTTTGTGTCACGCGGCCCCCTACTTGTAGATACCTGTGCTGGTCCCACCATAGGGTGTATCGAGTCCCATGGTGGCAACCCTGACACAATCAAGATGCACAGCTTTATACCTACTGATGCCCAGTGGCTAAATTTTCTGCGCCGAAGTGTGTGCACGCCCGCACTCCATTAGAACCTGCACTGCTGCACCAACCGCCGCTAATTTGACCTCTTATAATCAGCCCAGTAATCGTGCCCCACCCTGCCTAGCTCAGGGTTCCGTTGATACCTAATGTGGGTTACTACTGAAATGGGTCCCCGTTACTAGGTTTTTCTAATGGTTAAGTCTGTGGGCCTATATTCTCTGATATTACCCACCAACCCTGATGTGTACTTAACCCCGCTACTGATGTGTATTTAATGGTTAAGTCTGTGGGCCTATATTCTCTGATATTGTCCACCAAACCGATATGTACTTAACCCCGCTACTGATTCAAGCATGTGTATTTAAGGGTTAAGTGTATGTGGGCCTATATTTACTAATATTACCCAACAACCCGATATGTACTTAACCCTTCTACTCGTTATGTTACCATGGTTAAGTGTTTACCTTACTTAACTTAACCTTTCTCGCTTATTATGTTTGATTGGTTAAGTGTGGTTTATTAACTTAACCTCGTTCGTCTATCTGGTTACATTGGTTAAGAATTTTCTTGTTAACTTAACCCCATGTGTTACTTAACCCTACAACGCATCACATCAGATTGGTTAAGTGCATGTTAACTTAACCCCATCCACTAGTCATATTATAATGGTTAAGTGTTATAAACTTATTCAAGTAAACTTAACCCACCCGCTTGTCATGTTATGTTGGTTGAGTGTTACAACTTAACCGCAACCACTTGTCTAATTAACCCATTGTATTAGTTAAGTGTTCTCATTAACTTAACCTCACTCTCTAGTCCAGTTTAATCATGTTATAATGGTTAAACATTTGCTTAACCTTACCCACTCCCGTAGTCAACTTATTAAATTAGTTAAGTGTCCAGATTAACCTAATCATATTACTTAACCCACCCATTTATATCATATTGGTTAAGTGTTCTTATTTACTTAACCCTACCCACTGGTCTAATTACCATGTCACGTTGGTTATGTATTACTATTCGTATTTCCACATGTGACTCACATGTCACCCACTAAACCCCCATGTCCTACCACATGTTTATCTGGTTAAGTATTTCTTAATTCATTAAGGCCGTAACCTTATAAAGACCTCTCACATTAGACTGACATTTATGGCAGCTGGATTTGTCGGGCGGGTCCGGGCAGTCTTACACCATAAAAGAGTCTAACCTCGTGTCTTTACAACTGTTACGCTTTTAATTTGGGCCTAGGACCTCTCACATTGGGCTGACATTTGTGACTACTGGATTTGCCGGGCGGTTCCGGGCAGGTTTACGTCACAAACGAGTCCAACCTCGTGTCCTAAGCATTGATTATCACTTATAATCCTTTACCCCAATTTGAATTTATTTCCCCTATTCAAATTATCAATTAATTACTAATTTAACGACGTCCATAATTGACTAAATTATGTCCATCAATTAATGGTATGCAAAATCATATCAATTTTACCACAATTTATCTTATGCCATTAAAGGCAACTTATCTAAATTTATATTTATCCCTCTTTTAAGGCTATTACATGCCAACTAATATATGTACCCAATTCTAGTCAGTTTACATATATACCAAGTTTCATGCTTTTTTTCATATGTCAAGATCTAGCCAAAATTACATGTATCAAGTTTCATACCCAAATCCGATGATTCATGATGTAGTTATCCCAAGATATAATCTTTTTTTGTTTCAATACATGCCAGTTTCCCAAGTTCATAATACATGTTTATGCCAATTATAAAGTTTACAATCGCTTTCATGCTAAAATTCCCAAATCTACATATGCCTAATTAACATAAGCCCAATCTTTTGGTTTAATTTACATAGATCCAATTGATGTCGAATTCCATGTATATAATATTTATGCAAATTTTATCATAACAAGATTATACCAAGCTTTACAGATCTACCCCAAACTTGCAAATTAACTGATAATATCCAATTTCATGTTGCCAATTATTAATCATACCCATATAGGCAATAATCCCATATTTCCCCCGTATACATCTCGTATGTGAACTGCGATTTTAGGCCAAGGTCCGAAGTTGACCAAGGTTCATCAAAAGAAAATAAATAGGTGGAGGTAGAAATTTGCATAATAAATAGATCAGAGAGAAAACAACATCATGATAGGCATAAAGATTACAACTTGATGATAACATCATTACGAATCAAGGAAACTGCTGAAGAATTCACAAACTTGTCATGAGAATAAAGGTAGACAAGCCTCAAAACTAAAGATTCAAAAAGCAATAGGAATAGATCTGAATCGATAAACATACTTAGATTCAATTCCACTTCATTTCATGCCCATATTAAAATTAAATATTTAGATCTGAAAATAACTAGCACTTACAGAGAATAGCTAATGAATTAAGAAGTGAATTTGTCTTAGAAAGTTGCAGTGTCATTGGTCTATCCCCTTGAATTTGTTGTAGAAGCGTTGATCTTTGATTTGATTTGAGTTTGGGCGCTTAAGCTTTAATTTGGAGATGGCGGCCATGGCTCAAGAGAGATTTTAGCAGCATAACGGTGTAAGAATGATTTGTGTGAGTTAGGCTAGGTCTAGGTGTTATTTTATAGGTGTAGGAAACTCATTTAGGCCATTAGATCAACCCTAGAGTCAATCCGGACCATCAAAACTCATCCCGGGCCTCAAAAATGGGTTCTGGGCCACCCCAGGCCGACCAGGTCGACCTTTACAGAGGGGGGTCGACACTACAGTCGACCTGGGGGGGGGGGGGGGGCAAGTCGACTATAGTGTCGACACTATGGTCGATCTGGGTCAGTCTGCCAGAAAGTCTACTGAAATCTTGTTTTGGCAATATCTTGGTCATACGGACTCCGATTTTCGAAAACTCGGACTCTGTTTCGCGTATTTTTTCAAAAAAAACACAATGATAATGTCCATTTTACCTAATTCCTTATTCTTTAATTAGTTATCCTTATTTTACTATCTTTTCCGTTACATACGCCGTTATCGAACTAATTTTTCTTCTCTTCCATGTATTAATTAATTCTCCTTATGCATCACCATTATTTACCTATCATAAGCATATTTTCATATATTTTATTTCATTTTTAATTATATTAAAAAAATACGGGGTGTTACATTCTCTCCTCCTTAAAGGATTTCGTCCCCGGAATCTTCAAGTTAAGAAGAATGTGTCCTACCATCCATCATCCATCTACTCAATCATCAATCATAGGCATTCATTGTCCTTAAGAGATTTCTAATGCTGTATGAACATATGCAAGAAGTGTGTGTATATGTTCCTTGTCTAATGCAAATGATCAGGCCTGATTGATCTTCTAAATGCAAAATATGTTTAGTGCCATGAGTCCAACATGTATGCAAATAGTCCTAGTCACATAAACACTATATGTGTGCACAAACATCCATCCATATGCAACATTCACATGATAACACATTCAATTTCATCCACAAACAAGTGTAAACACTCATGCATATGCAATATGTAAGGTGATTGAGCCGATCTAGTGCCTAATGTGTGTAAATGCATCCACGAGCAACCACTAGCAACCACTTGCAGCCACTTGCAACCATCAATCATAACATGTCTCAAACACATGTTTACACCCAATTGTTCCTATATAAAGGTATAGTCGAATGATAGAAGCAAGTAAAAACTTTGTGCCCATTAGGCAATGTCAAAACTGGAAATCTATGCCACATATATATTGATTAGGAGAAGAACTCTCTAAGCATCCGCCCCGAAGACCGAAATCAACATCAGACTGACACCCAAAGAATTACTCAACCCAACCACTATATATGATTCTAGGAAACTAAGCATGATGGACTCCTTTTAGGTCACAAGGCAATCCCTTCCTAAGACCAAACCGTATCCTATAAAACCCAAAAAGTTTAGTCAAACCAACGAACACCCTCAGGCCCCAACATGTGTTACTAACAGATGAGTCATACTCCCTATGAGGTTCGCAATAGAAATAGGATTGAGAATAGGACTGAGAGGATATACACAAAAGATAACATGTGAGTAAGCTCTACAGGAAAAGAGGAATCAAGGATATACTCTTAAAAAGAGATATGATGCGCGAATCTAGTCTTCAATCTTCTAAGTCGCATTTCCTTGAGCTTAACTCCATTGTGCTTTGACCGTCTTTAACTTCACAATTTCGTAGCATCTTAATTCTTGTTTCCAAAATATGAGTTGGAACCCATTTCACTGTTGCCTCTCGTTCCACTTTCACTTATTCTCCTTCTAGTATACTCGGCTCAAACATAACTGCGTACTCATGGTTTCATGTAAGCTCTCCAAAATTCACTAGTGAATCTTGGATCTCGTCCACTTACTATCAGGTATTCCACGCAGAAGAACTATCTCTTGAAAATAAATGCCAACCATGCTGCCAAATGTACTTACTAAGGTGATTCTCTACAACTCATGCATAAGCGAAATGACCCATCCGCCTTAGTGGCGAACACTACTCGAGCGGATTACAAATTACCAATAAATGTGTCAAGAGATTCTAGGTAACAAATCATGATAGAACCCTAAAGGTTACATGCGACTTCGAGGGTATTACCGAGGCATGTCAAGAGTCTAACTACCCCATTTTTCAAAACCGAGAAGGTCACCCTTACTGGATAACCACCCCATCGCTAGAATCAACCCATAGCCCAAAACATAAACATTTCTTCTAGACTAAACACTTAGCATAGACATTCTCAAATCCAAACAAGTCATGAATAAATGAGCCGATTTCCCTAACCGGATTTTAGAAAAAAAATGGGATCCTCTACCATGCTAGTTCTAAGGTGCAGAGACTCAACTTTTGAAGCAGAATTAAAAGGATGCGATGTACAAAAACAAAGTTCTAGTGGGATGATAGAAAAGAAAAGCTAAACTTTTAACAGAAACGTTACCACTCTCTTAGGTACACTAGTAGTGAGAGCATTCAATTGCCCTCTCGACGATCTTGTCCCTTGCCCTTGTCCTATAATACTTAACTGCATGTCCCTTCTCACTAAAGATACTCTCTCTTGTCATGGGTTTTTCTATTCTTCACTTAGGCCTCTTTCCTTTCACCTTTTTCCTCCTTCGTGGATTAAGCTATAACAACTAGTTCCTTGCTCTTACTGTCCTTGTATAGTTTGTTGACAAGTCTCTCGAAGCTACCTCCAACGCACGGCAACTCTACCCAACTTGAAATAAGATTAGACGCAGATGGAACTACTGCGGCTACAGATGGAGGTTGGGCACTCCTTTGCCTTCTGGCATGTGTCGGATGCCTACTAAACTATGGTGAAAAGAGAGAGAATCAAAAGATAGTGCATATGGCTTTGGGGAATATGCCTTTTAATTAAAACAAACTTTTCTTGAAAATTTGCTTCTTTGTAAATGTTTTGAAAATAATTTCAGAAGGTTTTTGAAAACTTTTGCCCAGTCTGGTAACCTTCTGCTCTGATACCAAATGTAACACCCCACATCTGTTAAGGTCACTCACAAAGGGAATGTCTTAACTTCAATGGAGTATTATGAGTACTGGAACAGAAATATTACAAGAAAGACGTATATAAAACAGCGGAAAATAAAGTGGAAGTACTTCAAATCATTTATTAAATATAAAGTTTACAAGAAAAGCCCATCAACTTCCAATACCCAATTTCATAGTTAAAATATCTGTCTTGGTAAAAAACAAAGAAGCATAAAAACAAACTGCAGTATTCCCCAATAAAGCAAAGCAAGCCATAGCCAAGAGAAATCCAAGCCATACATGAAAGAGCCTTGGAGCTTGGTAAGATCCGAACTAAGCTGTATTCCCACACTGTGAACCTGGGGGGGGGGGGGGAACGAAAGAAAAGAGGCGAAACAAAACGGGTCAGTCATAAAGACTGAGTAAGTCCTAGTGACTTTCAGCGTAAAAATAGATAAAGATAACATGGCATGAATAAACTGAAAGTAAACATAAGCATGATGTCAAGGTAGGCAAGATAAACTAAAATAACAAGATAAACTATGATAACAAGATAAACTAAGGTAACAAGGTAAACTTCGGGTATGATGAAACAAGTATAACATCCCATAATTCCTATCAAGTATCCCATCGCATGGTTTCTATCAAGAGTAACATCGCAAGGTTTCTAAGCTTTACCATTAAAACGATATTTATTTGCTCTGCACCACCTAACTAGCATCCTCATAAGTGTCTTACATGGAATGATTTGTACTCCTACTAGTATCCCAACTAGTGTCCTGTGTAACAAGGATCCGTACCCCCTACTAGTGTCCCAACTAGTAGCCCGTGTTATATAATAATTACAACGTGATCCCAATCCCTGCAATTATGGTATCCTTCAGGTGTACATCGATTTTGAGGATTCCACCTCGATCACCCCAATGGCCATGTATATATTCGATGCACCCTTACTACCTTATCGATCGGTTCCCTACTTGACCTAGTTCTCGTTTGTGTCACGCGGCCCCCTACTTGTAGATACCTGTGCTGGTCCCACCATGGGGTGTATCAAGTCCCATGGTGGCAACCCTGACACAATCAAGATGCACAGCTTTATACCTACTGATGCCTAGTGGCTAAATTTTCTGCGCCGAAGTGTGTGCACGCCCGCACTCCGTTAGAACCTGCACTGCTGCACCAACCGCCGCTAATTTGACCTCTTATAATCAGCCCAGTAATCGTGCCCCACCTTGCCTAGCTCAGGGTTCCGTTGATACCTAATGTGGGTTACTGCTGAAATGGGTCCCCGTTACTAGGTTTTTCTAATGGTTAAGTCTGTGGGCCTATATTCTCTGATATTACCCACCAACCCTGATGTGTACTTAACCCCGCTACTGATGTGTATTTAATGGTTAAGTCTGTGGGCCTATATTCTCTGATATTACCCACCAACCCGATATGTACTTAACCAAGCTACTGATTCAAGCATGTGTATTTAATGGTTAAGTGTATGTGGGCCTATATTTACTAATATTACCCACCAACCCGATATGTACTTAACCCTTCTACTCGTTATGTTACCATAGTTAAGTGTTTACCTTAGTTAACTTAACCTTTCTCGCTTATTATGTTTGATTGGTTAAGTGTGGTTTATTAACTTAACCTCGTTCGTCTATCTGGTTACATTGGTTAAGAATTTTCTTGTTAACTTAACCCCATGTGTTACTTAACCCTACTACGCATCACATCAGATTGGTTAAGTGCATGTTAACTTAACTCCATCCACTAGTCATATTATAATGGTTAAGTGTTATCTACTTATTCAAGTTAACTTAACCCACCCGCTTGTCCTGTTATGTTGGTTGAGTGTTACTACTTAACCGCAACCACTTGTCTAATTAACCCATTGTATTAGTTAAGTGTTCTCACTAACTTAACCTCACTCTCTAGTCCAGTTTAATCATGTTATAATGGTTAAACATTTGCTTAACCTTACCCACTCCCGTAGTCAACTTATTAAATTAGTTAAGTGTCCAGATTAACCTAATCATATTACTTAACCCACCCATTTATATCATATTGGTTAAGTGTTCTTATTTACTTAACCCTACCCACTGGTCTAATTACCATGTCACGTTGGTTAAGTATTACTATTCGTATTTCCACATGTGACTCACATGTCACCCACTTAACCCCCATGTCGCACCACATGTTTATCTGGTTAAGTATTTCTTAAATCATTAAGGCCGTAACCTTATAAAGACCTCTCACATTAGACTGACATTTATGGCAGCTGGATTTGCCGGGCGGGTCCGGGCAATCTTACACCATAAAAGAGTCTAACCTCGTGTCTTTACAACTGTTACGCTGTTAATTTGGGCCTAGGACCTCTCACATTGGGCTAACATTTGTGACTACCGGATTTGCCGGGCGGTTCCGGGTAGGTTTACGTCACAAATGAGTCCAACCTCGTGTCCTAAGCATTGATTATCACTTATAATCTTTTACCCCAATTTGAATTTATTTCCCCTATTCACATTATCAATTAATTCCTAATTTAACGACGTCCATAATTGACTAAATTATGTCCATCAATTAATGGTATGCAAAATCATATCAATTTTACCACAATTTATCTTATGCCATTAAAGGCAACTTATCTCAATTTATATTTATCCCTCTTTTAAGGCTATTACATGCCAACTAATATATGTACCCAATTCTAGTCAGTTTACATATATACCAAGTTTCATGCTTTTTTCAATATGTCAAGATCTAGCCAAAATTACATGTATCAAGTTTTATACCCAAATCCGATGATTCATGATGTAGTTATCCCAAGCTATAATCTTTTTTTGTTTCAATACATGCTAGTTGCCCAAGTTCATAATACATGTTTATGCCAATTATAAAGTTTACAATCGCTTTCATGCTAAAATTCCCAAATCTACATATGCCTAATTAACATAAGCCCAATCTTTTGGTTTAATTTACATAGATCCAATTGATGTCGAATTCCATGTATATAATATTTATGCAAATTTTATCATAACAAGATTATACCCAACTTTACAGATCTACCCCAAACTTGCAAATTAAATGATAATATCCAATTTCATGTTGCCAACTATTAATCATACCCATATAGGCAATAATCCCATATTTCCCCCGTATACATCTCGTATGTGAACTGCGATTTTAGGCCAAGGTCCGAAGTTGACCAAGGTTCATCAAAAGAAAATAAATAGGGGGAGGTAGAAATTTGCATAATAAATAGATCAGAGAGAAAACAACATCATGATAGGCATAAAGATTATAACTTGATGATAACATCATTACGAATCAAGGAAACTGCTGAATAAATCACAAACTTGTCATGAGAATAAAGGTAGACAAGCCTCAAAACTAAAGATTCAAAAAGCAATAGGAATAGATCTGAATCGATAAACATACTTAGATTCAATTCCACTTCATTTCATGCCCATATTAAAATTAAATATTTAGATCTGAAAATAACTAGCACTTACAGAGAACGGCTAATGAATTAAGAAGTGAATTTGTCTTAGAAAGTTGCAGTGTCATTGATCTATCCCCTTGAATTTGTTGTAGAAGCGTTGATCTTTGATTTGATTTGAGTTTGGACGCTTAAGCTTTAATTTGGAGATGGCGGCCATGGCTCAAGAGAGATTTTAGCAGAATAATGCTATAAGAATGATTTGTGTGAGTTAGGCTAGGTCTAGGTGTTATTTTATAGGTGTAGGAAACTCATTTAGGCCATTAGATCAACCCTAGAGTCAATCCGGACCATCAAAACTCATCCCAGGCCTCAAAAATGGGTTCTGGGCCACCCCAGGCCGACCAGGTCGACCTGTACAGAGGGGGGTCGACACTACAGTCGACCTAGCGGGGGCAGGTCGACTATAGTGTCGACACTATGGTCGACCTGTGTAACGACCCAACTTTCAATCATCTAGAGTCAATGTTTAAACCAACTCCAGACGTTTGAAAATCGGATTCGCCGGGGTAATACACATTAGAACAGAATAAAACGAACTTTTATTTACTCAATATATGATTACAATAAGTTTACATAATCAGAGTTACCATGTACTATACAGCGGAAACAGAAACGACAGCGGAAGTAACAATTCTAGCTTGAAGCTCCAATCCAAAGAATGCTCCGAATATCTCTCTCCAAGGATCTATAACTGTAAACTAAACTACTAGCTGCCCGCGAGAAAATTTGTGGGCACCCAGAGTTTAGAAAGGGAACAATAAACTCCAGGTCAGTCGTGGGACTGGTGTGAGAACATAAAACATTTTACTTCTAAACTGAGATAAATCAATATCTAAATCGTATAATACATAATGGTTTTATTTTATGTAAGTGTCAGTGCAAAGGCCTTACATGAATTTCAAAGGATGAGACTATTATAAGGCTCGCCCCAATACACACCAAACAACAAACGCAAATGCAGTCGCACACGTGGACGAGTTTTTAGCCTAATAAAAGCCAAATCATGATATATATCTACATGTGTATTATTGATACTGGAACACTTTAAAGCATTTTGCAAATAAATATAAAAATCCTAGTAAGCATATTTCTATGCTTACCTACATAGTTTACAAACAAATAACCGAAGGGTTCGTATTGGTTATTGGGTTCCAACATGATGGTTCCTGGCACGAAAGATAAATCGAGAACACGAGGCTAAGTACTCCCGGATAACATCCAGACATCGGACACCGAGTACAAAACCGAAGTATATAAATCTCCCGGGTGTTCGTCCAGACATCGGACCCCGTATATACTTTATTTTCTCAGGTTTCAGAGCAGATCTACCGTCGAAGCTTCAAGTTTCACTAGAGGTTATGATATGTATACCATCTAACCGCCAGTTTCCCATCATTTCGGGTTGTGAGGTTCGCGAGGTTTCGTACCACAAAGCTACGCCCTTACACTAGACCATGCTTTGATCATTTCATCAACTGCAGCACTTCGCATGCTACACTGTCATTTTACAATCTA
The DNA here is from genome assembly GCA_030737875.1 of Allium sativum. NCBI lineage: Eukaryota > Viridiplantae > Streptophyta > Magnoliopsida > Asparagales > Amaryllidaceae > Allium > Allium sativum. The sequence goes on from CM060909.1 coordinate 1,003,920,837, forward strand.
CAACTGATCCTCACTGATCAAATAACTTTTTAGTCAAGGGAATAAATTACCATCACCAAACAGACACATGTTCAGTAATAATCAGTTATACACTATAAGATACCGTGTCAAACACACATCCATACGAGTTCGTTCCGGGTTCGAACGAAACGGAAGGCACCTTGTTTCGAAGGTCCCTGCAATCCAAAGTTCTCCAAATACGTTCGAGTTTTCTGCCACTCCGTAGGGGCATCTCTCTACTGTAGCTACTCAATAAAGTGACCAATCAGCATTCCGCCCGTCCGATATGAAGAACTCTGGTCTTCAATCGCCATTTAAATGTCTTCATTCATTTCGTCGAGTGGTTATTTAGAATGGCTTTCGGAAAATGAATTCCGATCCTGGTCTTTCTAAATAACCATCGCTTCATATGGAATACAATAGGATTTAAGTTCTTTCCATCAAACACATACATAACTAAATTCTAACTAAATTCCATAGTGATCGCTTATATAATTTCAAACAATCATTTATAATTCAAGGATCCAGATTAACGATATTTCTTTAATTCAAACTCGTTATATTCATTCAAAACGGATTCCTTATATTCGAATCAAAGGTACAAGACTGGGACAATTCAAAATTAAATAACTCAAATACTTGAAATAATAAATTTGTTCCATTTTCATGCCGATGACTCGAACCTCTATTCATTTTCAAAGAGTATAACTGGCCTTATATCTCGAGCTAATCCAATCACTTTCAAAGTTGTTCAACTCATCCACTTTCATTCATTTAGTTCCATATGAATTTCCATTCTTACCTTACCCTCTACTCGAGTCAACAATGATAGTATTATATCGTTCAAGTTAAATTCAAAAGATTCATGTTCAATATCCGATTGGTTAACAATCCGAGACTTCTTATATTCTAATCCTGTATTAAACTGATACTACAATTGGAATTTAAAATATCTTCACCGTTTTATTTCTCAAATAACTTTACTTATCATCTTATTCCATACATCGGAAGATCACTTTCATTAATTCAACTTAAACTAAGTTTAAATTTGAAAACCATTTATTTATATAAATCCAATGTTCTTATTTCACTTCATTTCAATTTAAAACCTTCAAGTTATAGTCAATTACAAAATTTTTTCGATATTAGCACATTGTCGCTATGCAGCGCGTTCAATTCATACCATATAACGATTTAAATATAAATCGTCTAATTTCAAAATAACTTAAATTTCATAACTATATTTAAATTTAATCTTTTATATTCACATTGAGTTTTCAAAATCACTTACTTCGAAATCATCATTTCAAATTTTCAGACATTCATTTCAAATTAAACTGAAATCTCAAAATACATTTTCAGTCCAAATCCTCACCATTTATCGTTAAAATCATTTCAAAGAATCAATGTTGAATGCATATTCCAAATTATTATCCGATCAACATTTCAAAACTAGTTCAATTTCAAACTCATATTTTCCGAACATCGGTTGATCATTTTATGTTTCAAATAACCAAAATTTATATTTCACGCATAACAAACCAATTTTACCAACAATTTTGTACCAATTGAATTTCAAAACAAATTTATTTTAATATAAATATTAAGCATTTCCAAAAATCATTTGTATTTCCAAAAATCACTAAACGACAATATTTTAATTTCCATATAGTTTGGAAATTTTACATTCAAATCTCCTTTACTAGTATTATTTATTATTTAAATAATCTTTCCTGGATGGAAAATTAGATCGATATCTGTATAAATCCATAACTACAGTGTGTGAAATACAACTATAAACAAATCAACAATCAACCATATGAGCAAGAATTCATTCACAATTATTACAACAATTAAACAACCATATATTCGTGCGTAAAGCGTTATGGTCAATAACGCTTGGTGTTATGTGTTTGACTGCATAACCGTATATTCAAACATCGCATTCAACCATTCATATTCACACACAATCTACTGATAGCAACTAATTATAATTATCAGTTAATTATAATCTATTTAAAATCAATAATTTAACGGTTCTCACCAAATTCTTTTCAATTTCACCGTCAATGCTCCTCATCGACTGCGTCAAACCTCGGTTGAACTTGTTCCCTTTTCACGGACGTTGCGCGCTGCTTCTTGGACACCAAAGCGTATTTATAGATGAAGATATACTCCTTCAGTGCTTATGCTTGCGTCTGTCACCCTAAGGAAGGGACGTGACTTCTACAACTCAATGAAAAGGGCGGATGGACTCGTACGTCTTAGCAGTTGATGCCAGCACCGTCTTTCATGTTACTGTGTATGCTAGCTTTCAAACAGTGAAGCTTTGCCCCAAGCATGCGTGTATACATAGAATAAAGGTGGATATAGGTGCATGCAAGGCCGGTCAGGGATTTGTCTAGCGAACAACGAGGGCAAGACTTGGTTCTTTCGGCCTGATCTCAGATTTTGAGAAGAGGAGGGGGAGAGAAGGTGGCTGCGGATCTTGGGCCGAGGGTTAGCGGACGTTTGGCGATGGATAAATCAGCGGATGCAGCAGCTATGGGTGGACTTGTAGGGTGCGGATGAGGTGCTGACTGGCGAATGGTGCGGTGGTTCAACTGGAGGGCGTGGTGCTGATGAGTTAGGTTTGGCCCTAGCTGAGGCTGGCGTTGAGAATTGGCGGACTCGGAGGCAGGAGGATGGTTTGGCTCGCGGGTTGGGGTGATGGATGCGGCCAGGAGGCGAAGTAAGAAGGAGGGCAGACGGTGGAAGATGGAACTCAAATGAGAACATGCAGGAGAAAAGAAATGGACGGAGAGGAGTAAATGTTGGAGAAGCAAAAGCTTTGAACTGTGAAATGAAAGAACGTGGCACCACATTTGCGCGCAAGGGAACAAGTGGCATCCCATGCTCGTATTCATTCAACACGTCCTCTCTCTTTTCTTTTTTCTTTTCTTTTAATCCTTCTATAAATGTGGTTCAAAATTTTGGTCGGCAAGTGCACCATGTTATCTTGAAACTTTAACATTTGAACGCCTTACTATCGTGTATACATCCATCCATACTTTTAGGTCCAACATAGTGTATTCGTTTGTACGCTTCCAATTTTCTTTGATTTTTAGAGTTAATTACCACGAGTTGCACTGGAATAAGACCATCATTATAAACAACGACACACTCTGATTTGAAAACAGAAATAAAACCGGTCTGATTGATAAATTTTGTAAAGCGTCTAAAGGACCACATTTATACCCAAAATACGTTGAAAAATTATCTGCTTATTTTTCAAAATAAAAATTACAAAAAAAATTCTAAAAAATATTTTAACACTACGCGAACTGAAACTAAACCAAAATTTGAAACGATTATTTTATTATAATTAAATTTCAAATTCTGATCATTTCCATCAACAGAATTTCAAATTGTTTTGATAATCCAACTAATGGCGAAATAATTTCCCAAAACAAATATTGTTTTAACTAAATTTCATAAATAAAATTAATTTCACTCATTTTAAAATAATTATATTGCCTTAAATTCCAATTCAAACTTATCTCAACCTTCCTAAATATATTTAAAAATTATATTAAATTCAAATTATACTTCCAAAATCCTGGTTCGTTACATTCTTCCCCCCTTAAGACAATTTCGTCCTCGAAATTGGAACGAAATTCAGAGAAGTACATATGTTACTAAATTTAATATTTTCGTTTCATAAAATTTTCAAAATCTACCTTTTTCAAAATTTAATTAGAATTTATATTCAAATATTCTTTTTAACAATTTAAATTATGGAGAAAATAAGCTACAACAGTATCATACCAAAATTTTGGTTAACCCAAACCTCCATACCTTCATCCTTAAGTCACATATATTAATTTTTCTTCACTCTATATACATTGGTTCTTGATCCACATACCTTTACAGATCTAAATACATTTACGTCTTAACCATACACAACTTTTAGAGTTTTACCCTTCGGATTGAGAATTTTTCCTTCCCGTTCCATTTTCGATGTAGACGGTGCTTCTCAAGCTGGCTTTTCCCCTTTCTTAAACAGGCAATCTCGCACTACATGTCCTTTCTTCTTACATCGATGGCATTTCTTTTCCATTTCCGATTCCTTGGCATTTTCCTTAGCCTTTGGACATTTATCAACAAAATGTCCTACTCCATTGCACTTGAAACAACGTATATCTTTTCGAATGACTTTCTTTTTCTTTTTAATTTTGTTTGGGCAAACAGCTGCATAATGACCATTTCTAAAACATCTATAACACTGGATATCCTTAACTTTCCCAAATCTCAGTGTCTCTTCTTTTTCCTTTTGAACCAGTGCTCTTTTTGCTTGCTTCGGAGTCATCCAAAACTCAACACTCGACATCCCAAATTCCATTTTAGTTTTAAATAACAACCTACAATATTTATGGAAAGGGTTATACTAAAATTTTCATTCACAAAAGTCGTCTATCAAACTTGTTTATATTTAAGCAATTAAACATCAAATATAACCCAATTATTTTTAAAATCAACTTACGCCATTTATTTATCAGGTATCTAAGTTTTATCATTATTTAATTATATTCAGGGTTTTGAATTTAAGGTCATTCGAGCTCTAAAATATCTCAAGCTATTCTATTACACCATATTTTGTTTCAAATATCCTTTCATTTTGTTATATTTCAAACCTATACCTCATAAAATCAAATTTAGTTCATTTTAGTTCTTAAAACTCATTCTTACATATCCCATTTCTTTAACCCATCTTAAGTGATTACAAGCCCTATTGTTTCAAATTTATTTCTACCCTATTGTTTATTAAAACTTATTGACTGACCAAAATAGCCGACAAACTCTAACTCTATTTCCCAATTTAAATTGTTCTTATTTTAAGTCTATCAAATTTCCTAGATTCATAACTATTCTCAACTCATCTTAATTTATTTGTAAATATAAATAGAGCCTATATTTTATTCCAACTCAAATTACCTTATTACTCTTATTTGAACAGTCTTAAGTATTTTCCGACGTCCAGATCGGAATTATATAGTCATCCCATTTTCGAGACTCGAAAAAAAAAATTTCCGATGATGATCGATCAATCAACAGAATTATCTTCCAGCGACTAGAATGTGATTCTATATCTATCTAGTATATTTTGGATTTCATATATATGCTGGCCAGGCATATATTTAAAATCTTCACATACCAAATAGTCCAATCTCGACGTCCAAATAAATACTCAAAACTCTTATCCTATGTTATATCTCAAAATAATTACATTCTCCAAAATAGTTTATCTAATTTCAAAGTAATTTATATTTCAAAAATAAGCCTAGCTAGTTTCAATATCATCTTTAAAGTCACTATATATCTCACTAAATTCTTCAGATCTAGTTTTATCCTTTCTACTGAGTTCTTAATCTTCACCTATTCTTTTCCTTATCATTCCAAATATTCTTTGGATTATTTATCTTATTGTTAACCTCCCTAATAAAGTTATTCAGTTTAACTATTTTAAACCAAATTTCTTTATATTCAAGGTATATCCTTTTTGGTGAAATTTAACTTTCAAAAATCGTCCTTACATACTTAACACTCTGAAACTCATTCTAGGGTATTGACTACCCTATCTCTAACGAGTTTCTCGCCGTTACTCTGATACTAATGAATATACCCCTTGAGCTGGGTTTAACCACAGCTCTGATACCGCATGTAACGACCCAACTTTCAATCATCTAGAGTCAATGTTTAAACCAACTCCAGACGTTTGAAAATCGGATTCGCCGGGGTAATACACATTAGAACAGAATAAAACGAACTTTTATTTACTCAATATATGATTACAATAAGTTTACATAATCAGAGTTACCATGTACTATACAGCGGAAACAGAAACGACAGCGGAAGTAACAATTCTAGCTTGAAGCTCCAATCCAAAGAATGCTCCGAATATCTCTCTCCAAGGATCTATAACTGTAAACTAAACTACTAGCTGCCCGCGAGAAAATTTGTGGGCACCCAGAGTTTAGAAAGGGAACAATAAACTCCAGGTCAGTCGTGGGACTGGTGTGAGAACATAAAACATTTTACTTCTAAACTGAGATAAATCAATATCTAAATCGTATAATACATAATGGTTTTATTTTATGTAAGTGTCAGTGCAAAGGCCTTACATGAATTTCAAAGAATGAGACTATTATAAGGCTCGCCCCAATACACACCAAACAACAAACGCAAATGCAGTCGCACACGTGGACGAGTTTTTAGCCTAATAAAAGCCAAATCATGATATATATATCTACGTGTGTATTATTGATACTGGAACACTTTAAAGCATTTTGCAAATAAATATAAAAATCCTAGTAAGCATATTTCTATGCTTACCTACATAGTTTACAAACAAATAACCGAAGGGTTCGTATTGGTTATTGGGTTCCAACATGATGGTTCCTGGCACGAAAGATAAATCGAGAACACGAGGCTAAGTACTCCCGGATAACATCCAGACATCGGACACCGAGTACAAAACCGAAGTATATAAATCTCCCGGGTGTTCGTCCAGACATCGGACCCCGTATATACTTTATTTTCTCAGGTTTCAGAGCAGATCTACCGTCGAAGCTTCAAGTTTCACTAGAGGTTATGATATGTATACCATCTAACCGCCAGTTTCCCATCATTTCGGGTTGTGAGGTTCGCGAGGTTTCGTACCACAAAGCTACGCCCTTACACTAGACCATGCTTTGATCATTTCATCAACTGCAGCACTTCGCATGCTACACTGTCATTTTACAATCTACAACTGATCCTCACTGATCAAATAACTTTTTAGTCAAGGGAATAAATTCCCATCACCAAACAGACACATGTTCAGTAATAATCAGTTATACACTATAAGATACCGTGTCAAACACACATCCATACGAGTTCGTTCCGGGTTCGAACGAAACGGAAGGCACCTTGTTTCGAAGGTCCCTGCAATCCAAAGTTCTCCAAATACGTTCGAGTTTTCTGCCACTCCGTAGGGGCATCTCTCTACTGTAGCTACTCAATAAAGTGACCAATCAGCATTCCGCCCGTCCGATATGAAGAACTCTGGTCTTCAATCGCCATTTAAATGTCTTCATTCATTTCGTCGAGTGGTTATTTAGAATGGCTTTCGGAAAATGAATTCCGATCCTGGTCTTTCTAAATAACCATCGCTTCATATGGAATACAATAGGATTTAAGTTCTTTCCATCAAACACATACATAACTAAATTCTAACTAAATTCCATAGTGATCGCTTATATAATTTCAAACAATCATTTATAATTCAAGGATCCAGATTAACGATATTTCTTTAATTCAAACTCGTTATATTCATTCAAAACGGATTCCTTATATTCGAATCAAAGGTACAAGACTGGGTGTAACAACCCGTATTTTCAATAACCTGTAATAACATAAATCGAGGCAGAATTTAATTCTAAAATGGGAATCAAGGGAAACGGGCTATGCCATTGCGTTCGTCTCGGAAAAATACGCGAAATAGAGTCCGAGTTTTCGAAAATCGGAGTCCGTATGACCAAGATATGGCCTCGCGAAGTTTCACGAAAATTCCCAAATTAAAGTATACTTAATTAAGTGAAATGGGTTGTGTAGATATATATATATATATATATATATATATTGATATATATATATATATATATAATTGAAAATTTAATAAATAAATATGCAAAAATGCTCAAAACAGCGAATTGGGAGAGGGGAATAACCGAACCGGCCGATTTTTGAAGTCGACCCGAGCCCGCTGGGTCGACTAGGGGTTAATCCAGGGTGTTTGGCTGTCAACCCGTGGGCCGATTCGCTCAAGTGCAGATTTTGCATTTGAATGGTTCTCATGGTCCATCTTTAATCTAAAGGCCCTAGATGGTTCCTACACTTGACTTCTTCCCCAAGACATGCTTTGATGGCTTGGATTGAATCTAGGGTTAATCCTATGGCCTAAAACACTTGCCTAATCTATAAATAAGACCCTAACCTACCCTAATTCATTCATAATTAAACCTAGTGACTAAACTATGGCAAAATGCTAGCTCTCATGGCCTCCACTAATTTTATGAAGAGGGTTGCATACTAATCACTCTCTAATCAACTTCTAATCCCTTCTTAGCATCTTAATCTTCTTCATTTGGTGTTCAAAGTTGCTAGTTGTGAGTTTCTATCACTTTGATGATCTTTTGGTAAACTAATTAGATGAGATGTGATGAGATTTATGGTTTTGTATGTGGGTTAATGAGCTTTGAATCATATGATATGATGTTAGCATTAATCTTATGTTTATGCATGTTGAGTATGTAAGCTTATGCAAGTTTAATATGATGTATGTTATGTTTGCATGATGCTAAATATGCAAGTTGTGGGCTATGTAATCATATGCATGTTATGCAAGTTCATGGTAATATGCTATGCAAGTTACATGTATGTAAATATGCAAGTTACATGTTTGTTAATATGCAAGTTACATGTATGTAAATATGCAAGTTACATGTTTGTTAATATGCAAGTTACATGTTTGTTAATATGCAAGTTACATGTATGTAAATATGCAAGTTACATGTTTCTTTATATGCAAGTTACATGTTTGTTAATATGCGAGTTACATGTATGTAAATATGCAAGTTACATGTTTATTAATATGCAAGTTCATGATGACACATTATGCAAGTCTATAAGCTAATATGCAAGTTTGTTATGCAAAATGAATATGTAAGTTATGTGACATATTATATGCAAGTTATGTGACATGTTATGCAAGTTCATATGCAAGTTATGTGTTTGTTAATATGCAAGATGGCACCTTTGAAACATGTTCATTCATATGCAAGTTGACACCTTTTATATGTGTTATATCATGAACGAAATTACGTGGGAACGATGGGGTAATTAAATGCATAAGTTAATAAGATTGTGTGAAATTAATATAATTATGCATAACACAAAATAAATAAACATAGTATGGGAATTTGCCTATTTGGTTAGGTGTACCCATACTATGTGTTGGGAATTTACCTATTGAGTTAGGTCTACCCCATGGGAATTTACCTATTAAGTTAGGTCTACCCATGTTAAGAAAACTTGATTAATTAGGGATAATTAATATAAAATTATGAGGGTGATTAATTAGGTGTAATTAATTGACTAAGACACGAGGTTGGACTCAGTTGTAGCGTAAAACTGCCCGGACCCAACCGGCTTAACCAGTTGCTACAAATGTTAGCCCAATGTGAGAGGTCTTAGGCACAAACTAAATACGTAATTAATGTAAAGACACGAGGTTAGACTCTGTTATGACATAAGGCTGCCCGGACCCAACCGGCTTAACCAGCGGTCATAAAAGACAGTCTAATGTGAGAGGTCTTTACAAAGGTTACGTTCTTAATTAATTAATTAAGAAACACTTAACCACATTAGCATGTAGAGGGACATGAGGGGTTAAGTGGGTGCCTCGGGTGGCATGAGAAAATCTAGTGGTTGCCTTGGGTGGCAATAGAAAATACGATTAGAATACTTAACCAAAAATGGAACATGTAATTAAAACATGATTAAAGGGTTAAGTGGGATATACTAGAAAAAGGGACAAGCTTAGGTGGGTAGCTTGTGGAGGCCCATTTCAACCAGTAACCCATACGTATCTTTGTGGGCTCGACCCATGTCGAGGACGGGACACGCATACTGGGCTTGACTGTAAGAGGCAAACGGGTTAGCGGTGGCAACGCAAGTCCAACGGGCTTCATATGCGTGAGTGGGCCCGGGCTGGTAGGTAAGCCGTTGTTGCATCGAGTAGATATAAGCCGTGCACCTTTAGTTCCATCAGGTTGCCACATTGGGGAATGATACATCCCACGGTGGGGCCAGCACGGGTATCTACGTTAGGGAGCCGATCGAATGGGAAGTAGTGTGTACACCTAGTGGATTGTAGGGCCCCGTGGCGCCTACTTGGTCACCTAGGGGTACGCAGGTACTAATTAGTAAATTTTATAAGTCCTTGGGTGGGATCAACCTTTAAGTTAGGAACGACTGGTGTGGTGCAGTTTAGTAATTTACCTTAGGGAGGGTAGATGCGTCTTTATCCTTTATCTTCGTTTAGTTGACTGCTTAGGGTAGCCATTCATCCCTATATGTTACCGTATATCAGTTTATGTCTTCTCTGGTTACTTTAACGATTGTATTGTTAAAGTTATAGGACTCGCTCAGACTTATGTCTGACCCTGTTGTTTTTATCTTTTTCCCAACCCTCAGGTCCTACGGTGGATCCTAGCAGTAGTGGAGCTTGATCGGATTGCTGTTCCAGTCTTTAGGAGCTTGGATAGATGTAAAGCTCCAGTTATCCAGTTATCTTTTCTTTTGTTTGGCTATTGTATGAGAGTGGGATTATGTACTTCTTTATTTTGATGGATATTGTACTTGACCTTTATTGTGGTTTTATGATGTAACCAGACATGTTTTACTTCCGCTGTTATGAGATGATGTTTTAAAATTTCAAGTACTATTTATATCTGTCTTGTTGTAATTTTTCTGTTCTATATTCACTAAAATACTCCACCGATGCTATGGCATTCCCTTAGTGAGTGATCATAGCGGGAGTGGGGGGTTACACGTGGTATCAGAGCTTAAGGTTACCAGAACAGATAAAATTTTTGAGAAAAACTACTTTCTAAGAGTATTTTCGAAGAAAGTATTTTTAAAAGCATGTCTTCTAAGAGAAAAAGTTTTTGAAAAAGAAAAGCATAATCCCCAATAGCCATATCTTTATCTTTCGGAATCTCCTTTTTGAATCTTTCCTCTTTCGTTTCAGCATGGCTGAAGATCTTAACATCCCGGAGGGTTTAGTTATACCACTATGGTATAGGAGGTTGCAAGAGGCTAGGGCCGCGGCTGCGGGTCCGGCCAATGCTACTACACCAGAGACAACCGCTCCTCCTCCTCAGCCTAGAGTGGATAATTTTGCTAAGGTTTGCAAGGAGTTCAAGGCTATAGGAGGAAAACCTTTTCTTGGTTCAGAGACTTTCGTAGAGGCTAGAGATTGGCTTAAGGAAGTGGAAGAGTTGCTAGATATCTTTGAAGTGGAAGAGGGAAAGAAAGTCAAGTTGGCGGCTTGGTTAATGAAGGGAGAGGCCTCATTCTGGTGGGAGGTCACTAATGGAGAACGCCCTGTTGACTCTTGGGCAGATTTTAAGCAAAGGTTTGGGGCTAAGTTTCTCTCAAGGGCGGAAGAGAATCTGTTTATGGAGAAGTTCTTGAATTTGAAGCAAGGGAATCTCACCGTGAAAGAATATGTCAACAAATTCAATCAATTAGCAAGGTTTGGCATAGAGTTGGTGAATACACCGGAGAAGAAGGCTTTGAGGTTCGTTAGAGGCTTGAACGAACCATTGCAAGGAATAGCTATGACTCACATTCCTATGGGGGCCACTTTTGAGAAGCTTGTCTACATGGCACTTATGCATGAGGATGATAAGAATTCTAAGGCACCAGAGAAAAAGGGGGATCAGAAGAAACCGCAACAACAACAACAAGGCAAGGGCGGAAAAGGCAATGGTGACAAAAAGAAGACGAAGAAGAAGTGCTTCAATTGTGGAACACCAGGACACCTTAGTAAGGATTGTCGCAAAAAGAAGAAGACCGGTTGCTTTCATTGTGGTGAAGCAGGGCATCTTGTGAAAAACTGCCCAAAGAAGGGGCAGAAGACGGGGTCTACCTCAGGAGGCCAGGTGCAAGCTCTTATAGCACCACCTCAGTCAGGGGGGCAAGTACAGGTTCTCTCAGTTCCACCGATTCAGCAGAGAGGTAGAACTATTTCCGTTGAAAGTCTGGTTTTTCTGTTTGATCATCCAGTTCGTACTTTGTTTGACTCTGGCGCATCGCATTCTTTTATCTCATCATCGTTAGTTGAGTCACTGCACTTAGACACCAGTCTAGTTGATGATCCCTTGGTTGTCTCAAACCCAATTGGGGGCTCCATATATCTGTCTATGATATGTTTGGGTTTGAAGATTTCTATACTTAGCGTTGAGTTTAGATGTGATGCTTTTGTATTGGGCTTCACGGGCTATGGGTTGATCTTGGGCATGGACTGGTTATCCAGTAATGGTGCCGTTCTTGATTGCGAAAGGAGAGTTGTCAGGCTCATGACCCGCTTGGGTAACACTCTCAAGATCTCTTGCAATCCCATGGAATCTGTTTTGCTAAGTTATCTTGAATCGCTCGATGCTTCGGTCGAGAGTTTGCATTCTGTCAGAGTAGTCCGGGAATATCCGGATGTGTTTGAAGAAGTAAAGGGTTTGCCTCCGAAGCGGGAGATAGATTTCCGAATTTATTTGGTGGATAATGCCAAACCAGTGTCTTTGCCAGTACGCCACATGGCTCCTCGTGAGAGAAGAGAACTTCATAAGCAAGTAGGGGAGTTGCTTGAGAAGGGGTTCATAAGGCGAAGTATATCGGAGTGGGGAGCTCCAGTAGTGTTTGCCACGAAGGCGGATGGGTCCCTCAGACTTTGTGTGGATTATAGAGAACTTAATAAGCTCACGAAGAAGAATAGACACCCATTACCGAGGATAGATGATCTCTTTGATCAGTTAGTTGGCGCGTCAGTATTTTCGCAGATGGACTTAGCTACAGGGTTTCATCAGTTAAGAGTGGCGGAGGACAGTATAGAGAAGACTGCTTTCCGGACTCCGGATGGTTTTTATGAGTGGCTAGTGATGCCATTTGGGTTGACAAACGCCCCCGCATACTTTGTTGATCTCATGAGTAGAGTGTTCAGAGAGTATCTGAATAAGTTTGTAGTAGTTTTTGTGGATGACATCTTGGTCTTTTCCAAGAATGAAGAAGAGCATGCCTTACATCTCAAGGAAGTGTTGGAGACTCTTCGAGCGCATAGTCTTAAAGCTAAATTCTCTAAATGCCATTTTTGGAGAAGAGAAGTGCGATTCTTAGGGCATGTGGTCTCTAAGGAAGGGATAGCTGTGGATCCCGCAAAGATAGTATCTATCCAGGATTGGAAAGTTCCTAGAAATGCTACCGAGGTAAGAAGTTTCTTGGGGTTGGCAGGATATTATAGGAAGTTCATCAAAGACTTCGCGAAGATATCAGCCCCATTAACCCGCTTGACGAAAAAGAATCTGGTTTTCTCGTGGGATGTAGATTGTGATGATGCTTTCCGACGGTTAAAGAGAGCTTTGACCACCGCTCCAGTTTTAGTGCTCCCGGATGGGAGTAAGCCGTTTGTTGTTTATACCGATGCTTGTGGAACAGGATTAGGCGCAGTCTTGATGCAGGAGGGAAGGGTAATAGCCTATGGAGGGAGACAATTGAGAGTACATGAGAAGAATTACCCTACCCATGATCTAGAGTTGGCCGCGATTGTTTTCGCACTTAAGTCTTGGCGCCATTATCTTCTTGGTGAGAGATTCGAGTTGTTCACCGACCATAAATCATTGAAGTACTTATTCTCTCAGAAGGATTTAAACTTAAGACAGCAAAGGTGGATGGAGTTCTTAGCATCCTATGATTTCGAGATAGCGTATACCCCTGGTAAGGGTAACGTGGTGGCAGACGCCTTAAGTAGAAAAAGGCTATCTTTGAGTCCATTGTTCGTGGAACGACGAAGCTTGGAGTTTCTTTCTTTGTTTGACTTCAGACCTTCTGTTGATTTTGTACCTGGTTTGTTGGCATCCTTGGAGGTTAGACCTACTCTTTTGAGACGGATTGGCGAGGCTCAGCGAGACGACCCACAGTTGGTTGTGTTGGTAGAGAAGCTTATAAGAGGGGAGTCGTCCAGCCATTTGGGTAGATACACCATAGATGATAAGGGATGGTTGCATAGAGACGGTAGACTTTGTGTACCGCAAGATGAGGGTTTGAAGAAGGCTATTTTGGATGATGCACATCGTTCAAGAATGACTATTCATCCCGGTGGAGACAAAATGTACCAAGACATGAAGAGAGTTTTCTTCTGGGCCGGTATGAAGAAAGATGTGGCCGAGTATGTGGCTAGATGCTTAGTGTGCCAACAAGTTAAAGTGGAGCAAAGGAAACCCGGTGGGTTGCTACACCCATTGGAAGTTCCACAGTGGAAGTGGGATAGTGTCTCGATGGATTTCATCGACGGGTTACCGAGATCGAGGAAGGGCAATACGGGAATTTGGGTTGTGGTAGACAGACTTACCAAGAGTGCCCATTTTATACCCGTAAAGAGTAAGAGGACCGCTCCATGGCTTGCTTCAGTCTATGTTAGAGAGATTGTTAGATTGCATGGCGTACCATCCAGCATTGTGAGTGATCGAGATCCTATTTTCACTAGTGAGTTTTGGAGAAGTTTGCAAGAGGCGGTAGGGACTCAGTTGTGTTTGAGCACCGCATATCATCCTCAGACGGACGGTCAGACTGAGAGGGTGAACCGTATCTTAGAAGATCTTTTGAGGCTTTGTATCTTGGATTTTGGAGGTACATGGGAAGAACATCTTCCTTTGGTGGAGTTCGCATATAATAACAGCTTTCAGTCCAGTATTGGTATGGCTCCTTTCGAAGCTCTTTATGGAAGGCCTTGTCGATCTCCTACATGTTGGTGGGAATCTATGGATAAGATCTTGCTTGGGCCGGATATGGTTAGAGAGACTTCAGAGAAGATTGATTTAATTCGAAAAAGGATGAAAGCAGCGCAAGATAGACAGAAATCTTATGCGGATCGGAGAAGGACGGATCTTGAGTTTGAGGTTGGGGACATGGTTTTTGTCAAAGTATCTCCATTGAGAAATGTTGTTCGCTTTGGGTCCGTAGGGAAGTTAGCACCGAGATTTGTTGGGCCGTTTCCTATTAAGGAAAGGATTGGACGGATGGCATATAGGGTGGAGTTGCCCGACAGACTTAGTGGTGTTCATGATGTATTCCATGTATCACACTTGAGGAAGTGCTTACATGAGACCGCGGAGGTGGTAGAGCCGAGCTTGCTTAGAGATGTAGAGGTAGAGCGTGATGCGACGATTCGACGAGCTCCTACTCGCATCCTTGGGTCAGAAACTAGGAAGTTGAGGAACAGAGAAGTTCAGCTAGTTAAAGTGCAATGGGGAGATGACGAAAGCAATGCTACTTGGGAGACGGAAGCAAAGATGCGTTCTTTGTATCCATTTCTTTTTGAGAGTATGTCTTTTAACTTCTCCTTTATTGCTTGTCTAGTACTTATCTTATCTTTAGTATATCCTCTCGCTAATACCTATGACCTTTAGATAGGGTAAAACCTATGGTTGAAACATGTGTTTGAAACATGTTATGGTTGATGGATGCATATGGATGCAATTGTTTGCTAGTGGTTGCTCGTGGATGCATATACACACACATTAGGCACTAGATCGGCTCAGTCACTTCATGTTGCATATTGCATAAATGGATGTGGTAGTTAGATTGATGGATGTATCATGGCTGTGTTATCATATGGATGATGCATTTTTGTGTATGGTTGTGCACGCATGTAGAAATTTGTATGTGTCAATAGGGTTTCGCATACATATTGGATGCATGGCACTATCATGGTTTGCATTAAGGAGGTTTACTGTATCAGTAACCGCCTGATTTTCGCATTAGGTAAGTACATATACACACACTTTTGCATATATCCATCCAGCATTTAGAATCTTGTAAGGACAATGATTGCTCGTGGATGATGCTTTGAGTAGATGGATGATTGGATGGTAGGATACGTTCTTCCTAACTTGAAGATTTCGGGGACGAAATCCTTTAAGGAGGGGAGAATGTAACAACCCGTATTTTCAATAACCTGTAATAACATAAATCGAGGCAGAATTTAATTCTAAAATGGGAATCAAGGGAAACGGGCTATGCCATTGCGTTCGTCTCGGAAAAATACGCGAAATAGAGTCCGAGTTTTCGAAAATCGGAGTCCGTATGACCAAGATATGGCCTCGCGAAGTTTCACGAAAATTCCCAAATTAAAGTATACTTAATTAAGTGAAATGGGTTGTGTAGATATATATATATATATATATATATATATATATATATATATTGATATATATATATATATATAATTGAAAATTTAATAAATAAATATGCAAAAATGCTCAAAACAGCGAATTGGGAGAGGGGAATAACCGAACCGGCCGATTTTTGAAGTCGACCCGAGCCCGCTGGGTCGACTAGGGGTTAATCCAGGGTGTTTGGCTGTCAACCCGTGGGCCGATTCGCTCAAGTGCAGATTTTGCATTTGAATGGTTCTCATGGTCCATCTTTAATCTAAAGGCCCTAGATGGTTCCTACACTTGACTTCTTCCCCAAGACATGCTTTGATGGCTTGGATTGAATCTAGGGTTAATCCTATGGCCTAAAACACTTGCCTAATCTATAAATAAGACCCTAACCTACCCTAATTCATTCATAATTAAACCTAGTGACTAAACTATGGCAAAATGCTAGCTCTCATGGCCTCCACTAATTTTATGAAGAGGGTTGCATACTAATCACTCTCTAATCAACTTCTAATCCCTTCTTAGCATCTTAATCTTCTTCATTTGGTGTTCAAAGTTGCTAGTTGTGAGTTTCTATCACTTTGATGATCTTTTGGTAAACTAATTAGATGAGATGTGATGAGATTTATGGTTTTGTATGTGGGTTAATGAGCTTTGAATCATATGATATGATGTTAGCATTAATCTTATGTTTATGCATGTTGAGTATGTAAGCTTATGCAAGTTTAATATGATGTATGTTATGTTTGCATGATGCTAAATATGCAAGTTGTGGGCTATGTAATCATATGCATGTTATGCAAGTTCATGGTAATATGCTATGCAAGTTACATGTATGTAAATATGCAAGTTACATGTTTGTTAATATGCAAGTTACATGTATGTAAATATGCAAGTTACATGTTTGTTAATATGCAAGTTACATGTTTGTTAATATGCAAGTTACATGTATGTAAATATGCAAGTTACATGTTTCTTTATATGCAAGTTACATGTTTGTTAATATGCGAGTTACATGTATGTAAATATGCAAGTTACATGTTTATTAATATGCAAGTTCATGATGACACATTATGCAAGTCTATAAGCTAATATGCAAGTTTGTTATGCAAAATGAATATGTAAGTTATGTGACATATTATATGCAAGTTATGTGACATGTTATGCAAGTTCATATGCAAGTTATGTGTTTGTTAATATGCAAGATGGCACCTTTGAAACATGTTCATTCATATGCAAGTTGACACCTTTTATATGTGTTATATCATGAACGAAATTACGTGGGAACGATGGGGTAATTAAATGCATAAGTTAATAAGATTGTGTGAAATTAATATAATTATGCATAACACAAAATAAATAAACATAGTATGGGAATTTGCCTATTTGGTTAGGTGTACCCATACTATGTGTTGGGAATTTACCTATTGAGTTAGGTCTACCCCATGGGAATTTACCTATTAAGTTAGGTCTACCCATGTTAAGAAAACTTGATTAATTAGGGATAATTAATATAAAATTATGAGGGTGATTAATTAGGTGTAATTAATTGACTAAGACACGAGGTTGGACTCAGTTGTAGCGTAAAACTGCCCGGACCCAACCGGCTTAACCAGTTGCTACAAATGTTAGCCCAATGTGAGAGGTCTTAGGCACAAACTAAATACGTAATTAATGTAAAGACACGAGGTTAGACTCTGTTATGACATAAGGCTGCCCGGACCCAACCGGCTTAACCAGCGGTCATAAAAGACAGTCTAATGTGAGAGGTCTTTACAAAGGTTACGTTCTTAATTAATTAATTAAGAAACACTTAACCACATTAGCATGTAGAGGGACATGAGGGGTTAAGTGGGTGCCTCGGGTGGCATGAGAAAATCTAGTGGTTGCCTTGGGTGGCAATAGAAAATACGATTAGAATACTTAACCAAAAATGGAACATGTAATTAAAACATGATTAAAGGGTTAAGTGGGATATACTAGAAAAAGGGACAAGCTTAGGTGGGTAGCTTGTGGAGGCCCATTTCAACCAGTAACCCATACGTATCTTTGTGGGCTCGACCCATGTCGAGGACGGGACACGCATACTGGGCTTGACTGTAAGAGGCAAACGGGTTAGCGGTGGCAACGCAAGTCCAACGGGCTTCATATGCGTGAGTGGGCCCGGGCTGGTAGGTAAGCCGTTGTTGCATCGAGTAGATATAAGCCGTGCACCTTTAGTTCCATCAGGTTGCCACATTGGGGAATGATACATCCCACGGTGGGGCCAGCACGGGTATCTACGTTAGGGAGCCGATCGAATGGGAAGTAGTGTGTACACCTAGTGGATTGTAGGGCCCCGTGGCGCCTACTTGGTCACCTAGGGGTACGCAGGTACTAATTAGTAAATTTTATAAGTCCTTGGGTGGGATCAACCTTTAAGTTAGGAACGACTGGTGTGGTGCAGTTTAGTAATTTACCTTAGGGAGGGTAGATGCGTCTTTATCCTTTATCTTCGTTTAGTTGACTGCTTAGGGTAGCCATTCATCCCTATATGTTACCGTATATCAGTTTATGTCTTCTCTGGTTACTTTAACGATTGTATTGTTAAAGTTATAGGACTCGCTCAGACTTATGTCTGACCCTGTTGTTTTTATCTTTTTCCCAACCCTCAGGTCCTACGGTGGATCCTAGCAGTAGTGGAGCTTGATCGGATTGCTGTTCCAGTCTTTAGGAGCTTGGATAGATGTAAAGCTCCAGTTATCCAGTTATCTTTTCTTTTGTTTGGCTATTGTATGAGAGTGGGATTATGTACTTCTTTATTTTGATGGATATTGTACTTGACCTTTATTGTGGTTTTATGATGTAACCAGACATGTTTTACTTCCGCTGTTATGAGATGATGTTTTAAAATTTCAAGTACTATTTATATCTGTCTTGTTGTAATTTTTCTGTTCTATATTCACTAAAATACTCCACCGATGCTATGGCATTCCCTTAGTGAGTGATCATAGCGGGAGTGGGGTGTTACACTGGGACAATTCAAAATTAAATAACTCAAATACTTGAAATAATAAATTTGTTCCATTTTCATGCCGATGACTCGAACCTCTATTCATTTTCAAAGAGTATAACTGGTCTTATATCTCGAGCTAATCCAATCACTTTCAAAGTTGTTCAACTCATCCACTTTCATTCATTTAGTTCCATATGAATTTCCATTCTTACCTTACCCTCTACTCGAGTCAACAATGATAGTATTATATCGTTCAAGTTAAATTCAAAAGATTCATGTTCAATATCCGATTGGTTAACAATCTGAGACTTCTTATATTCTAATCCTGTATTAAACTGATACTACAATTGGAATTTAAAATATCTTCACCGTTTTATTTCTCAAATAACTTTACTTATCATCTTATTCCATACATCGGAAGATCACTTTCACTAATTCAACTTAAACTAAGTTTAAATTTGAAAACCATTTATTTATATAAATCCAATGTTCTTATTTCACTTCATTTCAATTTAAAACCTACAAGTTATAGTCAATTACAAATTTTTTTCGATATTAGCACATTGTCGCTATGCAGCGCGTTCAATTCATACCATATAACGATTTAAATATAAATCGTCTAATTTCAAAATAACTTAAATTTCATAACTATATTTAAATTTAATCTTTTATATTCACATTGATTTTTCAAAATCACTTACTTCGAAATCATCATTTCAAATTTTCAGACATTCATTTCAAATTAAACTGAAATCTCAAAATACATTTTCAGTCCAAATCCTCACCATTTATCATTAAAATCATTTCAAAGAATCAATGTTGAATGCATATTCCAAATTATTATCCGATCAACATTTCAAAACTAGTTCAATTTCAAACTCATATTTTCCGAACATCGGTTGATCATTTTATGTTTCAAATAACCAAAATTTATATTTCACGCATAACAAACCAATTTTACCAACAATTTTGTACCAATTGAATTTCAAAACAAATTTATTTTAATATAAATATTAAGCATTTCCAAAAATCATTTGTATTTCCAAAAATCACTAAACGACAATATTTTAATTTCCATATAGTTTGGAAATTTTACATTCAAATCTCCTTTACTAGTATTATTTATTATTTAAATAATCTTTCCTGGATGGAAAATTAGATCGATATCTGTATAAATCCATAACTACAGTGTGTGAAATACAACTATAAACAAATCAACAATCAACCATATGAGCAAGAATTCATTCACAATTATTACAACAATTAAACAACCATATATTCGTGCGTAAAGCGTTATGGTCAATAACGCTTGGTGTTATGTGTTTGACTGCATAACCGTATATTCAAACATCGCATTCAACCATTCATATTCACACACAATCTACTGATAGCAACTAATTATAATTATCAGTTAATTATAATCTATTTAAAATCAATAATTTAACGGTTCTCACCAAATTCTTTTCAATTTCACCGTCAATGCTCCTCATCGACTGCGTCAAACCTCGGTTGAACTTGTTCCCTTTTCACGGACGTTGCGCGCTGCTTCTTGGACACCAAAGCGTATTTATAGATGAAGATATACTCCTTCAGTGCTTATGCTTGCGTCTGTCACCCTAAGGAAGGGAAGTGACTTCTACAACTCAATGAAAAGGGCGGATGGACTCGTACGTCTTAGCAGTTGATGCCAGCACCGTCTTTCATGTTACTGTGTATGCTAGCTTTCAAACAGTGAAGCTTTGCCCCAAGCATGCGTGTATACATAGAATAAAGGTGGATATAGGTGCATGCAAGGCCGGTCAGGGATTTGTCTAGCGAACAACGAGGGCAAGACTTGGTTCTTTCGGCCTGATCTCAGATTTTGAGAAGAGGAGGGGGAGAGAAGGTGGCTGCGGATCTTGGGCCGAGGGTTAGCAGACGTTTGGCGATGGATAAATCAGCGGATGCAGCAGCTATGGGTGGACTTGTAGGGTGCGGATGAGGTGCTGACTGGCGAATGGTGCGGTGGTTCAACTGGAGGGCGTGGTGCTGATGAGTTAGGTTTGGCCCTAGCTGAGGCTGGCGTTGAGAATTGGCGGACTCGGAGGCAGGAGGATGGTTTGGCTCGCGGGTTGGGGTGATGGATGCGGCCAGGAGGCGAAGTAAGAAGGAGGGCAGACGGTGGAAGATGGAACTCAAATGAGAACATGCAGGAGAAAAGAAATGGACGGAGAGGAGTAAATGTTGGAGAAGCAAAAGCTTTGAACTGTGAAATGAAAGAACGTGGCACCACATTTGCGCGCAAGGGAACAAGTGGCATCCCATGCTCGTATTCATTCAACACGTCCTCTCTCTTTTCTTTTTTCTTTTCTTTTAATCCTTCTATAAATATGGTTCAAAATTTTGGTCGGCAAGTGCACCATGTTATCTTGAAACTTTAACATTTGAACGCCTTACTATCGTGTATACATCCATCCATACTTTTAGGTCCAACATAGTGTATTCGTTTGTACGCTTCCAATTTTCTTTGATTTTTAGAGTTAATTACCACGAGTTGCACTGGAATAAGACCATCATTATAAACAACGACACACTCTGATTTGAAAACAGAAATAAAACCGGTCTGATTGATAAATTTTGTAAAGCGTCTAAAGGACCACATTTATACCCAAAATACGTTGAAAAATTATCTGCTTATTTTTCAAAATAAAAATTACAAAAAAAATTCTAAAAAATATTTTAACACTACGCGAACTGAAACTGAACCAAAATTTGAAATGATTATTTTATTATAATTAAATTTCAAATTCTGATCATTTCCATCAACAGAATTTCAAATTGTTTTGATAATCCAACTAATGGCGAAATAATTTCCCAAAACAAATATTGTTTTAACTAAATTTCATAAATAAAATTAATTTCACTCATTTTAAAATAATTATATTGCCTTAAATTCCAATTCAAACTTATCTCAACCTTCCTAAATATATTTAAAAATTATATTAAATTCAAATTATACTTCCAAAATCCTGGTTCGTTACAACCTGGGTCAGTCTGCCAGAAAGTCTGCTGAAATCTTGTTTTGGCCATATCTTGGTCATATGGACTCCGATTTTCGAAAACTTGGACTCTATTTCGCGTATTTTTCCGAGAGGAACGCAATGGTGATGTCCATTTTACCTAATTCCTGATTATTGAATTAGTTATCCTTATTTTACTATCTTTTCCGTTACATACGCCGTTATCGAACTAATTTTTCTTCTCTTCCATGTATTAATTAATTCTCCTTATGCATCACCATTATTTACCTATCATAAGCATATTTTCATATATTTTATTTCATTTTTAATTATATTAAAAAAATACGGGGTGTTACACTGACAATGTCACCATTCGAAGCATTGTATGGTAGACCGTGTCGATCTCCTGCTTGTTGGGTAGAACCTGGTAATAGACTCGTATTGGGACCCGATATGATTCGCGAAGCTGCAGACAAAGTAAATTTCGTTAAGAAATGATTACTAGCCGCTCAAAGCCGACAGAAAAGCTATACAGATAAGAGAAGAAGAGATATACCATTTGTTTTTGGCGACCACGTGTATTTGTAGGTATCTCCGATGAGAGGAGTAATCCGGTTCGGTAAAACAGGGAAATTGGCGCCCAAATTTATTGGTCCGTTTCCTATTCTGGAACGAGTTGGAACTCTAGCTTATAGGGTTCAATTGCCTAATTGGTTGCCTAAAGTACATAATGTGTTTCACGTATCTCAAATTCGAAAGCATGTTCATGATTCAGACTTGATCATGGAAGAAGCAGCGCAATGGGATATAGAAATTACTCCAGAATTGGCTGTGAGAAGAGCGCCGCTAAAAGTTATTGGCAAAGAAACCCAAGAGCTGAGGAACAAGAAGGTTCACTTAGTCAAAGTGCAATGGAGTTGAGATCCGCGGGTTTGTACTTGGGAAACTGAGGAGAGTATTATGAAAGTCTATCCTAAGTGCAGGGTGGATATCTCTGACTGACTCTGGTGCAAGGTACATTTACCCTACTTTACATTGCCATTTTGTTCTCTACTTTGTTGTTATTTTCTTTGCATGGATGTAAACTTTTAATTATATAGTCTGAATGATTTTAAAAGAGTATACGAATTAATTAGTATATTTTTGAAAAGTTAAAAACAAATTGATTGTTGTTTGTATTGTGTGATTGTGGATTTGATTAATTAAATTGTTAGAATGATAGCTAATTTAATCAATGAATAAATGGTAAATCTATGCAATTAAATCAAGTATTGAACTGATCTAAAAATAGATAGAAATATATACATGTGCATTATATATGTTTGAACAGGTAAATGGATTAGCTGTTGAGTAAAGAATTTATTTGCGTGCCCGACAAATGGGTAAACCTTAATGAGTTGGATGCGCAATTTTATTATTATATCAACTCCTGTGAATGCCATTGGATGCGGAGTGCTGGTTGTTCTGTGTGTAATAATAAATGCCGCCATAGGATAGTAACAATTAATTTTGAACTACACTACATGGCATACTTCATGAAGATAGGCATATTTCATCATATACCACATAAGCATTTGGAGCTTGTGTGACGAGGTTGAAGATTTACCATACGAGCGAGAGGCTTGTATGGCGATGACTATATTTTAAAGGTTGAACTGATGACCGATATGGACCATATAAAATGTAACGGTAAATTGCAAGATTAATAAAAACCCCACACGGGTCTGGAGATGACAATAAACACGTCTCTCTGGTCATTAAGGCACAAAAACCATTTACAGGGTGATGAGAATTTATTCTCTGGAGTTATGATCTATACATACTCCACTATAGACACTGGAATATATCAGTATAAATATGTGCATGCTTATTAGGATTTATTGGGTACCTAATACGACCCAATAAATTTCCAAACCCCTCCACGTACAAATGAGGTTATGGCGAAATTTTTCGAAAATTTAGGGTGTTAGCCAAATTTTTGAAGAATTTGAAAATTCTTAGAAACTGAAAAGTTGAAGAATGAAAGCCAGAATGAAAGTCAAGTTGGTTAATTAAACAACTTTCGACTTCGTTCCTTTTCGGGGACGAAAAGTTTTAAGTGGGGGAGATTGTAACAACCCGGAAAATCTAAGCCAGTTTAAAAATTTTAATTTGGCTATTTTCGTGGATTTTAAATATTTAAAATAAATTATTTTAAATAATGACGGCGAAAAGTATGTTTGAGTCTATGTTTGAAAACAAATATAATTATTTTTAATTAAAAACAAGGCCTAAAAGGGCGCGGCAGTTTCAAAATTTGAATTCAAACTTTGACTGACTGTACTGGGTGCAAAATAAAACGGATTTTAGTGAAACCAAAAATATTAAAATCTGTTTATGAATATCTTTCTAACGAATCTGAAAATTTGAAGTTTCGTAGTGGGAATCAAAAGTTATGGCTAAATGGATTTTCAGAAAGGTCGCTATAGAGAATATATAGCCCTTGAAAATAGACATTTTGCAAACGACCTCAGAATTCGACGAAACCACTTTTGTTGGATCCGGGATGTCAAATTTTTGCTAGATTTCAAATTCCATAATTTTTGAAGTTAATATGTGAGCGTAGCAAAGGAAAATATGTTTGGTCGATTTCTGTTGAATTGGATTGGCCAGAAAATGGCCATTTTTCAAATGATCTCAGAATTCGACGAAACTAGTTTTGTTGGGACCATATCATCAAAACATAGCTAGATTTATTTTTCTGGAATTTTTGGGATTAGTATGTGGCCCCGGCAAATTGAAATGTACGTTCAAATCAAATATTGAATGTTTTATATTTTAATTTGAAGGAAAAATGACTGAAACAGTCGGATGGGCCTATGAAAATTTCCCATTGTGTTCGGAATGGGGGTATTTAGCTAGGGGCGACAGTTGTTGGGTTTGGATTGGAATTCGTTTGGGGAAAACCCTAACTTTTGAAAAATATATATATATATATATATCGGCCAATCATATATTTACTTTCATAAATTAAAAATATATATAAAAAAAAATTAGAAACCCCCCCCCCCCCCCCGTTAAACACGATCGACGGCGGCTGCCCTTTCTCCCCGTCTCTCTTCTTTTTCTTCTAATCCACGCATCGATGGCCCTCCCTCCAGTTGAAGTTTTTGTAGTATGCAACGAGAGCTTCAAATCCATATAGGGTTCGTGATTTTTCATTGAGTATCCTTCGAGTTTCGAAGCCCCGAAGTTGCCACCTACACAGCGCCGCCAGAGCTCCTCCCTACCGTCGCACCAGACGCGGTCCCCACCCCCTAGCGCGGATTTTGAGGCCCTACCTCGTGGGGAAGTCCGATCGTGCAACCGCTACGCGGTTTGATCGGAAAATCGAAACCTAGTTTCGAACAAATTCAGAAAGGTATCGGCCTTGTTTATTTTAAATTGTTTTAACACCTTAAAACCGTCGCAAATTATGATTAACTTCTAAAAATCATATCTTTTTGCTATGTGGTTGAAATCCAGTGAAACAAGACACAGTAGACTCGTGCGGACGTCTTCTACATTCTAGAAAAGACCGGATATTTTTCTGAGCCTTCTACAATTTTTGGAGGAGTGGAACCCAATGTGAGATTTCTGATTTATAAACGATATGGAAACAACAATGTATAAATTATATAGTCGATGTATGAGTTATATAAGCATTGTACACCTCATGTATAAGCATTGTATAAGTTGTATGTTCGATGTATAAGTTATATATGCGTTGTAAAAATGATATATGCGTTGAAATGAATTGAAATGAAATCGAAATATAGTTGTATGCGTGTGTATGTGTGTGTGTATATATATATATATACATACTCCCCTCGTCCACAGACCATGGACGATATATATTGGTTGTGATATTGTTTGGATTATTGGCTGATGTGAAATTTGGTGAATATCATGAATGATTGATTTGAAATGATTGATTTGAAATGATTGATTGTTGTTGAAATCCCAATAGGATTAGTATATTGAAAAATTCATCTGCGTACGAACTAGATATTGAAAATCCCCTTTGTCAAAAGCTGCGAGGCTTTAAGGTAGAGCGAGGAGCTGTACTAGGGACAGTGCCGGTTTTAACTACCCTGCCGTTATGTTGCCGAAATTTTAAATAATATTCATGTGTTAGAATTATTTTCATGTGTTGAAACCGTATTCATGTGTTGAAACCATATTCATGTGTTGAATAGAAATTCATGTGTTGAATAGAAATTCAAGTGTAGAATAAAAATTTTTGAAAGATAAAAATAACAATTTATCACATATATAGACTACATAAATTGTTTGTGTTTTAAAATAATTTCTTTTAACAATAAAAATCACATTTTTATTATATATATAAACTATAGAAAACATTCATATGTTGAAACCGTATTCATGTGTTGAAACCGTATTCATGTGTTGAATAGAAATTCACGTGTTGAATAGAAATTCATGTGTTGAATAAATTCTTTGAAAGATAAAAATAACATTTTTACCTTATGTATGAACTCTATAAAATAATCGTGTTTTGAATAAATTGTTTTAACAATAAAAATCACTTTATATATATATATATATATATATATATGAATTGTTAAAAAAATAGTGATGTGGGGAAATAAATATCTGTTGGATAAAAATATCATTTTTATCAAATATATGAAGTGAATATGGTTTTGAAATCGAAGAATAGATTTTTCATATATATATATATATATATATATATATATATATATATATATCGAATAACGAAGCTGCAGTTCGTGTTTTGAAACCGTGATTTCAAACGATTATTGCGGGAGATCCGGCCATCGGATTTTCCCAAAACCGAAACCGTTGGGTTCGCTTTGGAAATATCTTTCCAATGACACCCACTTTGTAAAGATCCAACGGTTGGATTGTATGGAATGTTTAATTCAGTTATAAAGAAAAACAGCGCCAGAATCGATTATATATATATATATATATATAATCAAAATAAATCGAATAACGACGCTGCAGTTCGTATTTTGAAATGGTAACTTCAAACGATTGTACCGGGAGATCCGACCGTCAGATTTTCCCAAAACTGAAACCGTTAGATTCGTTTTAAAAAGATCTTTCTAATGATATAAAATTTGTGAAGATCCAACGGTTAGATTTTTAGATATGTGTAAATCTGATGAAAAACAGCGCCACGGCCGCGTTATGGCCTGAAGCGTTGTTTGAATGAATTGGCTATTTTTAAATAAATAAAAATAGCGATAAATCATGATAAAATATTATAAATGATATGGAATGGGAATAAACTTAATTTGCCTGGCTTATTTGATATTTTATGGTTGAATGTGTTTGGCGTGAAAATTACATTAAAGAACAGAATTAGTGATATCAAATAATTTAACCATTGAAACGAATTGATTTGAAATTCTGAATATACGTGAATTATTTGAAAAGGCCGAGTTAATTCTCATTTCAAATAATTGATCGACGAATAATGGTCGAAGATATGAAGACGGTGCAAGACCGATGATCTTCACGTCGAATGGAGGGGTGCTACTGATGCTCATGATAGGAGTAGCTACCTTAAGGGGGCTGAAGTAGTACCCGTCCGGATGGACTTGTTGATTGTACGGATGTGCGAGGTATTAAGTGCCTCCGGTTTCGTTCAGACCCAGAACGGACTTGTAAATGGAATGTGTGTCTGACATTGGATTTTGTTCTGTGCTGATTGATCTCTATTAAATATATATCTGTTGGGCGGCGGATAATTTATTGTCTTGCTTAACGCCCTTCTCTGAGACGTACGAGCTCAGAGGTTATATATAAATAGAAATCAGTCATGTGGAGTGAATTGCCTGTGAGGCATGCTTAAGTGGCAGATGATCAAAGCTTCTGTTGAAAAGCAAAGTCTTGTGGTTGATGATCAAAGCAAGGCCTGTGTGGCATAGCTTTGTCTATAACGTTGATTCGCGAGCCTCACACCCTGGTATGAGCAAGAAACGGGAGAGGACATCAGGGAGGACATGCGTTTCTTTCTAGCTAGGAGTGGTGCTTTGGGTTTTGCACGCCCAAGTATTTTACTTATGTGGATGATGAAAAGCGAGGCCTCGGTTAGTTTGGTCTCTTCGGAGCCGATGATTTGGTCAGATATGACCAGTGACGCCCCATAGGGCGGGAAAATGCAGTGTTCAGGCATTTTAATCCACGTCAAGTGGACCAGCCCTGACGATCCAAGGGCCCACCAGAGTCTGGGTCATGAGACACGGGCTAGAGCGTCTCGAAGCGGTAAGGATGATCCCTTGCCTTGGTTCATGACGAAAATCCAATTTCCAAATACGACATCGTGCGGTTTTGATTGTATACCTATATATGGCGACATAGTGGTATGGGGCATTAATGCTGTCTATGATTGATACTTATGATTTGAAATTGTTTTCGAAACATATAAACACTAGTAATAATATCAAATGCTTTTGTTTTATTCGTATCAAGCATATTTTGGCCATTATTAGGTACAACTCTATCCTCCAGTTTGCGTTGCACTGTGTGATGGGAACTGAGTCTTATAATGGCTTCATTTTTGAAAAAATGCATTTCGATGTTTAAAAGATTTACTTGTTTTAAAGCACTGGCAATCCAATGGAGTAAACCCATTCCACAAAAGTGGCGTGGTCCTGTGATTGGCCATATTGTAAAGTAAGTTAAGTAGATTTCTTATACCAGTCCCATAACTGACTCGTAGTTTGTTTCACTTGCAAACTCGGGTGCCCCTATTTCTACACGGGCAGCCTTGTATTCAGGTTTTAGCAGGCTCTTTCTGGTAGCTGGAGCTGAAGATGGATTATATCATTTATCTCTTTTTATGCTGTTCAGCTCCTATTGTACATATTATGTTTTGTTTTCCACTGTAGACATTTATGTATAGCTGAACTGTATTTGAACTAAGTATGATCCTGTATACTGTGTAACTCTGATGATTATGTTTATCCAGTGTATTCTGTTGTACATTATCTAGTTTATTTAATTATTTCTATTCTGCTGTTATTTGTTTATGTGTTATATTCCAAAGATTACCCTTGCCACCGTGGAACGGGGTTTGGGGTCGTCACAAATCTTCCACCGTATAATGCCGAACTAAACTCTGACCCTAGGGTTGATAACGGCCGCCGTCACAGCCAGCTTCACCCAGATTGGAGGCCACCTCGAGCTGCGCCCCTTCGAGTGCTTACACCTCCAGGCGACGCGACGAACACGGAGGTCCCCAACGCCTCAAAATCTCGTGCGAACTCGACTAGTTTGGGGCCAAAAATTGAGCTCTTCACTTCACCAGCGATGATCATACGAGTATAGATTAGACGAGCTCAAGAAGCTCTACAAAGTCCTCCAAAGGACGGGGGTTTAATTTGATCTGAATTTGGAAAATTTTAAGGTTTTTATTTTGGAGCAAAAGGGCTGTTGGAAAATATGGTGGTGGATTTCAGAAAGAAAAGGGGCTAGGGTTTTGATTAGCCAGGGGTTTTATAGAAATATTTTTATTAATATTTAATTCATTTATTTCCAAATATACATGTTTATTCATCAGACCTCCAAGTCAAACCCAACGACTATCGCCTCTAGCTAAATACCCCTATTTTGGACACAATTAGATATGTTTCGTAACCTAACTCGGCTGTTACAATCAGTTTTTCTTTAAATTAAAATATAAATCAATATATATTACATTTGAACGTAGATTTTAATTTACTGGGGCCACATACTGAATCCAAAAATTCCCAAAAAAAAAATCTAGCTATGTTTTGATGATACGGTCCTAACAAAACTAATTTTGTTAAATTTGGAGACCATTTGAAAAACGGTCATTTTCCAGTTGATTAAATTCAAACTGAAATTATCAAGCACGTTTAAATTCACCACGCTCACATATTGATTCCAAACATTATGAAAATTGGAATCCAGCAATAATTTGACATTCCGGATCAAACCAAAGTGGTTTCGTCGAAAACAAAGGTCGTTTGCAAAATGGCTATTTTAAAGGGTTATATATTATATTAATTCCATAATGACTATTCTGAATTTTCAACTGGACATAACGTTTTATTCCCGTTATGAAATCTGGATTTTTCACATTCGTTAGAAAGATATTTTCAAACAAATTCAAATATTTCTGGTTTTACTGAAATCCGATTTGTTTTGAATCCTGTACATTCATTTGAAATTTGAAATCGAAATTTCAAACTATCGCGCCATTTCAAGCTCGTTTTATAATTAAAATAAATTTATTTTTTCTAACTTCAATTTAAATAAATTTTTAGTCGTTATTATTTAAAATAAATCATTTTAAATATTCAAAATACATTAAAATTGCCCAAATAAATTTTTTAAATCGGTTCTGATTTTCTGGGTTGTTACAGTCCGTCCCATTATGCCTTGCACGTATGAACACAAAGAAATGAACATATGGCAATTCTTATTGAAGTAGCACGTGTATTACTAGTCAAATGTCAATACTTCAGATCATGTGTAGCTAATATCAATTCTCGCATGTACAAGTTGTCAAAATATTTGTTTATTTCTAGTTACTTATGGTACTGACTATGTTTTATGGAGTAACAAATAGCGAACAATCAGTTCAAATATGCCTCACTTGAATTATTATTTTGTACAAATTGTAACATGAGTAATGTTTTATTCTTCATACATTTATCTTAGTCAAAAATATATTATAACAAAAACTTTTTTTCTTTGAAGGTGGTATAGATCTGAGTTAAAATTATGGTGTAAACAAAGCAATAAATAGATAAAGTAACGTTAGGAACGTAGGGTAGAATCCTATAATAAAATCACTAAATAGTAGTAGTAGCAATTTTCTAACCAAAACACAAGCAAATGTATATGTAGTTTTATGAACGCATTTGTGCTCATATACGAGTCAAAAAAGCCGAGAAATCCAAGTGTTACAAGTGTAATAAAACTGCATCTGACCTGATTTATTGGAAAGGTGGAAGATACTTATAGTGAATGTGACGGCCCACCCGGCACCTGCCGATATTTCCCATAAAAATGCGTTGTGCCGATGTCCAACCAGCACGGGACGGTCGCCAAAGAAAGGGAAAAGGAAAGGACTTACGGTGAACTAACAAAGAACCTGTAGAATGTCTCACAGTGCAAGGAATAAAATATAATAATAACATACTTGACATAAAACAGGTAAGACAGTGCATAAGCTGAAACTAAACATCATAGCAGCGGAAAATCCAAATACAGCTTATGTTCCACATCATCACTGTTACAACTTTAAAACTGTCTCTAAAGCAAAAGAAAGGAAAGGTACACTACTAATGCCCAAAGTAGTGACCAACAGCGACATAGGAAGAATATATATATCATACGTGGAAGCCTCCTGCTCGTCTCCGGTACAGCTACTCGTGCTTCACCAGCTAACCTGACTCTAGTATGCTCGT
The DNA here is from genome assembly GCA_030737875.1 of Allium sativum. Taxonomy (NCBI): domain Eukaryota; kingdom Viridiplantae; phylum Streptophyta; class Magnoliopsida; order Asparagales; family Amaryllidaceae; genus Allium; species Allium sativum. Next base: position 1,003,952,299 of record CM060909.1, read on the forward strand.
GCGAGATCCCAGAGTAATAAGAAGAGACATAAAACTCTGGGTCAGACAAAAGTCTAGTATGAGCGATAAGCAGCAAAACAGAACAATAACAGGTATACTAAACCATACCTGAACCTACAACCAAAGAGTTAGCACTACATATTTTACAATACTCTAAGGTGCCACTAACATATGGTGTAAAGAATACGAGGTGGGGGTGTGCATGTCATAGTGACAGCAAACAGATCAAACATAGCAACCATCCTCACATATCTCACTCAGTGCGTAAAGCATACGATATCCACCACTTTGATCACTAGACCCATCGAGGTAATGACGGAGTTCGACTTGTACAACTACTGCTACCACCAAGCTTATCCCATGGGATCATGACCAAACCTTTTCAAATGACCCCACTTCATTGGTCTATAGCTCACTAGTCGTACCTAGGCCACTGTGGTCCTGAATCCGTTCACGTACCCCCTACACATAGTGATCCAAAGTGATAGACATCGATAACCCCTTAGCACACGTCCCGCAGCAAAGCCCAACTCATGAAGTCGACTCGTTGGTTCCCATCTGGATCCTGAGTTCTACTTCTCATTTGGACTGCCTTTGCATCTCGGGGTTTGGACTTCTCCGGATCGGTCTTCATTTGGTTCGCAACCCATGCCTCGCGTTCAAAACTTCTGAGTTTGGTTCGTGTTCATCGTCCTCTTTTGGATCGGTTCGAGCCACCTACATCGGATCGGGTCATGGTGCCAAGCTCCTGGCCGTGACATCATACTCCAGTTCAGTTCGTAGGTGGTCCCTGCTCCGGGTCGGATCGTGCCTTCTGGTTGGGTCGGATCGCTGCACCTGTTCGTGGCTCCTTCACTTGTGGCATGCTTTCCCAGGTGGTTCGTGGAAGGGTGGAGCAGGTCGTGAGTTGCATCGGCTTGGATCGGAGCTCCTTCTCACAAACGGGTCGGATCGTGGAGCTTCCAGGCGACCGGGTCGGATCGTGGAGCTTCCAGGCGAGCGGGTCGGATCGTGCTTTCCACCTCTAATCCGATCTGTTTCAGGCAATTTCCTGCACTTCTTTCCAACGACTGTTTTACGCCATACGACTGCGTTTTCGGCCAGTCTAACTATTCTAATCAATCGTAAAGCATACCATATAGTCATAGCAACATGTAGAAACGACCATAAACACCAAAACATCAATTTGGTAAGTTAAAACGGATCAAACATAGCCAAAACCCCATATTTTCCCTTAAGCATGTTTAAGCAAAACAAATGATAGGATTAGTAAAACTTAACCAACTTATCCAAATTTTCTAACAGAGGCCTAAAACAATATTTCGAAATTTCTAAATATTTTTCCAGAATTTAATCATGCTTAAATTCGCCAATTAACACTAATTACCCTTAATTAACCATAATTAGCGAGGAACTATGCAAATCACCCACCTTAGCCACAAATAAAACCATTAAAACCAAAACTCTACTGTTTGGGCGCGAATACCAATGCAACGCAGCAGCTCTAATATTGAGTTGGTGAAGATCTTCCTTGATTTGATGTAGATTTGGTTTAATTAGTGATTAGAAGGTGATTTCGGGTGTTTTAGATGTTGGAGGCCATTACTAGGGTTCCAAGAATGAAAATGGCGGCTGTGAAAGTGAGAAAAAGGGTGTTCTGTAAACCCTAACAGCCCTTAAATACTCCAAATCCCGAAATTCCCCTTTGGGCCTAGTTGTTAATCACCCGGTTAAGTCCAATTAAGCTGTTTTTCACCATCTAAAACTTGTTTCAGCCATATCTCCCAAAGGTTGAGTTTGTTTGGCTATTGTGACCACTCTACGAAAAGGTAAACCATCATCTGAATGTAATGGATGTGGTTTCAAGTCAAAACTCCTTTCCAATCAAAAGTTATGGCCGAAACAAGATCAGCTAGGGGCAAAACGGTCATTTAAAAATCGGCAAAAATCATGAACATGGGAAATGACCCCAATAGTTGTCTCCCAAAGTTACATGACCATATGACTTCGCATGTGAAAGAAATAAATATTCTATGATCGTTCGATGCGTAGAATGCGGGTCGTTACACTCTCCACCCCTTAAGAAATTTCGTCCCCGAAATTCCTTAACCCAAAACATACAAAGGATCCCGCATGCCTACCAGCCACATACAACAATCAAACATGCAAAACAAACCTATCCTAGCATGCGAAAAGACTAAATCGAAACTGAAATCTTACCATGCGAAGAGTTCTGGATACGTCTTCCTAATGCTCTCCTCTGTCTCCCAAGTACAGTCATTCTCATTCTCGCCCCCACTGATCTTTGACTAGATTCACCGCTTTCCTTCGAAGTTTCTTCGTATCGTTCCCAACAATACGTATAGGCTTGCGGTTCCCAACCGCCTCAGGTTCAACTTCGATATCGTCCAACTGATCAGGTGAAATAGTCACATCTGGGTCGTATACGAACTTCCTTAACTGGGAAACATGAAACACGTTGTGAACTCCTGCCATCTTGTCTGGTAATTCAACTTTATACGCCAAATTCCCAATTTGGTCGAGAACTGGGAATGGTCCAATAAATTTTGGTGCTAACTTGCCTCTCCTGCCAAATCGTATCACGCTCTTCAATGGAGAAATCTTGACAAACTCCAAGTCGCCAATGGAGAACTTTAATTCTCTTCTCCTCTTATCAACATAACTTTTCTGCCTATCGTGGGCAGCCTTCATTCGTTGTTGGACAACCTTAATCTTAGCTGAAGTTACTCTTATCACATCTGGTCCAAGCCCAAACTTCTCACCAGTTTCTAACCAACATGACGGTGAGTTGCACGGTCTTCCGTACAAAGCTTCAAATGGAGCCATACCAACACTGGATTGATAACCATTATTATATACAAACTCTACTAGATGCAAATGGTCATCCCATGATCCACCAAAGTCTAATCTGCAAGCTCTCAAGAGATCTTCTAATACTCGATTCACCCTCTCTGTATGTCCGTCGGTTTGAGGATGATACGCGGTACTGAGATGTAATTATGATCCTAACGCCTCTTGTAAGCTCTTCCAAAATCCACTAGTGAACAACGGATCTCGGTCACTCACAATGCCTTTGGGTATTCCATGAAATCTCACTACCCACTTTACATATAGTTCAGCTAACTTAGCTGCCGTTCTATTCGAATTGACGGGTATAAATCTTGCACTCTTGGTCAATCTGTCCACAGTCACCCAAATGCTATCATGGCTCGATCTAGTCCTTGGTAACCCATCAATGAAATCCATTGAGACTTCTTCCCATTTCCATTCTGGAATCTCTAATGGTTGCAATAAACCACTAGGCTTCTTTTGCTCAGCTTTAACTAGCTGGCAATTCATGCATTTGAATATAAACTTCCCAATGTCTCTTTTCATCCCTTCCCAGTAGTAGGTCTGCTTCATGTCTCGATACATTTTGTTACCACCGGGGTGTATAGTCAGTTTTGAGTGATGAAATTCTCTAAGCACTTCTTCTCTCAATCCATTGACATTGGGTACAACTAGTCTTCCATTCTTCCTAAGCCATCCATTTTGATCAAGCCCATACTTGCTCATCTCTTCGTCGATTCCCATCTCTAACTTTGAGATGATTTCCAATAGGTTAGGATCGTCCCTCTGACTGGAACCAATCCGCTCAATCAAAGTGGTTCTGATCGCCAAACTTGCTAACATTTCTGGATCCAATTCGCACCTTGGTCTGAAATCATACCCCGCGATGTACTCCAGTTGCTTCCATTCTAGAAGCATAGCCCCTAAACTGGCATGTCTTCTACTCAATGCATCAGCCACCACATTGCCCTTTCCTGGTGTATATGCGATGTCGAAATCATAGGAAGCCAAGAATTCTAACCATCTTTGCTGTTAGAGATTCAGATCCTTCTGAGAGAAGAGATACTTTAACGATTTATGATCGGTAAACAACTCGAATCTTTCTCCCAAGAGATAATGTCTCCACATCTTCAACGCGAACACGATCACTGCTAATTCCAAATCATGGGTAGGGTATATTTTCTCGTGCGGTTTCAATTGCCGACTTGCATAAGCTACAACCCTACCTCCTTGCATCAATACAGCACCTAGTCCGGTACCACATGCATTTGTATATACTGTCATCTCTTCATTCCCCTTAGGAATGACTAACACTGGTGCACATGTCAACTTTTCCTTTAGGCTCTTGAATGCATTCTCGCACTTTTCGTCCCAGACGAAAGCTTGACTCTTCTTGGTCAACTGAGTCAACGGTGCTGCTATCTTGGAGAAGTCTTGGATAAACTTACGATAATATCCAGCTAATCCCAAGAAACTTTTTATGTCCATTGCATTCTTGGGCATAAACCAATCTTGTACCATAGCCACCTTCGCAGGATCCACGGCAATACCATTCTCTGAAACAACATGGCCCAAGAATCTCACTTCCCTCCTCCAGAAGTGGCACTTAGAAAACTTTGCTTTCAATTGGTGTTTTCTCAACACCTCCATCACTATCCTCAAGTGTTCCTTGTGTTCTTCCTCCATCCTCGAATAAACAAGTATATCGTCCATGAACACAAGAACAAATTTATTCAACTGATCTCTGAATACCCTATTCATAAGATCCACAAAATATGCTGGTGCATTGGTCAACCCGAATGGCATGACCAACCACTCATAAAATCCAGACGGCGTCCGAAATGCCGTTTTAGCTATACTCTTAGCTTCCACTCTAAGCTGATGAAAACTTGTCGTGAGATCCAACTGGGAGAACACTCTCGCGCCATTCAACTGATCAAACAAATCATCTATCCACGGTAGAGGATACTTATTCTTCCTCGTCACCTTATTCAACTCGCGGTAGTCCACACACAATCGAAGGGAACCATCTGCCTTGGTAGCAAACACAACTGGTGCTTCCCACTCAGAAACACTTCTTCTGATAAATCCCTTCCTCAAAAGATCGCTTACGTGCACCCCGAGCTCTTGCTGCTCCCTTGCCGCCATACGACGAAGTGGCATCACTATAGGTCTGGCATCTTTCACCAAATCAATACGGAACTCAATCTCTCGGTGTGGTGGAAGTCCGGTCACTTCGTCGAAGACGTCCGGATACTGGACAACCACGGGCACATCTGACAACTCATCATGCGGGATGTCGAGGGAATTCAGAAAATTAGCCATTACCCCATCATTAGGTAGACTACCAAACACTACCCTCCGCTCATCATCCGCTCTAACTGTCACCAAAAAGCCCTCACAGTCTACCACCACCCCGTATCTTTGGAGCCAATGGACTCCCAAAATAATTCCAAACCCAGTAAAGCCCAAAACAAAGCAACCACAAACATGCATTCATGACTCGATAAGACCACATTACGACAAATCATGCTAAGGCTTGTCGAACCACCAATCGGGTTCGTCACTACTAAAGGTCTATCGACAATCTCGGGCTCCAATCCTAACCTATCTACCAGGTCACTAGATATAAAGGAACTGGAAACTCCGGTACCAAACAAAACTCTAACAGGAACATCATAAAGTGAAAGCATACCTTGAATAACGACATTCTTTCCCTTCTCCGCCGCAGTTGGGGCATTCGACGAAGAAGGAATAGCATTAATGGCATATGATTTCACCATCTTCTTTTCTTTAGGGGGTTGCGGACACTTGTCCTTGTGATGTTCCACTTGGCCACAGTTGAAGCACTTCCTGTCTGCTGGCTTTGCTCGACAATTACTAGCATAGTGGCCCTTCTTGCCACCGCTAAAGCACTCAAAATCTTTATTCTTCTTCTGGCCATCCTTATACTGGTTCTTCTTCCTCTTATTCTGAGAACCACTCTTGCCTCCACCGCTTGCTTGCGGTTTTGGCTCCTCTGCAGATGCGACCTCAGTCTTCGACTTAGGGTAAAGACTCTCTGACCTCATTGCTTTTCCTTACGATCGATTCAAACGTCTCATCGATGTGGTTAATAAGCCTTTTCCCCAAGTACTGGTCCAAACCTTTAATAAACTTCTCATTCTTCTTCTTGGGAGTGTCAATGAGGGATAATCCATACTTTGATAAAGTATCGAATTCTGCAATGTACTCCGAGACTGTCCTACCATTCTACTTGAGCTCCAGGAATTTTCTAAACAACTCTGACTTCTGGGCAGCTGGGATAAATTTTTCACCGAATCGGGCCTTAAATTGATCCCATGTAACTTGGTCCTCAGGAGTAGCTGCCTTAATAGCATTCCACCAATTCATCGCCCATCCTTACAACTGATGGGGCGCTAGCTTTCTCTTCATCGCATCCTCGATACCTAAGTCTTCGAAGATACGCTCACAGCTATCCAACCAATCCTGAACATCCGTAGCCGATTCCGTTCCATGGAACGACTTTCCCCCAAGACTAGTGTAATCCTTGCAAAGCTTGGCAAAATCGGCCCTAGGCGCCTGCACCGCTACACCACCACCATTAGCAGTATTAGGGACTGCCCTCTGAACCTCCCTAAGCGTATCTCTCATGAAATCAGTAAACATAGCCCTCATGTCAGGAGCATTCCCATTGTTGGCTCCTCTACCAGCACCCCTCGTATATCGGCTCATCATTAAATCTGTAAAGAGAAACGATTAACCATCCTCTTTGTGGTGTCAGTGCAGTGCGATTTCATCCTTAGCTATACTAATAGTGTATATATATAAATATTGCTTTTGAAAACCAAAATAATCACAATTACGTGCTCTCATATACGTATTGTCTCTCCTTGGGGTCTTTCCCTAGGTTAACTACGCAACCTAGAGCTCTGATACCAAGTGTGACGGCCCGTCCCGCACCAGCCGGCATTTCCCATAAAAATGCGCTGTGCCGATGTCCAAACGGCACGGGACGGTCGCCAAAGAAAGGGAAAAGGAAAGGACTTACTGGTGAACTAACAAAGAACCTGTAGAATGTCTCACAGCGCAAGGAATAAAATATAATAATAACATACTTGACATAAAACCGGTGAGACAGTGCATAAGCTGAAACTAAACATCATAGCAGCGGAAAATCCAAATACAGCTTATGTTCCACATCATCATTATTACAACTTTAAAACTGCCTCTAGAGCAAAAGAAAGGAAAGGTACACTACTAATGCCCAAAGTAGTGACCAGCAGCGACACAGGGAGAATATCTGTATATATCATACGTGGAAGCCCCCTGCTCGTCTCCGGTACAGCTACTCATGCTTCACTAGCTAACCTGTCTCTAGTCTGCTCGTGAGAGCACCCAGAGTAATAAGAAGAGACATAAAATTCTGGGTCAGACAAAAGTCTGGTATGAGCGATAAGCAGCAAAAAAGAACAATAACAGGTATAATAAACGATACCTGAACCTGGACCTGCAACCAAAGAGTTAGCACTACATACTGTACAATACTCTAAGGTGCCACTAACATATAGTGTAAAGAATACGGGGTGGGGATGTGCATGTCATAGTGATGGCAAACAAATCAAACATACCAACCATCTTCACATCTCTCACTCAGTGCGTAAACAATACGATGTCCACCACTTTGATCACTAGACCCATCGAGGTAATGACGGAGTTCGACTTGTACAACTACTGCTACCACCTAGCTTATCCCATGGGATCATGACCAATCCTTTTCAAATGACCCAACTTCATTGGTCTATAGCCCACTAGTCGTACCTAGGCCACTGTGGTCCTGAATCTGTTCACGTACCCCCTACACATAGTGATCCAAAGTCATAGACATCGACAACCCCTTAGCACACGTCCCGCAGCAATGCCCAACTCATGAAGTAGACTCATTGGTTCCAATCCGGATCCTGAGTTCTACTTCTCATTTGGACTGCCTTTGCATCTCAGGTTTTGGACTTCTCCGGATTGGTCTTCATTTTGTTCGCAACCCATGCCTCGCGTTCAAAACTTCTGAGTTTGGTTCGTGGTCATTGTCCTCGTTCGGATCGGTTCGAGCCACCTGCATCGGATCGGGTCATGGTGCCAAGCTCTTGGTCATGACATCAAACTCCAGTTCAGTTCGTAGGTGGTCCCTGCTCCAGGTCGGATCATGCCTTCTGGTCGGGTCGGATTACTGCACCTGTTCGTGGCTCCTTCACTCGTGGCGTGCTTTCCCAGGCGGTTCGTGGGTGGGTGGAGCAGCTCGTGAGTGGCATCGGTTCGGATCAGAGCTCCTTCTCACAAACGGGTCAGATCGTGGAGCTTCCAGGCGAGCGGGTCGGATCGTGCTTTCCTCCTCCGATCCGATCCCGTTCAGGCAATTTCCTACACTTCTTTCCAATGTCTGTTTTACGCCATACGACGGCGTTTTCAACCAATCTAACTATTCTAATCAATCATAAAGCATACCATACAGTCATAGCAACATGTAGAGACGACCATAAACACCAAAACATCAATTTGGTAAGTTAAAACGGATCAAACATAGCCAAAACCCCATATTTTCGCTTAAGCATGTTTAAACAAAACTAATGATAGGATTAGTAACCCTTAACCAACCTATCCAAATTTTCTAACAGAGGCCTAAAACAATATTTCGAATTTTTTAAATATTTTTCCAGAATTTAATCATGCTTAAGTTCGCTAATTAACACTAATTACGCTTAATTAACCATAATTAGTGAGGAGCTATGCAAATCACTCACCTTAGCCACAAATAAAACCTTTAAAACCGAAACTCTACTATTTGGGCGCGAATACCAATGCAACACAGCAGCTCTAATACTGATTTGGTGAAGATCTTCCTTGATTTGATGTAGATTTGGCTTAATTAGCTATTAGAAGGTGATTTGGGGTGTTTTAGATGTTGGAGGCCATTACTAGGTTACCAAAAATGAAAATGGAGGCTATGAAAGTGAGTAAAAGGGTGTTCTCTAAACCCTAATAGCCCTTTAAATACCCCAAATCCCGAAATTCCCCTTTGGGCCTAGTTGTTAATCACCCGGTTAAGCCCAATTAAGCTGTTTTTCACCATCTGAAACTTGTTTCAGCCATATCTCCCAAACGGTGAGTCCGTTTGGCTAATGTGACCACTCTTCGGAAAGGTAAACCATCATCTGAAACTAATGGAAGTGGTTTCAGGACAAAACTCCTTTCCAATCGAAAGTTATGGCTGAAACAATATCAGCCAGGGGCAAAACGGTCATTTTTAAATCGGCAAAAATCACGAACATGGGAAATGACCCCAGTAGTTGTCTCCCTAAGTTACATGACCATACGACTTCGCATGTGAAAGAAATAAATATTCTACGGTCCTTCGATGCGTAGAATGCGGGTCGTTACAATTAATTAGCAATAAATCTAAGGAAGTTCAACTTTACTACTCATACCCCTCTAACACATGAGAAAAATGCATGCTTAACAAGTAGTTGCGCTATAAGACTATAGAGGAAGTAAGAAAATATCAGTAAAAAATTATTCTGTACTTTCTAGAAAAGAATGATTCGAGAGAAACAAATTAAATGAATCATTACCAATATCTCTATGGAAATGGGGTTCCAATACTCACTAATATTACACAAATTCTTTTATGAATTAGGATCCAGCACATATCAAACGAAAAATTATTACTCTATCATTTCAATCTAATAATCAAATACCTAATTCACAAAAATTAACCAAAGGGATCCTTAAATCATTCTCGCTTAACCCTATATATTATTAGTTTGAAAAAAACGAGATAACCGTGAAAAAACACCCAATTTACCTGATTTTTGGCATAATATCTGAAGAAGAAGTGGACTTTGCTCGCGACCTAATTTGAGTTTTCGTGACCGTGAAACATAAGCAAGTTTTTAAACGCATTTGTTTTGCTTTTGATATTCGGGTTTTAAGGCTTTTCACAATGGGCTGAAAAAGGAAGAACGATAAAATATAGTTTTAAATTTCTTTTTAAGCCAATTTTCAAAAATATTTTTTTATAAAAGAGTAAAGCAAACAAATTTTCATTAATTTGTTAAATAAAAAATTAAAAATAGTCTGAAAACGTGTAACCAAACAAGCCCAGTTTGCTTTTAATTTCAAGGCATCAAACAAAAAACCAAAAGTTGACTAAAGTGAATTTAATTGCTCAAATCTCTCTCTTAATTCTAAAAATATCGTGGGAACATTACGAGAACCTTTATTTTTTTTAAAATTTAAAATATGACTCATATTGAGAAAAAAATAGATATTTGTAGTAAGAAAAAAATTAATTTTGTTTTTAATAGCAATTTTGTTCATCAAATTTATAGCTAAAAATGATATTTTGTTAAACACATTTAGCATTTAGAAATTCTAACATATATAACCAAATTCAAATTCTCCTTTACACTCTTAAACAAAAAAAATAGAATTTTTTTCTTTCTTTTGTTAGTTGAAATAAGATAACAAACTGGGAGTAGTAAGCAATGATTCATTGAACACGGCAAAATATACAAACACGCTAAATAAATTAAAGCGATGTTTCATAACAATTGTGGTATACCTACAAACAAATTAATTGAATGGCGTATTGTCATCCTAAATATACAATCATAATTGCAGCTAATAACTCCAAAATTAAATTAAAGATGCTACATTAGAAATTAGGTACACCTAAAATCAAATCAGATTTGAGAGATTGAAGATTTGAAATTGTTGCACTTGTATGCATATTTGTTATTCCCCTTTCGTGTGTATGCCGTATACGGTATGCCCTTGCGTGTCTTCAGCTTTGTATTCCCTTGTTCTCTTCCCTGTTGCGCGCTTCGCCCTTGTTCTCAAATGCGATATTTAATTTCGCATTTTCACCTTTCATTCTTTTTTTTTCTATACGCAAGATGAATTTTGATGCCCTAGAAATCGATGATGCCTAGTGTGTATGACCTGTTTGCACTAGGCCAGGGCCATCTATGCCCTTGAATACAGTGATACTGAGAGCGTTCAAGTAAAAAAAACAAATATTTTTTGAAGTTAAGCAAGCAAAGTGAGAGTTCGAGAGTTCAGATTAGGTCGTTGTAGTTAAAGTTAGGTGTCTAATTGTCCAAGTAGTAATGGTAGCATCTTATCGAACTAACTTTCAAAGGGTATCCGTACCCAAAACTAGAATGAAAATTGTAAAAGGTACCAATTTAGGTATGTTGTTTATGATTAAATGGCTAACAAACGATTAATTGTAATCTACAAGAATAATAAAAAATGGTGGAATTCAGACTTCATTTTTTAATATGTTTAAATCCTTGTAGATATTAAGGTCCCCGATATTTTCTTATGTTATTGAATTGTCTCCATGATCACATCAGCGCAAGCAGCATAAAATAGTTATGGTTTTAATAGCAATCTGTAATACAAAATTATCACTGGCTAATTTATATATTGGAATAAACACAAATTTAGACACAAATAAACTCCATATCAATCTCTTGGGGATTAAACGAAATATCCAAAATAGTAAACTTAAGGGATGATCATTCTGGTCTTAGAGCACAACAATTTGAACTTTGCATGTTTACATCCATCGCTAGGGCTGTTAAATTTGTATGATTGTCCGATTCTCATTTGCGTCCGTAACCAAAATATATTCGCGTTTGAGTCCATCCGATTTTCATTTACAACACAAAGTAGATATATTTCCCTTAGAGTCCATCTAACTTCCATTTAGAACAACAAAAATTACATTAAAAAACAAATCTCGTTTGGTCCAATGTCATTCAAATTTATCTAAATTTCTTGTAATTCAGCCTATAATTAAAGAATAGTCTATTAAAAAAGAGTAAAATATAATATAAGTAGCGTTGTGGCTCCGTGTTTTGGTGACCGTGTCTATGTCTAATTGTCAATGTTCATTCAATTTTATATAGCACATGAGTTAATACAATAAAATTTGTACAAATATAAATCTCGTTTGATCCGTATTTGGTCCGACTCTATTTAGGATTGAAACTGAACATACATGTTTCCATAATTCCATTCCAATCTGATCAATTTACCTCCTTCTCGACAACTAACTTTGATGACTCAATAGAAATTATTTATTATATTTATATTGCGGTATAAAAAATCTTCATGTTGGAAAATCACATTTCATGTTCAACCACCACATAAGTGCATAAATTTTGTGCCTTCACTTCTGGTGCAACTATAATGATCTATCATCCACGTTTTGTTCAGTAAACCAACAAATAAATAGGATGAACTACTACACTATAAGAGGAAGGAATGGAGTACATTTGACACATTGGATTTTAATAAAATTAAGTTGGGAGGCGTAACAGGTTACCAACGAAAATAACACTAGCAAAACCTGAAAACAAGAAAATATATATGGCAATCACATACCCATCAACAAAAGATGATTTAGAAGAAAAATCAGCGGTAGTTTCTTTTATACCTATCCAGTCCAAAGTTTAAAGCTATTATCACCGATCAGTACAATGATCAGATTGCTACAAAAGATATGATTAATTAAAATGGTACTTGGTACATATTCATGAAAGCTAATATCTAAATTGTTTTTATTTTGCAGTTTTAGTGATTTTTCCCCATGTTTTGTTATAACTGCCGTAGAAGTAGCCAAGACCATATTCGTGAATGCAATAAAGTGATTAGATTTGATGAATATTGGATTGATCATAAGAAACCAAAAAACTGTTTTGAGACATGATATAACTTTATTGATAAACTCAGCAGATCAGGGTACAAAATATTGGGTACTTAAGCAAAACAACAACAATTACTAGTAGCATCATTGCCAGGAACTAAATCAGCGCACTTTCCACCGACAAAATGAAGATCAATACAAGCTTGATTGCAGTCTGGGAAGTTCTGGCATGGACCTTGAGGAATAAGGCGCTCATCTTCTATAACATACCTTGCATCAACACTAACTATATAGAGAAGAAAGTGGTCAGTCTGATTCAAATTTAACATTTACTAATTGTAACAGTTATGTATTCACCTAAGTTCAGAGCAAATGACATAAGAGCTAAGGCAACTAAACAGTAGATGAAAAATGGTTTAGCAGCCATTGATTATGAATATTTTTCTTTTCTTTGTTGATTTGAGTGCTTAAACTGAATGCATTCCATCCTTTATATAGCAATTTTTTGCCAATCAAATAGAGAATATTGATTACAGATTCATGCATGTACTGGAGCAAAGAAATCACTTTACCATATGTCATTATAAACCCAATCTAATAAATCAATCTAATAAATTATGTATTTATTGGAAAATAAATATATGTGTGAACGTATTCCAGGTGCTAGTTAAGTTAGTCTCCGAGATTTTCAAAGTAATATCTTTAATGAATACGATTTTTCTTTTCTTTTTTAATTATATACTAATTTATCCTTCGCAGTTAAAGGTTATATGCATTATTAACAAAGATATAAATGAATTATTGTACCATATAAAATTAATCCAATAAAGATTACAAGTGTATAAATAAGTGTCTGTACATACACATATATACAACGAAACCTTGCTGGTTAAGTTAATCACCAATACTTCATAAGTAATATCTTGAATGATCAAGAATTTATTTAATTATAAGTTAATCCATCCTTCCTAATTAAGGTTATAAGCACTATTTCTGTTTAAAGCACGTTGAGTGTGACATCCCGTAAATTTTGACCATTTAAATATTAATTTATATTAAATTTTTGTGGAAAAAATTATTTTTGATTTCTTAATGTAATTGATACACAACGATTTTAATAAGTCGAAATTTTATTAATTGTAATAGTCAATTAAATAAGAGCAAGTTAAAAGCAGTTTGTACTCTCATTAAATCAAATTAGCGCTTAAATGAAATTAAAATATATTTTGAGAAAAATAAATTATATATTTTCATTTTATAGTTAAGGATAATTCTATAAAGAGAATAAATGTAAATCTTGAAATAACAGTTTACTGTCATAGAATAATACCTGTAAACGATATAGAAATAGTTTTGACGTTAAACTTAAAAACTTTAATTTTGAATTTGAATTTGGCTTGCATGTATTTAGTTTAATTTAAATAAATTAGACCGATCGTTCAATTAAAAATTTCATAACGCATAAAACACTAAGCGGATATGGTATTCAACAACGTTTAAATAAGAAAATAAACAATTCTACTGTTTAGTATGAATCTACAGTATTTATATTGGAACTTATGAGTATATATATTGAGATTATAGTTTATTATGCAGTTATATATATATATACATATATATATATATATAATGAAGAGCATTCAATGACACCCCAAATAGTGAGCACCTTGAAAGCCCCCCTACAGAAACCAAGCATTTATATTAGTTTAGGTTAGTGTGAACTGGGAAGTCAGAGAATAAGTGAAGGGAGAGAGAAATGAGATATGTGGTGGAAATCAGGGGGCATTGTGGGGTGATGCACTGTTTCGTGTTCCATTAAACGCTCGCCATATAATATATATATATATATATATAAGTATAGATATTGCAGACATAACTTATATAGACATATGTTTAGTGCACATACTAATTAAATGTACAAATAGTAGAAGAAAATAGAATTAAAATATTGCCTTAGTCAGTCGCTTAATAACAAGGGTGCTATTTCTGATTCTTATAGTCTCTTAACTATATACCTAAAAAAAGCCTTAATTATTCTAATTAGTTATTATTGAAATTTATTAATTTTCGCAGAAAGATTGATTGAGAATAATGGGTAGACAATATATAAAATAAATTCTGACAACATACATGTATATAATTTTGGTTATACTTTCTAGCACTTTTCCTATCTGTAAATTTTTTACATTTAGGAATTCGGAATGTGGATTACACACATTCAAACATTCATTAATTTATTTATTTTTAAATGTGAATTGCTGCATCCATTTCCAATGTACTTTCTGCTTTGTTATTTCCTTAAAACTGCATGATTTCTCACCCCTCAAAATTGGCGCATTCATTTTATTTTTCATTTCCTAAATATTTCATGATATTTCTGTCATTCAATTAATTCATATGCATTCATTCTATTAATTTATTTTCATTCATTCAATTAATTTATTTCTCGTTATTTTTAATACATCTTATTTCATTTGCATATCTTCATTCCTCTAATTTCCATCTCCTTTTTTCTCCATTCCCATTTTGTCTCCTGTTATTATTTAAACAAGCCATCTCCATGTGTGTGTGTGTATATATACATATATCTATCTTTTCACTTATATATCATGTTGTTTATATTAAACAAAAAGAGCATAAGAAAAAAAATCCAGCAAAAGTGTCAACATTATTCGTGCATATTTCTAGTAATTTTCGCTACCTTATTCTTGCCTGTCCAAATGAATATGTTTCTTAAATTCTAAAATTTAATGTTCTGAATTTTGAAATTTGAAAAGTCCCAAACTTTCTAACAGTCAGTGTCAGGCAACAAATCACGCATTCATTTTTTCATTTTTTTCTTTCTTTATACATTTGAATTTTTAATAAGAAATAAATGTTGATTAGACCATCAGCTCATGCCTATTTAGCCAATTTATTAAGTCACGTATCTTTCTTTCCTTGTTCCTTTCTTTCTCTGGAATTGTCTTGTGCTAATTTTAGATCTTCTTCCTCCCCTCCACAAAATCAAAATAAAAAATAAACATAGTATCCTAATATATTTCCTCCTTCAGTCTTGTTTCTTCTCTGTACTCATCCTTCTTCTTAGAATTAGTTGCACTACAAGAAAAACCGCAAATAATGAAAGATTTTAATAGCGAAAAATTCCGTCGTAATTTAGCAATAGATTTTCGTGGAATTTGTAAGGGATATTATCTAGGATTTTTTTATTTAAACTTGTTTTAAATTATTACCATCGAATTATATTTTTCCTGCCACTAAACAATAGAAAATTGCAACAATTTACCGTCATCATTTTTTCATTGCTAAATTCTATTGCAAATGGAGGCAATTTACCATCTTGTATGCTTTGAAGTTATTTTGCAACAGGTTTTCATGAGATTTGCAAGGGGCTGGTATGTTTATTCTTCATAATATGTTTTCTATTATTTTTTTACTAAATAATTGATAAGCGTAAATAAATTTTAAATAATTAGTGTTAATAATAATATACTAATAACAAAAATAAATAATTACTATTAATAGTAAATAATATTCAATAGTCAGTTGCAATGTCCCGTAATTTTCACAATATAATAATTTATTTATTTAATTATCTAAATAGTGAATTTGAAATTTAAATGGTTGTTTAATTAAATAATAGTGAATATTTAATTAAATTAAATAATATATTTAAATTCCAGAATAGTAGAAAATAGTAGAATTCACAATACGATGTGAATTGGATCATACATAAGCTATAATTCAGTTTGAAATTGAATTACGATAACGAATATATTATTTAAACGACAGTTGAACGTATAATTTATATTATAATTACAATCGAGCCTGAAATGGCGCGGCAGTTCGTAATTTGGCGATTCAAACTTTGAACGAATATATAGAATCCGTTTTAAATCGGATTTCTGTGAAACAAGAAACGTTTGAATCTGTTGAATGATATTTTTCTAATAAAAGAGAAAAATCGAGATTTCGTCGTGTAGATTTTGATTTATGTCCAAATGAAATTTTAGAAAAGTCGCTATGGAATTACTTTATAAGTTCTATCAATTTATTTATATTATAAAAGGAATTTAATATAAATCGAATATCGATATAACTGGGAATTTTGAAATATTGAGTTATAAATCCCACTGGAGCTGTATGATATTATATTGTGAATATATACGATAATATTTATTTATAAATATTTAATTTAATTATTTTTAAATATATTTAATATTTAAAAGGGTTTATTTAGAGCTTTAAAAATAGCCAGTTTTGCAAACGACTTCCGTTTTCGACGAAACTAATTTTGTTAGATCCGGAATATTAAATTATTGTTAGATTTCAATTTTCGTGATTTTTGGAGTCAGTATGTGACCATACAGATTTTTAATGTGAAAAAAAATCGATATTTTAACGGTTAAAAATGCGATGTGTGAGCAGACGGAGTCAGAATTCAACAAAACTAGTTTCGTTGGTTCCGTAATGTCGAACTCCAATTGTATGTCCATTTTCATGACTTCTGGATATCGTGTGTGATCACATGGATTTTTAATTGAAAAATACAAGTAGTGTTATTTTATAAATTAGTAAATAAAATACAAAGCTTATATTGGAAGCTCTCCACACTTATAAAACCAACACATATCCTAACCTAACCCTAGAATTTTCATTACTTTGGTCAATACAAAATCCGCCGTCAGTTTTTCCTCTCAACAACCAAAAATCGGCAACCTTAAATCAATATAAAATCAAAGAAAAATTAGTAAATCTCAAATCATATATATATGAATTCGTTGTCACTTCTCTTCGATTTGGCATAGCTGTTATAGTTTTCGATTCGTTTTCTGTCGATGGATTTTCTCTAGCGTGCGCCTAGGGCTTCTATGCACCAATGAGTGTGAAGATGTTGGATCGAATGATGTTCATTATGAGATTCAGGGTGGCTCGCCGAAACCATTGGCAAATTTCAGTGGACTCTCGTGACGAAAAGTGACGCGGTTACTGTAGCAGATGTTAATGTCGCGGTTGGTATCTAGGGTTCGACTTTGGCACGGTAGCTGTGCGGAGGAGGAGTGTTCAAAGAGGGGCACGTAGGTGGTATCAATCTGTGAAACGGTGAGGTAACAGAGGAGTTAGGTGAGGGAGAAGGTCGATAATGGTATGAGGAAGCTGGTGCGCGTTTTGGAAGTAGGCGAGAAGGAGAACAGTTCGAGTTAATTGAAAAGGGGATGACGGTGCGGTGCTTTTGGAATTCGATGCAGACAGTTCAAACCGGCCGTGAGGAAGAAGAGGGTTTTAACGGCTTGGTTATACCTAAACTAAGTGATTTGTTTCGACTTAAAAACTATAATTAAGGAAAGCAGGAAGTCTTATTTCTAAATAAAGAAGATGACTAACAAAAAGGAAACTATGATGTATTTTTCAAGAGGGCGTGGAATTTGGGAAGTTGTCAATTCCCATTGAAGAAGTTGGTTTGTTTTAAAAGAATAAATGGGATGTTTAACAGAAGGAACTGCAGATTTTTCGTTAGTAAAGGAGATAGATTACTGTGCATCGTGGTATTGGAAAAGGGGATTGTGAAAACCCGTAACTTCCCCGTAAAGGAAAGAGCGGATAGTTCGAGAACACGCCACAACAGAACTCATATAAAAGAACATTTCATTGTATATAACAACAATGCATCAGATTACAAGAATATACAGAGTTTAAATGAATATTACACAGAAATATCAGAGATTTAAATTACATTTAAATACATAGCAGCGGAAAATAATACAATACACAACTAGAAGTAGATATACGGATACAAAGCTTTCCGGATATCGTTCCAGCTGTAAACCAGGATCCTGTGAATATAAATCTGCAAAACCAAAACTACTAGCTGCCCGTGTCAAAATAAGGGCACCCAGAGTTTAGGTTAAAACAATAAACTCCAGGTCAGTCATGTGACTGGTGTGAGAACTAAAACAGTTAATCTTTATTTTTAAGTTAGGTAAATCAAGGGACCACGCCGTATAACACGGAACGGGTTTCCTCCCAAGAATACCAGTGCATAAAACAAACAGCGCAATGCTAAATAAAGAAAAATGAAGCTGTTATAAGACCCAGGTCCCATCACACAATGCAACGCAGCCGAGGATAGGGTTTTCCCTTATAACAGCCAAAGAATGCTTGATACGTTTTAAAACAAATCGTTTGATACTATAATAAGTGCATAGCGTATAAAACAACTTCAAATCATAAGTATCAATCATAGGCGGCATAAGCGCCCCATCCCACTATGTCGCCATACTAGGCTCTACAAATAAAACCGCAAAAGTCACGTATTTGGAAATTGGGTTTCCATCTATGAACCGAGGCAAAAGATAGTCCTCAACCGATTCGAGACGCTCTAGCCCGCCCCTCAGGATCAGAGCTCGAGTGACCCTTGGATCCTCAGGGCCAGTCCACCGATGTGGATTAAACTTAAACCCTGAACATGCATTTCCCCGCCCTATGGGGCGTAAACGAGCCAACTAAATGACTCCATCGGTTCGAGAACGACCGATCAATCCGAGGCGCCTCGCAACAGCAACAACCACATAAGTCAAACTCGTCAGGGCGTGTAAAACCACTGACGCCACTTCTAGCTAGAAAGAAACGCATGCCCTCCCTGACGTCCTCTCCCGTTTTTGGTTCATACCGGGTGTGAAGCTCGCGAATCAACGTTACACAAAGCTACGCCACAAAGGCCGTGCTTTGATCATCACCACAAGACTTTGCTTTTCAACAGAAGCCTCGATCAATTGCCACTTAGGCATGCCACACAGGCAATTCACTCCATGCGTTTGATATCCATCAATATATAACCCCTGAGCTCGTACGTCTCAGAGAAGGGCGTTAAGCAAGAGAATAAATTCTCCGCCGCCAAACAGATATATATTTAATAGAGATCAATCACATGGACTAAAATCCAATGTCAGACACACAGTCCATTTACAAGTCCGTTCTGGGTCTGAACGAAACCGGAGGCACCTAGTACCCCGCATATCCATCGATCTCCAAGCACGTCTGGACGATCACCAACTGTTTCCATCTTCTTGGGTGTACAGCCCAATCAAAATCATCAGTAATCACCCAAACGACGTGAAGACCTCCGGTCTTCGACCATCGTCTTCATCTTCGACTTATCGTCGCATCAGTTATTCAGAATGGGATAAACCCGGTCTTTCCGAATAACTCGCGTATATTTTAAATAAGTGTTACACAAACACAACATACGCCTCATTCCAATTCATTAGTCACTAACCGTAAATTAATCAAGAGAATAATTCCCCAAATATTAACCCCGAAGGCCGAAACCAACATCAGATCAATATCCAGAAAACCATTCTGCTTAGCTAACCGACAGTTAGTTTCTGATTTCACATTCATAGGGAAAGGTTCCCATTAATTTTATCCAAGACAAATTTCTTGAATTTATTCTATTTTTGAATATCAATTCAAACTAGTCGGGATTAGCGAACCTTACCGAAGTAATCATTTATTTTAATTTCCCAATCCCAACCTATTTATCCCATGAAGTAAAACTGGTAATACTTCATATCTAACACCACAGTGTTATCGGTAAATTCAATTACCATTTCACGTTCAAATCTAATTAAAGATTTAACTATCGCCTGGAGTAAAACTGGTGATACTCCATTCTCGATTATTTCAATCTAATTAAAGATTCATTAAAACTCCACTTAGTTTTAATCGTCGACTGGGTTAAAGAATCCGTGTCATTTAAAACACGGTTCACGATAAACCCAAAATCACATTCCATTAATTATCGGGTTAAAGAACAAGTGTTATTTAAAACACTGTTCACGGTAAACCCAAAAATCAATATCAATTCAATTCCAATTAAATATTATTTAATTGGTACACTTCATTAAATCTAAATAAAAAGATTTAATCTTTTCTCAACTGGGTTCAAGAACAGTGTTAGTGAAGACACCATCCACGACAAACCCAAATCACATTTGATATTCAATACAAGGCTCTGAATAGAAAATATATCGGCTTATATTCAATATCGAATTCTACGACTAACAGATGTCGTATTGGAAATAACGATATAAATATATATCTTTCAAATTTCCATAACACCACCTGTATAATCACGAATTCCAACATCGAAATATTCCGAAGACAATTTCGATTCAAATCCACTCCAATGCAATCATTGGAAATTTTGGTTATTTTTAAAACCCTTTTCACTTTCAATTTATTTATTTAAAAATAAATAGAATTATAATTCTAGTTCAAAAACTAGTTTATTTCGATAAAAATCTATTTTTATCTTTTCAAATATGGAGTTTTTCATCCCAAATCTTCACAAATCATTTTTTTATGATTTTACACAAATTATTACTATTTTTAATAATTTTATCAAGGCCCGTACAGTCGATTTCCATCAATGGCCATCGAACTGCACTTACAGCGACCTTTTTCAAATTTGATTTGGACATAATTCCAAATCCAACCGTTAGATTTCTAATTTCTAATATTCGTTAGAAAGCTCTTTTCGATACGAACCCAACGGTTCCGGTTTTAGGAGAATCCGACGGTCGGATCTCCCGCAATGTCCGTTTGAAATAAATGGTCGAAATTCACGAACTGCCGCGGCGCGGCGCGTTCTATTTAGGCCATTATATTATATATATAATATATTTCGTCGATTTCTATTTAAAACGAATTATATAAATAGTTTTAAATTCGTTTCAAAAGCAATTTCAACTTCCGTTTCAATTCAAATCAAAATTGAATTCTTCTCTATAAATTCGTTTTAAAATTCATTTCTATTCAATTCAAATTTCAATTCAATTTGAATTCATTTCAATTTGCTTTCAATTCAATTTGAATTCGTTTTCAATTCATTTCGAAATCGTTTTCAATTCAATTCATTTCGAAATCGTTTTCAATTCAATTCATTTCGAAATCATTTTCAATTCAATTCATTTCGAAATCGTTTTATATTCAATTCATTTCGAAATCGTTTTCAATTCATTTCGAAATCGTTTTCAATTCAATTCATTTCGAAATCGTTTTCAATTCAATTCATTTCGAAATCGTTTTATATTCAATTCATTTCGAAATCGTTTTCAATTCAATTCATTTCGAAATCATTTTCAATTCAATTCATTTCGAAGTCGTTTTATATTCAATTCATTTCGAAATCGTTTTCAATTCAATTCATTTCGAAATCGTTTTCAATTCAATTCATCTCGAAATCGTTTTCAATTCAATTCATTTCGAAGTCGTTTTATATTCAATTCATTTCGAAATCGTTTTCAATTCAATTCATTTCGAAATCGTTTTCAATTCAATTCAACTCGAAATCGTTTTCAATTCAATTCATTTCGAAATCGTTTAAAATCGATATAAATATCGTTCACGTCAAAATGGCGTCAATCTAATCAATACGGCTTCATAAATTTCTATTTTCAAATATTCTATTTCAAATATTTCTTTTTTTCAAAATAGTTGTTATTATCAAAATATTTCGTTCAACACATGACCAATCTCAATGGATGAGTACTGTCAACACATGAACCTTTATTTTATAATATTCTTTATTTTCTAAATTGGAATGAGACCCAATCAATTACCATATAAAATTAATTATATGGATTTTCATACAACACATGTATATAATAGCATTGAAAATAGTCAACCATCAACCAAAGTGCACTACACTGTATAAGCATCAAATATAGATATCTAACGCTTATAACAGCCTGTCAATCAATCGATCGACATATTTAATCAATCAGGATGAGTGAACTTCAAATTTCATCCCAACACCCGTGTGGGGTTTCAAACAATCAAACACTTATTTTATTTGTGCAGTTGGGCGATGTGTAAAATTTATCGACCCAATCAATGTCCTTCAAATAGGTGTGCATAAACAAACCGTCCGGTTTGTAAATGAATATTTTATTTTATTTACTCCACGTTAAAAATTATATTTTTAACGATAAAACATTTTATTTTAACATATGAATTTCTATTCAATTCATTTCTTAAATAAAATGATATTTTTATTTTTCTAACATATTTTAGAAAATTTCGGCGGCATAATGGCACGATACTAGAAACGGGACAAGGCCTAGCCTTATCCCTGGTCTAGTGAAGGCCCACGCCATTCACACATCAATCAAATCCATTCATTTCACCACACAATTCAAGCCAAATAATCTAACTAATTTTCAACCAAACAAACAAGTCCATGGTCTGTGGACGATTGTGTCGGGTGCTACTAAGCACCGTCTGCATCCTAGTATATATATATATAACTAGAAAATAAAATTGAAAGGTGAGAAATTCTCACCGAAAGCTATCCAAACATCTCGACTCTTCTTTGATATAAATCTTCTTCGTTCTCGCCTTTTTGTTACCTTCGTTGCCCGCTTTCACTACCTATGTAAAAATCGAATTTTTACTTCGATGTTCAATATATAAAAATCGAATTTTTACTTCGATGTTCAATATATAAAAATCGAATTTTTACTTCGATGTTCAATATATAAAAATCGAATTTTTACTTCGATGTTCAATATATAAAAATCATATTTTTATCCTCATAAAAATATTTCAATTCCAAGAAAATCTAATCTTTCATTTCAAAGAAAATCTCTTTTTCAATTCTAGGGAAAATCCATTTTCCAATTCAAAGAAAATCTATATTCGAAATCAAAGAAAATCTATTTTCATTCAAAGAAATATCTATTCTTTAAGCGAAGAAAAATCTAATCTTCTTATGATAGAAATTCAATCTTTTTCTTTATAAAAATTGAATCTTTTTCTTTATTTTCCTAAAACTTTAATTTCAGTTTTAAAATGAAAATAAGTTTTCAGTTTTTAAAAATAAAATAAAATCAGTTTTATTTTAGAAAAGAAAATAAAAATCTGTTTTAAAATCACTGAAATATCAAATAAAAGGAAAAATCACGGCTGTTGTTTCTCGTCGGCGGAAGGAGAGCTCGCAGCGCTGGAGGAGGAGTCGGAGAGGGTTGGCTACGGCTCAGGAGGCGCTGGCGAAGGGGCTGACGAGGCTTGGCGACGCTGGGATCTCCGGTAGGTGCGGTGGACTTCGAGATGCTCAGCGCGATGGGGTTGACTGCGATTGAATGGAGAAGAGGGGGGCGCCATAGTTGATCGGAGGGGCGGGTATTGGCAATCAGCGCCGGAGGGAGGCGCGACAGATGCCTGGCGGCGCTCCTCCGATCTCGATTAGGGATCGCTTCTTTTTTTTTTTTTGATTTATGTTTCTAACGGGGGGCCAGAATGTATATAGAGGGGAGAGAAAGGTTTTTTATTTAATTATTTAATTATTTAATTTTCACCAAAAAGCAACTTTTATTTTCGATCTCTAAACGAGGCCCACCGCCTGTCGTCCATAGCGTTTCACCCCCATTCCGAACACAATGGGATATGTACCGCTAGCTGAATCGACCGTTTCGATCAGTTTCCGTTGCATTTAAAATATAAATCTGTATATATTCAACTTAAATGCACATTTCAAATTACCGGGGCCACATACTCACTCTAAAAATTCCCAGAAAAATATTTCTAGCTTCGTATTGACGATACGGTCCTAACAAAACTAATTTCGTCGAATTCTGAGACCGTTAGAAAAATGGCCATTTTCCAGTCGATTAAAATCAACTGAAACTGGTCAAACGCGTTTTCCTTTGCCACGCTCACATATTGATTCGAAAAATTATGAAATTTGGAACCTAGCAATAATTTAACATCACGGACCCAACAAAACTAGTTTCGTCGAAATCCGAGGTCGTTTGCAAAATGTCCATTTTTAAGGGCCTGAATTCCATAGCGACTATTCAGAATTTTCAACTGGACATATCTTTTGATTCCCGATATGAAATCTTGATTTGTCGGATTCATTGGAAAGATGTCCACAATTAGATTCCATTATTTTTGGTTTCACTAAAATCCGGATTGTTTTGCACCCGGTACATTCAATTGAAGTTTGAAATCGAATTATCGAACTACCGCGCCATTTTCAATTCTATTTATAATTATAAATAAATATTTATATTCTAACGACGACATATATAATATATACGTTGAATTCCATTCAAAATAAATTTCACGTCGATATTATTTAAAATAATTCATTTTAAATAATCAAAATTCGCTAAAATTGCAAAAAATAAAAATTTCAAACTGGCCCAGATTTTCGGGTTGTTACAATCTCCCCCACTTAAAACTTTTCGTCCCCGAAAAGGAACAAAGTCGAAAGTGGTTTGATCATTCAACTAAACGTTCGATCCGGCTTCCATTCTCCAACTTTTCAGTTTCTGAGAATTTTCTAAAATCTCAAAAATTTGGCTAACACCCAAAATTTTTGAAATTTTTTGCCATAACCTCCCCTGCACCGGGAGCATCGGGGAATTTCAAATAGCTTCCCCGGTCCTTCAGATCTGAAAAAGAAAAAGAAAAAGCCAAGCGGCTAGCCAATAGGCTCATAAAATCATCATCACCCAAACAAAACAGTAAATTATGTAGTAAACATGTACCTATTTATCGGGCAAACAAATTTTATTCTTCGGCTCTAGCCTCCTTGCTATGACCTGTTCAATATAAGTATATGCATATGCAAGCAAATGCGACCAATTTCAATACAATTCAATATTTGATTCAATTAGGCTAAATGGTTCAAAATTAGCAAACAAATAAACAAACAACACAAACATCAATCAATTAGTGAATTAGAGTTTTAAATTCATAATTTTGATACATATACAAAAATCAAATTTTTTGATGCTAAATCACAACAATAGGCCCTATCTAATTTTGGTTCTCACACCAGTCAATAGGAAATATATAGATATCACACGTTCGTCACTCGAATATAAATTCTGATGATGATATATCAACCATCAGAATCACCCCCGGGTGACTAGAGTGTAACTCTATATCTATCCAATATATCAAAACATCGAATACACGCTAGCTAGACGCATACGCAAAATCTTTATATATTGGATTGTCCTAATCAAGATGAAATAAATAATCAAATACGAATAATTGATTTTAAATTTTCAAACAAAATTGTTTTCATTTGAAAAATATACTCTTCACACTCGTTCTAGGATACTACTGATCCCATCTCTAATGAGTCATTCCCATTGGATATTACTAATCCAATATCTGATGAATTCTTTCGTATGGTTCTAATGTGCCTTGTTCTCTGCTTTGTAAACCAAAGCTCTGATACCAACTGTGAAAACCCGTAACTTCCCCGTAAAGGAAAAAGCGGATAGTTCAAGAACACGCCACAACAGAACTCATATAAAAGAACATTTCATTGTATATTACAACAATGCATCAGATTACAAGAATATACAGAGTTTAAATGAATATTACAAAGAAATATCAGAGATTTAAATTACATTTAAATACATAGCAGCGGAAAATAATACAATACACAACTAGAAGTAGATATACGGATACAAAGCTTTCCAGATATCGTTCCAGCTGTAAACCAGGATCCTGTGAATATAAATCTGCAAAACTAAAACTACTAGCTGCCCGTGTCAAAATAAGGGCACCCAGAGTTTAGGTTAAAACAATAAACTCCAGGTCAGTCATGTGACTGGTGTGAGAACTAAAACAGTTAATCTTTATTTTTAAGTTAGGTAAATCAAGGGACCACGCCGTATAACACGGAACGGGTTTCCTCCCAAGAATACCAGTGCATAAAACAAACAGCGCAATGCTAAATAAAGAAAAATGAAGCTGTTATAAGACTCAGGTCCCATCACACAATGCAACGCAGCCGAGGATAGGGTTTTCCCTTATAACAGCCAAAGAATGCTTGATACGTTTTAAAACAAATCGTTTGATACTATAATAAGTGCATAGCGTATAAAACAACTTCAAATCATAAGTATCAATCATAGGCGGCATAAGCGCCCCATCCCACTATGTCGCCATACTAGGCTCTACAAATAAAACCGCAAAAGTCACGTATTTGGAAATTGGGTTTCCATCTATGAACCGATGTGACGGCAAGGAATTTCGCTCGGTCCGAACCAGTCGCTAAACCGACCCAGACCTTTCGAAACGCCCTATCGTTTGAGAACACGGCAAAACAGAACGCATACAGAAGAACATTTCACTGTATATTACAACAATGCATCAGATTACAAGAATTTACAGAGTATAAATGAATATTACACAGAAATATCAGAGATTTAAATTACATTTAAATACATAGCAGCGGAAAATAATACAATACACAACTAGAAGAGATATACGGATACAAAGCTTTCCGGATATCATTCCAGCTGTAAACCAGGATCCTGTGAATATAAATCTGCAAAACCAAAACTACTAGCTGCCCGTGTCAAAATAGGGGCACCCAGAGTTTAGGTTAAAACAATAAACTCCAGGTCAGTCATGTGACTGGTGTGAGAACTAAAACAGTTAATCTTTATTTTAAATCATTAGGTAGATCAAGGGACCACGCCGTATAACACGGAACGGGTTTCCTCCCAAGAATACCAGTGCCTAAAACAAACAGCGCAATGCTAAATAAAGAAAGATGAAGCTGTTATAAGACCCAGGTCCTATCACACAATGCAACGCAAGCCGGGGGATAGGGTTTTCCCTTATAACAGCCAAAGAATGCTTGATACGTTTAAAACAAATCATTTGATACTATAATAAGTGCATAGTGCATAAAACAACTTCAAATCATAAGTATCAATCATAGGCGGCATGGGTACCATATATCATGTCGCCATATATAGGTTTACAAATAAAACCGCAAAGTCACGTATTTGGAAATTGGATTTCCTTCTATGAACCGAGGCAAAAGATAGTCCTCAACCGATTCGAGACGCTCTAGCCCGTGTCTCAGGATCAGAGCTCGAGTGACCCTTGGATCGTCAGGGCCGGTCCACCGATGTGGATTAAAATGCCTGAACACTGCGTTTCCCCACCCTTTGGGGTGTCAATGAGCCAACGAATGACTCCATCGGTTCGAGAACGACCGATCAATCCGAGGCGCCTCGCAACAGCAACAACCACATAAGTCAAACTCGTCAGGGCGTGTAAAACCACTGACGCCACTTCTAACTAGAAAGAAACGCATGCCCTCCCTGAGGTCCGTCTCCCGTTTTTGATTCATACCGGGTGTGAAACTCGCGAATCAAACGTTACACAAAGCTACGCCACAAAGGCCGTGCTTTGATCATCAACCACAAGACTTTGCTTTTCAACAGAAGCCTTGATCATTTGCATCTTAGCATGCCACACAGGCAAGCCATCCTATGCCACCGATATCAGTCACACAGAATGAAATCCGATGTCAGACACACAGTCCATTTACAAGTCCGTTCTGGGTCTGAACGAAACCGAAGGCACCTAGTACCCCGCATATCCATCGATCTCCAAGCACGTCTGGACGATCACTAACTGTTTCCATCTTCTTGGGTGTACAGCCCAATCAAGATCATCAGTTAACACCCAAACGACGTGAAGACCTCCGGTCTTCGACCATCGTCTTCATCTTCGACTTATCGTCGTATCAGTTATTCAGAATGGGATAAACCCGGTCTTTCCGAATAACTCGCGTATATATTATAAAAGTGTTACACAAACACAACATACGCCTCATTCCAACTCATTAGTCATTAACCGTAAATTAATCAAGAGAATAATTCCCCAAATATTAACCCCGAAGGCCGAAACCAACATCAGATCAATATCCAGAAAACCATTCTACTTAGCTAACCGACAGTTAGTTTCTAAATTTCACGTTCAAATCTAATTAAAGATTTAACTATCGCCTGGAGCAAAACTGGTGATACTCCATTCTCGATCTTTTCAATCTAATTAAAGATTCATTAAAACTCCACTTAGTTTTAATATGTGACTGGGTTAAAGAATCAGTGTCATTTAAAACACGGTTCACGATAAACCCAAAGTCACATCCCATTAATTATCGGGTTAAAGAACAAGTGTTATTTAAAACACTGTTCACGATAAACCCAAAAATCAATATCCATTCAATTCCAATTAAATATTATTTAATTGGTACACTTCATTAAATCTAAATAAAAAGATTTAATCATTTCTCAACTGGGTTCAAGAACAGTGTTAGTGAAGACACCATTCACGACAAACCCAAATCACATTCATTAATTATCGGGTTAAAGAACAAGTGTTATTTAAAACACTGTTCACGATAAACCCAAAAATCAATATCAATTCAATTCCAATTAAATATTATTTAATTGGTACACTTCATTAAATCTAAATAAAAAGATTTAATCATTTCTCAACTGGGTTCAAGAACAGTGTTAGTGAAGACACCATTCACGACAAACCCAAATCACATTCATTAATTATCGGGTTAAAGAACAAGTGTTATTTAAAACACTGTTCACGATAAACCCAAAAATCAATATCAATTCAATTCCAATTAAATATTATTTAATTGGTACACTTCATTAAATCTAAATAAAAAGATTTAATCATTTCTCAACTGGGTTCAAGAACAGTGTTAGTGAAGACACCATTCACGACAAACCCAAATCACATTCATTAATTATCGGGTTAAAGAACAAGTGTTATTTAAAACACTGTTCACGATAAACCCAAAAATCAATATCAATTCAATTCCAATTAAATATTATTTAATTGGTACACTTCATTAAATCTAAATAAAAAGATTTAATCATTTCTCAACTGGGTTCAAGAACAGTGTTAGTGAAGACACCATTCACGACAAACCCAAATCACATTCGATATTCAATACAAGGCTCTGAATAGAAAATATATCGGCTTATATTCAATATCAAATTCTACGACTAACAAATGTCGTATTGGAAATAACGATATAAATATATATATCTTTCAAATTTCCATAACAACACCTGTATAATCACGAATTCCAACATCGAAATATTCCGAAGACAATTTCGATTCAAATCCACTCCAATGCAATCATTGGAAATTTTGGTTATTTTCAAAACCCTTTTCGAATTCAATTTATTTATTTAAAAATAAATAGAATTATAATTCTAGTTCAAACTAGTTCATTTCGATAAAAATCTATTTTTATTTTTTCAAATATGGAGTTTTTCATCCCAATTCTTTCTAAATCATTTCTTATGATTTTACACAAATTATTACTATTTTTAATAATTTTATCAAGGCCCGTACAGTCGATTTCCATCAATGGCCCTCGAACTGCACTTACAGCGACCTTTTTCAAATTTGATTTGGACATAATTCCAAATCCAACCGTTAGATTTCAAATTTCTAACATTCATTAGAAAGCTCTTTTCGATACGAACCCAACGGTTCCGGTTTTAGGAGAATCCGACGGTCGGATCTCCCGTAATGTCCGTTTGAAATAAATGGTCGAAATTCGCGAACTGCCGCGGCGCGGCGCGTTCTATTCAGGTCATTATATTATATATATATATATATAATATATATTTCGTCGATTTCTATTTAAAACGAATTATATAAATAGTTTTAAAATCGTTTCAAAAGCTATTTCAACTTTCTTTTCAATTCAAATCAAAATTGAATTCTTCTTTATAAATTCGTTTTAAAATTCATTTCTATTCAATTCAAATTTCAATTCAATTTGAATTCGCTTTCAATTCACTTTCAATTCAATTCGAATTCGTTTTCAATTCAATTCATTTCGAAATTGTTTTCAATTCAATTCATTTCGAAATCGTTTTCAATTCAATTCATTTCGAAATCGTTTTCAATTCAATTCATTTCGAAATCGTTTTTCAATTCAATTTATTTCGAAATCGTTTTCAATTCAATTTATTTCGAAATCGTTTTCAATTCAATTCATTTCGAAATATTCGATTTCAAAATTACTTTTTAATATTCATTTTAAAATGAATAAAATCGATATAAATATCGTTCACGTCAAAATGGCGTCAATCTAATCAACACGGCTTCATATATTGATATTTTCAAATATTCCATTTCAAATATTTCTTTTTCAAATATTTCTTTTTCAAAACTGGAATGAGGCCCAATCAATTACCATATAAAATTAATTATAGGGATTTTCATACAACACATGTATATAATAGCATTGAAAATAATCAACCATCAACCAAAGTGCACTACACTGTATAAGCATCAAATATAGATATCCAACGCTTATAACAGCCTGTCAATCAATCGATCGACATATTTAATCAATCAGGATGAGTGAACTTCAAATTTCATCCTAACACCCGTGTGGGGTTTCAAACAATCAAACACATATTTTATTTGTGCAGTTAGGCGATGTGTAAAATTTATCGACCCAATCAACGTCATTCAAATAGGTGTACATAAACAAACCGTCTGGTTTGTAAATGAATATTTATTTATTCACATTCACGTTAAAAATTATATTTTTAACGATAACACATTTTATTTTAACATATGAATTTCTATTCAGTTCATTCTTTAAATAAAATGCTATTTTTATCTTTCTAACTTATTTTAGAAAATTTCGGCGGCATAACGGCACGATACTAGAAACGGGACAAGGCCTAGCCTAATCCCCGGTCTAGTGAAGGCCCACGCCATTCACACATCAATCAAATCAATTCATTATGCAAACCACAAAATTTGGAGTAAGAGTCTAACCTAGCCTTACTCCTTCGCCTTATAACGGCGCACGTCTAATCCTAACCAATTCATCGATTCGATTTTTCATACCACAAATCACATTCAAACCAATATCGCAATCAATCACCAATCAATCAAACAAACAAGTCCATGGTCTGTGGACGATTGTGTCGGGTGCTACTAAGCACCGTCTGCATCCTAGTACATATATATATAACTAGAAAAATAAATTGAAAGGTGAGAAATTCTCACATATAGCTATCCTAGCTCCACGGCTCTTCATTTGCAGAAGTCTTCCTCGTTATCGCCTCTTCGTCATCTTCGTTGCCCGTAGTCACTATATATATAAAAATCGAATTTTTATTTCAAAGTTCAATATATAAAAATCGAATTTTTATTTCAAAGTTCAATATATAAAAATCGAATTTTTATTTCAAAGTTCAATATATAAAAATCGAATTTTTAGTTCAAAGTTCAATATATAAAAATCGAATTTTTATTCCTTTAACTTTATGTTAAAAATATTGCCTTTTCATATATAAAATTCCTATCTTAGCTTTTAAAATAAATTTTCAGTTTTTAAATGAACAAATTTTCAGTTTTAACATTATATAAAAAAACAGTTTTACTTTATATAAAAAAAAAACAGTTTAACATTATATAAAAAAACAGTTTAACATTAAAAAAAAACAAATAAAATAAAGAAGCAGAAAAACTCACAGGGGGGAGGGGGTTTCTTCTGTGCGCCAGCGTCGGAGGGTGGCTCAAGATCGTCGGAGGGAGGCGTTGGCAGGGGGGGGGGGCAGGCGGTCGTCGGCCAAGCCAGGGCGTCGGAGCAAAAGGGGGCGCGGTGGGTTTTAGGGGGCTCGAGATCGATTCGGGGGGGGGGGTTCCTTGGCTACGGGCGTTCTAGGGTTTCAGGGAGGCGCCAGGGAGGAGGGCGACGACGGGGGAGGGGTCGGCGATGAGATCGATGTCGTCGGGTTTTTTTTTTTTTTTTTTTTCATTCGATCTGTAGAAATGAAGAAGGGGGGGCCAGAACCAATAAAAGGGGAGGAAGGGGGTTTTTTTTCCCTTTTTTTTTTTTTATTTATTATTTTATTATTTTTAAAAGTTGACTTTTACATACGTCATCAAAACGAGGCCCACCACCTGTCGTCCATAGCGTTTAACCCCCATTCCGAACACAATGGGATATATATCGCAAGCTGAATCGACCGTTTCGATCAGTCTCCGTTGCATTTACATTTAAATCATTATACTGAATTTTAAACGCACATTTCAAATTACCGGGGTCACATACTAACTCTAAAAATTCCATAAAAATATTTTCTAGCTTTGTATTGACGATACGGTCCTAACAAAACTAGTTTCGTCGAATTCTGAGACCGTTTGAAAAATGGCCAATTTCCAGTCGATTAAAATCAACTGAAATGGTCAAACGCGTTTTCCTTTGCCACGCTCACATATTGATTCGAAAAATTATGAAATTTGAAACCTAGCAATAACTTTACATCCCGGACCCAACAAAACTGGTTTCGTCGAAATCCGAGGTCGTTTGCAAAATGTCCATTTTTAAGGGCCTGAATTCCATAGCGACTATTCAGAATTTTCAACTGGACATATCTTTTGATTCCCGCTATGAAATTTCGATTATTCGGATTCGTTGGAAAGATACTATCAATTAGATCCTATCATTTTTGGTTTCACTAAAATCCGGATTGTTTTGCACCCGGTACATTCAATTGAAGTTTGAAATCGAATTATCGAACTACCGCGCCATTTTCAATTCTATTTATAATTATATATAATTATTTATATTCTAACGACGACGCGTATAATATATACGTTCTAATTATATTCAAAATAAATTTCTCGTCGATATTATTTAAAATAATTCATTTTAAATAATCTAAATTCGCTAAAATTGCCAAAATAAAAATTTTAAACTGGCCCAGATTTTACGGGTTGTTACAATCTCCCCCACTTAAAACTTTTCGTCCCCGAAAAGGAACAAAGTCGAAAGTGGTTTGATAATTCAACTCTACGCTCGTCCTGGCTTCCATTCTCCAACCCTTTGGTTTCTGAGAATTTTCAAAATTTCAAAAATTTGGCTAACACCCTAAATTTTTGAAAAATTTCGCCATAACCTCCCCTGCACCGGGAGCATCGGGGAATCTCAAATAGCTTCCCCGGTCCTTCAGATCTCAAAAAGAAAAAGAAAAAGCCAAGCGGCTAGCCAATAGGCTCACAAAATCATCATCACCCAAACAAAACAGGAAATTATGTAGTAAACATGTACCTATTTGTCGGGCAAACAAATTTTATTCTCTGCTCTAGCCTCCTTGCTATGACCTGTTCAATGATATATATGTATATACATGCAAATGCGACCAATTTTCAATACAATTCAATATTTGGTTCAATTAGGCTAAATGGTTCAAAATTATCAAACAGATAAACAAACAACACAAACATTAATCAATTAGTGGATTAGAGTTTCAAATTGATAATTTTGATACATATACAAAAATCTTGTTTTTGATGCCAATTCACAACAATAAGCCCTATCTAATTTTGGTTCTCACACCAGTCAATAGGAAATATATAGAAAGCCCACTTTCGTCACTCGAACATAAATTCTAATGATGGAGCTCCATCATCAAAATCCTCTCCGGGCGATTAGAGTGTGATTCTATATCTATCCAGTATATTAAAATTTCGAATACACGCGGATCAGACGTATACGCAAAATCTATATATACTGGATTGTCCAAATCGATGTAAATAAATAATCAAATACGAATAGTTGATTTAGATTTTCAAAACAAAAATTGTTTTCACTTTAAAAATATACTCTTCACACTCGTTCTAGGATACTACTGATCCTATCTCTAACGAGTCATTCCCATTGGATATTACTAATCCAATATCTGATGAATTCTTTCGTATGGTTCTAATGTGTCTTGTTCTCTGAGCTTTGTAAACCAAAGCTCTGATACCAAATGTGACGGCAAGGAATTTCGCTCGGTCCGAACCAGTCGCTAAACCGACCCAGACCTTTCGAAACGCCCTATCGTTTGAGAACACGGCAAAACAGAACGCATACAGAAGAACATTTCACTGTATATTACAACAATGCATCAGATTACAAGAATTTACAGAGTATAAATGAATATTACACAGAAATATCAGAGATTTAAATTACATTTAAATACATAGCAGCGGAAAATAATACAATACACAACTAGAAGAGATATACGGATACAAAGCTTTCCGGATATCATTCCAGCTGTAAACCAGGATCCTGTGAATATAAATCTGCAAAACCAAAACTACTAGCTGCCCGTGTCAAAATAGGGGCACCCAGAGTTTAGGTTAAAACAATAAACTCCAGGTCAGTCATGTGACTGGTGTGAGAACTAAAACAGTTAATCTTTATTTTAAATCATTAGGTAGATCAAGGGACCACGCCGTATAACACGGAACGGGTTTCCTCCCAAGAATACCAGTGCCTAAAACAAACAGCGCAATGCTAAATAAAGAAAGATGAAGCTGTTATAAGACCCAGGTCCTATCACACAATGCAACGCAAGCCGGGGGATAGGGTTTTCCCTTATAACAGCCAAAGAATGCTTGATACGTTTAAAACAAATCATTTGATACTATAATAAGTGCATAGTGCATAAAACAACTTCAAATCATAAGTATCAATCATAGGCGGCATGGGTACCATATATCATGTCGCCATATATAGGTTTACAAATAAAACCGCAAAGTCACGTATTTGGAAATTGGATTTCCTTCTATGAACCGAGGCAAAAGATAGTCCTCAACCGATTCGAGACGCTCTAGCCCGTGTCTCAGGATCAGAGCTCGAGTGACCCTTGGATCGTCAGGGCCGGTCCACCGATGTGGATTAAAATGCCTGAACACTGCGTTTCCCCACCCTTTGGGGTGTCAATGAGCCAACGAATGACTCCATCGGTTCGAGAACGACCGATCAATCCGAGGCGCCTCGCAACAGCAACAACCACATAAGTCAAACTCGTCAGGGCGTGTAAAACCACTGACGCCACTTCTAACTAGAAAGAAACGCATGCCCTCCCTGAGGTCCGTCTCCCGTTTTTGATTCATACCGGGTGTGAAACTCGCGAATCAAACGTTACACAAAGCTACGCCACAAAGGCCGTGCTTTGATCATCAACCACAAGACTTTGCTTTTCAACAGAAGCCTTGATCATTTGCATCTTAGCATGCCACACAGGCAAGCCATCCTATGCCACCGATATCAGTCACACAGAATGAAATCCGATGTCAGACACACAGTCCATTTACAAGTCCGTTCTGGGTCTGAACGAAACCGAAGGCACCTAGTACCCCGCATATCCATCGATCTCCAAGCACGTCTGGACGATCACTAACTGTTTCCATCTTCTTGGGTGTACAGCCCAATCAAGATCATCAGTTAACACCCAAACGACGTGAAGACCTCCGGTCTTCGACCATCGTCTTCATCTTCGACTTATCGTCGTATCAGTTATTCAGAATGGGATAAACCCGGTCTTTCCGAATAACTCGCGTATATATTATAAAAGTGTTACACAAACACAACATACGCCTCATTCCAACTCATTAGTCATTAACCGTAAATTAATCAAGAGAATAATTCCCCAAATATTAACCCCGAAGGCCGAAACCAACATCAGATCAATATCCAGAAAACCATTCTACTTAGCTAACCGACAGTTAGTTTCTAAATTTCACGTTCAAATCTAATTAAAGATTTAACTATCGCCTGGAGCAAAACTGGTGATACTCCATTCTCGATCTTTTCAATCTAATTAAAGATTCATTAAAACTCCACTTAGTTTTAATATGTGACTGGGTTAAAGAATCAGTGTCATTTAAAACACGGTTCACGATAAACCCAAAGTCACATCCCATTAATTATCGGGTTAAAGAACAAGTGTTATTTAAAACACTGTTCACGATAAACCCAAAAATCAATATCCATTCAATTCCAATTAAATATTATTTAATTGGTACACTTCATTAAATCTAAATAAAAAGATTTAATCATTTCTCAACTGGGTTCAAGAACAGTGTTAGTGAAGACACCATTCACGACAAACCCAAATCACATTCATTAATTATCGGGTTAAAGAACAAGTGTTATTTAAAACACTGTTCACGATAAACCCAAAAATCAATATCAATTCAATTCCAATTAAATATTATTTAATTGGTACACTTCATTAAATCTAAATAAAAAGATTTAATCATTTCTCAACTGGGTTCAAGAACAGTGTTAGTGAAGACACCATTCACGACAAACCCAAATCACATTCATTAATTATCGGGTTAAAGAACAAGTGTTATTTAAAACACTGTTCACGATAAACCCAAAAATCAATATCAATTCAATTCCAATTAAATATTATTTAATTGGTACACTTCATTAAATCTAAATAAAAAGATTTAATCATTTCTCAACTGGGTTCAAGAACAGTGTTAGTGAAGACACCATTCACGACAAACCCAAATCACATTCATTAATTATCGGGTTAAAGAACAAGTGTTATTTAAAACACTGTTCACGATAAACCCAAAAATCAATATCAATTCAATTCCAATTAAATATTATTTAATTGGTACACTTCATTAAATCTAAATAAAAAGATTTAATCATTTCTCAACTGGGTTCAAGAACAGTGTTAGTGAAGACACCATTCACGACAAACCCAAATCACATTCGATATTCAATACAAGGCTCTGAATAGAAAATATATCGGCTTATATTCAATATCAAATTCTACGACTAACAAATGTCGTATTGGAAATAACGATATAAATATATATATCTTTCAAATTTCCATAACAACACCTGTATAATCACGAATTCCAACATCGAAATATTCCGAAGACAATTTCGATTCAAATCCACTCCAATGCAATCATTGGAAATTTTGGTTATTTTCAAAACCCTTTTCGAATTCAATTTATTTATTTAAAAATAAATAGAATTATAATTCTAGTTCAAACTAGTTCATTTCGATAAAAATCTATTTTTATTTTTTCAAATATGGAGTTTTTCATCCCAATTCTTTCTAAATCATTTCTTATGATTTTACACAAATTATTACTATTTTTAATAATTTTATCAAGGCCCGTACAGTCGATTTCCATCAATGGCCCTCGAACTGCACTTACAGCGACCTTTTTCAAATTTGATTTGGACATAATTCCAAATCCAACCGTTAGATTTCAAATTTCTAACATTCATTAGAAAGCTCTTTTCGATACGAACCCAACGGTTCCGGTTTTAGGAGAATCCGACGGTCGGATCTCCCGTAATGTCCGTTTGAAATAAATGATCGAAATTCGCGAACTGCCGCGGCGCGGCGCGTTCTATTCAGGTCATTATATTATATATATATATATAATATATATTTCGTCGATTTCTATTTAAAACGAATTATATAAATAGTTTTAAAATCGTTTCAAAAGCTATTTCAACTTTCTTTTCAATTCAAATCAAAATTGAATTCTTCTTTATAAATTCGTTTTAAAATTCATTTCTATTCAATTCAAATTTCAATTCAATTTGAATTCGCTTTCAATTCACTTTCAATTCAATTCGAATTCGTTTTCAATTCAATTCATTTCGAAATTGTTTTCAATTCAATTCATTTCGAAATCGTTTTCAATTCAATTCATTTCGAAATCGTTTTCAATTCAATTCATTTCGAAATCGTTTTCAATTCAATTCATTTCGAAATCGTTTTTCAATTCAATTTATTTCGAAATCGTTTTCAATTCAATTTATTTCGAAATCGTTTTCAATTCAATTCATTTCGAAATATTCGATTTCAAAATTACTTTTTAATATTCATTTTAAAATGAATAAAATCGATATAAATATCGTTCACGTCAAAATGGCGTCAATCTAATCAACACGGCTTCATATATTGATATTTTCAAATATTCCATTTCAAATATTTCTTTTTCAAATATTTCTTTTTCAAAACTGGAATGAGGCCCAATCAATTACCATATAAAATTAATTATAGGGATTTTCATACAACACATGTATATAATAGCATTGAAAATAATCAACCATCAACCAAAGTGCACTACACTGTATAAGCATCAAATATAGATATCCAACGCTTATAACAGCCTGTCAATCAATCGATCGACATATTTAATCAATCAGGATGAGTGAACTTCAAATTTCATCCTAACACCCGTGTGGGGTTTCAAACAATCAAACACATATTTTATTTGTGCAGTTAGGCGATGTGTAAAATTTATCGACCCAATCAACGTCATTCAAATAGGTGTACATAAACAAACCGTCTGGTTTGTAAATGAATATTTATTTATTCACATTCACGTTAAAAATTATATTTTTAACGATAACACATTTTATTTTAACATATGAATTTCTATTCAGTTCATTCTTTAAATAAAATGCTATTTTTATCTTTCTAACTTATTTTAGAAAATTTCGGCGGCATAACGGCACGATACTAGAAACGGGACAAGGCCTAGCCTAATCCCCGGTCTAGTGAAGGCCCACGCCATTCACACATCAATCAAATCAATTCATTATGCAAACCACAAAATTTGGAGTAAGAGTCTAACCTAGCCTTACTCCTTCGCCTTATAACGGCGCACGTCTAATCCTAACCAATTCATCGATTCGATTTTTCATACCACAAATCACATTCAAACCAATATCGCAATCAATCACCAATCAATCAAACAAACAAGTCCATGGTCTGTGGACGATTGTGTCGGGTGCTACTAAGCACCGTCTGCATCCTAGTACATATATATATAACTAGAAAAATAAATTGAAAGGTGAGAAATTCTCACATATAGCTATCCTAGCTCCACGGCTCTTCATTTGCAGAAGTCTTCCTCGTTATCGCCTCTTCGTCATCTTCGTTGCCCGTAGTCACTATATATATAAAAATCGAATTTTTATTTCAAAGTTCAATATATAAAAATCGAATTTTTATTTCAAAGTTCAATATATAAAAATCGAATTTTTATTTCAAAGTTCAATATATAAAAATCGAATTTTTAGTTCAAAGTTCAATATATAAAAATCGAATTTTTATTCCTTTAACTTTATGTTAAAAATATTGCCTTTTCATATATAAAATTCCTATCTTAGCTTTTAAAATAAATTTTCAGTTTTTAAATGAACAAATTTTCAGTTTTAACATTATATAAAAAAACAGTTTTACTTTATATAAAAAAAAAACAGTTTAACATTATATAAAAAAACAGTTTAACATTAAAAAAAAACAAATAAAATAAATAAGCAGAAAAACTCACAGGGGGGAGGGGGTTTCTTCTGTGCGCCAGCGTCGGAGGGTGGCTCAAGATCGTCGGAGGGAGGCGTTGGCAGGGGGGGGGGGGGCAGGCGGTCGTCGGCCAAGCCAGGGCGTCGGAGCAAAAGGGGGCGCGGTGGGTTTTAGGGGGCTCGAGATCGATTCGGGGGGGGGGGGGGGTTCCTTGGCTACGGGCGTTCTAGGGTTTCAGGGAGGCGCCAGGGAGGAGGGCGACGACGGGGGAGGGGTCGGCGATGAGATCGATGTCGTCGGGTTTTTTTTTTTTTTTTTTTTTCATTCGATCTGTAGAAATGAAGAAGGGGGGGCCAGAACCAATAAAAGGGGAGGAAGGGGGTTTTTTTTCCTTTTTTTTTTTTTTATTTATTATTTTATTATTTTTAAAAGTTGACTTTTACATACGTCATCAAAACGAGGCCCACCACCTGTCGTCCATAGCGTTTAACCCCCATTCCGAACACAATGGGATATATATCGCAAGCTGAATCGACCGTTTCGATCAGTCTCCGTTGCATTTACATTTAAATCATTATACTGAATTTTAAACGCACATTTCAAATTACCGGGGTCACATACTAACTCTAAAAATTCCATAAAAATATTTTCTAGCTTTGTATTGACGATACGGTCCTAACAAAACTAGTTTCGTCGAATTCTGAGACCGTTTGAAAAATGGCCAATTTCCAGTCGATTAAAATCAACTGAAATGGTCAAACGCGTTTTCCTTTGCCACGCTCACATATTGATTCGAAAAATTATGAAATTTGAAACCTAGCAATAACTTTACATCCCGGACCCAACAAAACTGGTTTCGTCGAAATCCGAGGTCGTTTGCAAAATGTCCATTTTTAAGGGCCTGAATTCCATAGCGACTATTCAGAATTTTCAACTGGACATATCTTTTGATTCCCGCTATGAAATTTCGATTATTCGGATTCGTTGGAAAGATACTATCAATTAGATCCTATCATTTTTGGTTTCACTAAAATCCGGATTGTTTAGCACCCGGTACATTCAATTGAAGTTTGAAATCGAATTATCGAACTACCGCGCCATTTTCAATTCTATTTATAATTATATATAATTATTTATATTCTAACGACGACGCGTATAATATATACGTTCTAATTATATTCAAAATAAATTTCTCGTCGATATTATTTAAAATAATTCATTTTAAATAATCTAAATTCGCTAAAATTGCCAAAATAAAAATTTTAAACTGGCCCAGATTTTACGGGTTGTTACAACCGAGGCAAAAGATAGTCCTCAACCGATTCGAGACGCTCTAGCCCGCCCCTCAGGATCAGAGCTCGAGTGACCCTTGGATCCTCAGGGCCAGTCCACCGATGTGGATTAAACTTAAACCCTGAACATGCATTTCCCCGCCCTATGGGGCGTAAACGAGCCAACTAAATGACTCCATCGGTTCGAGAACGACCGATCAATCCGAGGCGCCTCGCAACAGCAACAACCACATAAGTCAAACTCGTCAGGGCGTGTAAAACCACTGACGCCACTTCTAGCTAGAAAGAAACGCATGCCCTCCCTGACGTCCTCTCCCGTTTTTGGTTCATACCGGGTGTGAAGCTCGCGAATCAACGTTACACAAAGCTACGCCACAAAGGCCGTGCTTTGATCATCACCACAAGACTTTGCTTTTCAACAGAAGCCTCGATCAATTGCCACTTAGGCATGCCACACAGGCAATTCACTCCATGCGTTTGATATTCATCAATATATAACCCCTGAGCTCGTACGTCTCAGAGAAGGGCGTTAAGCAAGAGAATAAATTCTCCGCCGCCAAACAGATATATATTTAATAGAGATCAATCACACGGACTAAAATCCAATGTCAGACACACAGTCCATTTACAAGTCCGTTCTGGGTCTGAACGAAACCGGAGGCACCTAGTACCCCGCATATCCATCGATCTCCAAGCACGTCTGGACGATCACCAACTGTTTCCATCTTCTTGGGTGTACAGCCCAATCAAAATCATCAGTAATCACCCAAACGACGTGAAGACCTCCGGTCTTCGACCATCGTCTTCATCTTCG
This sequence comes from Allium sativum, assembly GCA_030737875.1. Lineage (NCBI taxonomy): Eukaryota > Viridiplantae > Streptophyta > Magnoliopsida > Asparagales > Amaryllidaceae > Allium > Allium sativum. The sequence continues at coordinate 1,003,993,933 of CM060909.1, forward strand.
ACTTATCATCGCATCAGTTATTCAGAATGGGATAAACCCGGTCTTTCCGAATAACTCGCGTATATTTTAAATAAGTGTTACACAAACACAACATACGCCTCATTCCAATTCATTAGTCACTAACCGTAAATTAATCAAGAGAATAATTCCCCAAATATTAACCCCGAAGGCCGAAACCAACATCAGATCAATATCCAGAAAACCATTCTGCTTAGCTAACCGACAGTTAGTTTCTGATTTCACATTCATAGGGAAAGGTTCCCATTAATTTTATCCAAGACAAATTTCTTGAATTTATTCTATTTTTGAGTATCAATTCAAACTAGTCGGGATTAGCGAACCTTACCAAAGTAATCATTTATTTTAATTTCCCAATCCCAACCTATTTATCCCATGAAGTAAAACTGGTAATACTTCATATCTAACACCACAGTGTTATCGGTAAATTCAATTACCATTTCACGTTCAAATCTAATTAAAGATTTAACTATCGCCTGGAGTAAAACTGGTGATACTCCATTCTCGATTATTTCAATCTAATTAAAGATTCATTAAAACTCCACTTAGTTTTAATCGTCGACTGGGTTAAAGAATCCGTGTCATTTAAAACACGGTTCACGATAAACCCAAAATCACATTCCATTAATTATCGGGTTAAAGAACAAGTGTTATTTAAAACACTGTTCACGGTAAACCCAAAAATCAATATCAATTCAATTCCAATTAAATATTATTTAATTGGTACACTTCATTAAATCTAAATAAAAAGATTTAATCTTTTCTCAACTGGGTTCAAGAACAGTGTTAGTGAAGACAACATCCACGACAAACCCAAATCACATTTGATATTCAATACAAGGCTCTGAATAGAAAATATATCGGCTTATATTCAATATCGAATTCTACGACTAACAAATGTCGTATTGGAAATAACAATATAAATATATATCTTTCAAATTTCCATAACACCACCTGTATAATCACGAATTCCAACATCGAAATATTCCGAAGACAATTTCGATTCAAATCCACTCCAATGCAATCATTGGAAATTTTGGTTATTTTTAAAACCCTTTTCACTTTCAATTTATTTATTTAAAAATAAATAGAATTATAATTCTAGTTCAAAAACTAGTTTATTTCGATAAAAATCTATTTTTATCTTTTCAGATATGGAGTTTTTCATCCCAAATCTTCACAAATCATTTTTTTATGATTGTACACAAATTATTACTATTTTTAATAATTTTATCAAGGCCCGTATAGTCGATTTCCATCAATGGCCATCGAACTGCACTTACAGCGACCTTTTTCAAATTTGATTTGGACATAATTCCAAATCCAACCGTTAGATTTCTAATTTCTAATATTCGTTAGAAAGCTCTTTTCGATACGAACCCAACGGTTCCGGTTTTAGGAGAATCCGACGGTCGGATCTCCCGCAATGTCCGTTTGAAATAAATGGTCGAAATTCACGAACTGCCGCGGCGCGTTCTATTCAGGCCATTATATTATATATATAATATATTTCGTCGATTTCTATTTAAAACGAATTATATAAATAGTTTTAAATTTGTTTCAAAAGCAATTTCAACTTCCGTTTCAATTCAAATCAAAATTGAATTCTTCTCTATAAATTCGTTTTAAAATTCATTTCTATTCAATTCAAATTTCAATTCAATTTGAATTCATTTCAATTTGCTTTCAATTCAATTTGAATTCGTTTTCAATTCATTTCGAAATCGTTTTCAATTCAATTCATTTCGAAATCGTTTTCAATTCATTTCATTTTGAAATCGTTTTCAATTCAATTCATTTCGAAATCGTTTTATATTCAATTCATTTCGAAATCGTTTTCAATTCAATTCATTTCGAAATCGTTTTCAATTCAATTCATTTCGAAATCGTTTTATATTCAATTCATTTCGAAATCGTTTTCAATTCAATTCATTTCGAAATCGTTTTCAATTCAATTCATTTCGAAGTCGTTTTATATTCAATTCATTTCGAAATCGTTTTCAATTCAATTCATTTCGAAATCGTTTTCAATTCAATTCATCTCGAAATCGTTTTCAATTCAATTCATTTCGAAGTCGTTTTATTTTCAATTCATTTCGAAATCGTTTTCAATTCAATTCATTTCGAAATCGTTTTCAATTCAATTCATCTCGAAATCGTTTTCAATTCAATTCATTTCGAAATCGTTTAAAATCAATATAAATATCGTTCACGTCAAAATGGCGTCAATCTAATCAATACGGCTTCATAAATTTCTATTTTCAAATATTCTATTTCAAATATTTCTTTTTTTCAAAATAGTTGTTATTATCAAAATATTTCGTTCAACACATGACCAATCTCAATGGATGAGTACTGTCAACACATGAACCTTTATTTTATAATATTCTTTATTTTCTAAATTGGAATGAGACCCAATCAATTACCATATAAAATTAATTATATGGATTTTCATACAACACATGTATATAATAGCATTGAAAATAGTCAACCATCAACCAAAGTGCACTACACTGTATAAGCATCAAATATAGATATCTAACGCTTATAACAGCCTGTCAATCAATCGATCGACATATTTAATCAATCAGGATGAGTGAACTTCAAATTTCATCCCAACACCCGTGTGGGGTTTCAAACAATCAAACACTTATTTTATTTGTGCAGTTGGGCGATGTGTAAAATTTATCGACCCAATCAATGTCCTTCAAATAGGTGTGCATAAACAAACCGTCCGGTTTGTAAATGAATATTTTATTTTATTTACTCCACGTTAAAAATTATATTTTTAACGATAAAACATTTTATTTTAACATATTAATTTCTATTCAATTCATTTCTTAAATAAAATGATATTTTTATTTTTCTAACATATTTTAGAAAATTTCGGCGGCATAACGGCACGATACTAGAAACGGGACAAGGCCTAGCCTTATCCCCGGTCTAGTGAAGGCCCACGCCATTCACACATCAATCAAGTCCATTCATTTCACCACACAATTCAAGCCAAATAATCTAACTAATTTTCAACCAAACAAACAAGTCCATGGTCTGTGGACGATTGTGTCGGGTGCTACTAAGCACCGTCTGCATCCTAGTATATATATATTTATAACTAGAAAATAAAATTGAAAGGTGAGAAATTCTCACCGAAAGCTATCCAAACATCTCGACTCTTCTTTGATATAAATCTTCTTCGTTCTCGCCTTTTTGTTACCTTCGTTGCCCGCTTTCACTACCTATGTAAAAATCGAATTTTTACTTCGATGTTCAATATATAAAAATCGAATTTTTACTTCGATGTTCAATATATAAAAATCGAATTTTTACTTCGATGTTCAATATATAAAAATCATATTTTTATCCTCATAAAAATATTTCAATTCCAAGAAAATCTAATCTTTCATTTCAAAGAAAATCTCTTTTTCAATTCTGGGGAAAATCCATTTTCCAATTCAAAGAAAATCTATATTCGAAATCAAAGAAAATCTATATTCGAAATCAAAGAAAATCTATTTTCATTCAAAGAAATATCTATTCTTTAAGCGAAGAAAAATCTAATCTTCTTATGATAGAAATTCAATCTTTTTCTTTATAAAAATTGAATCTTTTTCTTTATTTTCCTAAAACTTTAATTTCAGTTTTAAAATGAAAATAAGTTTTCAGTTTTTAAAAATAAAATAAAATCAGTTTTATTTCAGAAAAGAAAATAAAAATCTGTTTTAAAATCACTGAAAAATCAAATAAAAGGAAAACTCACGGCTGTTGTTTCTCGTCGGCGGAAGGAGAGCTCGCAGCGCTGGAGGAGGAGTTGGAGAGGGTTGGCTACGGCTCAGGAGGCGCTGGCGAAGGGGCTGACGAGGCTTGGCGACGCTGGGATCTCCGGTAGGTGCGGTGGACTTCGAGATGCTCTGCGCGATGGGTTGACTGCGATTGAATGGAGAAGAGGGGGGCGCCATAGTTGATCGGAGGGGCGGGTATTGGCAATCAGCGCCGGAGGGAGGCGCGACAGACGCCTGGCGGCGCTCCTCCGATCTCGATTAGGGATCGCTTCTTTTTTTTTTTTTTTTTTGATTTATGTTTCTAACGGGGGGCCAGAATGTATATAGAGGGGAGAGAAAGGTTTTTTATTTAATTATTTAATTTTCACCAAAAAGCAACTTTTATTTTCGATCTCTAAACGAGGCCCACCGCCTGTCGTCCATAGCGTTTCACCCCCATTCCGAACACAATGGGATATGTACCGCAAGCTGAATCGACCGTTTCGATCAGTTTCCGTTGCATTTAAAATATAAATCTGTATATATTCAACTTAAACGCACATTTCAAATTACCGGGGCCACATACTCACTCTAAAAATTCCCAGAAAAATATTTCTAGCTTCGTATTGACGATACGGTCCTAACAAAACTAATTTCGTCGAATTCTGAGACCGTTAGAAAAATGGCCATTTTCCAGTCGATTAAAATCAACTGAAACTGGTCAAACGCGTTTTCCTTTGCCACGCTCACATATTGATTCGAAAAATTATGAAATTTGGAACCTAGCAATAATTTAACATCACGGACCCAACAAAACTGGTTTCGTCGAAATCCGAGGTCGTTTGCAAAATGTCCATTTTTAAGGGCCTGAATTCCATAGCGACTATTCAGAATTTTCAACTGGACATATCTTTTGATTCCCGATATGAAATCTTGATTTGTCGGATTCGTTGGAAAGATATCCACAATTAGATTCCATTATTTTTGGTTTCACTAAAATCCGGATTGTTTTGCACCCGGTACATTCAATTGAAGTTTGAAATCGAATTATCGAACTACCGCGCCATTTTCAATTCTATTTATAATTATAAATAAATATTTATATTCTAACGACGACGTATATAATATATACGTTGAATTCCATTCAAAATAAATTTCACGTCGATATTATTTAAAATAATTCATTTTAAATAATCAAAATTCGCTAAAATTGCAAAAATAAAAATTTCAAACTGGCCCAGATTTTCGGGTTGTTACAGGGATGGGCCGATGTAATTAGTGAAACCTATAGAGGAAAAAGAAAACAAATGATAAGGGAAATTGATGCATCAGTTCGAACTAGAGGGTGGTTTCTTTTAGTCGGAGAAGAAGTTAGAAAGCTATCGGGGGTTATAAATGGAGACGGACCGACATTTATTGGTAAAGCCTATTTATATTATAAATTAAGTTTTTATTAAATAAATAATGTGTGCCCACTTAAAAATGAAATATCTTTGCATACGGTGTCAAATTAACGAACGATCAGATCCGTTAGGATCGTATGGACGGCGGCTACACAATGGAACTGACCAAGAGTGAATCTGAGCTCGTTACAATTTATAGCAAAATAAATTGTCCGTCTGAATCAAAGATAGTTAATCGTTATTTAACGATAACTATCTAATGTGAGTAAAACTCACCAACTCTGGTCAGTTATATTTTTAAAATATATTTTTAGAACTGATAATTATCTGTTGATTGCTATGTGTTAACTGTTTGGTTGAATTGCTTATGTATTGGTTGAAAATATAAATAACGATATATATATATAAATCGTTAATCAAATATTGATTCTGTTTAACAGAATATTTCATATTGAAATGAAGTCGATGTTATAGTGTCTAACATCTATGGATGCAGGGAAACAGGTCGGAGGAATCCAACTGGATTCCTCAACATTTATTTTACTGTTTTTCGTATATTCTGATATATGATGTGATATACAATCTGTTGTTGATTGTGTGTGTTTGGATATTATTGATCAGTGATATATGTTGTGTTAAATACGATAATAAATACTGGAATATAAAAAGGGAATTTTCAATGTTATACTAAAATTGTAATCTTTATAAAATCAAAAGATTTTATATAAAGGAATATTTATAAAATCAAGGGATTTTATAAAAAGAAATATTTGTAAAACAAATAAAAAGGGAAAATATTTGTAGAACAAATAGAAAAGGAAATTATTTGTATAGCAAATAGAAAAGGAAATATTTATTTAGAAAATAAATAAGATCTTTTAAAAGTGTATATTTGAAATAAAATATTTATAAAATCAAAGGATTTTATAAAAAGGAATATTTATCATTTGATAAATAAAATAAAAAGTAATATCTATTTAGAAAATAAATAAAATTATAAAAAGAATATTTATTTAGAAAATAAATAGAATTATAAAAGGAATATTTGGAAAATGAAAAGTATTTTATAGAAAGAGAATTTTACGTTTGAATGGTTTAAACCCGTGCTTCGCACACGGTATAGCATGGTATAGATTTAAAGCAAAGATTTTAAATAGAATCTGTTCTAACCGATAGATTGAGAAGATTAATTTATAAATAATATTTTATAAATAAAATAAAATATTTATCATTGGACAAATGAAATACATAAGTCAGGACTTATATAGAGAAGTAAGAATCGATTTCAACATTGATATTTGAAACTGAATATGGAAGTAGAGTTAATCAAAGGAGTTAATCAAAATGTGTTAATCAAAATGAGTTAGAGGAGTTAATCGAATTATAGTTAATCGATTAGAGTTAGAGTTAATCGATTAGAGTTAGAGTTAATTGATTAGAATTAGAGTTAATCAGTTAGAGTTAATCAGTTAGAGTTAATCAGTTAGAGTTAACCAATTAGAGTTAATCAGTTAGAGTTAATCAGTTAGAGTTAATCAATTAGAGTTAACCAGTTAGAGTTAATCAATTAGAGTTAATCGATTAGAGTTAAATCGAATTAGAGTTATTCAAATAGAGTTAATCGAGTTAGAGTTAGTCGAGTATTAGTAAATTGGAACGAGAGTTAATCGAATATGGTTATTCGAAGAAGTGAGTTAATCGAATAGAGTTATTCGAAGTAGAGTTATCGAATATAGTTTATTCGAAAGGAGTTAATCGAATATTAGTTTATTCGAAGTAGAGTTATCAAATAAAGTTATTCGAAGTAGAGTTATTGAATATAGTTTATTCGAAAGGAGTTAATCGAATATAGTTTATTCGAAAAGAGTTAACGAATATTGGTTATTCGAAAAAAAGTGAATCGAATATTAGTTATTCGAAGAGAGTTGATCGAATATTAGTTATTCGAATAAGAGTTAATCGAATATTAGTTATTCGAATAGGAGTTAATCGAATATAGTTTATTCGAATAGATTTAAAGTAGTTAATCGAATATAGTTTATTCGAATAGAGTTAAAGGAGTTAATCGAATATAGTTTATTCGAATAGAGTTAAAAGAATTATCGAATATAGTTTATTCGAATAGAGTTAAAAGAGTTGTCTAATATAGTTTATTCAAAAGGAGTTAAGTGATAAGAGTTAATGAATTAAAGTTAATCGAGTTAAAGTTAATGGAGTTTGGGTTAAATGATTTGAGTTAATCGAGCTATATTTTGGAGTTACATAATTCAGAAATAGGGATTTTAATGCTATAGTTATAATCAATATTTTTCAATAAAGAAGTGGATTCGTAAATAGAATCCAAGAGTTTCGTAAGGAAGTTTGTTAAAGATTTGAAAGGTGAATCTTTTCTATTTCGAAATTAGAAATGTTGTTCGGTTAAGGTCTGAGAGGTAGTTATACCCTAACTTGATTGGCTTCGGTTCTAACTAAGGAATGGTTAAAGTTCGATAGTAAAGGTTGGTTAAGTGAATTTAGTTAATGAGTGTAATGGTTTGAGTTGGTATAGCGATGTTTTATTTAAACATCTGTTTAAACCCAATGAAGGAGTTTTGGAAATGTTTTCCAAATAATTATCAGAAATGTTTTCTAATATAAAATAACGTATATTTTCTAAAATTAGAAAATAAGGATTTGATGAATATATGGAAATGAGAAATGGGAAAATGAATAAGTGTTGATTGATGATTGATCGATAGAATTTCCATCTGGAAATAATATTGTTGTTTGCACACTGTTTTCTTTGATAGTTAACTCACCGACTATCGAAGTTTTTGACTATTTTTCCATTGTCAATACGAAGAGACCGAGATCAGATATGTTATCTGAAAACCACTCCGTATGGCATTAGCGTTGCGATCGAATATGATGAAGATAATTGAAGACGGAGTTATGCATGGGCTGTTCTGGCGATCCTAGGTAGAAATTGCCTAAGATGGATTTAAAGAATAGTGCCTTCAGTTTGTCCAGTCCCAGGACAACCTGTATGGAAGAATGTATGACATAGTATATTTAACAGATAGCGTAAGTTGATCTCTTCAAACGTATTTATGTTTGGTGGTGGAGGAATTCGTTTCTCTTAGATGTATACCCGTTGTATTTTTGGGGAAATCAATTTGTGATTTGGCGGGTATGACGATGTGACATTCAAAGTGAATAAATGTGTGATCTGTCGGAGATAAGCGTGGCTTCTAGCCTGACAACCGGGAAATGACAAAAATTGGGCAGGCATCAGGGCTAAGTGGTTGGCTGCCAATTAGGGTGTATTATCACCTATCTATAAATATTCATTTCATTCTATAATCTATTGTCGATGCTGTCCCATTCGGGAAACGGTTGCTGATCCCAACCGTTGGTGATATACATTCGATACACTCAAGCGAAATTAGTGGTCGGTTATGTGTGGTCGCGTTGCAAGATGTTCTTGTTGAACCCAGTGTATTCCTCTCTAGAGGTACACTATCGGAAGGTGGTTCCATATCTTGTCATAGTTGGAAATCCATTACCAAATAAGTGCTTGCGGTTTTGATTGTATACTATATATGTGGAACGTGAGATGAAAGCGTTCTGCAAGATGATTATTATATTGTGGTTGATAGACACTATTATAATATCAAAAGAGTTTTGATATAAAAGATCATTGTTTCTTTCAAAATGATTTGAAACTTAAATCAAATTGATTTGGATTTTCATAAGGGAAAAACACATTCCGTTATACGGCGTGGTCTTATGAGATATCGTTTAATTGCTCAAACTGTTTTAAATTGTTTTACTCACACCAGTCCCATGACTGACCCAGAGTTTATTTTGTTTTGTTTTCCCTAAATTCTTGGGTGCTCAAATTTATACGAGCAGTCAAGTAGTCGGGATTTACAGATGCACTAGAAGGAGCTGGAGCAGTAGGCTTCAGCAGCGTTTATAAAGCTACAGTTATTTCCGCTGTGACGTAAGTGTTATACTCTGATAATGTTACTGTATACATGTACTGATTTTATTTCAAAGTATGTTTCTATTATATATCGTTCGTTCCGCTATGAGATTCGTGTTTATTCTGATGTTGTATGTTCTTCTTCTTCTATTCTAAGTTTCTATCTTATCTATTCTCACCCTCTGTTTTCTTTCTATTAGTTTTCTAGTTTCCAATGTAATTTGGGTTGGACTTGTGTCATTTGGTCAGCTCAAATTGTACCGGAATTTCGGGACACTACATTAGTATTGATTAATTAACAATTACTAAATAATTAAGAGGTAATAATAATTAAAAATATAGTTTAATAAGTAATCTTTAATAATAAATGATCAATAAGTAATTTTTAATAACTAAAATTTATTATTTAATGTGTAATAATTAATATTTATCATTTAATTAACTTTTAATTTTAATAATTCATTATAGTTTAACATGTAGTTTATAATAAATAAATAAGAATTAATTTATTATATAATATTATATTTTATAATTAATTATCGAAATAAACAACTATTAATTACATTAATAATTAATAGTGAATATTAATAATTAATAACTAATAATTAAGACTAAATAATTAGTAATTATTGTCGAATAGTTAGTAGTTAATAATTAAGGATGACATTTAATAATTATTTTATTTGACAAAGCAATGTCGGTTTTATAGTGGTCGTACCACTTTATTAGAAGTGGGTAAAAAAGAACAGAGTTCTGCATAGGCATAGAAACTCCATCTGGTTTGAAGTGCCAGAACACTATACATTAGAAAACAGGTGAGTGGCATGATGCTACTACTACAAAATAGAACTCACAATTATTCCCCCTGAGAGGAACAACTGGAGCTATCACTAGATCCTATAACATGGACATACTCCAAAAAGTGCACAGCAAGGTTAGGAACATAACAAGGGTTAGGACTACGAAATTTGCATACCCAATCCCATGTAGTGTCATAGAACATAGATCTATTCCAATCCCATGTAGAGTCATAGCTTTGTAAAAGACATATCATTTATGACATATTATATGTCGTGAAAGGTGCTTAAACGTTGCAAATTGATTGCGTCGCAAATTGGACAAAACTTCTCTATTAACATTTGCGACATAGTATTAATATCGCTAAACAATGTTAGTTGCGACGGAAATTTTCGCTGTAAGTTGTTGATTTATTACCGATGGATTTTAGCGTCGCAAGTAATTATATTTCTACCAACGTCTTATGTGTCAATAATATGTATATTTTTAGCAACACAAAATGCGGTCATTAATGATAGGTGTAAGCTTGAATGAAATACCATTACTTACGATGTTTGTTCTATCGTAATTGTTTCCATATAGCGACCTCCACAATAGCCACGTTCAATTAGCTTCATGCTCACCACCTACCTTCATATTTGTTCAGTATTAGTGAAATTGAAGATATTGTTATTGGTTGAATGTAGAATCTAATAAATAAACATTTTTAATGTCATTATTGCTGATTAATTAACTAGACAAATAAAAATAGAAGTCAAAACAAGAAAAAAAACAAAAAATATTACAAATTAGAAAAAAAATTCAAAATAATTACACATGACCATTGATTTTTTTTCTTGAATGTGTTAAAAATAGACAATTTTTAAAAACATAATTCATGTATTATGATCATAGGGAAATCACGTTCCATTACGCTTTAATGAAGAAACTTTGTGTGCATGCTATAGGAGACTATTCTTACATTAAGATGTTCTTGCTATACAAACAAATACGCAATTCTCATTATGATTGAAGGGTCGATTTCAGTGTTTACAAAAAAAACCTTAGATCTAGCAAATATATTTGCAATACAAAATAATTTAACCAAGTGATCAAATTGCGGATTAGGAACAAAAGCAATATCACCCGTCTTAAATACTCTTTTACAGTTCACTTACATCAAAATACATATGCCCAAAAAAAAAATGAAATTAGTCACATTGAAAAGATCACAATGGCGAATAAGTGTACTGGAAAAATAAAATAAACAAATAGTCTAAATGAATTTCTTAACCTTTCATTCGAGGTTTGAGACACCATGGTTGTATTTTTCTTTTCTGGCTCGCTTGTTAATATAATTCCTGCAAACTCTATAGTGCATGTGAAGATAGGTAAGTGAGCAAGCCGATGGCAGAGTTCGCGTATGATTGTAATGATGCTTCTACCCTTTGAGATATTTCTTGCGAAAGGTTTTTGTTTCCAGGCTAATCTTAAACTAAAGCAACACAACGATATACCCTGGTTGACTGCGAGTGTTTTACTGTGTATTTGGTACATATAGAAGCAACCATCAATTTGTTATATAGCATATCCATCATTTCAAGTAAATGTTGGTGCTCTACAAAATATAGAATTCGGCTCAGTTTCTAAAAACATGTAAATGTGAATCCGAAATTACACATATCATTTAATGATCTCTTTCCATCAATCAGCCATCTATTTATATAAATAACCAAAATATTCCAGGGATGCTAGTCCAACTACAAGTCAGTGGTCCAAGGGAAAAAATGCAAAAACAAGTTATTTTTAGTTAACATAATTATGAAATAAACATTCCAAGGAAATAATCATGAATACGCATATCTATTAATGATCTCTTACTACAGAGTGCTAGTTGCTAAAAGTTTGTTGCCATTTTGTGATGTTTAAAGGCGTAAACAACTAGTAAATGATCATACATGTCAAATTGATCTTTCCCTTAAAAAACACGATTCTAATACATGTTATTGCATGACTTAAACAACATTGCAAGCATTTTCAAACTTATATTTATAGCTGCTTACAAGTATCATAAATGGCTTGGGCTGTGCATGTATCATAAATGGGTATATATTTAAATTCTAAAAAAAGGACTCTAGATGGCTTCTGCTATGCATGTATCTTAATTGGCCATAATTCATTATTCAAAGGACTGGTTCTTCCAAATTTTTGCAAATTACATTGCAGGAATCATGCGCAAGTCCAATCCACGTAGGAATATAAGAAAATTCATCCAACCCATAAACCCGTGCATAACCTTTCAACTCATACGCAAAACAAGTAATAAGAAAAGAAGAAGGCTTGTTTAAAATAGAACTCAAAACAAAAAAATTAACCCAAAACTTCCAAGACATGAATATAAAATACTAGCTTACAAAGTAATCAGTTAAATCATTGAATATGATAATTAGCTTAGGTAATTTTTATTCTAATCCACATTTTAAAAAAGTTAATCCGCCATTTTACTTTAATTTTTGAATCCACAACTATTTTGTTGGTTAATCCACAAGTGGATTAACTTAAAGATTTCATTTTTTTTTCAAAATCTATGTGTTTCTTCTTGTACAAAGAGTTAGACCCACGAACTGACTTAAAATACGTGCAACAATGAAAACCACACCATACGAAAGTTTTCAGTAAACAGAAGGAAACACAAAATACATCACCAACAATACTAGTTCACCATACAAAAGCTAGAAATATAATAGAAGACACAGACCATACAAAGATGAACTGACATATTTAACTGTGCTCTTTTCCAATAGTTAGAACTGTTGCCATCTTGGATAATGCTTGCAATTTATCATAATGTAATTAAATCCCTGTGAATGCAATATGAACATCGTCAATCCTGCAACTGGGCATCTCTTGTATAAAGGGGTATATAGCGAACAACTAACTCTCACTGCGCGCAGAAATGGAACCATCTTCCTTTTTATCCACCACCTTTTATTCTTGGAAGTCGGCACCAACTGGAACCACCAGTCAACCACCAGGCTTTATTTGCTCGACCAGTGCCCTTGGAATCTCTGGTGATGTTGCTCCTACATGAATTCCATCATATGGTGCCAGTTTAGGCCAACCCAACCTTCCATCTGCATCATTTAGCAGCATATTATTGCAGTTCCCCAAATTAATCGACTTCAAACTAAAAATAAACAAACTACATGCTGTTATTACGTTTTTTTAGGTGGATAAACTAACTAAGAATAAAATATTATTAAAAGTCAACGATGCTATTTTATAGGGTGGATAAAATTATTGAAAATGTGGATTAGAATAAAAGTTACCATTAGCTTATAATGGAAGTGAGTTTGTATAGTCCTGTACTTCTGAAAGAAATTGGCTTACAAATTGATAGAAACTGAACAAAAAGGAAAAAATTACGTTTCTATCCTGAATTCACAGTTAAGGAAACACATAATAAATCAACTTTATGGAATAGGAAAGTTAAAAATTAAGAAATTTAAAGATGTTCATGAAAATGGAAATAAATTTACCAAACTAAATTAAAATACAAATGCAATAACAGGTATAGCTAATTTAAACAGTAAAAAAATTAACTGCTATGTCAATTGATTTATACGAATTGTGTTTATAAAAAATAGGATGGGTTTACCAAAATTGTAAATTCAGTCAAACCTTACTTTCTCAACGCTAAATAAATAATCCATGATATGCCCGTGTAATCTAAAAATGAGAGATGTACGAAATGTATGAACACTATGTTTTGAATCTTAAAATATAAATCTATTAACAGGTCTATCAAATTTGAGTATTAAAAAAATTTGTGACTAGTATTTTAATCAAATTATTTGAATAATAAAACACAAAAGCAAGAACAGGTTTACCAAATTAAAAAATTTAAGTAAAAAATTATTTTTTGAATGGTAAATATATAATCTACATTATGTTCATGTAGTCAAAAATGGAAATGATTGAAATATAAATCATGCTATTTTTATATCTAAATTTTATGAAGTGGAAACTTCAGTCAAAGAAGGCAAACTATCATTTTATTTCAATGCATAGGTTTCATGCACAAATGAATACACATATACACACATAAACAGTTTGATATTTACATATAATTATGTTTTCGTTATCATTTTAAATAATCATTATATAAACATATTGTATGCATGCGCATGTGTATAAACAAACATAGCAATAAATTTGCATAATCTTAACATTGAATCATTATTTAAGTAATCTAAAAGCAAAAGTAGAGGAACACATGCCACAGTGCAAAACAGCGTAAGACCACAACAAAAACACTCATTTTGTATTGAAATCATAGTTTTCACAACTGTATCATGGTCTGAACCGTAATGATTGATGGTTTAAAGTTTTGGCGGTCGAACCGTCAGAACCATGAGTTTTTTATTTTAAGAAATTTACACATTTATATACAAGATATAACCAATAGAAAAAATAATTAAAGTACACAGTGCAATTGCTAATTATCTCACAAACTTACTATGTTTTGTCTGCAAATTAGCACATTATAATTGCATTAAGAAAACATGGTGAATACACAAAAAAGAGAGTAAAGTAAAATGCATAGATAAAATAATACAGTCTGCATTACATGTCCAACATGCATAAATAACATAAACTGCATTACCTCTCAGCGTGATCCAAAATAACATAAACTGTTTTAACTCTCATGCATGATGCAAAATAACATAAACTGCTTTAACTCCCATGAATGATGCAAAATATTGAAATAGTCTCCAACCCACTAACACAAAATATCTCGCTCACATTCTAACATAACATGCTTAGAATCACTTGCACAACATAATCATCCACCTCATCAATCCATCATCCATACCGGTGCTTGCATACTATTATTGCCATTGCTTTCAACTTCTTGCAACATCGCGGTATATGTCATTGTCAGATCAAAGTTAAATGTTTCTACACCATTATTTATTTCATGAAAACCACCTTCGCTACCACTAATATTACCAACAAGCACTCCCAGATCATCATTATCAACATCCATTACATAGTCATCGTTATCAACAACACAAGCACCTACGTCATCCAAAGAGACTTCCAAATCATTATTATCTTGTTCAGTATTTGTGATGCGTTCAACGTCTAATAAAAAATAGAAATTTCAGGTCTTAACAATTTCAGGTGTTAACAACATAAAATGATGTTGCCTGAGATGTATAGTAACATGCATACATGGAATTTTAGGTGTTAACAATTTTGTCAAAACTATTATAATCTCAATAAGTTTAACACTGTGTTCATGTTTCATTTTCATGCCAATAAGTTTCTAAACTAGGTGCATGAAGTCCTCCAAATTCACACTGCAGTGCCAGACAACATATGAAAATAGAAAAGCATAAAAACTGAAAATAAGACAACAAGGTAAATGCAGTTTCTAAACATGGAGTTTTGGGTATATTTAACATGAAAATACGTGAATGTGTTAACTATTGAAGTGGATACAATGCATTAACTATTGTACTGAATACAATGAACTTTAAAATTAAATAAACATGGTTACACTACTGAAGTGGCAGACAATAAAAACAACAACAAGGATACAATGCATCAACTAAGTACTGAAAACTGAACATGAAATAAACAATCTTTAAAACTGAATAAAAAAAATACCTTCTTCGATACATAATGCATTAACCTCATCAACCGTCACTAACTGTAACAGACCGTCTTTCGTCCACTTCAAGTTGGTAACTAAACCAACTCAAACCGTTCGAAATGACAGAATGTTATTAGCTTCTGAGGTAAATAGAATAAATCACAGAATCACAGACACAAAAAGACAGAATATCTCGCAGCGGAATAAATAAATTATACAATAGTAGTTCATGAAGCTACTAAATAAAAGTCAAAAATTTATACATAATATCAGAGTTACAAAATTAAATACAGCGGAAGTCTAAATACAAGAATTTCTAATACATAGAAGAAATAGCCAAAATCAACAGGTAGAGGTGATATCTTCAACCGTCCCCAGCTTTAAAAGGTGAAATCTCAACACTGCAATACTCGATCTGACCCGAGCAATAATGCAAAACAAAACAACTCGGATCAGGACTAACATTCTCATGGAAGTAAACCAACTTAAATGAAATATTAAATGAAATGCATCAGTAACTTAGAGGATGTTTGGGATCACCATCCTCTAAGGATCCGTTAAACTAATATCATATAATATAATACGCTATTATAATAGTGTCTATGTTTAAATATACTATTGAAAATAGTGTAAGCGGGATTACCATTATTACCCTTAACCGTTTATACCGTTATCGTACAGTTTGCATATAACACACCAGTACGTCGGCGGATAGGGATGCGCCGTGATACGACAACGCTAAATCAAAATCGTAGGGGGCTCGATCAGGATAATATGACAAGGCACACGAGGAATACCCACGGTAGGATTCTACCGATGCACGCCCGGACCGGTGGTAACGCATAGCCGCAACTACCGCCCACCTCGAACAACACTCCCATAATCAAGGGTGGCCACCAATCAAATCACAAAGTATAGATATGGTTCGAAGAAGTTTGTCCGATGGAGGTGCGACCTCACTTAATCACGGTATAGCACCTGTTTTAGTCATTTTAATTATGACCCGAAGGCCAAGGCTATCCATCAACGTTCTCTTTCTTCAATCCAGTAATCGCCACCAAACCATCCTACTTCATTCTGGAACTCCACCGCGTACACAGTTGTTAAAGTGGTTTTCTGTATTGGCAGAGAGTATGACAATATCCGATCCCGGTCTCTTTAACAACCAAACGTTTACATTTTTCACACCGTGGCCATTTTAATAAAATCATACCTTGAAATAAATTGATTTAAGAAATTTCTTTAATTCAAACCAAAAAGTTTATGAATCAATTCCATGTATAAAATTATTTCAATTCATATTCAGTCAATTTATAATCGAATTCATATATTCATATCAATTATAAATTCAAATTCCAATTAACTACGTAGTTCACATACATTTCCTATACAGTTCAATATTTATGTCAATTCAAAATTCGCATTTAGTTGATTAAAATTCAAATTCATTGAATCAAGTATCGTTATATAAATTTAATTCTTTAAACCTCGCTTTTAAATCTCAAAATCAAAACTTATCCACCTTTTGAGCATAATATTAGAGTTTATAAAATATATATAAAATAAGCATTGAAAATATTGTTTATGAGTTATAAATTTATATAGAAAATAACTTTATAAACATATATAGGTTTAAATTAATTCAGAAATAGGTTTAAAAGGAATAATTTATTATAATATATTAATTTAAAGTTAAAAGTACATATATGATAAAATTATATGGATCTTAAATTAGTATTATTACAATCAAACTTTCCAAATCATTTTAATTCGAAAACATGACCAACAGTGTCCATATATAGTTTTCTACCCTATGGTCAAGTGGTACGGATATTTATCATTTCAACTCGCAATTTATAAAATTTATACGGGTTTATCATTTCAACCCGCAATCCCAAATTTAGTAAAAATCGTTCAGGTCTATCATTTCAACCCATAACGATTTTTCCCTAATCTAATGTCTGTTCGGGTATATATCATTTCAACCCTTAGTGATTTTCCTAAAGTAGGGGTATATACAACATAACAAACCATCACATATAGTCAATCACATCATAGTCATATATATTCAGTGTACATACATGTCATATGAATATCGTGTCACATATAAAAGTGTATATTTAAACAAACAATTTCTACTGACAATCCTATACATTTCATAACAGTTCATTTAGTTGATCTAACATCTATGAAGTAATGTGAGTCAGGTGTGAGAAAAACTCACCTTTCATGGAATAGATTGGAAACAACAGACGAATTTGACACCGAATTGAAACAGCAACTTCAAGGCATGTTCCAAAATAGATTCGATTACAGCAACCACTCAATATACTTTTATTTTATTTTGTATGAGGCGATAATGGAATTTCTATATTGATTGGTACAACAATTTGGTGTTGGACGGTATGGTATTTGGGTTTTGGAAAGGTTCTCAAACTCAACACCAAACTTGACTCAAAATAAACCCAATAAATTCTTTACACAAAATATATATATTTTTATATATACAAATGAACAATTTTTCTTTTACATACATATATATAATTCAGTGCACAAAAATATATTTTATACATTATACATTTAAATAAAACACAACGCTAATGCATATTAAATCATATACACTTATATATAATATATAATTTGAAACACACACATAAACTCACACACACACACATACCATACACACAACACAAATTATAACAGTATATATATTATAAATTATACATAAACACACAACAAATCCTTTTTCAAAATAGTATATATATATATATATTTAATATAAACGTAAACACAGTAAAATATATATATACCTATATATTTAAAATTCGACACATTACAAATCACTTATATAAATATATATATTAAATTATATAGCTCCAAACCATATATATGTTTAAATAACATACAACGCAAAAACACCCAAATAAAACCATAAAACTATATATATATATATATATATATATATATTTAAACAATTATGTATATATGTACATATATTTTAAAACAAATAAATTTTCAAAGAAACTCAACGGTACGCAATACACCCATAAACGCACTCAACACAACACACACATATAAAATTATATACTCCCTCTTTTCCTGCATATAAGATGTTTTAAGAAGTTTGTTGTGTTGCAAAATATAAGACGTTTAAGGTTTTAATACCCTCTTTATGCATGATTCATAATAGATGATGAGACTTTTTATGTATTTATTCATGCTTCAACCAATAGCTATGCATGAAAATTAGCAAATTTAAGAGAGAAACTTAACTTAAGTATGAATTAAAACATCATTAATTGATTCCTTAATTCTTTTGCAAACAAGTAAACATCTTATATTCAGAAACGGAGGAAGTATAGTATTTACATATGTACATAAAATTTTCAACACATATAAATATATAAAACCCAAGATATATGTTTGTTTTTTAAATAAACGTAGATTTATGCACCCTTTTACTCAACCCATATTCACACACGAACACATCACCACACAGGAAATATACCACACATACTAATTAAAACTCACACACAAACAAAAGAACAAAACTCACGCAAACATTCTCACACACAAAACAATACACAAAATCAATTAAATATATATACCTTTAGACAATCGTTAAAAATATATATACATACATATTAATAATAAAATAAAAATTCAACAAATATATATATATATATATTCATATATATATACGCACTGAAAATATATATATATATATATATATATATTTAAAAATCAACACACACGCATGAATAAAACACAAATGTAAAACCCCCACACACACTTATAATGACACAAACGACTCCTTGTCACATAAAAGAAATCACACTAGAAACAACGCGTGTTTAGAAGTTTAATAATTTACATATTTGTCTTTTGACAGTTTCTACTTCAAATCGTAAGTGCATACATCAGAAGAAATAACTTAACTCAGCCTAAAGACCAATGTTTTATAAAGGAATACGATATTTTCAAAATAAAATATGACAAAAGAAAATTTAATAAAGATAAAAATGTTACTTAAGCTACAAATAACTCAAAATTGTCTGAACTACTGAAGAAAACCTCAAGAAAATTCAATTTGTTAACAGCTTTTGCTGAATAATTGAGAAGTAAAATGAGTTTTGCCCCTAACAATCTCATAGTATGCATGATGCCATCATTTTACAAGCAAACCAGAACAAAAAAAAATCCAAACAAATAAAATAAATAAAACAAAATTTAAATTAATTCATTAAATAAAATATACTCTAAAAATTGAGGTTGTTACAATCTCCCCTACTCAAACCTTTTCGTCCCCGAAAAGGAACGAGGTAGAGAAATAGTAATTAAATAATTAATATATTTAAACCAAAGGTTCATATTTATATTCACACCTATATATATATATACACACACACACACATATATATATATATATATATATATATATATATATCACAAATTAAAATCTTTATAATCTATTTAAATTTATAAATTTCGATATATGCATAACCTTATAAATTATATCGTTATAGACTTTAACTAAGATAATATCATTTTCTTACAAAATCTACATCTTTACCTCTTATTCAAAACGTATACTTTATAAAATATAAAGTCATAAAGTATAAACATCAAATCCTTTCAAAATATTGGTATTACCAAAATATAATATATTTTTACGAATATATATATCAAAATTTCACATCAATATTAAATAAGAATACTCTTCTTCAACTTCTGACCTTGTTATATACAAGGATAAGTTATAGAATTCGAGGTAAAAGCTAAACGAACGAAAGAACCTAATCGAAGAGGATCTACGAAGGAAGATAGATTCAATGGAAAGGAAATTTCACAAAAAGAATTTAAATATATAAAAAAACAAATTATATGCAAAAATATTTGTTTAAAACATTTAAAACTATTTTAACCATTTATACTTTAAAAATATGCTCTCTCGCAAGAAGGATTCAACGACTGATTCCACTCATTCTAGGGTATCACTACCCTATCTCTAATGAGCTTTTACCTCATAGGCTGAAGCTTTGATAAACCAAAGCTCTGATACCAAATGTAACAGACCGTCTTTCGTCCAATTCAAGTTGGTAACTAAACCAACTCAAACCGTTCAAAATGACAGAATGTTATTAGCTTCTGAGGTAAATAGAATAAATCACAGAATCACAGACACAAAAAGACAGAATATCTCGCAGCGGAATAAATAAATTATACAATAGTAGTTCATGAAGCTACTAAATAAAAGTCAAAAATTTATACATAATATAAGAGTTACAAAATTAAATACAGCGGAAGTCTAAATACAAGAATTTCTAATACATAGAAGAAATAGCCAGAATCAACAGGTAGAGGTGATATCTTCAACCATCCCCAGCTTTAAAAGGTGAAATCTCAACACTGCAATACTCGATCCGACCCGTGCAATAATGCAAAACAAAACAACTCGGATCAGGACTAACATTCTCATGGAAGTAAACCAACTTAAATGAAATATTAAATGAAATGCATCAGTAACTTAGAGGATGTTTGGGATCACCATCCTCTAAGGATCCATTAAACTAATATCATATAATATAATACGCTATTATAATAGTGTCTATGTTTAAATATACTATTGAAAATAGTGTAAGCGGGATTACCATTATTACCCTTACACCGTTTATACCGTTATCGTACAGTTTGCATATAACACACCAGTACGTCGGCGGATAGGGATGCGCCGTGATACGACAACGCTAAATCAAAATCGTAGGGGGCTCGATCAGGATAATATGACAAGGCACACGAGGAATACCCACGGTAGGATTCTACCGATGCACGCCCGGACCGGTGGTAACGCATAGCCGCAACTACCGCCCACCTCGAACAACACTCCCATAATCAAGGGTGGCCACCAATCAAATCACAAAGTAATAGATATGGTTCGAAGAAGTGTGTCCGATGGAGGTGCGACCTCACTTAATCACGGTATAGCACCTGTTTTAGTCATTTTAATTATGACCTGAAGGCCAAGGCTATCCATCAACGTTCTCTTTCTTCAATCCAGTAATCGCCACCAAACCATCCTACTTCATTCTGGAACTCCACCGCGTACACAGTTGTTAAAGTGGTTTTCGGTATTGGCAGAGAGATTGACAATATCCGATCCCGGTCTCTTTAACAACCAAACGTTTACATTTTTCACACCGTGGCCATTTTAATAAAATCATACCTTGAAATAAATTGATTTAAGAAATTTCTTTAATTCAAACCAAAAAGTTTATGAATCAATTCCATGTATAAAATTATTTCAATTCATATTCAGTCAATTTATAATCGAATTCATATATTCATATCAATTATAAATTCAAATTCCAATTAACTACGTAGTTCACATACATTTCCTATACAGTTCAATATTTATGTCAATTCAAAATTCGCATTTAGTTGATTAAAATTCAAATTCATTGAATCAAGTATGGTTATATAAATTTAATTTTTAAACCTCGCTTTTAAATCACAAAATCAAAACTTATCCACCTTTTGAGTATAATATTAGAGTTTATAAAATATATATAAAATAAGCATTGAAAATATTGTTTATGAGTTATAAATTTATATAGAAAATAACTTTATAAACATATATAGGTTTAAATTAATTCAGAAATAGGTTTAAAAAGAATAATTTATTATAATATATTAATTTAAAGTTAAAAGTACATATATGATAAAATTATATGGATCTTAAATTAGTATTATTACAATCAAACTTTCCAAATCATTTTAATTCGAAAACATGACCAACAGTGTCCATATATAGTTTTCTACCCTATGGTCAAGTGGTACGGATATTTATCATTTCAACCCGCAATTTATAAAATTTATACGGGTTTATCATTTCAACCCGCAATCCCAAATTCAGTAAAAATCGTTCAGGTCTATCATTTCAACCCATAACGATTTTTCCCTAATCTAATGTCTGTTCGGGTATATATCATTTCAACCCTTAGTGATTTTCCTAAAGTAGGGGTATATACAACATAACAAACCATCACATATAGTCAATCACATCATAGTCATATATATTCAGTGTACATACATGTCATATGAATATCGTGTCACATATAAAAGTGTATATTTAAACAAACAATTTCTACTAACAATCCTATACATTTCATAACAGTTCATTTAGTTGATCTAACATCTATGAAGTAATGTGAGTCAGGTGTGAGAAAAACTCACCTTTCATGTAATAGATTGGAAACAACAGACGAATTTGACACCGAATTGAAACAACAACTTCAAGGCATGTTCCAAAATAGATTCGATTACAGCAACCACTCAATATACTTTTATTTTATTTTGTATGAGGCGATAATGGAATTTCTATATTGATTGGTACAGCAATTTGGTGTTGGACGGTATGGTATTTGGGTTTTGGAAAGGTTCTCAAACTCAACACCAAACTTGACTCAAAATAAACCCAATAAATTCTTTACACAAAATATATATATTTTTATATATACAAATGAACAATTTTTCTTTTACATACATACATACATATATATATATATATATATATATATATATATATAATTCGGTGCACAAAAATATATTTTATACATTATACATTTAAATTAAACACAACGCTAATGCATACTAAATCATATACACTTATATATAATATATAATTTGAAACACACACATAAACTCACACACACACACACATACCATACACACAACACAAATTATAACAGTATATATATTATAAATTATACATAAACACACAACAAATCCTTTTTCAAAATAGTATATATATATATATATATTTAATATAAACGTAAACACAGTAAAATTTATATATACCTATATATTTAAAATTCGACACATTACAAATCACTTATATAAATATATATATATTAAATTATATAGCTCCAAACCATATATATGTTTAAATAACATACAACGCAAAAACACCCAAATAAAACCATAAAACTATATATATATATATATATATAAATATTTAAACAATTATGTATATATGTACATATATTTTAAAACAAATAAATTTTCAAAGAAACTCAACGGTACGCAATACACCCATAAACGCACTCAACACAACACACACATATAAAATTATATACTCCCTCTTTTCCTGCATATAAGATGTTTTAAGAAGTTTGTTGTGTTGCAAAATATAAGACGTTTAAGGTTTTAATACCCTCTTTATGCATGATTCATAATAGATGATGAGACTTTTTATGTATTTATTCATGCTTCAACCAATAGCTATGCATGAAAATTAGCAAATTTAAGAGAGAAACTTAAGTACGAATTAAAACATCATTAATTGATTCCTTAATTCTTTTGCAAACAAGTAAACATCTTATATTCAGAAACGGAGGAAGTATAATATTTACATATGTACATAAAATTTTCAACACATATAAATATATAAAACCCAAGATATATGTTTGTTTTTTAAATAAACGTAGATTTATGCACCCTTTTACTCAACCCATATTCACACACGAACACATCACCACACAGGAAATATACCACACATACTAATTAAAACTCACACACAAACAAAAGAACAAAACTCACGCAAACATTCTCACACACAAAACAATACACAAAATCAATTAAATATATATACCTTTAGACAATCGTTAAAAATATATATACATACATATTAATAATAAAATAAAGATTCAACAAATATATATATATATATTCATATATATATATACGCACTGAAAATATATATATATATATATTTAAAAATCAACACACACGCATGAATAAAACACAAATGTAAAACCCCCACACACAATTATAATGACACAAACGACTCCTTGTCACATAAAAGAAATCACACTAGAAACAACGCGTGTTTAGAAGTTTAATAATTTACATATTTGTCTTTTGACAGTTTCTACTTCAAATTGTAAGTGCATACATCAGAAGAAATAACTTAACTCAGCCTAAAGACCAATGTTTTATAAAGGAATACGATATTTTCAAAATAAAATATGACAAAAGAAAATTTAATAAAGATCAAAATGTTACTTAAGCTACAGATAACTCAAAATTGTCTGAACTACTGAAGAAAACCTCAAGAAAATTCAATTTGTTAATAGCTTTTGCTGAATAATTGAGAAGTAAAATGAGTTTTGCCCCTAACAATCTCATAGTATGCATGATGCCATCATTTTACAACGCAAACCAGAACAAAAAAAAATCCAAACAAATAAAATAAATAAAACAAAATTTAAATTAATTCATTAAATAAAATATACTCTAAAAATTGAGGTTGTTACACTAACGGTGGTTCCTCCTCCACCACCAGGTGCTAGTTTCATCGAACTCAAAAAAGCTTATAGGATCACAGTTTCGCCCCTTTAATTCATGCCTAAAATATTATTGTGAATTGGATTGCAATAGCATCGCAAATCAATGAAAAAAATACATGAGGCAAGTAACTTACTTTTGTCCAAGTCGAAGATTATAATGTATGAAAACTATGTCATTCAATTTTTGATGCTCCAATCGATTCCTTTTCTTTGAATGGATGTGTTTAAAAACGCTCCACTTACTTTCACAACCGGATGGGCTACAAGTTTGACTCAATGCTCGAATTGCCAACTTCTTTAAATTTGGTGTGTTACTTCCATAAATTAGCCACCATTCATCTGCATTTAAAGTACAATATCAATCATGAGTAAGTACCATAATTATAATTATTGTAACGACGATCACTATACAACATCAAAAATGTTTACTCGGAAGCATTTGCGTACGAAATGTGATATTTAAAACAACGAGTTCCACCACCTCTAAATACTTTGTTACATAACGTACACTTTATCTCTATATGTCCGTTATTTACCGTTAAAGTACAATATTGCCAGGCTGGATCGGATTTTGGCCTATTTGATGGACGGATCATAATTTCTTACAGTGAACAATAAAATAATGCATTCCATATTCAATGCAACTAAGTGATAGGGACCTGTGTCCTTTAGCATGTAAATAAACCAAGACAACATGGGGAAGGTGAGAACTAATTCAACAAATAGTGGTAAGGATGCATGAAACGAAAATAGGGCGCATGTTCTCAACTAAAATTCAAAGCAAGGTCAACTTCAATGTAAAACGATAGCATGGATGCAAGACGGACTAAGCCAAAATTGATTTGTGTGACTAGATTTTTAAGGCAACAAGCAAGACATACAAAATTTTGCACCTAAAGCATGCAAATAAGACAATGAAGAATGGGAAGTCATGATACTAATTTACAGCAACCAGATATCAATGAATTTTTTTAATACCTATTTTCAACTACAAACTCCAAAGAGAGCGGTTGCAGTTTCTAGCGGAGAAATGGCTGAAGCACGTGGTGAAGTGATAGAGAAGGGAGGATTCTAGAATGCTGCGGTAGGCGAGTCTTGTGAGGGAAGTGGTAAAGGGAGGGTATGCTTAAAAGGCAGTAGGTTGGTGTAGTCCTCGAAGTGGATAGGTGTTGAGTGGACTATATTGTGATAGTTTCCTTAGTTTGATAATTATATAAAATTAATACCTGTACATCATAGCTATAAATAAAGCAAAGAACTAAAGGAGTGAAATATTTGTATGTCATGCGAAACACCAAGATGTCGCTTCCGTTTCTACCGTCTAACGCATAAAGAGTAGAAGCTACTCAAAAACATATGTCAAAATTAACAAATTAATAATCAATATAGCCTTTTCTGATGTATTGCTTCCTGTCATCTATTTTGAAGTAACTTGTAACCAACCAAATAAGAAGCAAGACTGATTTAGTACCTCTATTAATATAGATAAGTGGCATTTCTCCTAGGTTGATCACCATTCAGCTTTGTCTATAGAACAAAAAAATTTAAATTAAAAACCAATATAGAAATTTCTCAATCATTATAGAAGAAATAAAGAATAATACTCAAATAGGCCATTTCCATGAAAGCCCAGGATTTGCAGGTAATTTTTTGTTGGTATTTGTAACGACCCGCAAATCCGAGCTATCTGAGTTGACTAATAACACCACACTTCCAACCCAAATTGCACAGAAATACAAATCATTATTGGAAAGAAGTTAGAGGATGAGAAATAGAAGAAAGAAATATTAGAATAGAAGAAAACGAAGATCACAAACTCACAGCGGAACGAATAAAATATATTATATAACATAACTTTGAAATACAAATCTGTAACTGTACATATATACATACCATTATCAGAGCATA
Organism: Allium sativum; assembly: GCA_030737875.1. Taxonomy (NCBI): domain Eukaryota; kingdom Viridiplantae; phylum Streptophyta; class Magnoliopsida; order Asparagales; family Amaryllidaceae; genus Allium; species Allium sativum. Next base: position 1,004,020,776 of record CM060909.1, read on the forward strand.
ACATTTATTCCTGGAACAGTTATAAACCCCTGTTTCCAGATACAAACATGGTTCACAGCGGAATATATGATAGTCTATAGCTAACCGGTGAAGCCTCCTGCTTCCAGCTCCTCCAATTGAATCTGAAAAATCCCGACTACTTGACTGCCCATACAAATTTGGGCACCCAAGAGTTTAGGGAAAACAAAACAAAATAAACTCTGGGTCAGTCATGGGACTGGTGTGAGTAAACTCCAACCACTTGTTTAACTTTAAAAATCCTTTCAAAAGAAAAGATAATAGTAAGACCAGCCCACACATAAACATGGACGGTTTTTACCTTACTATAACCCAAAACACTTTGATACGAAAATCCAGTGATATTATAATAATGTCTACATCAAGTAAATAACCAAATAGCAGAACGCTTGCATCTCACACTCCACATATATAGTATAAAATCAAAAACCGCATGGCGCTTATTGGAGATTGGATTTCCAACATGACAAGGTATGGAACCACCTTCCGCTAGTGTATCTCTAGAGAGGAATACACTGGGTTCAACAAGAACATCTTGTAACCCGGCCCACACATGACCGACCACTCATTTCGCTTGAGTGTATCGAATGTATATCACCAACGGTTGGGATCAGCAACCGCCTCCCGACTGGGACAACATTGAATAGAATAAGAAATTAAATGAACCTCTAGATAGGTGATTATACATCCTAATGGGTGCGACCCACATAGCCATGTTGCCTGCCCGATTTTTGTCCTTTCCCGGTTGTTGAGGCCTGAGGCTACGAATACTTACCATTCATTGATAGCACAATCACTTTGAATGCCACATTGTCAGATCCGTTAATCACTAGTTGAGTTTGCACAAATATTCTGGATGTTATGCTAAGGGAATAAATCCGTTGCAACCATATATATTTATACAGACCAACCCATTTGATCATTGGAAATACTCTGTCAGACATTCGTCCATTTACGTTCGTTCTGGGACTGAACGAAACCGAAGGCACTATTTCTATTACTAGAAAAGCCCTTGCACTTTACTCCGTCTTCAATATATTCAGCATACTTGGTTCGCAACGCTTATGCCGATACAGAGTGGTTCTTCGGATAATAATCCAACCGGTCTCTCCATATTGACAACGATGGTCAAAACTTCGATAGTCTATGATTTAACTATCGAATAAAAACAAGTGTTCATCCAAACATATCAAACAAATCACTGGGCTCTTTAATTAATATTTCATTAATTAAATCTCTTCTACACTCTCTTATCAATATTTGTTAATCAAATATTTTCAATAATCATCTCGGCTTCTTACGCTATTTGGAAACATTTCCATATATCGCCTTCTCTTATTTCCTATACTTAGGAAATATATTTTATTTGAAATTGAAAACAATTTCAATCACTTATCTCTTTCTTGACTACTTTAACTATCCTCAGGAAATATTTACTTTTATATTTCCAAAATAACATTACTTGGGTTAAAACGAAAGCGGTATAAAACATCGTACGACAACCCAAAATATTCTATTCAACTAGCTATTATCCAACACTTCTCTTCGAGATTGGATCTTGCTATTTCCCCATTTAAAATGAAATCAATCAAGTTGGGGTAAAATTACCTCTCAGACCTTGACTGAAAACATCCTCAACTTCAAAACGGCAAAACCACTAACCTCGAATAAACACACTATAAAACTCAATTGTTCATTCTAAAACACGTGTATGGTTTTCTTTCTATTTCTAATTTATAGATTTCCCTTTTTGTTTACAATATTCTATTTTTGATTTCGTTTCCTTATCGAATTCTATATATATCGATATATAGATTTCTAATTGTCAAATTTCTTAAAAATATTCTAACTCATTAAATTCCCGGAAAAATTCGCCATAACCTCCCCTGTATCGGGAGCATCGGGAAATTTCAAATAGCTTCCCGGTACCTTCTTATTTCAAAAAGGAAAAGAAAAAGCCAAGCGGCTTGCCGATACGGCGCATAAAATCTCATATATGAATTAAACATGTACCTTTTTATCGAGCACATAAATTTAAATCTTCATATACTTCATCCCATACCTGTCTCCTGTATGTCTATACCTGTCCAATTTATTTCAACTTCATACACTCGTTTGACTCAATTCGTTAAAGTAACTCTTTAACTAACTCTCTGCCTATCTCGCTTGTATATTTGAATATAACACGTTTCAAACATATTTCCACTTACTTATCAACTAATTGAATTCAAATTTCAATTTAAGTTCTATATTCGATTTCGAATATATATTTACAATTCCAAATTCACCTTTCAAAGTTCGACTTCAATTCACCACTCGATTAACTAATTCTTCTTTGACTTAGTTAATTCTATTCAATAATAAAAATATGATTATTGTTTAAAAATCACTTTTCTTACTTCACTTGAGTTCACATTTATTTTCTAACTCAAGACCAGGTTTTTAAATGGAAATTCGGATTTTTATTTGCTTAAAAATCCCTATATTTATTATATAAATCCATTATGGTTTTAATGGTTTCTGGCGCTGCACTTTTAAAATTTTGATTTTGACATAACTCAAAATCTATTCGACGAAATCCAGATTTTTCTCCTCCTACAGAAAAATGTTATCAAATTGGTCCTGACGCTTCTTGTTTCAAAGAATTTCGACTTCAATTGATTCCTGTATATTCAATTGAAGTTCGAAACGACAATTTACGAACTGCAGCGCTGCGGCGAGTTCGTTTTAATTATATTTATATATATAAACTTTTGAACTGCCGTTAAAATGAATTCAACTCCATTTTAACTCTATTTGAAATCTATTTTCAAATTCCCATCACATTCTATTTTAATTCTATGTTTAATTTACATTTGAATTTCTCTATTCAAATTCTATTTCAAATCTCTTATTAAAATTCTATTTGAATTTCCCTTATTCAAATTCAATACTCACATTTCGTTTAAAGTTCTATATTCCTTTTCTATTTGAAAATTCTACTTTTGAATTCCTACTTGAATCCTGTACTCAAATTCCAATTCAACCCTATTTGAATTCTATGTTTAAACTCCATTTCACTTCTATAGTTAAGCTCCCTTTGAATTCTATTTTCAAGTTTCTATATTTCAAATTCCCTTTGAATTCTATTTTTCAAAACTGTATATTTTACTTTTCTTTATTCAAATCCATTTGAATTCCTTTGAATTCAAATTCTATTTCAATTTCTTACATCCAAATTCTATATCTAAATCACATTTAAATTTCTGTATTCAAATCCTATATTTAAATTCTAGTCAAATTTTATCTATTCAATTTGACTTTTATTTAAATAAAATTCGAATTAATCAAATTCAAATCATAAATCCTTATGGATTTATTTTCGTTCAATTTATATTCTGAACATCAGAATAAATTCCATCGTTTATTTCTTTAAACGATTTTTCCATTTCTATTTTCAAATTCACATTTGAATTTAAATATTCAAATTATCCAAATGATAATTTTTCCACTTTCTATTTACAAACCTCATTTAAACAAGTCTCGCTTTCAAATAAAATATTTCATCTTTGGAAAAATATATTTCCTTTTTCAAAGTCACAATTGTATTTCTATTTTCTGAATTATCCAATGATAATTCATTTCACTCCACTTATAAACTTCGTTTATAAAGGAATCACTTGTTTTATTTTTCAAACAAGTTTATATTTCAAATCTATTTAAAATTCAAATTCTATTTAAAAATAGAATTTTCCCTTTTAAATCTCAAATATCCTTCCACGATATTTTAAATATATTAACACTTAGCCCAGTGATATTTAAAACAATCAAATCACCCAATTTTCAATCATTTGATTTTTAACACATCATATATGAAAAATATATATGAAATCAAACAAACAGATAATATATTTTTGAGGAATCCAGTTGGATTCCTCCAACCTGTTTTCCTGCATCCACAGATGTTAGCACATAAATAATACCCATTCTGCTTCGTGGCAGAATATCGTGATATAGAAGGTCATCCACTATCATAGCGTGGGGCGTATAGGGTAATCATCCGCTATGAAACTGCGGGCATCTGCTAATGAGACTGCGGGAATCCAACCAATCAATCAACCCAATATATATATATATAGCCTAAATAACTAATATATATAAAACAACCAGAAAACATTCACACAAGCAACAAACAATTATTTTTAATGAAATAAAAATAATTCTAAAGGTGAGTGAGGTTTACTCACCAAAATTTCCCATTTCTGAATATCCTGGTTTAATTCTGTATCGTCGGCTACGAACCCACTCAATTGAGATTTATCGTGTACCTACGATTATTTATTTAAATTTAACAATTAAACCATTATCTAATTGAATTAACTACTGACAAATAAATTAATTAATCTTACTTGATATACCAGTAAAATCCTAACCGATATATATTAATTAAATTCTAAGTGATATACTAATTAAATCCTAACAAATATGTAAATTTAAATCCTAACAATACGTTAATTTAAATCCTAACAATTAAAACATTAAGTAACAAAATTTTAAATTAAATTACCTTAATATTTTTCATGTTTGCGCCTACAGGAAATCAGCGTCCCCTTCTTCTTACTGAAACCCTACAGATCATCGACATCTTCTCCATTACTGCTTGCCCAAAACTTCACCGTTGACCAATGTTTTGATCTCCTTGTCGCCATCTGCAGCTTGACAGGCTCGAAGGCCTTCTTTAAATCACGTCCGCAACACCCAGTTCTCGGCTGTAAGAAAGCATCAATTTTTGTAATCATCGATCTCCGCTCCAGGTTGACACGGGTTTCCATCCCTGGCTCGTGAACTACCCAGATCAGTCGCCTGGTCTTCATCGCACTCGTAACCCATCGCGACTATCATACTGACCTAACCCCACCTCTCTGGCTTCCTACCGCACCCCTAGGTCGATGGAGTCGAAATCCCAAACCGCGACTTCGAACTGCCGTGAACCTCGATGCCATCGCAACCCTTCCCTGGTAACTCCACCAGATCGCCCTTCTGGCCATCGCGACCCTCGGATACAAGGAACAACGGAGGCGGCTCTTCGATTTTGATTTAAGGGATTTTCCCCTTTTAAATTTGTGAGGACGGTATTCTGTTTTTGATTTGGAAGCTTGCTTTAAGAAGAGAGAACAAAGGAGGACTGCTGCGATTTTATATAGAGAAGAATACTTGGCGATGAAGGAATTGAAGGTAGGTGTTTACGGGGTAGGATATATCAGGGAAAGGTTTTAGCTTGTACAGGGTTTATTAAGGGTAGGTTTTAACTAGTACAGTGTTTATTACGGACAGATATTAACTGGTACAAGGTTTTATTTAATTTTAATTATCTGGTGATCGCGAACTCCTTTTTGAACAGAACGACTGACCATCCTAGGGTAAAACCGCCATTCTGAACACACTGGGACATGTATTGAAACTCAATTCGGCCATATGGAGGAGATATTAATTTAAACTGATATAAATTAAATTCAAAACAATTTAATTCCTTGATAATAAATTATTATTATCGTTTTTAATTCAAATAAAATTCATATAAATCATTTTGACTCCAGTTTAACTTTTGAATTCAATCAAATTCAGATTCTCGTATTATTATAATTATTTCAGATTAAATAAATATATATGTATATTCAAAATAAAATCATATATCGATTGATATTATCAATCACAATATTTAAAACCATATTAAATATTTAAAATTAATCGTTCAAAAACCTGGGTCGTTACATTCTTTCCCCCTTAAAATAATTTCGTCCTCGAAATTGCTAAGGTAGAAAAATGGTACAAATTCATTACTTTTCAAAACCTTACTTATGTTGAAACTCAACACTTTATATTCCAACTAATTTTAATTTCAACCACAACCTTTGGTTTTTATTCATACACATTCAAATTGATCTAAATCAATTTGCCCACTTTGATTCATTTAACTTGCTTTAAGTTAAATTTTAATTCCAGAATTCAAATTCCCGGGTTTTTGATTCCAAATCACTTCTGAAATCACATAAATATATACATATATTTATTTCCATCTCAAATTCAAAACATTTGAATATTCAAACCAATTTGTTTCCTTTCAAACTAATTTCCATCAAAAACTTTTTCTAAGGTAGCAATTCATCACTTAGAAACTCGAAAATAAACACTGATGATGGTCGACTCATCCTCAGAATTATTTTCCAGCCACTGAAGTGAGTTCAGTGCTTTATTATTTCAAAATCCATCTAAAATGATTTTCTTTCAAATCCTTCTAAAACAAAGCTATATTATTTTAATATACTTTGAAAAATATTTTTCAATTTCCCAGGGTTTTGAATCTTTAATTCTAGTTCTGAATTCAATTTTAATTCATCCCATTGGTACATTTAATTCATATACAAGTTCTATTTGGTTATATATAACCATTCCCATTTTTTTTTTCTTATTTTTTTTTCAAATTTGATTATAACGATAACAATCAACACATCCAATAATTTCAGAAAATTATTAGTTATATATCAAAATAGAATTTTGGGTAAAATTATTTCATCTACCCATTTTAAAACTATATCGTGTTCAATCTTCTGTTCAAGTATTTAGAAACTCCTATCGACGTCGTGGCGTCCCACGATTCGACCAGAATTCATAAACAGCTCAACAGACTAGCCAACACAATATAAAACAGTTTTTATATCAATTTACAAATACGCGCTCTCGTATATATACGCTCAACTCATTCTAGGGTACTACTGACCCTATCTCTAATGAGCACATGCCACACAAGCCTAGGTATTCGCTCAACCTAAGCTCTGATACCAACTGTAACGACCCGCAAATCCGAGCTATCTGAGTTGACTAATAACACCACACTTCCAACCCAAATTGCACAGAAATACAAATCATTATTGGAAAGAAGTTAGAGGATGAGAAATAGAAGAAAGAAATATTAGAATAGAAGAAAACGAAGATCACAAACTCACAGCGGAACGAATAAAATATATTATATAACATAACTTTGAAATACAAATCTGTAACTGTACATATATACATACCATTATCAGAGCATAACAGTTATTCCTGGAATAGTTATAAACCCCTGTTTCCAGATACAAACATGGTTCACAGCGGAATATATGATAGTCTATAGCTAACCGGTGAAGCCTCCTGCTTCCAGCTCCTCCAATTGAATCTGAAAAATCCCGACTACTTGACTGCCCGTACAAATTTGGGCACCCAAGAGTTTAGGGAAAACAAAACAAAATAAACTCTGGGTCAGTCATGGGACTGGTGTGAGTAAACTCCAACCACTTGTTTAACTTTAAAAATCCTTTCAAAAGAAAAGATAATAGTAAGACCAGCCCACACATAAACATGGACGGTTTTTACCTTACTATAACCCAAAACACTTTGATACGAAAATCCAGTGATATTATAATAATGTCTACATCAAGTAAATAACCAAATAGCAGAACGCTTGCATCTCACACTCCACATATATAGTATAAAATCAAAAACCGCATGGCGCTTATTGGAGATTGGATTTCCAACATGACAAGGTATGGAACCACCTTCCGCTAGTGTATCTCTAGAGAGGAATACACTGGGTTCAACAAGAACATCTTGTAACCCGGCCCACACATGACCGACCACTCATTTCGCTTGAGTGTATCGAATGTATATCACCAACGGTTGGGATCAGCAACCGCCTCCCGACTGGGACAACATTGAATAGAATAAGAAATTAAATGAACCTCTAGATAGGTGATTATACATCCTAATGGGTGCGACCCACATAGCGATGCTGCCTGCCCGATTTTTGTCCTTTCCCGGTTGTTGAGGCCTGAGGCTACGAATACTTACCATTCATTGATAGCACAATCACTTTGAATGCCACATTGTCAGATCCGTTAATCACTAGTTGAGTTTGCACAAATATTCTGGATGTTATGCTAAGGGAATAAATCCGTTGCAACCATATATATTTATACAGACCAACCCATTTGATCATTGGAAATACTCTGTCAGACATTCGTCCATTTACGTTCGTTCTGGGACTGAACGAAACCGAAGGCACTATTTCTATTACTAGAAAAGCCCTTGCACTTTACTCCGTCTTCAATATATTCAGCATACTTGGTTGGCAACGCTTATGCCGATACAGAGTGGTTCTTCGGATAATAATCCAACCGGTCTCTCCATATTGACAACGATGGTCAAAACTTCGATAGTCTATGATTTAACTATCGAATAAAAACAAGTGTTCATCCAAACATATCAAACAAATCACTGGGCTCTTTAATTAATATTTCATTAATTAAATCTCTTCTACACTCTCTTATCAATATTTGTTAATCAAATATTTTCAATAATCATCTCGGCTTCTTACGCTATTTGGAAACATTTCCATATATCGCCTTCTCTTATTTCCTATACTTAGGAAATATATTTTATTTGAAATTGAAAACAATTTCAATCACTTATCTCTTTCTTGACTACTTTAACTATCCTCAGGAAATATTTACTTTTATATTTCCAAAATAACATTACTTGGGTTAAAACGAAAGCGGTATAAAACATCGTACGGCAACCCAAAATATTCTATTCAACTAGCTATTATCCAACACTTCTCTTCGAGATTGGATCTTGCTATTTCCCCATTTAAAATGAAATCAATCAAGTTGGGGTAAAATTACCTCTCAGACCTTGACTGAAAACATCCTCAACTTCAAAACGACAAAACCACTAACCTCGAATAAACACACTATAAAACTCAATTGTTCATTCTAAAACACGTGTATGGTTTTCTTTCTATTTCTAATTTATAGATTTCCCTTTTTGTTTACAATATTCTATTTTTGATTTCGTTTCCTTATCGAATTCTATATATATCGATATATAGATTTCTAATTGTCAAATTTCTTAAAAATATTCTAACTCATTAAATTCCCGGAAAAATTCGCCATAACCTCCCCTGTATCGGGAGCATCGGGAAATTTCAAATAGCTTCCCGGTACCTTCTTATTTCAAAAAGGAAAAGAAAAAGCCAAGCGGCTTGCCGATACGGCGCATAAAATCTCATATATGAATTAAACATGTACCTTTTTGTCGAGCACATAAATTTAAATCTTCATATACTTCATCCCATACCTGTCTCCTGTATGTCTATACCTGTCCAATTTATTTCAACTTCATACACTCGTTTGACTCAATTCGTTAAAGTAACTCTTTAACTAACTCTCTGCCTATCTCGCTTGTATATTTGAATATAACACGTTTCAAACATATTTCCACTTACTTATCAACTAATTGAATTCAAATTTCAATTTAAGTTCTATATTCGATTTCGAATATATATTTACAATTCCAAATTCACCTTTCAAAGTTCGACTTCAATTCACCACTCGATTAACTAATTCTTCTTTGACTTAGTTAATTCTATTCAATAATAAAAAATATGATTATTGTTTAAAAATCACTTTTCTTACTTCACTTGAGTTCACATTTATTTTCTAACTCAAGTCCAGGTTTTTAAATGGAAATTCGGATTTTTATTTGCTTAAAAATCCCTATATTTATTATATAAATCCATTATGGTTTTAATGGTTTCTGGCGCTGCACTTTTAAAATTTTGATTTTGACATAACTCAAAATCTATTCGACGAAATCCAGATTTTTCTCCTCCTACAGAAAAATGTTATCAAATTGGTCCTGACGCTTCTTGTTTCAAAGAATTTCGACTTCAATTGATTCCTGTATATTCAATTGAAGTTCGAAACGACAATTTACGAACTACAGCGCTGCGGCGAGTTCGTTTTAATTATATTTATATATATAAACTTTTGAACTGCCGTTAAAATGAATTCAACTCCATTTTAACTCTATTTGAAATCTATTTTCAAATTCCCATCACATTCTATTTTAATTCTATGTTTAATTTACATTTGAATTTCTCTATTCAAATTCTATTTCAAATCTCTTATTAAAATTCTATTTGAATTTCCCTTATTCAAATTCAATACTCACATTTCGTTTAAAGTTCTATATTCCTTTTCTATTTGAAAATTCTACTTTTGAATTCCTACTTGAATCCTGTACTCAAATTCCAATTCAACCCTATTTGAATTCTATGTTTAAACTCCATTTCACTTCTATAGTTAAGCTCCCTTTGAATTCTATTTTCAAGTTTCTATATTTCAAATTCCCTTTGAATTCTATTTTTCAAAACTGTATATTTTACTTTTCTTTATTCAAATCCATTTGAATTCCTTTGAATTCAAATTCTATTTCAATTTCTTACATCCAAATTCTATATCTAAATCACATTTAAATTTCTGTATTCAAATCCTATATTTAAATTCTAGTCAAATTTTATCTATTCAATTTGACTTTTATTTAAATAAAATTCGAATTAATCAAATTCAAATCATAAATCCTTATGGATTTATTTTCGTTCAATTTATATTCTGAACATCAGAATAAATTCCATCGTTTATTTCTTTAAACGATTTTTCCATTTCTATTTTCAAATTCACATTTGAATTTAAATATTCAAATTATCCAAATGATATTTTTTCCACTTTCTATTTACAAACCTCATTTAAACAAGTCTCGCTTTCAAATAAAATATTTCATCTTTGGAAAAATATATTTCCTTTTTCAAAGTCACAATTGTATTTCTATTTTCTGAATTATCCAATGATAATTCATTTCACTCCACTTATAAACTTCGTTTATAAAGGAATCACTTGTTTTATTTTTCAAACAAGTTTATATTTCAAATCTATTTAAAATTCAAATTCTATTTAAAAATAGAATTTTCCCTTTTAAATCTCAAATATCCTTCCATGATATTTTAAATATATTAACACTTAGCCCAGTGATATTTAAAACAATCAAATCACCTAATTTTCAATCATTTGATTTTTAACACATCATATATGAAAAATATATATGAAATCAAACAAACAGATAATATATTTTTGAGGAATCCAGTTGGATTCCTCCAACCTGTTTTCCTGCATCCACAGATGTTAGCACATAAATAATACCCATTCTGCTTCGTGGCAGAATATCGTGATATAGAAGGTCATCCACTATCATAGCATGGGGCGTATAGGGTAATCATCCGCTATGAAACTGCGGGCATCTGCTAATGAGACTGCGGGAATCCAACCAATCAATCAACCCAATATATATATATAGCCTAAATAACTAATATATATAAAACAACCAGAAAACATTCACACAAGCAACAAACAATTATTTTTAATGAAATAAAAATAATTCTAAAGGTGAGTGAGGTTTACTCACCAAAATTTCCCATTTCTGAATATCCTGGTTTAATTCTGTATCGTCGGCTACGAACCCACTCAATTGAGATTTATCGTGTACCTACGATTATTTATTTAAATTTAACAATTAAACCATTATCTAATTGAATTAACTACTGACAAATAAATTAATTAATCTTACTTGATATACCAGTAAAATCCTAACCGATATATATTAATTAAATTCTAAGTGATATACTAATTAAATCCTAACAAATATGTAAATTTAAATCCTAACAATACGTTAATTTAAATCCTAACAATTAAAACATTAAGTAACAAAATTTTAAATTAAATTACCTTAATATTTTTCATGTTTGCGCCTACAGGAAATCAGCGTCCCCTTCTTCTTACTGAAACCCTACAGATCATCGACATCTTCTCCATTACTGCTTGCCCAAAACTTCACCGTTGACCAATGTTTTGATCTCCTTGTCGCCATCTACAGCTTGACAGGCTCGAAGGCCTTCTTTAAATCACGTCCGCAACACCCAGTTCTCGGCTGTAAGAAAGCATCAATTTTTGTAATCATCGATCTCCGCTCCAGGTTGACACGGGTTTCCATCCCTGGCTCGTGAACTACCCAGATCAGTCGCCTGGTCTTCATCGCACTCGTAACCCATCGCGACTATCATACTGACCTAACCCCACCTCTCTGGCTTCCTACCGCACCCCTAGGTCGATGGAGTCGAAATCCCAAACCGCGACTTCGAACTGCCGTGAACCTCGATGCCATCGCAACCCTTCCCTGGTAACTCCACCAGATCGCCCTTCTGGCCATCGCGACCCTCGGATACAAGGAACAACGGAGGCGGCTCTTCGATTTTGATTTAAGGGATTTTCCCCTTTTAAATTTGTGAGGACGGTATTCTGTTTTTGATTTGGAAGCTTGCTTTAAGAAGAGAGAACAAAGGAGGACTGCTGCGATTTTATATAGAGAAGAATACTTGGCGATGAAGGAATTGAAGGTAGGTGTTTACGGGGTAGGATATATCAGGGAAAGGTTTTAGCTTGTACAGGGTTTATTAAGGGTAGGTTTTAACTAGTACAGTGTTTATTACGGACAGATATTAACTGGTACAAGGTTTTATTTAATTTTAATTATCTGGTGATCGCGAACTCCTTTTTGAACAGAACGACTGACCATCCTAGGGTAAAACCACCATTCTGAACACACTGGGACATGTATTGAAACTCAATTCGGCCATATGGAGGAGATATTAATTTAAACTGATATAAATTAAATTCAAAACAATTTAATTCCTTGATAATAAATTATTATTATCGTTTTTAATTCAAATAAAATTCATATAAATCATTTTGACTCCAGTTTAACTTTTGAATTCAATCAAATTCAGATTCTCGTATTATTATAATTATTTCAGATTAAATAAATATATATGTATATTCAAAATAAAATCATATATCGATTGATATTATCAATCACAATATTTAAAACCATATTAAATATTTAAAATTAATCGTTCAAAAACCTGGGTCGTTACAGTATTTTACTGTAAATCCAAGTTCATGCTTTCATCCCTTCTCAAGAAATAAAATATAATACATGTACATAAGAAATTACTTAACCACTCGTAAATCTAAGTTGGTGTGTTCACAAACAACTATCAACATCAATAACCTTTGAACTGCTGCTCCGTATTCGGCATCAAGCATATGCTACTATTGCCACACTGCAACCAGTTCAAACAACCTTCCTTAGTGCACGCAAGCATCTACGTGATATAGACAATAAGTGAAATACGAAATTTTAAGGGTTATTTACATATCTTTGTCAAAATTAGAAAAGGCTACACACCAATGAATTATATACAATCAATTCCCTTTATCAGTAGTAGACAAGTGAAGATAGATATTGAGATTTGTAGTGATCACTCGTTATTGATTTACCTTTAATAGGGTAATAGAAAACATGATAATAGGAGACATAAGATGCATGCACTGATTTACTAGAAAATAAACTATAGCTACAAGTTTTGGCAAAAATGCAACTGGTTCAGTTTCTTTATAGATCTGTGTTGTCAAGCCCCTACAAAGAAACAAATATTAGTTAGTTACTTATTCAATGATTTTTTTAGGAAGCGCATCTAGTATTTAATGGACATGATTACACCATGCACATTAGAATAAAGAGCGGACCTTAATTTGAATGTTACGCTTCATTATGGATCGAACAATGAAAACATTCAAAAAGGAAAACAATAACATGGAAAGTTGAAATGTGATTAATATGAAAGGACAATTGTCAGACTCTCGAGCCAAGTTGATAAAATATACGTACTTTTGCCCATGTCCATAAAAAAGATGTATAGGAAGATCTAATGAACTATCATAATCTCATGGCGGATGTTGTCTTTTCAGTGGTCAAATGAAAATGATAGACAAACACAACACACTTCAGTGTTACAAGATTAATATTAGAATGCATATGTAATATTCAAAAAACTATAACATAATCTAAAAAATGGAAATCAGTATTTTAAAACCAATGACAAATACATGATTTGACTCAACATTGATTGATGTTTGAAACAAAAACAAAAAAAAATTAATTATCATAAGGAAATATGAAATGCATTATTAATTTGCATTAATTATTTATAAACCATTGTAAACAAGTTACCTTAAAATGAGTATTGATTTTTTTTCCTTATAATCAATGTTGCACTATATTAATCATTGAGATTTAAAAGATACTAACACCATATTACTATTTTTTTGCAAAGAATATTGCATCGTTTGTCATTGTACAATATAAACATAATTGATCTTTCCTTTTTACAGACTCTGCTTTAGTTTAAGCAAGAAATAAAGATGAAAAAATAAATAAATAAATTATGGTAGCCAGTCTTACTACATAGGAAATTTCGGTTATAACTACCTTAAAATAAATAATTCAATTATTGACCTAATAGAAAATAACTCATCTTCAATACACTTTATCATAACATCATTAACTTTATCACTACATGTTGAAACCAAAAAATGGCCACAACACCTAATGTGCTCATAGAGCACTTCATTAAACGGTATGGTTTGAAGTTATGGAGCCACAAACATAAAACCAAACGCAAGAAGTAAAGAACAAGAAATTTTTAGAGTGATTCGGTCAATTTAGACATACGTCCACTATGGAAGCACTATTCATATCTCTTTCGGATTTAAAACATACATGAATTCTCTCACATCTCTCATTTCTCTCTTTGACAATGATCTTCTACTTTTTTCTCTCTTTTTACTCTAGATTTCACTTGGAGTTGCAAAGGAATCAGTGAGATCTTTTAATTTGTGATGGTAGTTATGTAAATATTCAACCACTTTGACACTTAGATTATCTTCAATGGATCCATGAGTATCTTGTGTTGGATCTAGGCTTTGGAAACAATTAATGGTACTTGAAGATCACTTAGATTGAGTTCAAGATATTTCTAATGGAGTTTGGAGAAGATTTGATCCATTTGCTGTTGAAGGTATATTGAGCTTGAGAAGCCGTTAATGGAGCTTGAAGTGCTTGAGATTAGTGGAGAAATAATTTGGGCAGCCCTTCGGGGTAGAAAAATTGGTTCCTTAAATAGTGGAGAAATTGGCTATTTATAGGTGTAATTTAGGAGTAATGCCAGAGCTATAATTATGGTGTGTAGGGTTTGGGTTGGCCAAAAACTTATTTACAAAATGCGGGTTACTTTACAACTGTCATGCTTTTTGAGCCCGACCCAAAATACTTACGAAAATGCCACTGGGTTAAATTTCCGAATGACCAGAAAATGATGCCGACCAGGAAATGTTGTCGACCCATGTACTGATCTCAAGGCCGACCAGCATCTTTATTTTGAAACCGATCAGTCCTGTTGTATTTTACAGACCAACCCAATAGTTGGCTGTCGATCCAAAGCATTATATGTGTCGCATCTTCTTAATAACCGACCCAATGTATTGAAGTTTTTCCACCGCGTTATACTTGAAGCCGATCCATGCATTTAATGAGTTGTTGACAACTGTCTTCAATTATCGTGTGTTTTTCTCATACTGTGGTTGACTCGTCCGGTACTTTACTGCTGATCATGTAATACCATAAGGTACCTACCCATCATCATTTAAATGTTCCGATCCATTCTGGTTTGACTACGTTGTATAATTGTGGAAAGTATTGTCCACGTGTACCCATTGTTTGCCCCAGTATGAAATGTTCGGTCCTAAACATTACAATCATGCCATTGTAGTGAAATAATAATGTCTATTTCATGTTAAATCACGCAGCCTTTCATCGAACCATTTTGTGCAATATTAATACAAGTGTGTTCAATGTATTTTTGCCACCATATCAGTTCTTCACGCATGCGCAAGCTGTTTGTTTTCTATATCACATACGGAATGGTTTGATTCCATGCTAGCTTTAAACACCAATCATGCAACTTCATCACGTTGGCTTCACGCTCTCTTATTTCAAGTAGCTCACGTGTTCTTTATGCATGCTGCGTGTACCTTTATTTAATTCTGTCGTTGTCTTCCGGACTCAAGAAGCCGGTCGACCCATGGACTGGGAATGAAGTTGATCCACGTGGCATTTAGATGGACCGACCCATACACTTTATATGTGTATGTTGTAATCCATTGTACCATTTTGCGATGCATGGAAGATATTCTTTTTGTTGTGCTGCATGACTTTTGCACGTGTATTTGTCACATATGTAAATTAGCGTGCCACATATTGTATCAAACTCTTTTGGTCATTTCATACTGGCACATTTATATGTTGTGATTCACTCTCTTAATACATAGAAAGATTAATACAACATCTTACCAACCGACCCATAAGTTTTAATTTTTTGATGCCGATCCATCCAATTATTGCAACCGACCCGTGTTATCAATAATAGTGCCCATGCATAGTTTACAACGTGACCGACTGATCCATCGTTTACAACTTAACCGACCGATCCATCATTTTGTGAATATAAATAATCTACCACTCTTGCATGTTATAAATCATGATTTTTAGACCATGCTTTATAACGGAGTTAACATTTGCCCCTCGAAATTTATATTTTTTCTTGTAAAAAATATAAACTTCGAAATGATTGCCACAACCGGTGTTAACGCGCATTGATAGATCGTCTGCACGTATTTTTTGATGGATAGGATATGAGATAAATTTGGAGGATCAGTTTTCTGGTCATTGGTTGTTCTGCTGTTGAATCAGTGGTTAGAATTTTGAGTCTGAGTCAGATCTTTAAAATCAATCATTTCAATGTTTTGTGTTTGAACCCAAATCACGACTTATTTAGGGTTTGAAAGCATGGATCCGGAAGTTATCTATGATGCTGGTTTATGCCATAGCATTGGCTGTTTGTTTTTGAACAATTGCTTGGCCACTGAGCGTCTTTTGGACCAATTCCCATCTTTTGAAGGAAATTGATAAAGATTTGTCTTTGTAAGCTCAAGCATGTTCTTTTTTAGTGATACGCCCTGCTATGTAATAAAAGATAAACATTACACGTTTTTGGGTGAATATTTTTGCTATTTACTGTCCATATCGATAACAGGTTAGTTAATCATTAAAAAGTCGACTATGGCGAATTTAATGATCTGAACTGAATGACGTAATTACTCAGGATCATTTCGTCTGATCGATTTGTCAAATATTACCCATGTAGATACTACATTCTAATCTAAATTTGCGGCGATGTTTGAAACCGGGTAACCGACACGTATCGACTGTAGATTCCAAGCATCGTCTTTTGATGACTTATATAATCTTGTACGACGGTTCATATTTTACGAAACGCGTACCTGTTCAAATTGGAATCTCAGTTTGTGTTTCTGAGGATATAGCGACTGCAACTTTTGGATTGTAAAAGAATCTTTCTTTGGTTATTCCTTGTCCTCTGGACAATTTGCTAGGAAGATGCCATTTTGTGCTAACTCACTATATTTTTTAATAAATCATGCAAATTTGTTGCAAATTTTCCAAGGAAATAAGAAGTCATTGATTTCCTATTAAATTGATCGTAGTAGCTTAGTTAGATTTTGAATTTTGAATTTAAATTCAATGCCCCCGCTTGGGGAGGTCCTTGGATTTTGAGACCCCGCTAGGGGAGGAATTTGGGTTTAGTGCCCCCACTCGGGGACGTCTTAATATTTTGTGCCCCCGCTCGGGGAGGTCTTATATTTTGTTCCCCCGATAGGGGATGTCTTATATTTTGTGCCCCTACTAGGGTAGGTCTTGGGATTTAGTGCCCCCGCTCGGGGAGGTCTTTTTATTTATTTTCCCCCACTATGGGAGGTCTTGGGATTTAGTGCCCCTTCTCAGGGAGGTCTTATATTTTGTGCCTTCGCCAGGGGAGATCTTGGGATTTAGTGCCCCCGCTCGGAGAAGCCTTTGGATTTAGTGCCCCGCTAGGGGAGGTCTTATATTTTATGCCCCCGCTAGGGGAGGTATTCGCGCTTTACTTAGGAAGCGTTTTTTTTGTTGTGGAGGGTTTTTCTTGATATATCATTTCAGGGGGCTAGCGCCTGTCCCTTTGTTCAACGCTTGACTTGGCAGGCTATCTTAAATTAGGAATTAGGGCCTTGGACTTCTCTCTTGGGAAAGTGCCCCTTCGATAAAAGTTACAACCCTCTTGTTTGTTTGTCGTGGCGCTTGCTCTCTATTTGAATTTTTGCGACTCTTTCCGTTCACTTTTCAAAGCGGTGCTTTTCTATTTTTGCATTTGCAGTATTTGACGCCCGAATTAGTGTTGTTGGGGTCGCCTTGCTTTGTTAGATTTAAAAGAAACAAGCGCTTGGCAGATGGCCTGCAATATAAAATCGTCTTTAAGCAAATTTTGATTTGACAAAAATTTTTGCAAGTAGAAGATTTATTTAGGCAGATATGCTCTTAGTCGCAATGCTAATGTTCAGTATAGTGCTTGTAAAATATTATAGACTGTTATATGAAGTTCAAATACAACATAATGTAAAACATGAAGTAAAGCATGAAATAAAGTTGGGGCGATGATGGTTGCTTAATATGAGCCGTTAAAGTTGGAGCACCACTACTGGTCATTATTTTATGACTGGCCTTGCATTAACCCGTGATGGAGGTTCGTACCTTGGACCGGATTGACCATTTGATATCTCTAGCCCCTGGGGTGTTGCAGAAGGATTTATGGCTTTTGTTTTTTTTCACATATTGCTATAGTTTGTTCTTCCTAATCAACTCCTCGATTAAATTCTTCAAGTGCCGGCATTCATTAGTATCATGCCCAGGTTGATTGTGAAGGCGCCAGAATTTTCCAGAATTAACAACTCTCTTAATGATATCCAGCGATGGTGGTTCTGGATAATGTTCTACATCCTTGGTAGCGAGGTAGATATTTTCCAATGTATTATTCAGAGGGGTGAATTTAGCGGGTGCAAAGAAGCAAGTCTTTTTGCCTTCTCGATCATATTTCCCGTCGTTTCCTCTCCTTTGACCTCTAGGATTCTTCTGATTGTATTGAGTAGCACCATTTTTGGGAGCTTCAAGAAGTTGGTTACATTGATAATCTGAAGAGGTATAGGATTATTGTCCACTCTCATATATTCCTCTGCTTTTTTATAGATTTTTTCAAGAGTGTTTGGTTCTTTCATTTTAATCCATCTAACAAATTCGCTCTTTTCATCTATGGCACCGATTAGAGACATGAGGTTTATGCGAGGCTCTGGATCCCTCAATTCGGAAAAGGAAACATTGAATCGACTAAGAAGAGCTTCTATGGATTCCCTTGGATTTTGCTTCATTGCTGAATGTGTTATAGCATTCTTGGCTTTGGTAGCATACAGGTGGAACTCCTCGTTGAAATTTTAGGTCAAGTCAGAGAATCAGTCTACGGACTTAGGTGTTAGTTTCGTGAACCATAGTGATGTAGCACCTTCGAAGTATAGAGGAAAGTATAGGCATTTCATCTCATCTGATGCCTTTGCTGCGCTCATGTTCCACTCATACTTGAACAAAAAGTAGTTAGGATTAACAAGGCTGTTGTACGGAGGCAAAATTGGAGGAGTGAACTTCTTTGGACACTCTGTTTCTCAGATTCTCTTGGTAAACAGAGTCTTATCGGGAGAGAAATCCCGTTCTCTTTCATCTCCATTGCATGCTTGATTCTTCTTCATGATTTGTTCTAATATATCTGAGATATACTCTTCAGTGGTACGCCGCTTCGCGGGGCTGATTTTGATCTCTCTACCAAATGTTCGTCTAGGTAAGTGATCATGATTAGAAGACTTGGGCCTTTTGAGGAAGTGCCCCCTTTGCGGGACTAGTAACCCTTTGAGTATTTACCTCGGAATAATTTTTAGCTTCTGGCTTCAGGTCCTCGACGTCAGCTTCGTCTTTGTCGCTCAACCAATCATTATAATCTTCCAAGTTGTTGTGGCAGTTACGATCAGAAGAGGATGAATCGTCATTTTCGTCAAGAACAACATGGACCTTTTGAGGGGCTAGATTCTGGTTGAGCATTGATAACCGCATCAAACTTCTCCATCAAAGCATTAGTAGAACTATCCATTCACTAGTTTAGATTGGCGATAGCGGTGTCCAATTCATTCCTAGTCACAATGACTCCACCTATTTAGTTTTCTTCAACCTCAGAGCAGTTATTAAGTGGGATAGACTCATCGTTTGCAATGTTGTCAAGTTCTCCCATGGTTTTACTTGCAGTTTTCTTAGATTTGGCCATTATTTTGGACAACGCTGTGAATTTCAGAGAGAAATCTTGGAACATCAATGCAAGGCTCTTAAATTTGAGAGAAGTGTGAACGTTGCCCTATGGTAGGCGCCAAATGTTGAAACCAAAAAATGGCCACAACACCAAAGGTGCTCTTAGAACACTTCATCAAATGGTATGATTTGAAGTTACAGAGCAAAAAATACAAAATAAAGAGCAAAAAGCAAAGAAAAAGGAATTTTTAGAGTGGTTCGGTCAATTTAGACCTACGTCAACTACGGAAGCACTATTCATTATCTTTTTGGATTTACAACATACGTGAATTCTCTCACATCTTTCATTTCTCTCTTTAACAATGATCTTCTACTTTTTTCTCTCTTTTCACTCTAGATTTCACTTGGATTTGCGAAGGAATCGATGAGATGTTTTAATTTGTTATGGTAGTTGTGTAGATATTCAACCACTTTGACACTTAGATGATCTTCACCGGATCCATGATGATATTGTGTTGGATCTAGGCTTTGGAGAGAATTGATGGTAGTTAGAGATCCCTTAGATTGAGTTCGAGAGATTTCTAATGGAGTTTGGAGAAATTTGATCCACTTGTTGTTGAAGGAAGGTAGACTGAGCTTGAGATGCCAATAATGGAGCGTGAAGTGCTTGAGAGTGGTGGAGAAATAATTTTGGCAGCCCTACACGGTAGAAAAATCGGTCCCTTGATTGGTGGAGAAATGAGCTATTTATAAGTGTAGTTTAGGGGTGGTGGCAGAGCTATAATTATGGTGTGCAGGGTTTGGGTCGGCCTCATACTTATTCAGGAAAATGCCATTGGGTGCTTTACAGTTGGCATGCATTTTGAGCCCAACCTAAAATATTAATGGAAATGCCACTGGGTTAATTTTACGACCGAGCAGGAAATGATGCTAACCCATATATTGATCTCAAGGCCCATCAGCACCTTTATTTTGATACCGACCAGTCCTGTTGTATTTTACAGACCGACCGAATAGTTAGCTGCCGATCCAAAGCATTATAAGTGCTGCATCTTCTTAATAACCAACCCAAAGTGTTGCTATAACATCCCGGATTTTTACCAACTTTGTTAGTCGATAAATTATTGACTTTGTCAATGAACGATTAAATTAGCTGAAGTTAATACTTGAGGAATATTTAAAACTTGGTCTTTTAAGCCTATGAATGTGTATGTGTATGTGTATGTATATATATGTTATATATATTAGTTTGTTATAAAAATATTTATAGATGTGTATATATGTAAGAATGGAAAGTAAGCAATGTTGTTTACATTTTTATTTAGATTTTTAGCTTATGTAAAAATCAATATTTATGGGTAGAATATTGTATTGCTTTATATAAGGAAACAAAGGAGACAAATGAAGATTTTAAAACTTTTGGTACTTAAACTATGTACATATATGTACAAATCATGTGTTATATCTGTGCCTACACACACATGAAATCAACTAGCATCTAAGCACTTGTTCCTAGTTACATAGTGACAACTCAAGCTTGCATGTAAAAAAAAAATCGATCTAGCCGAATTGATTGAAATCAAAGCACGACTGTATGAATTATACTCATGCATGTGCTGCAAGCTATTACCAACCATTTATAGCTAAGAAATCGTAGCTGATACACTAGGAAATCTATTCACTTCTAATCACATATATACATGCATCCTCAAACTATAAATACTTTAAATCAAAGCATGCTGTCCAATCAATGTTTGCACATGGTTTTAGTACACTGCACCTCACTTCTACATCATCCTACATCCATGAAATCCAAAATCAGACTAAGCTAGCATAAAGAATAGGCTACATTTAAATTAGGTAGAGTAGCTAGTTTCTAAGGAACTAAGCATTTACTTTTAACAATCCTTGCATATGTTGTACAACTTCTGACCGTAGCCTTCCCATTTTACACATCTAAGTTGTCTAGACAAAAAAAATCAATCAATCAAACTACTAGCCTTAGAAACCTGAAATGTTTTCTTTTTAAAAACTTATTCTCGCATGTACAAACTGTTGTACATTGCTGAC
The DNA here is from genome assembly GCA_030737875.1 of Allium sativum. NCBI lineage: Eukaryota > Viridiplantae > Streptophyta > Magnoliopsida > Asparagales > Amaryllidaceae > Allium > Allium sativum. The sequence goes on from CM060909.1 coordinate 1,004,042,898, forward strand.
TGCCTTTCAACATCCAGAATAACTTAGAACCTAGAGACAGCCATCACCATACAGTAGCCAGTTTACACCACTTCTAAGCTATGACACGCAAGTGATTAGTACAATTTATATGCACCTAGTGATGGTCGTAACTTCCTTTTTTTCATGTAGCAGGTTTATTCAGCTAGCAAATACTGATAAATCTTTTCAAATCAAAGAAACAGCTACCTCTGTTCTGTTATTTCAATTCCTATGATTTGAAACCATATGCTATTTTAATCGTATTATTTACCTATAAATATGTAACCATACCCACACATTTTCACACACAAATTCATATTGAACACTCGAACCAAACTGAGCAAGGAAATCTATAGAGATAGAACCTAGGCAGAGCATTATAATAAGGAACAGAGAACACATTTATTTGTGAGTAAGCTCAGCTGTTAAATCTCTGTTAAATTCTTTATCGTGGTTGTATTGAGTGTTTGCTAGTGTTTAGTTTTGTATGCATCATCCATTTACACTGCATACTGATCTGTGTTGACAATACAAATTAAGCCCCTGTATATTTAAACAGAAATATAGAAAATACCCAATGATTTCTCTATTAAAATCATGACATGATCATAAGCTAAACATTGATACTCATGCATATATGTTTGCACTAGTATATGTATCAGTTAAACATATTTTAGAAACAAACATTTAGAACTAACCCTGTGACTTCTTGTGTCGATTAGCTGTTGTGTACTGATAAACATAAAATCTGTCAAACATTTAAAATCAATTACCTATATTCTAGTGGGTTATAGATGTTGTTAACTGAGTGAGTGATGGTTGTCAAGGTCTAAGATATTTGTTAAAAATAATCTCATTTGTTAATAAATCATATGCATGGTATTATGTGACATTTACAGTAAAAATGGTTATCAACCAATAATTTCAACTAGTTTAATTTCAGGTATAAAAACGTTTTCGTACTTCAAAAATATGAATTTAGGAAGTGAAACCTAGATTTTTAGTATTAAGAGTGAATAGATTTCTTGAGTTGATCAATAAACCAATTTAGGCAAATTTCTGGCAGTCGCAGCGACTAGAGGCCAAGGTGATGGTGTGGAAGGTGCTTTCGGAAGTGGTGATCTTAGGAAAACTTCTTCTAGGATTTTAAATTATTATTTTGAGAGATAGTAATGGAAATAAGTCCTTAGAGGCTGTTTTAAAGCCTCTGTTCATTGTCGAACTGCGCCGATGACATAGGGAGGTAGAAGACCAGATCTGGGGGTTTGGAAGGGAGTGACATAAGCTTCGTATAGCCAGAGTTAGTTGGAGTTCAATGAGCAGTAGAGGCAAGGCGAGCACAAACAGTAGAGGTGTGGTTTTTGTTGGACTTCGGATAAACAGTAAAAATCCGATCAAGAGCATTGGAGATGGGAGTAGGTGCGTGATTGGACTCGGGGGACGATGAGTGACGTGCGGTGAGGGTCAAGGCAGCACGACAGTCATAGGTATGACTGTGTATGTGCAAACATGCATGGGAGTGTATCCCGGTAAGGAAGGAGAGAAAAGAAGGGGATTAAGGCAACAGAAAAGGAGAAAGATAATAGCTGACCGAAGTGTTTACAACACAATGATGCAGGGCTCAAAAAATGATCAGGGATCGGTAAGAAGTTAACCAAGCTAGAAGAAAGAAGAAGATGGAATCAGAAATAGGAGCAAGGAGAGGAAGTGGGAGTGCTGAATTATTTTCCATTACTGTGTTGGACTGTGTACCTTGGATCAAAGAATCCGAGCATCAAATTGTGCTCAATATAAGCACACGAAAGGGTTCCTAGACTCACATCTGAGTTGAAAGAAGAAAACAAGAAGAAAAGTAGAAACAAGAGAAGTTAAAGGTTCATATATGCACATTTTGAAATGCATATGCATAAACTAAGAAACAAAACATATTTTTACAAAATGTTTCTGGTAATAACTACTAGTGAAATAAGTTATGCGCTGAGGATTGGCCTGGTAAATTACTCTTTCAAAATGTATAGTTTTTGCAGCAGTTTGCCTAAGGTAAAACATGGGGTTCAGTATAGTTCTCCACTGTAAAATACAATTACAGAAATATAACACCATTCCCATAATAAGAAGTATTCACACTTTAATGCATGACTGCTGCGCCTTTACGAATTTATCAATAATCCGCGACTCCTCGCTCCTGCGGACAGTCATTTATCTGAAACAAAAAGTAATTTCTATTTTAATATACGCAACATGAAAGCAAGAAGAAGAATGACATGGGGGTAGAAGAAGCTAGGTATATGATTGGGCTTGGTCACTGTGGTCGGGAAACATGAATCAAACAGCTCGTATGACATGGGGTTGTTAGCACTGGAAAGAATGGAGAGTCGGAGCAACAGTGGGTGATCGAAACTATTTTCTGGAGCAATTGTAAGACGCATAGTGACAAGCCAGGAGGAAATGTAGAGAAGAAAGAAAGGGGTTGTGGGCCTGTGATAGGATAATGGGACAAATGGGTTTCTTGGAAATTAAAAAAATATTAAAAGGGAAGAAGGGGGACGTTTGGGCCAGAGGGAAACCTAATAGGCTGTAGAGAAGTAAATAAAAAAATAATGAGGAAGGAAAGGAAAAGTGAAATAAAGAAATAATTAAAGTATAAAAGGAGAAGTAATTAAGATTATGGTAGTATAAATAAAAGGAAATGTTTATAACTTAATGTTTAAAAAAATAATAACAATACAATTTACAAAAAAGGGATATTATTGTATTTGGAATAACAAATGGGATAGTGAAAAGAAGTCATCGATAATAGATATGAAGTCAAAAGTCATCTATGATGTATTAATCCAAGTAGTAATAAATTTAAGTAGGAATTTAATTATTCATTTTGAATAATTTAAATAACTAAAAGGAGATATTAATCAAATCAAACTCAAGGCCGAGAAAGTAGTTGTAGTTTAAGGTGTGCAAATCAATGATATGTCAGGATATGAGGAGATGGCTGATTATCAAAGATACGACATGATAGTGAACCCAATTGGTTAATTTAAAAATCAAATCAAATTATATATATATAATTATGTAATTATATATATTCGGAAAGAAAAATGAATCAAATAAAAAGATAATTTACAAAGTGCGACCAAGGTATAAAATGCATATAATTGTGGTATAAACAAGCTAACATTTTTGAAAGAAGTACCGTGTGTGAAGCACACGCTTTAGTTGTTCATTTATAATAGACCGTCAAATATCTAGATTTTTACCAATATAGAGAAATGCTATTCAAGGCTTATAAATTAGAGAGTATATAAAATGAATTATATGTAATTCAGTTCATTTTAAGCTGATAACTATTTCTTTAAAGAAATGTTTGAGATCAAACAAAATATTGAAGTCAGTTTCCTTAAGTATTGATTAACCGTAAAAGACATTGCGCTAATCATTTCGAAGATTCCGGAATTAATATTCCACTTTGATTTGATTTACACACCATTGAAGTAAATTGAAGACGGAGATATGCAAGGACTATTTTGTTTTACAGAATAGTGCCTTCGGTTTGTCTAGTCCTAGGACAACTTGTATGGTCGGGTGTCTTACAACGTATATCTATCAGATCTTACACATCAAAACTTTTCTGAAGTATATTATGTTGGTAGCGGAGGAATTCGTTTCTCTTAGCTTTATGCCCATAACGTATTTGGGAAAATAAATTGTGTGTTCTGACAGAAATGACGATGTGTCATCCAAAGTAATTAAAGAAGTGATCTATCAAAAAGAACGAAATTGACCTCAAGCTTCACAACCGGAAAATGACAAAAATCGGGCAGGCAGCATGGCTATGTGGGTCGCTCCCATTAGGGTGTATTGTTACCATCTAGAAAATGTTCACTTTGTTACTTCTCTCGCTTCTGTATCCTCGAATAACGATTATGTGGGCCCAACCGTCGGTGACAATATATTTGATCCACTCAAGAGAAATGAGTGGTCGATCATGTGTGGGCCGGGTTGCAAGAGGTTCTTGTTGAACCCAGTGTATTCCTCTCTAGAGATACACTATCGAAAGGTGGTTCCGTACCTTGTCATAGTTGGAAATACATTATCCATAAGTGCCAAGCGGTTTTGTTTGTATACTATATAGTGAAACGTGAGATGCAAGCATTCTTCTAGATTCTAAATTATTTGTGGAAAAACCTTAGACACTATGATAATATCTGATTTAAAGTATACAAAATGTTTTGTTCTCATAAGGTAAAAATTCGTTCTGTACTTACGGCGTGGTCTTATGAGATATGTTTTATTTCTTAACTTGTTTTAAATCATTTACTTACACTAGTCCCCTGACTGACCCAGAGTTTATTTTTCTGTGTTTTCCCTAAACTCTTGGGTACTCATAACACTTGTTATGAGTAGACAAGTGAACCAGGTGTTGATTAAATTTTGGAATAACTGAATGAGATGGTTTCTACATGGTGGTCTATATTATACCTATGAAGTCTTCAAGCTAGTCTATCAACAACCTCTATGTATAATTATGAAGTGTGCAGGTTATGATGGGCATATATCCATGTATCTGATGTACTGTACTATGATGTATTATGACTCTGATGTATAATATTATGTGATATTATATTTTGTTTAAATTCCGCTATGAGATTCTGATGTTTTTCTTTAGTTCTATCTTTTATCTATTCTTATTCTTAAATAATGGCACGACTTCCGAGGTGTTCGAAAGTCGGGTCATTACAGTTGGTATTAGAGCTTAGGTTACTGAATACCTAGGCTTTGGGTGAGTATTGAGAGAGCGCATTTGTAATTTTATATTATTTTATATGTATATATATAGGGGGATCAACTTGAGTTATATACAAAATAAGACGAATTAAGATTGGATTCAAACCAGATTTTGGAATTTAAAATCCTGGGTATTGGAAAAAAATATTTTTCTGGATAAATATAAAGTAATATAGTATTACATTGAAAAAACTGGATAAAACCATTTTTGAATGGATTTTAAAAGTGATAAAGCACTGAACTCACTTCAGTCGCTGGAAAATGATTCTGATGATGACTACAGCATCATCAGTATTCATTTTCGAGTTTCTAAATGATGAATTGCTACCTTAAAAAATTTCTAATAGAAAGTTGTTTGAGAGAAAACAAGTGGTTTGAAAATTCAAATGTTTTGAATTTGAGACAATTATAAATATATGTATATATTTGTGCGATTTCTTAAGAATTTGAAATAAAACCCCAGGACTTTGAGTTCTAGAAATAAATTTTTACTTAAGCAAGCTAAATAGAAGAAGTTCTGGAAGGTACTCCATCTTTTTAAATAAAAAGGAATTAAATTTATTCGGCTCAGTCTAAGAATTGGCTGAATAAAGTTGAATTAAATTAGAATAATATCTAATCGTATTAATGGAGTTAAAATTATAAATTGAATTAAAATTTGATATTTCCAGACTTAATTGGATGTGAACTCATGGAAACTGAACAAGTTGATTTTGCTGAAATAAAACCATATTTCTAATGGATTTAAGAATTAATTAGTTAAGGGAGATTGTGAATGAAACTTAACATGGTTAAATGAATTAGCCTGATGAGATAAATATGGATGCGAGTTTAAAAAGAGAATTTGATTCGAATCGATGAAGTAAATAAGATTTGGAATTTATTTTCCAAATAAAAAAGGATATTTTTAAGGTAATACCAAAAATTGGAACCTAACTATAAATTGGCTGAGTTGAATGATTTTCTGGGTATCGATCTGATGTTGATTTCGGTCTTCGGGGTTGATACTTAGAAGGTTATTCGCGTGCCGATTTATGGTCAAGACAGATGGATGTTGAGGGATAGTAACGCAGAGATGGAAATGTTTTCAAATGACATTGATAGGTATTTCTAGTTATAGAAATGACTGTGATTAATAATAAATTGATGACGTTTGTTATTTATTGGTATAAATCTATAACTCTAATTATAACTAAAATCTACTTGTTAAGCTTTAATTTTGGGGACAAAATTCTTTAAGGGGGGTAGATTTTAATATCCTGGATTTTTACCGACTTTGTTAATCGATAAATTATTAACTTTGTCAATGAACGATTAAATTAGTTGAAGTTAATACTTGAGGAATATTTAAAACATGATCTTTTAAGCCTATGAATGTGCATGTGTATGTATATATATGTTATATATATTAGTTTGTTATAAAAATATTTATAGATGTGTATATATGTAAGAATGGAAAGTAAGCAATGTTGTTTACATTTTTATTTAGATTTTTAACTTATATAGAAATCAATATTTATGTGTAGAATATTGTATTGCTTTATATAAGGAAACAATGGAGATAAATGAAGATTTTAAAACCTTTGGTACTTAAGCTATGTACATATATGTACCAATCATGTGTTATATCTGTGCCTATACACACATGAAATCAACTAGCATCTAAGCACTTGTTCCAAGTTACATAGTGACAACTCATGCTTGCATGAAAAATAAATAAAAAATATAGATCTAGCCAAATTGATTGAAATCAAAGCACGACTGTATGAATTATACTCATGCATATGCTACAAGCTATGAGTAACCAATTATAGCTAAGAAATCATAGCTGATACACTAGGAAATCTATTCACTTCTAATCACATATATACATGCAGCCTCAAACTAAAAATACTTTAAACCAAAGAATGCTTTCCAATCAATGTTTGCACGTGGTTTTAGTACACTGCACCTCACTTCTACATCAACCTGCATCCATGAAATCCAAAATCAGACTAAGCTAGTATAAAGAAAAGGCTACATTTAAATTAGACAGAGTAGATAGTTGCTTAGGAACTAAGCATTTGCATTTAACAATCCTTGCATAGGTTGTACATCTTCTAACCGTAGCCTTTCCATTCTGCACATCTAAGTTGTCTAGACAAAAAAATCACTCAATCAAACTACTACCCTTAGAAACCTGAAAGTGTTTTCTTTTTAAAAACTGATTCTCGCATGTGCAAACTGTTGTACATTGCTGGATGCCTTTCAACATCCAGAATAGCTTAGAATCTAGAGACAGCCATCACCATACAGTAGCCAGTTTACACCACTTTTAAGCTATGACATGCATGTGATTAGTACAATTTATATGCACCAAGTGATGGCTGTAACTTCCCTTTTTCATGTAGTAGGTTTATTCAGCTAGCAAATACTGATAAATCTTTTCAAATCAAAGAAATAGCTACCTCTGTTCTGTTATTTCAATTCCTATGATTTGAAACCATACACTATTTTAATAATATTATTTACCTATAAATATGTAACCATACACACACATTTTAACACACAAATTCACACTGAACACTCAGACCAAACTGAGCAAGGAAATCTGTAGAGATAGAACCTGGGCAGAGTATTAGAACAAGGAATGGAGAAAACATTTATTTGTGAGTAAGCTCAGCTGTTAAATCTCTTTTAAATTCTTTACCATGGTTATATTGAGTGTTTGCTAGTGTTTAGTTTTGTATGCATCATCCATTTACACTGCATACTGATCTGTGTTGACAATACAAATTAAGCCCCTGTATATATATAAACAGAAACATAGAAAATACCCACTGATTTCTCTATTAAAATCATGACATGATCATATGTTAAACATTGATACTCATGTATATATGTTTGCACTAGTATATGTATCGGTTATACATATTTCAGAAACAAACATTAAGAACTAACCCTGTGACTTCTTGTGTTGATTAGCTGTTGTGTACTGATAAACATAAAACATGTCAAACATTTAAAATCAACAACCTATATTCTAGTGGGTTATAGATGTTGTTAACTGAGTGAGTGATGGTTGTCAAGGTCTAAGATATTTGTTAAAAATAATCTCATTTGTTAATAAATCATATGCATGGTATTATGTGACATATACAGTAGAAAGGGTTATCAACCAATAATTTCAACTAGTTTAATTTCAGATTTCATGTATAAAAACGTTTTCGTACTGCAAAAATATGAATTTAGGAAGTGAAACCAAGATTTTTAGTATTAAGAGTGAATAGATTTCTTGAGTTGATCAATAAACCAATCTAGGCAAGTTTCCGGCAGTCACGACGACTAGAGGCCAAGGTGATGGTGTGGAAGGTGCTTCGGGAAGTGGTTATCTTAGGAAAAATTCCTCCAGGATTTTAATCTAGTACTTTGAGAGATAGTAATGGATATAGGTCCTTAAAGGCTGTTTTGAAGCCTTTGTTCATTGTCGAACTGCGCCGACGACATAAAGAGGTAGACGACCAGACCTGGGGGTTTGGAAGGGAGTGACATAAGCTTTGCATGGCCAGAGTTAGTAGGAGTTCGATGAGAAATAGAGGCAAGGCGATAACAAACAGTAGAGGTGTGGTTTTTGTTGGACTTCGGCTAAATAGTAAAAACCCGATCAAGAGCATCGGAGATGGGAGTCGGTGAGTGATTGGACTCGGGGGACGATGAGTGACGTGCGGTGAGGGTCAAGGCAACACGACAGTCAACGATATGACTGTGTATGTGCACACATGCACGGGTGTGTATCCCGGTAAGGAAGGAGAGAAAAGAAGGGGATTAAGGCAAAAGAACAGGAGAAAGATAACAGCTGGCCGAAGTATTTACAAGACAATGATGCAGGGCTCGACAAATGATCAGGGATCGGTATGAAGTTAACCAAGCTAGAAGAAAGAAGAAGACGGAATCAGAAATAGGAGCAAGGAGAGGAAGTGGGAGTGCTAAATTATTTTCCATTACGGTGTCGGACTGGGTACCTTGGATAAAAGAATTCGAGCATCAAATTTTGCTCAATATAAGCACATGAAAGGGTTCCTGGACTCACATCTGAGTTGAAAGAAGAATGCAAGAAGAAAAGTAGAAACAATAGAAGTTAAAGGTTCATATATGCACATTTCGAAACGCGTATGCATAAACTAAGAAACAAAACATATTTTTACAATATGTTTCTGGTAATAACTACTAGTGAAATAAGTTATGCGCTGAGGATTGGCCTGGTAATTTACTCTTTCAAAATATATAGCTTTTGCAGCAGTTTTCCTAAGGTAAAAGATGGGGTTCAGTATAGTTCTCCACTGTAAAATACAATTACAAAAATATAACACTATTACCATGATAAGAAGTATTCACACTTTAATGCATGACTGCTGCGCCTTTACAAATTTATCAATCATCCGCGGCTCCTCGCTCCTACGGGCAATCATTTATCTGAAATAGGAAGTAATTTCTATTTTAATATACACAACATGAAAGCAAGAAGAAGAACGACACGGGGGTAGAAGAAGCTAGGTGTATGATTGGGCTTGGTCACTGTGGTCGGGACACATGAATCAAACAGCTCGTATGACATGGGATTGTTGGCACTGGAAAGAATGGAGAATCGGAGCAACAGTGGGTGATCAAAACTGTTTTCTGGAGCAATTGTAAGATGCATAGTGACAAGCCAGGAGGAAATGTAGAGAAGAAAGAAAGGGGTTGTGGGCCTGTGATAGGATAGTGGGCCAAATGGGTTTCCAGGAAATAGAAAAAATATTAAAAGGGAAGAAGGAGTGACGTTTGGGCCAGAGGGAAACTATAATAGGCTATAGAGTAGTAAATAATAATAATAAGAAGAAGAAGAAGAAGGAAGGAAAGGAAAAGTGAAATAAAGAAATAATAAAAGTATAAATGGAGAAGTAATCAAGATTACAGTAGTATAAATAAAAGGATATGTTTTGTAACTTAATGGTTTAAAAACTAATAATAATACAATTTAAAAAAAGGGATATTATTGTATTTGGAATAACAAATGGGATCGTAAAAAGAAATCGTCGATAATAAATATGAAGTCAAAAGTCATCTATGATGTATAAATCCAAGTAGTAATAAATTTAAGTAGGAATTTAATTATTCATTTTGAATAATTTAAATAACTAAAAGGAGATATTAATCAAATCGAACTCAAGACTGAGAAAGTAGTTGTAGTCTGAGGTGTTAAAATCAACGATATGTCAGGATATGAGGAGATGGTTGATTATCAAAGATACGGCATGATAGTGAACCCAATTGTTTAATTTAGAAATCAAATAAAATAATATATATATATATATAATTTATGTAATTATATATATTCGGAAAGAAAAATGAATCAAATAAAAAAATAATTTACAAAGTGCGACCAAGGTATAAAATGCATATAATTGTTGTATAAACAAGCTAACAATTTTGAAAGTAGTACCGTGTGCGAAGCACACGCTATAGTTATTTATTATAATAGACCGTCAAATATCTAGATTTTTACCAATACAGAGAAATGCTATTCGAGGCTTATAAATTAGAGAGTATATAAAATGAATTATACGTTATCCAGTTCATTTTAAGCTAATAACTATTTCTTTAAAGAAATGTTTGAGATCAAATAAAATATTGAAGTCACTTTCCTTTAGTATTGACTAACCGTAAAAGACATTGCGCTAATCATTTCGAAGAGTCCGGAATTAATATTCCACTTCGATTTGATTTATACACCGCGTTTTAGAAGTTATTGAAGTAAATTGAAGACAAAGATATGCAACGGCTATTTTGTTTTACAGAATAGTGCCTTCGGTTCGTCAAGTCCCAGGACAACTTATATGGTCTGGTGTCTGACAACGTATATCTATCAGATCTTACACATCGACTTTTCTGAAGTATATTATGTTGGTGGCGGAGGAATTCGTTTCTTTTAGCTTTATGCCCGTTACGTATTTGGGAAAATAAATTGTATGTTCTGAAAGATATGATGGTGTGGCATCCAAAGTAATTAAATAAGTGACCTATCAAAAAGAACGAAATTGACCTCAAGCTTCACAACCGGAAAATGACAAAAATCGGGCAGGCGGCATGGCTATGTGGGTCGCTCCCATTAGGGTGTATTGCCACCATCTAGAGAATATTCACCTTGTTACTTCTTTCGCTTCTGTATCTTTGGATAACGGTTATGTGGGCCCAACCGTAGGTGACAATATATTCGATACACTCAGCAGAAATGAGTGGTCGGTCATGTGTGCGCCGAGTTGCAAGATGTTCTTGTTGAACCCAGTGTATTCCTCTCTAGAGATACACTATCGGAAGGTGGTTCCATACCTTGTCATAGTTGGAAATCCATTATCCATAAGCACCAAGCGGTTTTGTTTGTATACTATAAAGTGGAATGTGAGATGCAAGCATTCTTCTAGATTCTAAATTATTTGTGGAAAAACCCTAGACACTATGATAATATATGATTTAAAGTATACAAAATGTTTTGTTCTCATAAGGTGAAAATCCGTTTCGTACATACTGTGTGGTCTTATGAGATATGTTATATTTCTTAACTTGTTTTAAATCGTTTACTCACACCATTCCCCTGACTGACCTAGAGTTTATTTTTCCGTGTTTTCCATAAACTATTGGGTACTCATAACACTTGTTATGAGTAGACAACTGAACCAGGTGTTGAATAACTTTTGGAATAACTGGATGGGATGCTTTCTACAAGGTGGTCTATATTATACCTATGAAGTCTTCAAGCTAGTCTATCAACAACCTCTACGTATAATTATGAAGTGTGCAGGTTATGATGGGCATATATCCATACATCTGATGTACTGTACTGTGATGTGTTATGACTCTGATGTATAATACTTTGTGATATTATATTTTGTTCAAATTCCGTTGTGTGATTCTTATGGTTTTCTTCAGTTATGTCTTTTATATATTCTTATTCTTAAATAATGGAATGACTTCCGAGGTGTTAGAAATTCGGGTCGTTACAGTTGCAGTTTTGTCACCGCGTTATACTTGAAGTCTTTCCATGCATTTACTGAGTTGTTGCAGTTGTCTTCAATGATCGTGTGTTTTTCCCATACTGTGACCGACCCGTGCAGTATTTTACTACTGATCATGCAATAGCATAAGGTGCCGACCCATCGACATCTAAATGTACCGATCCATTGTAGTTTGACTATGTCGTATAATTATGGAAAGTAGCGTCCACGTGTCCCCATTATTTGCTTTAGTATGAAATGTACGGTCCTAAACATTATAGCCATTGTAATGAAATAATACCGTCCATTCATGTTAAATCACGTAGCCTTGCATGGAACCGTTTTGTGCAATACTAATAAAAGTATGGTCCATGTATTTCTGCCACCATATCAGTTCTTCATGTATGCACAAGCTATTTGGTTTGCTATATCACATACTAAATGGTTTAAGTCCAGGCTAGCTTTAAATACCAATCATGCAACATTAACATGTTGGCTTCACGCTCTTTTTTTTTAAGTAGCCCTCGTGTTCTTTATGCATGCTTCGTGTACACCTTGTTTAATTTTGCCATTGTCTTCCAGCCTCAAGAAGCCTGCCAACCTATGAACTGAGAACGAAGTTGATAAACATGGCGTCTAGAAGGATCGACTAATACGCTCTACATGTGTACGTTGTCATCCATTGTACTATTTTGCAATGCATGGAAGATATGCTTTTTATTGTGTTGCATGACTTTTGCACGTCCATTTGTCACGTATGTAAATTAGCGTGCCACACATTGTATCAAACTCTTTTATTCATTTCATACTGACACCTTTGTATGTTGTGATTCACTCTCTTAATACATAGAAAGATTAATGCAACATCTTACCAGCAGACCCATGGATTTGAATTTTTGATGTTGATCCATCCAATTATTGCAACCAACCCGTGTTATCAATAGTAGTGTTGATCCATAGTTTACAACATGATCGACCTATCCATCATTTACAACTTGATCGACTAATCCATCGTTTTGTGAATATAAATGATCTACCACTCATGCGTGTTATAAAATATGATTTTTAGACAATGCTTTTGGCCTCGAAATTTATAATTTTGCATGTGAAATATATAAACTTTGAAATGATTGCCACAACCGGTGTTAACGCATATTGATAGATCGTCCATACTTATTTTTTGATGGATAGGATACATGTTAATTTTAGAGGATCAATTTTCTGGTCATTGGTGTTTCTACTGTTGAATCGGTGGTTAGACTTTTGAGTCTGAGCCGAATCTTTAAAATCGATCATTTCAATGTTTTGTGGTTGAACCCAAATCTTGACTTTGTCGATTTAGGATTTGAAAGCATGGGTTCAGAAGTTATCTCTGATGTTGGTTCACGCCATAGCATTGGCTACTAGTTTTTGAACACTTGCTTGGCCACTGAGCCTCTTTTGAACCAATGCTCATCTTTTGAAGGCAATTGATAATGATTTGTCTTTGTAAGCTCAAGCATGTTCTTTTTTAGTGCTACGCCCTGCTCTGTAATAACAGAAAAACATTGCACGTTTTTGCATAAATATTTTTGCTATCGACTGTCCATGTCGATAATAGGTTAGTTAATCATTAAAAAATTGACAATGGCGAAATTTATGAATTGAACTGAATGACATAATTACATACGATCGTTTCTTCTCATCGATTTGCCGAATACTAACCGTGTAGATACTACATTCTAATCTGAATTCACGGTGATGTTTGAAACCGACTAACCAACACATACCGACAATTGATTCCAAGCATCGTATTTTAATGAATTATGTAATCTTGTACGACGGTTCATATTTTACGAAACGTGTACCTGTTCATATTGGAACCTCGATTTGTGTTTCTAAGGCTTGAGCGACTGCAGCTTTTGGATTGTAAACGATTTAGTCTTTGGTAATTTCTTGTCCTCTGGACACTACCAGAAAGATGTCATTCTGCGCTAACTCATTATGTTTTTAATCAAGCGTGCATTTATTTTGGAATTTCCAAATTTGTCTCAAATTTTCCAAGGAAATAAGAATTTTCTGATTGCCTATTAAGTTGACCACAGTAGTTGACCATAGTAGCTTAGTTAGATTCATTTATTTGGAGGTGCAACTCATTATGTATTATTTTCAGTATTATATAGCTTAAGTTGTGCTTTCCCTTACATTCGTTTATTTGAAATAAATAACGTAATACATTTAGTTCTTTGATCATAGGAGGCAGTCTTATTCTGAAGAGCCATATGCATTTTTGTTTGCTAAGGTTTTAATAGTAATACAAAAGCATACATGACATGTTTTTATTAGACGCTATGTATTAAGTTTTTAGCAGTAGTATAAACACAGACGTGTGTATCATAAAAATAAAAAATAAAATCAGTACAAATACATCTATAACAAACACCATGTACTGTGTTATATGTAACAGACATCATATACCGTGTTACTCATTATTTGTGTGTCATGTAGGACGTAAATATGGGTAATTTTAATTAGTCATGGGAACTTAAATTTAAATGGACGTTGTTTTCGTGGATTTAGATATTTTCAATGGATTTGTTCCATATACTTTCTAACAATTAAAAAAATCTCTTCAACAACTTCTTTTCGGTGAGGTGCCTGTTAATTGCGACCGCTGTATTTCATTCTTCTCTTCTTTACAGCTTGGTGTTAAGGCTGCGAAGCTGTTATGGCTATTTCTTTTTACAACTCATTTCCTCTTGAATTTTTTTTCTATCTATTTATCTAACTTCTGTACTTTCGCTTCTTTAATAAATGAAGGAAAAATTTAAAGTCAACCAGCTTTACTATGTGATTTGAATTACATAGGGTTTGGCTTCTATTTATGATGAGATATTATTGGTATTATTAGTATTACCTAAAAATGGTATTACATTAAATTATCTTTATAATCTGACATGCTTACAATATAAACATTAGTAGTCTTACCTTTACTTTGGTTCCTCACTTTAATTTTTAGGATAGTAATTCAAGTTTCCAAATGGGCGAGCCTATCATATCCAATATTTTATGAGTTTGTGTTAGAATAGAGCTGATAGCAATAATTTATAACTGTAATTGAGTTAGCAGACTATTTTAAATGGTAAAGTCAGACTATTATGCATAGTTAATTTTCTTACTCAGCTTCGTAATTATATCTATTATTTTGCTGCAATAGGTATTATGTTAAACGTCCTTGAGTTTCTTAATACCCGCATCGTCTCACCTTTTAATTTATACATAAGCAACCCAATTTTATTGGGGAAGAAAAGAATAACAAGATATGCGTTAACTAGATGATGCGATTGAGTGTCCATTCATTGTGTACTACCCTTTTTTGTGGAAGACACAGACAAGAATCATTAGACATTTTGTGTCTTCTTGATAAATAGAGAATTCCAGGTTAACAAAGTTGTCTAATATATTTGCCTTTTATTTGCTGAGATGACCGACCATTTACTGGTTATTTGCTCGTGTATTTTCTAAGGTAAATAGGAATGTCTAGTATTTATACTTAAATCATAGGTCGCACAAATATTGGTCAAGTAACCAATTTTAGTTTAACCTTTCCTGTGTGTTTTTCGTACACCATCCTTTTTCTTTTAAATCCTTCTTCTACATTCAATAAACCACAAATTTCTTCAATTTAAACCGTATTAGCTTTTGTGCTGTTTGTAATGATTTATTAATTCTACCCAACTCTCTTAAATTTTTAACCTTAGTTTGATGCAATCCCTCTCTAGCATTAGTCTAATTTCACACTATGCTTTCTTTGCTTATATAAACATTTTAATTTTGTACTGAATAAGTTCTACTTCCCCTACCTTACTTATATGTCTTGGTATTACGTAGTGTACTTGTATATCCACTTACAATACTTACCTAACACTATATTTTTAGTTAGTGAATTATATATCCTCTTACAATACTTGGATTGTGGATATTTTAATTTTATATCCAGCATCAACTAAGTTGTAACTCTTTCCAATCTAATTAAATTGCAAAAACTTGGAAAGATACATGCAGCACACATAATATCATAGCATGACTGTTATAAATGTGACTTATTTTAATCTTGTGAATTGTATTAGGAAGTTATGAATCATAGGGATGCAGCACAACTTGCTGCCATAGACGCTATTCAGGAGGCTTCTACTGTAGATTTTCAAGCTTGTATTCGTAAAAAATCTCCAACATTCAGGTCAGTTTTCTTACTAATTTTTTGTAGATAGTCGACTGTCATTTCTAATTACATTTCTTTACATAGAAATCTGCAGCGAGGAGATCAATGTCCTCCTTTCCCTAGGAAACCAGAGGCTCCGTATACATGAGAGTTTAAAGGTCAGAGATGATTAATAATTAAACTACTCTTCTTGTTTCATGCTTCAGATTTACATTTATCCGTTACATTTACAAAGGAGAATTTTCCTTGTAGGTCTTGGAGAAGAAATTGAAAATAGTGTGGTGCAAGTGAATGAGCTTCGAAGGCTTGGGGAAGGTATTTTACTTCAACATAATAAAATTTTATTCTTGTTATGAATAGATAGTGAATTCCTATTTTTCAAATGATGCTGAGTGGAAAAATTAATAACTTATTATCATTAGAAAATTACTGAGTAGGGATGAAACGACCCAAACCTCCCCTTACGGGAAAGCTCGGATTGAGTTGAGAACATGACAAATCCGAACACAACCAGAAGAACATTTCATTTATTATTACAACAATTTACATCAGAGTTCAAAAATATACAGAGTATGAATAAATATTATACATCAGAAAAATATCGGAGATTTACAATTTATAATGCAGGGGAAAATAATACAAAACACAACTGAAAGAGATACACAGATACAGAGCTTCCCGAATATCATTCCAGCTGTAAACCAAGATCCTATGAATATAAATCTGCAAAACCAAAACTACTAGCTACCCGTGTGGAAAATAGGGGCACCCAGAGTTTAGGTTAAAACAATAAACTC
The DNA here is from genome assembly GCA_030737875.1 of Allium sativum. Classification (NCBI taxonomy): domain Eukaryota; kingdom Viridiplantae; phylum Streptophyta; class Magnoliopsida; order Asparagales; family Amaryllidaceae; genus Allium; species Allium sativum. The sequence goes on from CM060909.1 coordinate 1,004,059,688, forward strand.
CAGGTCAGTCAGGTGACTAGTGTGAGAATTGAAACATTTATTTAAAATTTTACTTTAAAATGAAGTAAATCAAGGGACCACGCCGTTGAAACACCCCACCTCCGTTAAGGTCACTCACAAAGGGAATGCCTTAACTTTGGTGGAGGGTTATATGTACAAGACACAGAAAAATTTACAAAATATAAGCAGCGAAATTCAAATATTTATTTCATACGTGGTTCAATACAAAAGCATTATAGCAAATTGTCTCAAAATAACTTCCAAAACATTACACCATAATTTCTGTCTTGATTATTTAATAAAGAAGCATAAACCATAAATAAAACTGCACAAATCCCCAAGGGCAGTGTACAAAAGCCATAGCCAAGGTGATAGAGTCCCAATCATACATCTACTTCCTTGAAGCTTGCAAAGAGTCTGACTAAGCTGGAGTATTCCCTCCCTGTGGACCCGGGGGGGGGGGGAACGGAAGAAAAGAGGACGAAAGAAAATGGGTCAGACAATAAGTCTAGTAAGTTCAGTGATTACTAGTATTTAAACAAGGAAAGGGATCATGACAGTAATAACAGAACATAGGACAATATCCTAATATAAGACAAGAGGAACATGTAATCGCACCCATTACTATAGTCTCTGCACCTACTTAACCATTGGTTCAACCAGCCCCACGTGTTCATAACAAACGATCCCCTTAATGATCGACTCCGACTCGCATGCATTCATATCCTTTGTCCTTCGGCCCCGCTTGACTGTAGATACCTGTGCTAGTCCCACCATGGGGTGTATCAGTCCCTCTAGTGGCAACCCGACATGATTCAAGATGCACAGTGTATACTACTGATGCCCAGTGCCTGCTTTTTCCACTCCGGAGTACGTGCACGCCCGTACTGCGTTGGAACCTACACTGACGCACCAACCGCCGATGTTTTGACCGCTTATAATCATCCCAGTAATCGTGCCCCACCCTGCCTAGTTCAGGGTACCATGATACATCTATGTGTGTTACTGGTGAAATGGGTCCCCGTTACTAGGGTTTTCTAATCAACATGTTTATTTGGTTAAGTGCCCAAGTTTACCTAACCCCACCCATCCGTTTAGTTAACATGTTGAATCGGTTAAGTGTTTCCCTAATTGATTAACCCTACCAATCATGACTTAGCTTTAATTTATTCATTAAAGCACTAACCACTCACATTAGACAGGTCTTGTTGTGGTCACTGGATATGCTGGTCGGTTCTGGGCAGTTTTGCACCACAACTCAGTCTAAGCTCGGGTTCTTTTTGGGATTGATGTACTAACCACCCACATTAGACAGGTCTTGTTGTGGTCACTGGATATGCCGGTCGGTTCCGGGCAGTTTTACACCACAACTCAGTCTAACCTCAGGTTAGGCATATTCGTCTTTTCTAAATCAATATATTTTCTATATATGTGTAGTTCTATATGTAAATTAATCTTAATTTAATCATGCTATAATTATCCTTTGATTATGCTCACAATAAATGGTATATCAAATATACCATTTTATGAACAAATCTACGCCATGAAATTTTCATACTTTCCCATCGCTATCCCTGTGGAACGTACGCATGAATCACATAAAATGTTGGGCTAGTAAATTAGCCCAAACCCATAAACAAAAAGGGGTAATAAACAAGGGACATGAAATAAACATAAAATACCATACATTTAACTTATCATGTGTAACTTGGCATAGAAGTATCATTAACTTAATTAAACGAGTAAAGGTGAACTTGTGACTAAGTTGGATCTAATTGTCATGTAAACTTGATATAGGTCTAGCATGGAGGTTTAACATATAAACACAATTTTTGAACCACAACTTAGCATATTAACTTATGTATGTCAAAACATAAGAAAGCTACTATAAACATATTTAAATCACAACTTAGCAAGATAACTTATGTGTGTTAAACATCAGAGAGCTATTATAAACTTATTTAAATCACTACTTAGCTTGATAACTTATGTGTGTTAAACATAAGAGAGCTACTATAAACATATTTTAATCACAAGTTAGCATTATAACTTATGTGTGTTAAGCATAAGAGAGCTACTATAAACATATTTAAATCACAACTTAGCATGATAACTTATGTGTTAAGACATAAGAGTGCTACAAATCCAATCTTGCAACTTAAATAGATTCAACTTAACATGGTTCTAAATATACATGAATGTTGATCTAACATGTAAGCATGTGCTTTAGATCATAAACTCGCAAGTAATCACCAAATTATAACATGACATGTTTCACCATTTAGTTGGCATAATACGTTCATTTCCCAATCATAATAGATCCCAATATATAAAATATGGTATGTTCATCACCGCAAACATATAGACATGATCAATCGCAACGGTAATTTAAGATAAATGAGAATCAAACTTTATTTATCTTATACATAAGCATCATTCTATATTCGAATTACAACATGTCATGATTCATTTGAAAGAACGTTTAAATCTACGTAATAACCAACTTACAAACTGAAAAGGAATTCTTGATTTCTAAAATATGAATTCTGAAGTTGGTATGCTCGCCTTTGATGTAGATCGTTGAATTAGATTACTTTAATTTGATTTTGATTCAGGTTTTTATCTTGTTTTTGAATTGAAAGCGGTGACGGCTACTCCAAGTTCTCTATTGACGGCATGATAGTTCCAGGATTATTTTTGTGTGATTTTAGGTTGAGAATTGGGTTGTTTATATAGAATTTCAATTTAATTAGAGCCGTCGGATGATCCTAAAGTTAACCACAACCATTCAGTTAGGATTGGGTGACACCTCAGCCCTAATGACTCAGCAAGGAGTCAAAAAAGACTCAGCAATGACTCACAGTATGGATCAGAACACACCAGAAAGCTGTGCAGGCTCTCAGCCCGGCCTGGGCGCACTTGGCAGGTGCGCCAGTGAATTTTTTTTACTGGTGCACTTCCCAAGTGCGCCAGTGCATTCCCTTTTTTTCTCTTCTTTCTTCTAGTTTTCTGCTTAACTTCGTTCGTCCATATCTCCTTCATACTGTGTCCGTTTTACGCAAATCAAACTCTATCTCAAGCAGAATTCCGAGACGAACGCAATGGCGTAACCCGTATCTTTGATTCATTAATATAATGTTAACAGAAAATACGGGTTGTTACATTCTCCCCTCCTTTTAGGATTTCGTCCCCGAAATCTTCAAGTCGAGAAGTACTTATAGCCTACCATACAATCACCCATCTACTCAACCATTAAACGCAGGCGTCCATTGTCCTTAAAATATTTCTAACGCTTCATGATCATATGCATAGTGTGTGTACATGTCCTTATCTAATGCAAAATCAAGCGGTCTACTGATTCAGTTGACCTCCTTAATGCAAATTATGTCAGTGCCAAGAGTCCATTATGAATGCAATTTTTCCTAATCAAAATTTCCTACATGAGTGTACAATCATTCATACAAATGCAACATCCATATGATAACACATCAAGTTTCAATCCATATACAAATACATATATGCATCCACGAGCAACCACTAGCAACCACTTGCAACCATCAACCATAACATGTTTCAATTACATGTTTACATCCAAATGGATTTCTACATAAGGATAAAGGATAGGATCAAGGAGATATACCTAAAAAGGTAGATACGAGCATAAACTTAAGGAAAAAGAGATCAAGGATGTACCCTCAAAAAGAAAAGGGTAGGTTGCGCGTTTTCTGTCCTCAGTTTCCCAAGTCGCGTCTTCCTCGGCGTCGCTCCATTAAACTTTGACGAGCTTAACTTCACGGTTGCGTAGCTTTTTGACTTCTGTTCCCAAGATATGGGTTGGAACTCTCCTCACAGATGCTTCTCGTTCAACTTCTACTTCCTCTAGCATGCTTGGTTCTACCACTTCCACAGACTCGTGTAAGCACTTCCGCAGGTCAGAGACATGAAAGACATTATGAACCCCGGCCAATCTGTCGGGCAGCTGTACCCTATAAGCCATCTTCCCAATCTTCTCGACGATAAGGAACGACCCTACAAATCTTGGTGCTAACTTCCCTGTGGATACAAAGCAAACGACGTTCCTTAAAGGAGATACTTTAAGGAACACCTTGTCTCCAACTTCGAACTCAAGGTCAATTCTTCTTTTGTCTGCGTAGGACTTCTGTCTATCTTGGGCAGTCTTCATTCTTCTTCGTATCAAGTCTACTTTCTCTGAAGTTTCCCTAATCATGTCTGGTCCAAGTATGAGCTTGTCTGTGGACTCTCACCAGCAAGTTGGCGACCTGCACGGTCTTCCATATAAAGCTTCGAAAGGCGCCATGCCTATGGTGGCTTGGTAGCTATTGTTGTAAGCGAATTCCACCAAAGGTAGACGATCCTCCCATGTACCTCTGAAGTCAATAATGCATAATCTCAAGAGGTCTTCTAATACTCTGTTGACTCTTTCCTTTTGGCCATCGGGTTGAGGGTGATTGGCCGTGCTTAAGCATAACTGTTTGCCTACAGCCTCTTGTAAACTCTTCCAAACCTCGCTCGTGAAGATAGGGTCTCGATCACTCACTATGCTGGAGGGTATCCCACGGAGTCGAACTATCTCTTTAAGATATATGGATGCTAGAGATGAGGCAGTCCTTCTACTTTTGACAGGTATAAAGTGAGCGCTTTTAGTAAGCCTGTCCACTATTACCCAAATTCTAGTATTGCCCCTTCTTGACCTAGGCAACCCATCTATAAAGTCCAACGAAATGCTATCCCATTTCCACTGTGGGACCTCTAGAGGGTGAAGCAAACCTCCAGGCTTCTTCTGTTCCGCCTTGACTTGCTGGCATATTAAGCACTTGGAGACGAATTCAGCTACATCTCTTTTCATGCCACTCCAAAAGAAAACCCTTTTTATGTCTTTGCACATTTTGTCTCCACCGGGGTGTATAGTCAACTTGGAATGGTGTGCCTCTTCGAGAACCTTCTTTACCAAATCCATTGCTTGTGGGACGCATAGTATTCCATCCCGTCTCAGCCATCCCTTATCATCGATGGAGTATCTATTGAGGTGACTCGATGTCTCACCCCTAATCAGCTTATCTATTATATCAACTAGGTGAGGGTCTTCACATTGCGCGGTCCCTATTGAGTCCAAAAGCGTAGGCTGCACTTCCAATGTTGCTAACAGGCCAGGTACAAATTCAGAGGAGGGCCTAAAGTCAAAGTTGGCTATGTACTCCAAGCTTTACCTTTCTACAAAGAGAGGGCTTAAGGTCAGTTTCTTTCTACTCAGGGCGTCTGCTACTGCATTACCCTTGCCAAGAGTGTAGGAAATCTCAAAATCGTACAACGCAAGAAACTCCATCCATCTTTGCTTCCTCAAGTTGAGATCTTTCTACGAGAAAAGGTATTTCAACGATTTATGGTCAGTATACAATTCAAATTTCTCAACTAGGAGATAATGGCGCCAAGACTTAAGCGCAAAAACAATGGCAGCCAACTCTAGGTCGTGGGTTGGGTAGTTTTTCTCATGTACTTTCAACTGCCTTCCACCAAAACCCACTACCTTCCCTTCTTGCATCAGAACAGCACCTAGTCCCTTTCTGCGTGCATCTGTGTATACTGTAAACATCTTGCTTCCATCAGGCAATGTCTGAACTGGGGCTGTTGTTAGAGCCCTTTTCAAACGTTGGAAAGCAATATCGCAATTCAAATCCCAATTGAAAGCTAGGTTCTTCTTTGTCAACCTTGGAAGTGGAGCTGAGATTTTTGCAAAATCTTTTTTATGAACTTTCGATAAAAGCCAGCTAGCCCGAGAAAGCTTCAGACTTCGGTTGCGTTTCGAGGAACCTTCCAATCTTGCACAGCAACCACTTTCACGGGGTCCACAACTATCACCTCTTTGGACACCACGTGTCGAAGGAACCTAACTTCTTCTCTCCAGAAATGGCATTTGGAGAATTTAGCTTTCAACTGATGTGCACGGAGAGTATCCATAACTTCCTTTAGATGCTAAGCATGCTCTTCCTCATTCATTGAGAAGATCAAAATATCATCTACGAAGAGCACTACAAACTTATTGAGGAACTCCCGGAACACCCTGCACATTAAATCAACGAAGTAAGCGGGTGCATTTGTCAAGCCGAAAGGCATGACAAGCCACTCGAAGAAACCATCTGGAGTTCTCAACGCGGTCTTATCAATGATGTCTTCAGCCACTCTTAGTTTATGAAACCCGGTAGCTAAATCTAATTGGGAGAAAACTGATGCACCTACAAGCTGATCGATCAAATCATCTATTCTCGGGAGTGGGCGCCTATTCTTCTTGGTCAGCTTGTTTAGCTCCCTATAATCAACGCACAGGCGAAGCGAACCATCCGCTTTAGTTGCGAACACTACTGGAGCACCCCATTCAGAAATACTCCGCCTTATAAACCCTTTCTCAAGCAATTCTTTAACTTGCTTGCTGAGTTCTTTCCTCTCCCTTGGAGCCATGTGTCAAACGGGTAAAGCAACGGGTTTTGCGTTGTCAACGAGGTATATGTGAAATTCTATCTCCCGCTTCGGAGGTAAGCCCTTTACCTCTTCAAACACATCCGAGTATTCATGGACTACCCTTACAGACTGCAAGTTCTCAACAGACGCATCAAGAGATTCTAGATAACTAAGCATAACAGAGTTCATGGGATTACAAGAAATTTCGAGAGTGTTACCAAGATGAGTCATGAGTCTAACCACTCTCTTTTCACAATCGAGTACGACATCATTACTGGATAGCCAGTCCATGCCTAGAATCAACCCATAGCCCGTGAAGCCCAAAACAAAGGCATTACGTCTAAACCCAACGCTTAGTATAGATATTTTCTAATCCAAACAAACCATTGACAAATAAGCTGAGCCCCCAATTGGATTTGAAACAACCAAGGGATACTCTACTATACTGGTGTCTAGGTGTAGAGATTCCACTAACGCAGTAGATATAAAAGAGTGCGATGCGCCAGAATCAAATAGTGTATGAACAAGATGATAAAAAAGATAGACTAAACTTCCAACAGAAATATTTCTACCTCGTTCTTGCGGAGATGCCTTGAGAGAGTGAACTTGTCCTCCAGAAGAAGTTCCATCTCTCTGCCCTTGCTTCCTTGGGCAGTCCTTAGCCATGTGTCCTGTCTCACCACAGTGGAAACAGCCACCCATCTTCCTTTTCTTCTTCTTGCAGTTTTTGACCAGTTGTCTAGGAATGCCATAGAAATTACACTTTCTCTTGTCACGGGGTTTGTTGTTCTTCCCGCCTTTCTTTGAATCAGCCTTCTTGTTTTGTGACCCCTCCCCCTTCTTATCTTGAGGCACTTTCACTTTTGCCTCTTTCTTGCCCTTGTCTTCCTCATGTAAGAGTGCCATGTCAACTAACCTCTCGTAAGTAGCCCCCATAGGTACATGGGTCATAGTCAGGATGTGAAGTGGCTCATTCAATCCCTTGACAAAACGGAGAGCCTTCTTATTAGGTGTATTCACTAACTCCAGTCCAAATTGGGTGTAACGACCCAGAATTTTGGGGCCAATTTAAAATTTTTATTTTAGAAATTTTAATGGATTTTAATATTTAAAATAATTCATTTTAAATAAGAACGACTAAAAATTTAGTTTAAAACGAATAAATTCAATTTAATTATAAATGGAGCTTAAAATAACGCTGTAGTTTGAAAATTTGAATTTGAACTTTGACTGAATGTATAGGATTCATTTTAAATCAGAATTGAGTGAAACAAGAAATATTTAATTCTGTTTAATCATATCTTTCTAACGAATCTGAAAAACTGAAATTTCGTTTTAAAAATCAAAAGTTATGTTCAGTTTAAAATTTTGAAAAGTCGCTATAGAATTTATATATATTTTAATTAAATATATTGGCCTTGAAAATAGCCATTTTTCAAACGACCTCGGTTTTCGACGAAACCACTTTTGTTGGAACCGGAATGTCAAATTTTTGCTAAGTTTCAGTTTTCATAATTTTTTGAATTAATATGTGAGCGTGGTGAAAGAAAATGTGTTTTGACTGTTTCAGTCAAATTTAATCGACTAGAAAAAGGCCATTTTTCAAACAGTCTCGGAATTCGACGACATTAGTTTTGTTAGGACCGTATCGTCAAAACATAACTAGAAATAATTTTTTTGGAATTTTCTGAGTCCGTATGTGGCCCCGGTGAATTTATATATGTTGTTAAATTAAATAAATAAAAGATTTAAATATAAATTTAAATAAAACAGGGCTCAGACAATCAAACTGGCAGACGGGACCTAGCCCATCGCGTCCGGAGCGTGGATATTTGCTTAGGAACAAAGTTCGTTGGGCCTGAATTGGAGTAGTTAAGGATAATGGGCTTAAACTGAAAATTTGGAAATTAAATAATATAAATACACTAAGAAATACGGTCCTAATACCAATCAAATACGTAACCCTAACACCCTAAAAGACCATCCGCCATATGCTTCTTCCATGGCTGAAAATCACCGAACTTTAATCAATAAAAACTCACAATCCACTCCAAATAAAATCGAAATTCCAAGACCAAATGAAAGAACACTTCAAGCTCTTGAAATTCATACGGCTATGATCGGTTTTCGTTGAGGATTGGGCGTGGATTTCTAGGCCAAAGGGGTCGACTTTGGGTTCGTTTTCTGGGGGCTTGGGGGCGGCGAGTTCGATGACGAGGGGTGGCGAAGAACGGCGGCGCTCGGGGCTTGGCGGCGGCGGTCTTGGATCCGGTTCTGGTCCATCGTAGGGTGGTGCGTTCGGGGTCAAAGATGGGAGCTTTATGGGTTCGGTGTAACAGAAAGAACAACGGTGGAAGAAGGATTAGTCAAAGTCATTAGGGTATAAATTTTTAATTAATTAATTATTTAATTTGTATTATGTTTAAACAACGATAACTTTGTCATACAGTGTCGAAATCAAACGAAACTCGTTGCGTTGGATTCGTATTTCAGAACACTAAACATGAAACTGCCTAGATCTGAAACCAGACACATTGGAAATTCAGGAAATTTCAGATCTGAATTGATCGGGGTGAAATCCTGATTTATTTTTATTATTATTTATTTTAAAATAATTAGAATAAATCATTGATTGACTGTATATACTGGCTAAGTTATTAGGTTGTATGTGATGTGCTTATATAGATTTGTTTGTTAGAGTGCTGAAATTTACATGTATGTAAATTAGATAATTGGATCAAAGAAAAAATATCATTTTATTAGATTGTCAAAATTAACAACTCTATTAATTAGATCAAACAAAATTAACATCTCTGTTAATTAGATTAAACAAAATTATCACTTTGTCCAGTGGATTGTTAAATTAACATTTCTGCTAATTAGAATTAGAGTAAACAAATTTATCATTTTGTTTATTTGATTTGTCATGTTAGATAAAAACAAACATTCATGTTAGAATTGTTAGTTAGAAGAAAAATAAAAATGACATTTTGTTAAAAATGTTTCTTTAGAATAAAAATAACATTCTTTGTTACAAAATGTTGCCTTAGGATAGAGCTAACTTTTTTGTCATAAAATGTTAAAATAGAATAAAATTTAAAGAAGTAGCGGCAAATTTCATATTTTTATGTTTTTTTATTGTAATATAAAAGATTAGAAAAGAGTACACAACAAAAAGATTTATTTTTATTGTAATATAAAATATTAGAAAAGTGAAGACAATAAAATTACAATTTTTTTATTGTAATATAGAATATTAGAAAAGTGAAGGCAATAAGATTACATTTTATTGTAATGTAAAACATTAGAAAAGTGAAGACAATAAAAAATTGCATTTTTGTTATAATATAATACATCAGAAATAATGTTGCATTAGAAGTATGATTACATTAGAAATAACGTTACACTAAATTATGTACATTAGAAATATGCATACATTAGTAATGTGATATTAGATAAGATATAACATTTTAGTTATAAAATGTTAGAATAAAGAGATATAACATTTTAGTTATAAAATGATAGAATAAAGAGATATAACATTTTAGTTATAAAATGTTAGAATAAAGATGGATAACACTTTAAGGTTTAAAATGTTAAAATAAAGGAGAATAACATTTTTAGCTATAAAATGTTAGAGTAAACAAAAATAGCATTTTTGTCAAAGAATGATAATTGAAACAAAAATAGCATTTTTGTCAAAGAATGATAATTGAAAAGAAAAATAGCATTTTTGTCAAAGAATGATAATTGAAAAGAAAAATAGCATTTTTGTCAAAGAATGATAATTGAAAAGAAAATAGCATTTTTGTCAAAGAATGATAATTGAAACGAAAATAGCATTTTTGTCAAAGAATGATAATTGAAACAAAAATAGCATTTTTGTCGAAGAATGATAATTGAAAAGAAAAATAGCATTTTTGTCAAAGAATGATAATCGAAACGAAAATAGCATTTTTGTCAAAGAATGATAATTGAAACGATAATTGAAACGAAAATAGCATTTTTGTCAAAGAATGATAATTGAAACAAAAATAGAATTTTTGTCAAAGAATGATAATTGAAAAGAAAAATTGCATTTTTTTCAAAGAATGATAATTGAAACGAAAATACCATTTTTGTCAAAGAATGATAATTGAAACAAAAATAGCATTTTTGTCAAAGAATGATAATTGAAAAGAAAAATAGCATTTTTGTCAAAGAATGATAATTGAAACGAAAATAGCATTTTTGTCAAAGAATGATAATTGAAACGAAAATAGCATTTTTGTCAAAGAATGATAATTGAAATGAAAATAGCATTTTTGTCAATGAATGATAATTGAAACGAAAATAGTATTTTTGTCAAATAATGATAATTGAAACGAAAATAGCATTTTTGTCAAAGAATGATAATTGAAAAGAAAAATAGCATTTTTGTCAAAGAATGATAATTGAAACAAAAATAGCATTTTTGTCTAAGAATGATAATTGAAAAGAAAAATAGCATTTTTGTCAAAGAATGATAATTGAAATGAAAATAGTATTTTTGTCAAAGAATGATAATTGAAAAAAAATAGCATTTTTGTCAAAGAATGATAATTGAAAAAAAAATATGCATCTTTGTTAACATTAAAAAGATTTGACAAAATTATCATATTTTGTACATTAAAAAAAAAAAGTTAAACAAAAATAGACATTTCTATTTACATTAAAGAATTAGACAAGATAATCATTTTTGTTTACCCAAAAAGAATCAGACAAAAATAGTCATTTTTGTTTACATTTTTGTCAAATTGAAATTATCATTTTTGTTTACATCAAAAGGAGATATTTTGTCACTTTGTAAAGAATGACGTAAACTCATTCATTTTTGTCACTTTAGAAAAATAAATTAGAAAACATTCATTTTGCCACTTTGAACGAATGAAGTAAAAATGGACATTTTTGTCACTTTAAAAGAATAAAGACAAAAATGACATTTTTGATTTACATTGAAAAGATTAGACAAAATTATCATATTTTGTTACATTGAAAGAAATTTGACAAAAGTATCATATTTTGTACATTAAAAGAAATTTTGACAAAATTACAGTTTTTGTCACTTTAAAAGAATTAGAATAAAAGAGACATTTTTGTCATTTTAAAAAGAATGTAGTAAAATATTCACTTTGTCATTTAAAATGAATGAGAGTAAAAATGTACATTGTGGTCAATAAATAAGAGTTAAGATTTTTATTGTCGTTTGTCAACAATATAAAGAATGGGAATAAAAGACTAGGTTTTTATTATCATTTGTTCGTAATAAAAAGAATTGAGATGTTTGTCTGTGTTGTTGAAATGTGTGACGTGTTAAATATAATGTTAGTATATTCAAACTGAATATTACACTTCCATTTACAAGTTACCCGACTTGTTTATGTGATTTAATTTTTACACATCGCCCAAGTGCACAGATAATTTATTATTTGATTGTTGGATGAAACCCCACATGGGTGTTGGGATGATATCTGATCTACACTAGTCCCAATATTTAGTGTAGAATCCACTTTGGTTGTTATTTGGATGTGTGATAATTATTTATCATGATTGCTGATTACGTACAATATATGGTTGTTGATTGAGTCACATTCCAATAAAGAATATTCTAGAAAAAGAATATTTTAGAAAAAGAATATTTTAGAAAATATTTTAGAAAAAGAATATTTTAGATGAAGAATATATTTTAGAAAAATATATCTTTATTGAAATAAACTAGTTATCAACTAGGATTAGTCATTAAATTTAGGTTTAATGAAGTTTTCCAATTATTTAATATTTAATTGAATTTAAATTAAATAAATTGGATTTTGGGTTTGTCGTGAATAGTGTCTTAAATAACACTGTTCTTAAACCCCGTATGGAAGAATAGTCTTTTAATTTAGATTATTAAAGTTTTCAATTGAACTAAGATGAAATGTGAGTTGGGTTCATTGTGAGCTGCGTTTTTAAGCGACACTTGTTCTTTAACCCAACTGACAGTAAAAAAATATGATTTGGATTATATAAATCTTTTATTAAGATTTAAATAGGAAATTTCCAAAAGTAAAGTTTTCCAATTTAATATATTAAATTGGAATTGAATAGAATTTGAATTAATTATAACCGAGATAAGCTTCTGTAAAAGAAGACCGATACTACATATGGAATTTAAGAGGCTTTGCCGTTATTCCATTTATATTATCGGTCGGATACATAAATTTATAACGATTATATACTGATTTGATTTCTGTGAAGATTCCATATTTTATGAAAGACGATTTTGGGTTTACCCACTACAAGAAAATGAGGTCTTTACCTACTAATTGTAAGCGTAGGTAAAACTAACATAATGGTGGGTAATATATTTTAGCTACCAATATTGAATTGGTAGAAACTGGGTAGGTAAAGCTTAGTAGAGAAAGAGATTTACCTACACTTATTGATATTGGTAGGTAAAAGAATCAGTGGACCCCACTACCTTATGACTCGAATAATGAGTCACCAACTGATTTGTTTGATGATGTGTCATCCCAGATGGATTTTGACATGGCTGGTGATGTGTCATCTGATATACACGTAAATGTGTATATTTTATCTGCATATTTATCTTATTTTATCTTTTAAATAATTGATATTGTGTATTTATAGCTGTGTTTTCAGATTGTTGACAAGAATCATGGTTTAGAGCATTTGATGAATAAAGCATGAAGAATTTGCTGAAAATGAGTGAAGTTAAAATTACTAAAGCTTGAAGAACGGTTGCAAATAGAGTTCAATTGGGTAGATTTGGCTCACTAAAGACTCATATTGTGTTCACATTGGCTCAATTGTAGACCATTTCACTCATGTAGCGTTCACATTAGCTCCTTTGCAAGGCTTCTCATTCATGCACTGCACGTGTTCACACTGGCTCACTTACAAGGCCTCTTACTCTACAACCCCGTTCACACTAGCTTATGTGTTATTTGGGCTAATTCTTTAGTCCCACATTGTGGAATTTGTCAAGTAGTCATTGTCATATCAGCTATAAATACCTTGTATCTCATTCATGTAAAAACACACTCAATTTTATTCTGTAATCCTTTTCTTGGAATAAAACTCTTCTTTCTCTCTTCTATTTAGTTTTTATTGCATTTTATTTATGTCGTTTATTTTCTTTTTATTTTATTTTCTTTTAGCTATGTCTAGCTAATCCTCTTTAATTAGGGGGTGATGACGCTAATAGTTATGATTCAATATGAATCACATAGCCAAAAGATTAGAACTTCATGTATGTAGATCTAGATTTGAACTAAGGGTTAGATCTGAACCTTCATACTCTGTGACGTTTAAGAGTTGTGCTCAAGTATGAAGGTTCTGATCTAACCCTTAGTTCAAATCTAGATCTACATACATGTAGTTCTAATCTTTTGGCTATGTGATTCATATTGAATCATAACTATTAGCGTCATCACCCCCTAATTAAAGAGGATTAGCTAGACATAGCTAAAAGAAAATAAAATATAAAGAAAATAAACGACATAAATAAAATGCAATAAAAACTAAATAGAAGAGAGAAAGAAGAGTTTTATTCCAAGAAAAGGATTACAGAATAAAACTGAGTGTGTTTTTACATGAATGAGATACAAGGTATTTATAGCTGATATGACAAAGACTACTTGGCAAATTCCACAATGTGGGACTAAAGAATTAGCCCAAATAACACATAAGCTAGTGTGAACGGGGTTGTAGAGTAAGAGGCCTTGTAAGTGAGCCAGTGTGAATGCGTGCAGTGCATGAATGAGAAGCCTTGCAAAGGAGCTAATGTGAACGCTACATGAGTGAAATGGTCTGCAATTGAGCCAATGTGAACACAATATGAGTCTTTAGTGAGCCAAATCTACCTAATTGAACTCTATTTGCAACCGTTCTTCAAGCTTTAAACTCTTCAAGCTTTAGTAATTTTAACTTCACTCATTTTCAGCAAATTCTTCATGCTTTATTCATCAAATGCTCTAAACCATGATTCTTGTCAACAATCTGAAAACACGGCTATAAATACACAATATCAATTATTTAAAAGATAAAATAAGATAAATATGCGGATAAAATATACACATTTACGTGTATATCAAATACCCCCACACTTATCTTTTTATTCGTCCTCGAATAAACTAAACTAAGATATGTCACACTTTCGTAGGAAACACGATTGCATTTAGCGTATGCAACAAGCCGTTAAACCTGGGTGTCCCCAGTAGGACGAGTGTTGTCTCGTGAGGGTTTTCAGCGGATACTACCCACAAAATCCAAAGCGTCTTATGTACGCAGATTAATCAAACAACATATTTAAGGTCTTTCACATTCCAAGGATTTCACCTAACTTCAATAATAACGGTTTAGTCCCAAATTGTCCATCCCATAATTGGTGCAAAAATGAACAAAAATTTTCAAGCTGAATCGTAATTCCTTGATAACACTGTAATTGTCTTGAAGGTTAAGAGCGTGGTGTCAACCAAAGTTCTACACATCGACAATGTACACCCAATCATTTATTTGACTTTTTTTTTTTTGAATAATTTTGCACCAGTCTAACTGTAACGTATTGGATATGAGTTATGCATAGATGAAGGAGAGTTTTGTAAGTTCTAAAAATGTTATAGATAAGAGGGCAAGTGTATTAGTTGAACTTCAAGCCACAAAAGATAAAGTAATACTACGGCACATATGAACATTTTTATTTCCTTTCATCTCCTCTACTACAATGCTCACTTCCAAGTACGGTATAATGGATGTGGATGGAACGGAACTGAATGCTTTATAGTCAAGAATGATGAATGACTATTTTATTCTGAGAGACTCTCTCTTTATTTCATTTTTTTTCTCTTTTTTTTCTTCTTCTTCTTTTTTTTTTTTGCATGATGAATGATGAATGGAGACGGAATGGAATGATACCGTACATTATTTCATTTGATTCCTCCTCTACTAAACCAACACTTCATGAAAGGAAAGTTTTGTGCCCTAGTTACTCTACTTCTATAACCTTAATTCAACACACAAGTCTGGATTGTTGTTATACAAAAAGCTGAAAGGAATGATAAGCAAAGTTTCGTAAGATAGATAACCCATATAAAATAAGATGTGGTATATGGTTATCCTACCTTAAAACAAGTACGGAGTGGGTGGTGTAATATTGGTATAAAAAGTGACGTTTTTGACCTTTAAACAAAGGTTCTTGAGTATACCAATATAAGATAAACTTGTCGACACATGGATGTAAATCGACTAAAACTTGGGTTTGAATAATGTGGGGTATCGAAGAAGAACGCTACAATGAGTCATTTCTCCTTAATTGGGCCAAGTGGATTTTAGAACTTACGATTTTGAAAATTTGAGTGGAAAAGAAAATATTATGCATGAAAACGAACTCAGAAAATCCAACAAATGTAGGTGCAAAATCATTTTTATTTCTTGATTTTTTTTTTGATTATTTTTACTTGCACATTCTAACATGTATAACAAGGGTTGACACGCTTACTCCAGAACACGACTAACGTCTGCACAGTCTCAAGCTAGCATCTTAAAAAGACACATTACGACTCAATGAATAAATAATGTTCATTCTCATCACCCAACAATTCAACTTATCAAACAAGAACCAAGGTGTTATTTATGAATTTAAGTTAATCCTTGTTCAATGAATGACCTACTTCATAAAATTTGATTGCTGATATAATGTAAATTCCTCCCACACTTGAGTGTGACTGTGTCCTCACAGTTATTAATCATACATATCTTAGTGAAAGGGAAATAAAATAAGAGGGTCAGCACGGCTTACCGGATGTGTGTGCAGAAAATACGCAGTCATCGAATAGATGAACCGGTCCACAATGGACCAATGGATCAGCCTCATTAAGCTGATGAGACACAGGTGAAGCATAGAAAACCAAATCATAAAGGATTGTATATTACGTGACAGATTTGGAAAAACAAATTTCGTTTTTTCAGAAGTTTGAGTTGCTAATTTTAAAATTTTGAGCTTACAATTGATCCTAAAATCAGATTGAATTTCTATAGCAGCTAAAGAGAGGTCATCGGGCTGGGGTTCAACAAAAGTTTCAAAAACAAAGTTTGACTTGTTCAGATGATGTATAAATTGAGAGACATGTGCATCGTTCTCACCCCCACACTTGTTTTGAGAAATATTGTTCGGTTTTGCTTTAATATTTGAAATTTTATTAACTAAAGGTTCATTCGTAAACTTAAAGTCAAAACCGAACAAATGAATTTTCAGTAAATTTCGAAATCGTGTTTTCTCAAAAATAGTGTCATTCCAGAAAGAGTTCATATACTGCATAAATTTATCATTGAAAAACAAGTGATCATAGTGAGGTTCAGTTGAAACGATCAAGTCGCAAGGAGTTTCAATAATTTTAGAAAAATCGTTATTGTGCTTGAGATCACATTCAGCAGTTTTGTTGTTTTCAACCACAAGAATTTCAAAGTTTTCAAATTTTTCATTTTTAGTTTCAGACCCAACAACATTATCGTCAATCAGTTCAAGAAGTTTTCGCTCATCAAAGTCGTCCTCACCTAAACAGTTGTTAACAACTTCATCATTTTTGTCATGTTGGCAATCCAAAGTTGCTAAATTTTCAAAATTTTCAGAATTTGAGAGAAGAAGATCAAATTGAAGATTGACGTCTTTGTTTTTAAGAGAATTTAAATTCAAATCAATCGCAGGGCTTTCAACAACTTCATTGAGATTTTCATCAATTTCAAAAGTTGTCAGTTGAAAATCATTAATTCTGGGCAAAGGTGGATTATCGTTCGATTCATCACACATTTGGATTTTATTTTGTTTCTCACGAAACTTCAAGTAGTCATTAATTTCATTCGTTTGCTCAACAAAATCAAATTTATAGTTATTTAAACGAGAGTTTTCAGTTTGAAATTGTTGAGAACAAAAGTTTTCAGTAGCACCATAATTGAAATTATTCCCATTGCCAAAATCATTTGAAAATTGATTTACATTTCCATTTCGAATTTGAAATTCATTTTGGAGTTCAAAATTGAATTGACAAGGGTTATAATCAGAATCATTTGAATTTGGAGGTGAAATCAAATTTTGATTATTTGAAAGCTTTCACTTGAATTGTTGCACATGTATAAATTACACAATTCATTTATTTCTTCATTTTGTTGTATGCTCATTTCAAGTAAAAATTCAACATGTGTTTCAAGAATAGAGGGTTGATCATCATTTCGAAAATTTGATGATGTACAATCGGGATTATCCTGAAAATTTTGAAAAGTTGGTGGTGTATAGACCAAATTACTTGTACAATAGTTGTTATTAAAATATCCATATGAATTTGGTGTAAAAGTATATGGATTATATTGATTTTCACAACTATCGTAAAATCCGTAGGAATAAGGGAATTGAGACATTTTCAAGAAAGTTCTTTTAAAAAATATGTTAAAGTTAACAACTTCGGATTATACGAATACAAGTCTAGGCCAGGTCCGGACAGGGGTTATCAGTGTGCCACGAATCACCGTAGAAACACAACTGAAGGTTTAAGAACCTGTTTGAGTTCGAGACTCTACCGTTCCTTAGACACCTCAGAGAGTATCAATCCTAATTGTCAATTTAACGAATATTTTGTCCTATGAGCTTTTGGGGAATCCTCTGTTCGATTTCAAAAATAAACTTTTCAATTAATCCCACGTTCGTTTTAAAATTTTAAACCACACATCAATAGGCAAAATATTCAGTCACAAAATGAACAGTCTCAGAACAGTCACAGAACAGTCAATTGCAGAAATTAAAAAAAAAACAAATTTTTTTTTACAAGCAAGCCGATGCCCTGTAGAAGAGTTTTACAAGCAATGTCTATATTTTTTCTTATTTGCAGCAGCGGTCCCTGTAAAGTTAGAAAATACTCACCTTGATCGGCAGTCCGTCTAGTGCAATTGAGTCGCGCTAGCGCGTTCACACCCCACTTGGTGTGCAACCGCTCGAATCAAATTTGTTTGCAAATCACTTGGCTGAACTCTTCACTTCTCGTTGGCCTTTGAATTGATTTATTTGCTTGACTTTGATTCCTTGATTTGTTTGCTTGAGTCTTGAATTCTTTCTGCTTTGGCCTTTGTTTGAGTTCTCTCTCTCTCTTTTGACTTTTTTTTTGTTTTGGAAGGAAAACTAAAATGGCACTAAAACAAAAACAAAAACAAAAGAAAACTAAGGCTAATAAAAAAAAATTAAACAAAGAGATGAAATCTCTTTCTTCCTTTTTTTTTAAGAAACACAAGAAAATATATAACAAACAAAGAAAACAATTATTAAAAAAAAAAAAGGATTTGGGAAAAGAAAGCTAGAACCAACTTACAAAATCCAAAAAAGTGAAAAGGATTTTTTTTTTAAAGGAAACAGGGAGAACTATAAACTATGAGAAGAAGAAAAAACAAAGGAAGAGGATGGGGTATTGGTTTGAGAAGTGGTTGTGGTGACTATTATTTGTGATGAAGAGGTTGGAGAGGATGGGTATATGTAGAACAGAAGAAAGAAAATTGGAAAGAATTGAAAAAGGATTTTTTTTTATGGGGAAAAGGAATGTATTTATACAAGGAATATTGGAAAGTAGAGAAGTTTGGAAAGAAATTAAAGAAAAGAAAGGAAAGGAATTGTAATAAAAGCAATTTTTTTTTACAAGATTGCTGCAAAATAGAAAGAGATTGTAGAAATTTGGAAAGAAATAATGGAAAAGAGGGGAAAGAAATTGGAAAAAGTTGGAACGAAATTAATGAAAGAAAGGGAAAGAAATAAATGAAGAAAGAATGGTAATGAATAGAAAAGAAAGTAGAAAAGGAAAGAGATCAAACTAAATTTGCAAGTTTTTTTTATTTTTTTTTAATTAGAATTGTTGTAAAAGTAGAGGTGTGGAAAGGTGGAAAGAAATTTGAAAGAAAAAGAAAAGAATTAAAAGAAAGGAATTGTTAAAAAAGTTGAATTTTTTTTATATGGAAATGTTGAAAGGAGGAAGCAAGATGCAAACAAAAGTGGAAAGAAATAAATAAAAAAATGCAATTGTTTTTTTTATTGTTGTCAAAATAGAAGAGAGAGAAGAGATTGTGTAGAAGAAAAATTGGAAAGAAGTAAATGAAAGATTAGGATAGAAATAGATGGAAAGAAATTGAATGGACATTAATTAGAAAAATTGGCAAAATTTTATTTTTTTAGAAACTTGGAAAGAAATCAATTTGTGAAACAATTGCAAGGAGGAAGAGAAATAGAAGAGAAGGAAAGAAAATCAAGAAAATCACAAAAAGATTTTGTTTTTTTAATTTATATAAATTGTAAAAAGGAAAAAATTTATGGAGAGATGTCAAGAAAGAAGGAAAGCAACAAAGAAAGAAAACAAAACAAAAGGCAAGATTTTTTTTTTCTTATTTGGTAGATATATGGTATACCAAATCAACCAACAAGATTTTTTTTATCTATGCTAGAAAACAAAAGGGAACAAAATAAAATAAAAATATTTTTTGTGTTTTTTTTATATTAAGAAAAAGAAAATTATAACCCGAAGGATTTAAAAACAAAAATTATTTTGGTCCCCGGCAACGGCGCCAAAATTTGTTTGCGAACAAATTTTACAGTTGTTTACAACTGTATAATTTGTTCGCAAACATCATCCTACATGGATGTTGACATGGTTGTCATAATAGTATACACATTGCATATATTAATGCCAACACTTGGCATTTAATTGTTAGTTCATGTGTCAAAAAATAATTTGTCCATGTGTCATTGTTTGATTAGTGCATATGACATCATTTTTTAGGCCATATGACATTGTTTGTTATAAATAAATATTTACAAGAATTGAATATTTACACAGAATTTATTTTTAAGAAAATAACAAATATTTATTCAATTGAATATTTATTACACTTTCGAATTGTACACATACAGTTTCCTCACTATTATACAATCACTTATACGTACACTTCCTCGCTACATTTCACTCGTATACATTGGCTCCTTACTGCATACTAATTTACTCATATCCATGTACACAGTCAGTCACTCATACTCTCACTCTAGTTTTAGTCATCGGCTTCTTGATCCAGAATTTGTCCAGTCGTCTATTATACCTGTCATAATAAAATAACATAGTAAATTGGAAAGAAACAATTTAATTCGCAAATATAATTTTAATATAAATTTATTTACCTCAGTAAGTTAGGTTGTTTCTCACAATTTTTCTAGACAGGGTGAAACGAGTGTGTGTACCTATCATAATAGAGTTATTAGCTTTTTCCTTTCAATATAAGGCAAAACATAAATATAAGCTTTAAAATCCAATCAATTAGTTTTATACCAAATCAAATCAGAGATTAGCAGAAAGTTATCAAATGAGACCAACATCAAACCAAATTAAATTAGCATTGAAAATGAAAAAAATATATGAGAATTAATTAACATTGATATGAATCAGATATTAAACGGTAACATATTAACGTTAATGTGACCGCCGGGAATTTCGCTCGATCCGAATCAGTCGTTAAACCGATCTAGACCGTTCGAAACCCCTGATCGTTGAGAACAGGACAAATCAGAATGCAAACAGAAGAACATTTCATTGCTATTACAACAATGCCATCAGATACAAGAATATGCAGAGTATAAATGAATAAATTACATTCGATAAATATCAGAGATTACCATAAATTACATAGCAGCGGAAAATAATACAAAGCACAACTGAAGGTGATATACGGATACAGAGCTTTCCGAATATCATTCCAGCTGTAAACCAGGATCCTGTGAATATAAATCTGCAAAACCAAAACTACTAGCTGCCCGTGCGGAAAATAGGGGCACCCAGAGTTTAGGTTAAAACAATAAACTCCAGGTCAGTAATGTGACTGGTGTGAGAACTAAAACAATTATTAATCTTTATTTTCAGAGTTAGGTAAATCAAGGGACCACGCCGTATAACACGGAACGGTTTCCTCCCAAGAATACCAGTGCATAAATCAACAGCGCAATGCTAAATAAAGAAAAATGAAGCTGTTATAAGACCCAGGTCCTATCACACAATACAACGCAAGCCGGGGGATAGGGTTTTCCCTTATAACAGCCAAAGCATGCTTGATATGTTTAAAACAAATCATTTGATACTATAATAAGTGTATAGTGTCAAAACATTTCAATCATAAATATAAATCATAGGCGGCATAGCTACCATCTACTATGTCGCCATACTAGGCTCCACAAATAAAACCGAAATACACGTATTGGAAATTGGATTTCCGTCATGAGTCGAGGCAAGGGGCAAGCTTCTCTCCGCGTTCGAGACACTCTAGCAAATGTCTCAGGACTACACACTCTGGGCAATCCTGGGATCCTCCAAGGTCGGTCCTCACTTACGTTAGAGGATTAATTATGCCTGAACACACGTTTCCCGGTCCTTACAGACCTATAATCGAGGCGTCTCGCATCCAACAACCACATAGGTGAAAAGTATATAAATGTCAGGGCTGGGAAGTCACTGACACCACCATAGCTAGAAAGAAACGTCGTGCACTCCTTGGGTCCTCATCCCGTTTTTGACTCATACCGAGGTGTGAGGCTCGCGAGTTCACGTCATACACAAAGCTACGCCACAAAGGCCGTGCTTTGATCATCAACCACAAGACTTTGCTTTTCAACAGAAGCCTTGATCATTGCATCTTAGCGTGCCACACAGGCAATTCATGCCATGCGACTGATGTCCATCGATATATAACCTCTGAGCTCGTACGTCTTAGAGAAGGGCGTTAAGCAAAAGAATAAATTCTCCGCCGCCAAATAGATGTATATTTAATAGAAATCAATCAACACAGAATAAAATCCAATGTCAGACACACAATCCATTTACAAGTCCGTTCTGGGTCTGAACGAAACCGGAGGCACTTTCCTCGCATATCCATCCGTCCCCAAGTACGTCTGGACGACCACCAACTATTTCCATCCTCTTGGGTGTACAGCCCAATCAGGATCGTCAGTAATAATCCAAACGATGTGAAGACTTCCGGTCTTCAACCACCGTCTTCATCTTCGACATATCGTCGAATCGGTTATTCAGAATGGGTATGAACCCGGCCTTTCCGAACAACCCGCGTATATTAAAACAAATGTTACATAAACACAACATAAGCCTCATTCCAATTCAGAATATTCCTTTATTCATAAAATCACATTTTTAGGGAAAGGTTCCCATTAATTTTATCCAAGATAAATTCTTTCAAATTTATCCTTTAATCTTCCTTTTGATGTCGTTTCAAACCAAATTATGGTTTTTCCAAGCTAGTCGAGATTAGCGAACCACATCGAAGTAATTATTTATTTTATTGCCCAATCCCAACCTATTCATCCCATGAAGCAAAACTGGTAATACTCCATATCTAACACCACGGTGTTATCGGTAAAATTAATTACCATTTCACGTTCAAATCTAATTAAAGATTTAACTATCGCTTTCGAGCAAAACTGGTGATACACTATTCTCGTTCATTTTCCAAATTTGATAATTTAGATTATCAATTCACACTTCAATCTAATTGTAGATTCATTAAAACTCCTTTTACTGGGTCAAAGAACTAGTGTCATTTAAAACACAGTTCACGATAAACCCAAATCACATTCTATTTATTATCGGGTTAAAGAACAAGTGTTATTTAAAACATTGCTCACGATAAACCCACAAATCAATTCTATTTCATACCCATTTCAAATCCAATTTACTTATTTAAAAATAAATGGGTTTTAATTTCAGTTCAAAACTAGTTCATTTCGATAAAAATCTATTTTTATCTTTCTACAATATAGTTTCGCCTTTTCGAAAATATAGTTTTTTTCTCTAAAAATATACCCTTTCCTATTTAAGCAAAAAAAAATAATCATATTTCTACCTCTTCTATATAGTAAAGATTATATTTTTAATACTTTAAAAATATAAAAATCATATTTTTATTACTTTAAAAATATAAAAATCATATTTTTATTATTTTAAAAATATAAGAACTATATTTTTAACTTTCCTATATTATAAAAATTATATTTTTATCCTATTACCATATGAAAGATTATATTTTTAATACTTAAAAATATAAAAATCATATTTTTAATTTCGCCCTAATATAAAAATCAGATTTTTCTTTTCAAAAATCCGATCTTTCACCCTATAAAATTTCAACCTTCGTTTATATAAAAATCAAAGCTTTGTTCTTATTAAAAACTGATGTTTATCCATATATAACTAATTACATTGAACGAATGAATATAAATAAATGAACTTACAGTTCCTATCGGAGGTGGTCATTGGTGTTCGACGGAGGGTGACTTGCGTGCTGGAGTCGAAGCTGGGGGGGGGGGGGGGGCTGTCACGTTGATTGAAGAGGGGGGGTGCCTGAGGGCGGCGCGACCTATCGGGGCGTGTGCGCTTCGAGGTGGCGGAGGAGGAGAAGAAGGGGAGGGCGGCGAGCCGAGGGAGGGGGTCTGCGTCGATGGTGAGGCGGCGCGGTGGTTTAGGGGGGGGGCGAAATCGATCTCCCCCTTTTTCTTCTTTTTTTTTCTGTATAATCGATTGAAAATGAAAAAGGGGGGGGGGGCTGAGCGGGTTAAAGGGGAGGGAGATATTTTTTATTTTTTTTATATTATTTAATTTCAATATTTTATTCACATAAAGTTACTTTTTCTATCGACCTCGAAACGAAGCCTACTGCCTGTCGTCCCTAGCATTTTACCCCTATTCCGAACACAATGGGATATGTATCGTAGGTTGATTTGATCGTTTGAATCAGTTTCCGCTAAATTTACATTTAAGTCTATATATTGAATTTTAAACGTGCATTTCAAATTACCGGGGTCACATAACAACTCTATAAATTCTATAAAAATATTTTCTAGCTTCGTATTGACGATACAGTCCTAACAAAACTAATTTCATCGAATTCTGAGACCGTTGGAAAAATGGCCATTTTCCAGTCGATTAAAATCAACTGAAACTGGTCAAACGCGTTTTCCTTTGCCACGCTCACATATTGATTCGAGAAATTATGAAATTTGGAATCTAGCAATAACTTAACACCACGGACCCAACAAAAGTGGTTTCGTCAAAATCCGAGGTCGTTTGTAAAATTCTCATTTTTAAGGGCCTGAATTCCATAGCGACTATTCAGAATTTTCAACTGGACATATCTTTTGATTCCCGCTATGAAATCTCGATTTTTCGGATTCGTTGGAAAGATATCATCAATTAGATCCTAATGTTTTTGGTTTCACTAAAATCCGGATTATTCTGCACCCGGTACATTCAATTGAAGTTTGAAATCGAATTATCGAACTACCGCCCCATTTTCAATTCTATTTATAATTATATAATTATTTATATTCAAACGACGACGTATATAATATATACGTCGAATTCTATTCAAAATAAATTTTCTCATCGATATTATTTAAAATAACCTATTTTAAATATTCAAAATTCGCTAAAATTGCCAAAATAAAAATTTTAAACTGGCCCAGATTTTCCGGGTTATTACAATCTCCCCCACTTAAAACTTTTCGTCCCCGAAAAGGAACAAAGTCGAAAGTGGTTTGATCAATCAACTCTACGTTCGATCTGGCTTCCATTCTCCAACTTTTCAGTTTCTGAGAATTTTCAAATTTTCAAAAATTTGGCTAACACCCTAAATTTTCGAAAAATTTCGCCATAACCTCCCCTGCACCGGGAGCATCGGGGAATTTCAAATAGCTTCCCCGGTCCTTCTAATCTCAAAAAGAAAAAGAAAAAGCCAAGCGGCTAGCCAATAGGCTCATAAAATCATCATCACCCAAACAACACAGTAAATTATAGTAAACATGTACCTATTTGTCGGGCAAACAAATTTTATTCTCTGCTCTAGCCTCCTTGCTATGACCGTCTCAATGTAAGTATATGTATATGCAAGCAAATGCGACCAATTTTCAATACAGTTCAATATTTGGTTCAATTAGGCATAATGGTCCAAAATTAGCAAACAAACAACACAAACATCAATTAATTAGTGGATTAGAGTTTTCAAATTCATAATTTTGATATATATACAAAAAATCATGTTTTTGATGCCAATTCACAACAATGTGTTCTAACTATGTAAGTTTTGGTTCTCACACCAGTCTAATGGAAATATATAAATACCACACCTTCGTCACTCGAACATGAATACTAATGACGACTAGTCAATCATCAGAATCATCTCCGGACGACTAGAGCGTGATTCTATATCTATCCAATATATTAAAACTTCGAATATACGTTCATGACGCGTATATGCAAAACCTTTATATACTGGATTGTCCAAATTCAAAATAAATAAATAGTCAAATACGCTTAAAACGATTATATTTTCAAAACAAAATTGTTTTCATTTAAAAAATATACTCTTCACACTCGTCCTAGGATACTACTGATCCTATCTCTAACGAGTCATTCTAATTGGATATTACTAATCCAATATCTGATGAATTCTTTCGTATGGTTCTAATGTGTCTTGTTCTCGAGCTCTGTAAACCAAAGCTCTGATACCAAATGTGACGGCCGGGAATTTCGCTCGATCCGAATCAGTCGTTAAACCGATCTAGACCGTTCGAAACCCCTGATCGTTGAGAACAGGACAAATCAGAACGCAAACAGTAGAACATTTCATTGCTATTACAACAATGCCATCAGATACAGGAATATGCAGAGTATAAATGAATAAATTACATTCGATAAATATCAGAGATTACCATAAATTACATAGCAGCGGAAAATAATACAAAGCACAACTGAAGGTGATATACGGATACAGAGCTTTCCGAATATCATTCCAGCTGTAAACCAGGATCCTGTGAATATAAATCTGCAAAACCAAAACTACTAGCTGCCCGTGCGGAAAATAGGGGCACCCAGAGTTTAGGTTAAAAAAATAAACTCCAGGTCAGTCATGTGACTGGTGTGAGAACTAAAACAATTATTAATCTTTATTTTCAGAGTTAGGTAAATCAAGGGACCACGCCGTATAACACGGAACGGGTTTCCTCCCAAGAATACCAGTGCATAAATCAACAACACAATGCTAAATAAAGAAAAATGAAGCTGTTATAAGACCCAGGTCCTATCACACAATGCAACGCAAGCCGGGGGATAGGGTTTTCCCTTATAACAGCCAAAGCATGCTTGATACGTTTAAAACAAATCATTTGATACTATAATAAGTGTATAGTGTCAAAACATTTCAATCATAAATATAAATCATAGGCGGCATAGCTACCATCTACTATGTCGCCATACTAGGCTCTACAAATAAAACCGAAATACACGTATTGGAAATTGGATTTCCGTCATGAGTCGAGGCAAGGGGCAAGCTCCTCTCCGCGTTCGAGACACTCTAGCAAATGTCTCAGGACTACACACTCTGGGCAATCCTGGGATCCTCCAAGGCCGGTCCTCACTTACGTTAGAAGATTAATTATACCTGAACACACGTTTCTCGGTCCTTACAGACCTATAATCGAGGCGCCTCGCATCCAACAACCACATAGGTGAAAAGTATATAAATGTCAGGGCTGGTAAGTCACTGACACCACCATAGCTAGAAAGAAACGTCGTGCACTCCTTGGGTCCTCATCCCGTTTTTGACTCATACCGAGGTGTGAGGCTCGCGAATTCACGTCATACACAAAGCTACGCCACAAAGGCCGTGCTTTGATCATCAACCACAAGACTTTGCTTTTCAACAGAAGCCTTGATCATTGCATCTTAGCGTGTCACACAGGCAATTCATGCCATGCGACTGATGTCCATCGATATATAACCTCTGAGCTCGTACGTCTCAGAGAAGGGCGTTAAGCAAAAGAATAAATTCTCCGCCGCCAAACAGATGTATATTTAATAGAAATCAATCAACACAGAATAAAATCCAATGTCAGACACACAATCCATTTACAAGTCCGTTCTGGGTCTGAACGAAACCGGAGGCACTTTCCTCGCATATCCATCCGTCCCCAAGTACGTCTGGACGACCACCAACTATTTCCATCCTCTTGGGTGTACAGCCCAATCAGGATCGTCAGTAATAATCCAAACGATGTGAAGACTTCCGGTCTTCAACCACCGTCTTCATCTTCGACATATCGTCGAATCAGTTATTCAAAATGGGTATGAACCCGGCCTTTCCGAACAACCCGCGTATATTAAAACAAATGTTACATAAACACAACATACGCCTCATTCCAATTCAGAATATTCCTTTATTCATAAAATCACATTTTTAGGGAAAGGTTCCCATTAATTTTATCCAAGGTAAATTCTTTCAAATTTATCCTTTAATCTTCCTTTTGGTGTCGTTTCAAACCAAATTATGGTTTTTCCAAGCTAGTCGAGATTAGCGAACCACATCGAAGTAATTATTTATTTGATTGCCCAATCCCAACTTATTCATCCCATGAAGCAAAACTGGTAATACTCCATATCTAACACCACGGTGTTATCGGTAAAATTAATTACCATTTCACATTCAAATCTAATTAAAGATTTAACTATCGCTTTCGAGCAAAACTGGGGATACTCCATTCTCGTTCATTTTCCAAATTTGATAATTTAGATTATCAATTCACACTTCAATCTAATTGTAGATTCATTAAAACTCCTTTTACTGGGTTAAAGAACTAGTGTCATTTAAAACACAGTACACGAGAAACCCAAATCACATTCTATTTATTATCGGGTTAAAGAACAAGTGTTATTTAAAACATTGCTCACGATAAACCCACAAATCAATTCTATTTCAAACCCATTTCAAATCCAATTTATTTATTTAAAAATAAATGGGTTTTAATTTCAGTTCAAAACTAGTTCATTTCGATAAAAATCTATTTTTATCTTTCTACAATATAGTTTCGCCTTTTCGAAAATATAGTTTTTTCTATAAAAATATACCCTTTCCTATTTAAGCAAAAAAAAATCATATTTCTACCTCTTCTATATAGTAAAGATTATATTTTTAATACTTTAAAAATATAAAAATCATATTTTTATTACTTTAAAAATATAAAAATCATATTTTTATTATTTTAAAAATATAAAAACTATATTTTTAACTTTCCTATATTATAAAAATTATATTTTTATCCTATTACCATATGAAAGATTATATTTTTAATACTTAAAAAATATAAAAATCATATTTTTAATTTCGCCCTAATATAAAAATCAGATTTTTCTTTTCAAAAATCCGATCTTTCACCCTATAAAATTTCAACCTTCGTTTATATAAAAATCAAAGCTTTGTTCTTATTAAAAACTGATGTTTATCCATATATAACTAATTACATTGAACGAATGAATATAAATAAATGAACTTACAGTTCCTATCGGAGGTGGTCATTGGTGTTCGACGGAGGGTGACTTGCGTGCTGGAGTCGAAGCGGTGGGGGGGGGGGGGGCTGTCACATCGATTGAAGAGGGGGGGTGCCTGAGGGCGGCGCGACCTATCGGGGGGGTGTGCGCTTCGAGGTGGCGGAGGAGGAGAAGAAGGGGAGGGCGGCGAGCTGAGGGAGGGGGTCTGCGTCGATGGTGAGGCGGCGCGGTGGTTTAGGGGGGGCGGCGAAATCGATCTCCCCCTTTTTCTTCTTTTTTTTCTCTATAATCGATTGAAAATGAAAAAGGGGGGGGGGGGCTGAGCGGGTTAAAGGGGAGGGAGATTTTTTTTCTTTTTATTATTTAATTTCAATATTTTATTCACATAAAGTAACTTTTTCTATCGACCTCGAAACGAAGCCTACCGCCTGTCGTCCCTAGCGTTTTACCCCTATTCCGAACACAATGGGATATGTATCGTTGGTTGATTTGATCGTTTGAATTAGTTTCCGCTAAATTTACATTTAAGTCTATATATTGAATTTTAAATGCGCATTTCAAATTACCGGGGTCACATAACAACTCTATAAATTCCATAAAAATATTTTCTAGCTTCGTATTGACGATACGGTCCTAAAAAAACTAATTTCATCGAATTCTGAGACCGTTGGAAAAATGGCCATTTTCCAGTCGATTAAAATCAACTGAAACTGGTCAAACGCGTTTTCCTTTGCCACGCTCACATATTGATTCAAGAAATTATGAAATTTGGAATCTAGCAATAACTTAACACCACGGACCCAACAAAAGTGGTTTCGTCGAAATCCAAGGTCGTTTGTAAAATTCCCATTTTTAAGGGCCTGAATTCCATAGCGACTATTCAGAATTTTCAACTGGACATATATTTTGATTCCCGCTATGAAATCTCGATTTTTCGGATTCGTTGGAAAGATATCATCAATTAGATCCTAATTTTTTTGGTTTCACTAAAATCCGGATTATTTTGCACCCGGTACATTCAATTGAAGTTTGAAATCGAATTATCGAACTACCGCGCCATTTTCAATTCTATTTATAATTATATAATTATTTATATTCTAACGACGACGTATATAATATATACGTCGAATTCTATTCAAAATAAATTTTCTCGTCGATATTATTTAAAATAACCTATTTTAAATATTCAAAATTCGCTAAAATTGCCAAAATAAAATTTTTAAACTGGCCCAGATTTTCCGGGTTATTACAGTTAATATATACAGTATGAAATAAATTAAGACAAACGTTAATATGTTACCATTTATACCATACTTGTTTTAACGTTAACTAACATTAAATGGTAACCATGTTAATTTACCTTAATTTATACAAGTATGAAGTTGAGTAACGTTAATTTATACAAGTGCAAGCAGTTATTAATGTTAATAAATGCTACCATGTAACCATTTATACAAATAATATGTTACCATGTAAGAAATGATGCTATATTAATTTACGTTAATTTATATGTAAATTAACATGGTACCATTTAATATGTAAATTAACGTAAATTAACATGGTACTATGTAATGTTAACCATTTATTTAATAAATTAATTTATACAAATGTTACCATTTATAAATGCTACCTTGTATAAACTAACGTTAATTAATGTTAATCAAATGCAATTAATTTATACATGTATGAAATAAATTAATACAAATGTTAATATATCTTCAATTATCACTAACCAGTTTTTTATGGATGCCAAGCTGAGCCCATGTTATAACTTCAAGTAGCTCTTCTAAAGTCCATAAACACCTGGAATGTAGTAGAATAATATCAGAAAATATAAAACGAAGGAAAGATAAAATAAAATTTGTAACATAATGGATAAAAATTAACCAGATAATGTAATGAATGCATCTCTACTCAAAAAAATTTAATGAATGCATAAGAGTGCTTAGCCATTTCTGCCTTTCTTTGATGCATGTCGCTCACTTCTTTCACTACCCCATACGTTTCTCCAATTAACTACATAATAAACCAAATGTGAGAATGAAACCTTTGACTTTATCAGATATGAATTTTAAGCCAAGATGACCTCTTTAGCCATTAGAGTCCTTGGTATGATCCTAATGTTTCCATACATAAAATAAAGAAAATTGATTGAGGTAAGAAATTTGTAAAACAGGAAAAGAAAAAAGGGATGTAAACAATATAAGTTAATTACCCAGTAGCATGACCATTAGCATTGTGAATAGCTTTAGAAACTGAATCCATGACCCCAACGCTACCATCCCCATAAACCAGACCATTTTTCTAGCCGTCTGAAAATAAATAAATAAATAACGTAATATAGGAAGGAAGAAAGGAAGAAAAGAGAAAAAATAAATTACCTCTAGGGATGAAAATAAAAGGTTTTCTATGCATTAAAATTGTGGTGAATACTAGCGTCAGTAAGCAGTTATTAACGTTAATAAATGCTACCATGTAACCATTTATACAAATAATATGTTACCATGTAAAAAATGGTACCAATTTAATTTACGTTAATTCATATGTAAATTAACATGGTACCATTTAATATGTAAATTAACGTAAATTAACTTGGTACCATATAACGTTAACCATTTATTTAATAAATTAATTTATACAAATTTTACCATTTATAAATGCTACCATGTATAAATTAACGTTAATCAATTGCAATTAATTTATACAAGTATGAAATAAATTAACACAAATGTTAATATGTTGCCATTTATATCAAGTATTGAGTCTATCATGTATAAATTAATGAACGTTAATATGTTACCATTTATTTCATACAAACGTTAAATGGTAACTCTTGATAAATTAACACAAACATTAAGCAAGGCCAATGTCAACTATGTTTTAACAAAACAAATATGAAATAAATTAAAAGGAATTAAAGAAAAAAGATGTACATTAATTAGCACAAACTCTTGATATATATACATATATATATATATACATACATATACATACATAAATACATACATACAAAATTGAATCGATTCATTTTTCTGTAAATATAGATCTAATATTAAAATGGAATTGAATGTATATAATATTATTCAAACATCATATGTAAGAAGAGCAGAGAATAAAAGAAAAGAAGAATAAGAGGATGTACATGAATGTAATTAATTCCCTTATATGCATGAATCTCTTCCTTATATCATTGAATCTATTTGTTATATGCATGAATGTAATTGATTCGGACAGTTATTTTAGAGCTAGAGCTAGAAATTAAATATACTAATTTGGCCTGCAGAATAACAGATGCAAATTTATCAGATGCCTACATCATTATTATTTTGTTATTTTGTTGTTATTGTGCAAATTCATGTGTGAATAAAAAGGTTGAAGAAATATAGTTATTAGGGTATATCATGAAACATGTTTTTAAAAAGAGAAGAAAATCAATTAAGTTTTAAAGTAGGAATGTCTCGCTTGTTTTAGAAAGGGATGTAAACATAGCAACTATAATAAATATTGTCATCAAGATTATTGGTATTTATTTGTAGTGGCAGTTTTCATGTTTTATATTGTGGCCAATCAGAAGAGACTATGCGGATTGAGGCAACAAAAGAGATCACGTGGATTAAAATTTGTACCGTTAGATTTAATTTAAAATAAGCTGTTAAATTTATAGTCGGAGGATGGTATAAATTGTGTCACTGCAATAAACTAGAGAAAATATGTTTTGGTCATTTCAAATGATGACATATTAGCGTGAAATTGTGAAACATTTGCGAAAAATTTAAAGTTAATCAAATGCTTAGAAAAAATTAAGAATGTATGATAAGTTATTAACGAATGATTATTTAACATTAATTTTTTACAATTTAATTATTGTTTATCAATTTATTAACTTTTAGTTATTTCATATTTCAAAATAATTATTAATAATTAATAAAGAAATTATTTTACAAAAAACATTGCTAGGACATGTAAGCGAAATCTTCAATTCAAAAAAATTACTAGAATATACTTTTTTGACACATCATTGAATGACACAGCGTTATTTTTAATGAATGTTGAAAATGATATGAGAAAAACGTATATGTGTAGATAATACATTTTACCTACTATAATTACTGGTTGATAATCATCCTTTAATAATTTTTTAAAATTTACAACATTTACCTACCAATGAATTTTACCATTAAATATTGGTAGATAAAGGTTCTTTTTACCTACCTATATTTATTGGTAGGTAAAATATTGGTAGATAAAGATCAAATTTCTTGTAGTGACTGTGAACTATGTTTTAAATGACATTAGTTCTATAACCCAGTTAAGAATAAGATTAATTCCTTAAATTTAAGTTATCATTGAATAATGATTTGTGATAGTAAAACCAAATTGGGTTTTTAATAAATCTTTAAAACAAAGATTTAAGAATAAATTTGAAGAATTTATCTTTGATAAGATAATGTGAATATTTTATTTAAAAGAATATTCTGGATTTGAATGAGACGTTGGATGTGCTTTTATAGTACTTGATTTTATTATAAAATACGCGAGTTATTCGGAAAGACCGGGTTTAACCCATTCCGAATAATTACTACGACAATGAAGAGTCGAAGATGAAGATGGTGTTTGAAGACCGACGATCTTCATATCGAATGGATGTGTTGCTACAGAGACCCTTGATGGGAGTAGCTACCTTGAAGGGGCTTCAGTAGTGGCCGTCCGGACTATTGTTGATTGTTCAGATTTGGTTTTCGCTCAGACCCAGGGCATAAGCTTGTAAATGGATGCGTGTATGACATTGGATTTCGTTCCATGTGAATTTAATCGATTTCTGTTAATGTATGGCTGTTTGGTGGTGGAGGATTTATTCTCTACTTAACACCCGGGTATATATTAATAGTGATTGATCGCATGGCGTGAATTGTCAATGTGGCATGCGAAGATGCAATTGATCAAGGCTTTTGTTGAAAAGCAGGGCCTTGTCGGAAGATCAAAGTAAAGCCTATTACGGCATAGCTTTGTGTATAGCGTGACTTCGCAAGCCTCACACCCCGATATGAGTCAAAAACGGGATATGGACCGTAGGGAGTGCACACGTTTCTTTCTAGCTATTGGTAGTGTTAGTGCTTAAACTGGCTGGCATTTTACTTATGTGGATGATGGATTTTGAGGCGCCTCGGATTTTTATAGGCCGTTAGTGGTCATACTATAGGTTCAAAGGAACCAGAAAACGTGTGTTCAGGCATAACTAATCCACTGCCGATAGGCGGGGATCGGCCCTACCGCATCCAAGGGTTCACTGCGGGGGATCCTTAGGCATTTGCTAGAGTGTCTCGAATTGGAGAGGAGCTTGCCCCTAGCCTCGACTCATGATGGAAATCCAATTTCCAATACGACCTTGCGATTTTGATTGTAGAACTAGTATGACGACATAGTAGGATGGGGTACTATGTCGTCTATGATTAATACATTATGATTGAAATTGTTTTTGAAATATATATATATCCACATATATACACACACTAATACTCAATCCGTTTTATCGCATCAAGCATCTTTTGACCATTATAAGGTAAAACCCTATCCTCCGGTTTGGGTTGCATTGTGTGATGGGACTTGGGTCTTATAATGGTTTCATTTTTCTAAAAAGCTTTGCATTGTTTAAACGATTTACTTTATTTTATGCACTGGCAATCCAATGGAGTAAACCCGTTCTGCGTTAGCGGCGTGTTCCTGTGATTAGCCTTATTATTAGATAGTTAAGTTAATATTTCTCATACCAGTCCCATGACTGACCTGTAGTTTGTTTCACTGGCAAACTCGGGTGCCCATATTTTCCACACGGGCAGTCGAGTAGCTTTTTGCAGATATATTTACAGGATCCTGGTCTAGAGCTGAAGCGATATTCAGAAAGCTCTATATCCGTGTATTCCTTTCGGTTGTATATTTGTATTATTTTCCGCTGTTATTTAAATGTAATTTAAAACTCTGATATTTTTGTATTTCTATTTATGTAATAAGTATTCATACTCTGTTACATTCTTGTACTCTGATGTAATTGTTGTAATCAGCGATAAAATGTTCCTCAGTTGTGTTCTAATGCGTATTGTTCTCAAAGCAATCCGGGCTTTCCTTTACTGGGAAGTTTGGGTCGTCACATGTGGTATCAGAGCTTTGGTTTACAAAGCTCGAGAACAAGATACATTTGAACCGAACGAAAGAATTCATCAGAGATTGGATTAGCAATATCCAATAAGAATAACTCGTTAGAGATGGGATCAGTAGTACCCTAGAACGAGTGTGAAGAGTATTATTTTCTTTAAAAATAAAAATAAAAAAAATTAGTTTTGAAAATTTTATCTAAAAATACGTATTTGATTATATTATATTTTAATGTGGACAATCGAGTATATAATTTTTTTGAATATACGAGTAATTACCGGATATTCGAAGTTTTAATATACTGGATAGATATAGAATCACACTCTAGTCGCCCGGAGATGGTTCTGATGATTGCTAGCGTCATCAGAATTTATGTTCGAGTTTCGAAAGTGGGATTTCTATATATTTCCATTGACTGGTATGAGAGCCAAAACTTAGTTAGTACACATTGCTGTGATTTGCACTCAAACTATGACTTTTGACTATATGTAAAAGTTATTTATATTTGAAAAGTTAATCACCTAATTGATTGTTGGTTGTGATGTTTGGTAATTAGTTTCACTAATTAAATGATAATTAAATTAAACCAATAAATAAAAAATTTAGAAGTTGAGTTAGTTAATTAACAACTTTTAGCTTCGTTCCTTTTCGAGGACAAAAAGATTTTAAGTGGGGGCGATTGTAACGACCCGAAATTTTGGGGCCAATTTAAAATTTTTATTTTAGAAATTTCAATGGATTTTAATATTTAAAATAATTTATTTTAAATAAGAACGACTAAAAATTTAGTTCAAAACGAATAAATTCAATTTAATTATAAATGGAGCTTAAAATAACGCAACAGTTTGAAAATTTGAATTTGAACTTTGACTAAATGTATAGGATTCATTTTAAATCAGAATTGAGTGAAACAAGAAATATTTAAATCTGTTTAATCATATCTTTCTAACGAATCTGAAAAACTGAAATTTCGTTTTAAAAATCAAAAGTTATGTTCAGTTTAAAATTTTGAAAAATCGCTGTAGAATTTATATATAATTTAATTAAATATATTGGCCTTGAAAATAGTCATTTTTCAAACGACCTCGGTTTTCGACGAAACCACTTTTGTTGGAACCGGAATGTCAAATTATTGCTAAGTTTCAATTTTCATAATTTTTCGAATTAATATGTGAGCGTGGTGAAAGAAAATGTGTTTTGACTGTTTCTGTCAAATTTAATCGACTAGAAAAAGGCCATTTTTCAAACAGTCTCAAAATTCGACGACATTAGTTTTGTTAGGACCGTATCGTCAAAACATAACTAGAAATAATTTTTCTGGAATTTTCTGAGTCCGTATATGGCCCCGGTGAATTTATATATGTTGTTAAATTTAATAAATAAAAGATTTATATATTAATTTAAATAAAACAGGGCTCAGACGATCAAACTGGCAGACGGGACCTAGCCCATCGCGTCCGGAGCGTGGGTATTTGCTTAGGAACAAAGTTCGTTGGGCCTGAATTGGAGTTGTTAAGGATAATGGGCTTAAACTAAAAATTTGGAAATTAAATAATATAAATACACTAAGAAATACGGTCCTAATACCAATCAAATACGTAACCCTAACACCCTAAAAGACCAGCCGCCATATGCTTCTTCCATGGCTGAAAATCACCGAACTTTAATCAATAAAAACTCACAATCCACTCCAAATAAAATCGAAATTCCAAGACCAAATGAAAGAACACTTCAAGCTCTTGAAATTCATACGGCTATGATCGGTTTTCGCTGAGGATTGGGCGTGGATTTCTAGGCCAAAGGGGCCGACTTTGGGTTCGTTTTCTGGGGGCTTGGGGGCGGCGAGTTCGATGACAAGGGGTGGCGAAGGACGGCGGCGCTCGGGGCTTGGCGGCGGCGGTCTTGGATCCGGTTCTAGTCCATCGTAGGGTGGTGCGTTCGGGGTCAAAGATGGGAGCTTTATGGGTTCAGTGTAACAGAAAGAACAATGGTGGAAGAAGGATTAGTCAAAGTCATTAGGGTATAAATTTTTAATTAATTAATTATTTAATTTGTATTATGTTTAAACAACGATAACTTTGTCATACAGTATTGAAATAAAACGAAACTCGTTGCGTTGGATTCGTATTTCAGAACACTACAACATGAAACTGCCTAGATCTGAAACCAGACACATTGGAAATTCAGGAAATTTCAGATCTGAATTGATCGGTGAGAAATCGTGATTTATTTTTATTATTATTTATTTTAAAATAATTAGAATAAATCATTGATTGACTGTATATGCTGGCTAAGTGATTAAGTTGTATGTGATGTGCTAATATAGATTTGTTTGTTAGAGTGCTGAAATTTACATTTATGTAAATTAGATAATTGGATCAAAGCAAAATTATCATTTTATTAGATTGTCAAATTTAACATCTCTATTAATTAGATTAAACAAAATTAACATATCTGTTAATTAGATTAAACAAAATTATCACTTTGTCCAGTGGATTGTTAAATTAACATTTCTGCTAATTAGAATTTGAGTAAACAAATTTATCATTTTGATTATTTGATTTGTCATGTTAGATAAAAACAAACATTTGTGTTAGAATTGTTAGTTAGAAGAAAAATAAAAATGATATATGTTAAAAATGTTTATTTAGAATAAAAATAACATTCTTTGTTACAAAATGTTGCCTTAGGATAGAGCTAACATTTTTGTCATAAAATGTTAAAATAGAATAAAATGTAAAGAAGTAGCGGCAAATTTCATATTTTTGTCAATATAAAGATGTATTTTTATTGTAATATAAAAGATTAGAAAAGAGTGCACAATAAAAAGATTTATTTTTATTGTAATATAAAATATTAGAAAAGTGAAGACAATAAAATTACATTTTTTTTATTGTAATATAGAATATTAGAAAAGTGAAGGCAATAAGATTACATTTTATTGTAATGTAAAACATTAGAAAAGTGAAAACAATAAAAAATTGCATTTTTGTTATAATGTAATACATCAGAAATAATGTTGGATTAGAAGTATGATTACATTAAAAATAACATTACACTAAATTATGTACATTAGAAATATGCATACATTAGGAATGTGATATTAGATAAGATATAACATTTTAGTTATAAAATGTTAGAATAAAGAGATATAACATTTTAGTTATAAAATGTTAGAATAAAGAGGGATAACACTTTAAGGTATAAAATGTTAAAATAAAGGAGAATAACATTTTTAGCTATAAAATGTTAGAGTAAACAAAAATAGCATTTTTGTCAAAGAATGATAATTG
Source organism: Allium sativum (assembly GCA_030737875.1). Classification (NCBI taxonomy): domain Eukaryota; kingdom Viridiplantae; phylum Streptophyta; class Magnoliopsida; order Asparagales; family Amaryllidaceae; genus Allium; species Allium sativum. The sequence goes on from CM060909.1 coordinate 1,004,098,017, forward strand.
AAACAAAAATAGCATTTTTGTCAAAGAATGATAATTGAAAAGAAAAATAGCATTTTTGTCAAAGAATGATAATTGAAACGAAAATAGCATTTTTGTCAAAGAATGATAATTGAAACGAAAATAGCATTTTTGTCAAAGAATGATAATTGAAACAAAAATAGCATTTTTGTCAAAGAATGATAATTGAAAAGAAAATTAGTATTTTTGTCAGAGAATGATAATTGAAACGAAAATAGCATTTTTGTCAAAGAATGATAATTGAAACGAAAATAGCATTTTTGTCAAAGAATGATAATTGAAACAAAAATAGCATTTTTGTCAAAGAATAATAATTGAAAAGAAAAATAGCATTTTTTTAAAGAATGATAATTGAAACGAAAATAGCATTTTTGTCAAAGAATGATAATTGAAATGAAAATAGCATTTTTGTCAAAGAATGATAATTGAAACGAAAATAGCATAATTGAAACGAAAATAGCATTTTTGTTATAGAATGATAATTGAAACAAAAATAGCATTTTTGTCAAAGAATGATAATTGAAAAGAAAAATAGCATTTTTGTCAAAGAATGATAATTGAAACGAAAATAGCATTTTTGTCAAAGAATGATAATTGAAACAAAAATATGCATCTTTGTTAACATTAAAAGGATTTGACAAAATTATCATATTTCGTACATTAAAAAAAAAGTTAAACAAAAATAGACATTTCTGTTTACATTAAAGAATTAGACAAGATAATCATTTTTGTTTACATAAAAAGAATCAGAAAAAAATAGTCATTTTTGTTTACATTTTTGTTAAATTGAAATTATCATTTTTGTTTACATCAAAAGGGGATATTTTGTCACTTTGTAAAGAATGACGTAAACTCATTCATTTTTGTCACTTTAGAAAAATAAATTAGAAAACATTCATTTTGCCACTTTGAAAGAATGAAGTAAAAATGGACATTTTTGTCACTTTAAAAGAATAAAGACAAAAATGACATTTTTGGTTTACATTGAAAAGATTAGACAAAATTATCATATTTTGTTACATTGAAAAAAATTTGACAAAAATATCATATTTTGTACATTAAAAGAAATTTTGACAAAATTACAGTTTTTGTCACTTTAAAAGAATTAGAATAAAAGAGACATTTTTGTCATTTTAAAAAGAATGTAGTAAAATATTCACTTTGTCATTTAAAATGAATGAGAGTAAAAATGTACATTGTGGTCAATAAATAAGAGTTAAGATTTTTATTGTCGTTTGTCAACAATATAAAGTATGGGAATAAAAGACTAGATTTTTATTATCGTTTGTTCATAATAAAAAGAATTGAGATGTTTGTCTGTGTTGTTGAAATGTGTGACGTGTTATAGAAAATGTTAGTATATTCAAACTGAATATTACACTTCCATTTACAAGTTACCAGACTTGTTTATGTGATTGGGACGATAATTTTTACACATCGCCCAAGTGCACAGATAATTTATTATTTGATTGTTGGAGGGTGTTGGGATGATATCTGATCTACACTAGTCCCAATATTTAGTGTAGAATCCACTTTGGTTGTTATTTGGATGTGTGATAATTATTTATCATGATTGTTGATTACGTACAATATATGGTTGTTGATTGAGTCACATTCCAATAAAGAATATTCTAGAAAAAAAATATTTTAGAAAATATTTTAGAAAAAGAATATTTTAGATGAAGAATATATTTTAGAAAAATATATCTTTATTGAAATAAACCAGTTATCAACTAGGATTAGTCATTAAATTTAGATTTAATGAAGTTTTCCAATTATTTAATATTTAATTGAATTTAAATTAAATAAATTGGATTTTGGGTTTGTCGTGAATAGTGTCTTAAATAACACTGTTCTTAAACCCCGTATGGAAGAATAATATTTTAATTTAAATTATTAAAGTTTTCAATTGAAATAAGATGAAATGTGAGTTGGGTTCATTGTGAGCTGTGTTTTTAAGCGACACTTGTTCTTTAACCCAACTGACAGTAAAAAAATATGATTTGGATTATATAAATCTTTTATTAAGATTTAAATAGGAAATTTCCAAAAGTAAAGTTTTCCAATTTAATATATTAAATTGGAATTGAATAGAATTCGAATTAATTATAACCGAGATAAGCTTCTGTAAAAGAAGACCGATACTACATATGGAATTTAAGAGGCTTTGCCGTTATTCCATTTATATTATCGGTCGGATACAGAAATTTATAACGATTATATACTGCTTTGATTTATGTGAAGATTCCATATTTTATGAAAGACGATTTTGGGTTTACCGTGAACTATGTTTTAAATGACATTAGTTCTATAACCCAGTTAAGAATAAGATTAATTCCTTAAATTTAAATAATCATTGAATAATGATTTGTGATAGTAAAACCAAATTGGGTTTTTAATAAATCTTTAAAAGAAAGATTTAAGAATAAATTTGAAGAATTTATCTTTGTAAGATAATGTGAATATTTTATTTAAATGAATATTCAGGATTGGAATGAGACGCTTTTATAGTACTTGATTTTATTATAAAATACGCGATTTATTCGGAAAGACCGGGATTAACCCATTCCAAATAATTACTACGATGATGAAGAGTCGAAGATGAAGACGGTGTTTGAAGACCGACGATCTTCACATCGAATGGATGTGTTGCTACAGAGACCCTTGATGGGAGTAACTACCTTGAAGGGGCTTCAGTAGTGGTCGTCCGGACTATTGTTGATTGTTCGGATTTGGTTTTTGCTCAGACCCAGAGCATAAGCTTGTAAATGGATGCGTGTCTGACATTGGATTTCGTTCCATGTGAATTTAATCGATTTCTGTTAATGTATGGCTGTTTGGTGGTGGAGGATTTATTCTCTACTTAACACCCGGGTATATATTAATAGTGATTGATCGCATGGCGTGAATTGTCAATGTGGCACGCCAAGATGCAATTGATCAAGGCTTTTATTGAAAAGCATTGCCTTGTGGGATGATCAAAGTAAAGCCTATTACGGCATAGCTTTGTGTATAGCGTGACTTCGCGAGCCTCACACCCCTGTATGAGTGAAAAACGGGATATGGACCGTAGGGAGTGCACATGTTTCTTTCTAGCTATTGGTAGTGTCAGTGCTTAAACTGGTTGGCATTTTACTTATGTGGATGATGGATTTTGAGGCGCCTCGGATTTTTATAGGCCGTTAGTGGTCATACTATAGGTTCAAAGGAACCGGGAAACGTGTGTTCAGGCATAACTAATCCACTGCCGATAGGCGGGGACCGGCTCTACCGCATCCAAGGGTTCACTGCGGGGGATCATGAGGCATTTGCTAGAGTGTCTCGAATCGGAGAGGAGCTTGCCCCTAGCCTCGACTCATGATGGAAATCCAATTTCCAATACGACCTTGCGGTTTTGATTGTAGAACTAGTATGGCGACATAGTAGGATGGGGTACTATGCCGTCTATGATTATTACATTATGATTGAAATTGTTTTTGAAATATATATATATATCCACATATATACACACTAATACTCAATCCGTTTTATCGCATCAAGCATCTTTTGACCATTATAAGGTAAAACCCTATCCTCCGGTTTGCGTTGCATTGTGTGATGGGACTTGGGTCTTATAATGGTTTCATTTTTCTAAAAAGCATTGCGTTGTTTAAACGATTTACTTTATTTTATGCACTGGCAATCCAATAAAGTAAACCCGTTCCGCGTTAGCGGCGTGGTCCTGTGATTAGCCTTATTGTTAGATAGTTAAGTTAAGATTTCTCATACCAGTCCCATGACTGACATGTAGTTTGTTTCACTGGCAAATTCGGGTGCCCATATTTTCCACACGGGCAGTCGAGTAGCTTTTTGCAGATATATTTACAGGATCCTGGTCTACAGCTGAAGCGATATTCGGAAAGCTATGTATCCGTGCATTCCTTTCGGTTGTATATTTGTATTATTTTCCGCTGTTATTTAAATGTAATTTAAAACTCTGATATTTTTGTATTTCTATTTATGTAATAAGTATTCATACTCTGTTACATTCTTGTACTCTGATGTAATTGTTGTAATCAGCGATAAAATGTTCCTCAGTTGTGTTCTGATGCGTATTGTTCTCAAAGCAATCCGGGCTTTCCTTTACTGGGAAGTTTGGGTCGTCACATCGGGCCAGCTGATTGAATTGGTTGATGTATTCCTTGACCGTCATACTTCCTTGCTTAAGAGATAAGAACTTTTCCAGCTGTAAACTTCGCTCAGCTTGTGAGAGGAACTTCATCTCAAACCTCATTCTGAAATCCATCCATGTTTCAACTGGTCTTTCAGCGTTAGTGACTTCCCACCAATAGGAAGCTTCGTCCTTGAGCAACCATACAGCCAACTGTTTTTTCTTGCCTATTGTCCACCTGGAAGATAACGAACAGATCCTCAGTTTCTTTGAGCCAGTTCCTTGCTTCTACGAATGATTCAGTTCCCTTGAAATCCTTTCCACCCATGGCCCTAAAGTCTCTACAAATCTTTGAGAAAGCATTTGCATGAGGAGGAGGAGGAACCGCTGCAGCTGGAGGAGGAGGAATATCTGCTGGGCCTGTGTCGTTAGCCCTAGCCTCTAAGTACCTCCTGAACCAGCCAGGTATCGGTACACCCACTAGAAGGTTAAGATTCCCAGACATGCTGAAATGAAAAAGAAATGATTCAAAATGAAGGATAGAAAGATAGTGCATATGGCTTTGGGGATTATGACTTTTTAAATTTAAAACAACACCTTTTCTTGTAAAACGCTTCTTTATATTTCTTTTTGAAAATAGTTTTCAAAAACTCTTATCTGATCTGGTAAACCTTTCCTCTGATACCAAGTGAAACACCCCACCTCCGTTAAGGTCACTCACAAAGGGAATTCCTTAACTTTGGTGGAGGGCTATAGGTACAATACATAGAAAAATTTACAAGACAGATAAATATAAGCAGCGAAATTCAAATATTTATTTCATACGTGGTTCAATACAAAAGCATTACAGCAAATTGTCTCAAAATAACTTCCAAAACATTACACCATAATTTTTGTCATGATTATTTAATAAAGAAGCATAAACCATAAATAAAACTGCATAAATCCTCAAGGGTAGTGTCCAAAAGCCATAGCCAAGGTGGGAGAGTCCCAATCATACATCTACTTCCTTGAAGCTTGCAAAGAGTCCGACTAAGCTGGAGTATTCCCTCCCTGTGGACCTGGGGGAGGGGGAGGGGGGAAACGGAAGAAAAGAGGACAAAAGAAAACGGGTCAGACAATAAGTCTGGTAAGTTCAGTGATTACTAGTATTTAAACAAGGAAAGTGATCATGACAGTAATAATAGAACATAGGACAATACCCTAATATAAGATAAGAGGAACATGTGATTGCGCCCATTACTATAGTCTCTGCACCTACTTAACCATTGGTTCAACTAGCCCCACGTGTTCATAACAAACGATCCCCTTAATGATCGGCTCCTACTCGCATCCATTCATATCCGGTGTCCTTCGGCCCCGCTTGACTGTAGATACCTGTGCTAGTCCCACCATGGCGTGTATCAGTCCCTATGGTGGCAACCCGACACGATTCAAGATGCACAGTGTATACTACTGATGCCCGGTGCCTGCTTTTTCCACTTCGGAGTACGTGCACGCCCATACTACGTCGGAACCTACACTGACGCACCAACCGCCGATGTTTTGGCCGCTTATAATCAGTCCAGTAATCGTGCCCCACCCTTCCTAGTTTAGGGTACCATGATACATCTATGTGGGTTACTGCTGAAATGGGTCCCCGTTACTAGGGTTTTCTAATTAACATGTTTATTTGGTTAAGTGTCCAAGTTTACTAACCCCACCCATCCGTTTAGTTAACATGTTGAATCGGTTAAGTGTTTCCCTAATTGACTTAACCCTACCAATCCTGACTTAGCTTTAATTTATTCATTAAAGCACCAACCACTCACATTAGACAGGTCTTGTTGTGGTCACTGGATATGCTGGTCGGTTCCGGGCAGTTTTACACCACAACTCAGTCTAACCTCGGGTTCTTTTTGGGCTTGATGCACTAATCACCCACATTAGGCAGGTCTTGTTGTGGTCACTGGATATGCCGGTCAGTTCCGGGAAGTTTTACAACACAACTCGGTCTAACCTCGGGTTAGGCATATTCGTCTTTTATAAATCCATATATTTTCTATATATGTCTAGTTCTATATGTAAATTAATCTTAATTTAATCATGCCATAATTATTGTTTGATTATACTCACAATAAATGGTATATCAAATATACCATTTTATGAACAAATCTATGCCATGAAATTTTCATATTTTCCCATCGCTATCCCCGTGGAACGTACGCATGAATCACATAAAATGTTGGACTAGTAAATTAGCCCAAACCCATAAACAAAAAGGGGTAATAAACAAGGGACATGAAATAAACATAAAATAGCATACATTTAACTTATCACGTGTAACTTGGCATAGAAGTATCATTAACTTAATTAAACGGGATAAGGTGAACTTGTGACTAAGTTGGATCTAATTATCATGTAAACTTGATATAGGTCTAGCATGGAGGTTTAACATATAAAAACAATTTTTAAACCACAACTTAGCATATTAACTTATGTATGTCAAAACATTAGAAAGCTACTATAAACATATTTAAATCACAACTTAACATGACAACTTATGTGTGTTTAACATAAGAGAGCTATTATAAACATATTTAAATCACAACTTAGAATGATAACTTATGTGTGTTAAAAATAAGAGAGCTACTATAAAAATATTTAAATCACAACTTAGCATGACAACATATGTGTGTTAAGCATAAGAGAGCTACTATAAACATATTTAAATCCCAACTTAGCATGATAACTTATGTGTTAAAACATAAGAGAGCTACAAATCCAATCTTGCAACATAAATAGATTCAACTTAACATGGTTCTAAATATACATGAATGTTGATCTAACATGTAAGCATGTGCTTTAGATCATAAACTTGCAAGTAACCACCAAATTATAACATGACATGTTTCACCATTTAGTTGGCACAATACGTTCATTTCCTAATCATAGTAGATCCCAATATATAAAATGTGGTATGTTCATCACCGCAAGCATATAGACATGATCAATCGCAACGGTAATTTAAGATAAATGAGAATCAAACTTTATTTATCTTATACATAAGCATTATTCTATATTCGAATTACAACATGTCATGATTCATTTGAAAGAACGTTTAAATCTACGTAATAACCAACTTACAAACCGAAAAGGAATTCTTGATTTCTGAAATATGAATTCTGAAGTTGGTATGCTCGCCTTTGATGTAGATCGTTGAATTAGATTACTTTAATTTGATTTTGATTCAGGTTTTTATCTTGTCTTTGAATTGAAAGCGGTGACGGCTACTCCAAGTTCTCTATTGATGGCATGATAGTTCCAGGATTATTTTTGTGTGATTTAGGTTGTGCATTTGGTTGTTTATATAGAATTTCACTTTAATTAGAGCCGTCAGATGATCCTAGATTTAACCACAAGCATTCAGTCAGGATAGGGTGACACCTCAGCCCTAATGACTCAGCAAGGAGTCAAAAAGGACTCAGCAATGACTCACAGTATGGATCAGAACACACCAGAAAGCTACCCGGCCTGGGCGCATTTGGCAGGTGCGCCAATGCAATTTTTTTACTGGCGCACTTCCCAAGTGCGCCAGTGCATTCCATTTTTTTCTCTTCTTTCTTCTGGTATTCTGCTTAACTTCGTTTGTCCATATCTCCTTCATACGGTGTCCGTTTTACGCAAACTCGGACTCTATCTCAAGTAGAATTCCGAGATGAACGCAATGGCATAACCTGTATCGCTTAATTATTCTTTGATTCATTACTATACAGTTAACAGAAAATACGGGGTGTTACAGCCGTATAACACGGAATGAGTTTCCTTCCAAGAATACCAGTGCATATAACAAACAACGCAATGCTTTTTGGAAAAATGAAGCTATTATAAGACACAGGTCCCATCACATAATGCAACACAAGCTGGAGGATAGGGTTTTCCCTTATAATAGCCGAACATGCTTGGTACGTTTAAACCAAATCATATGATACTACTATAAGTGCGTAGTGTACAAAACAAATTTAAATATAAATGTATGAATCATAGGCGGCATGTGTACCATCTATCATGTCGCCAATACTAGGCTCTACAATCAAAACCAAAATGTCGCGTATTGGAAATTAGATTTCCGTCTGTGAACCAAGGCTAGGGATCATCCTTACCGCTTCGAGACAATCTAGCCTACCATGCCTCAGGCAAGCGCGAAGGCAAGCCTTGGATCGTCAGGGCTGGTCCACGCGAAGTGGATTAAAATGCGTGAACAATTTGTTTCCCCGCCCTATGGGGTGAAAACTGGTTATATATCGACTAAACCATCCATCGACACTATAGTAACCGATACAACCGAGGCGCCTCGCTATCCATCATCCACATATGTAAAACGTATGGGCTTGCAAAACCCAGACACCACTCCTACCCAGAAGGAAACACATGTCCTCCCTGATGTCCTCTCCCGTTTCTGGTCCACACCGGGGTGTGAGGCTCGCGAATCAACGCTATACACAAAGCTATGCTATATTAAAGTCATGCTTTGATTATCAACCACAAGACTCTCCTTTTCAATAGAAGCATTGATCACTTGCATCTCAGCATGCCACACAGGCAATTCACGCTATGTTTATCAATCACACAGAATGAAATCCAATGTCAGACACGCATCCATTTAAAAATTCGTTCTAGGTTTGACCAAAACCAGAGGCACCTTATTCCTCATCCCATATGTCCAATACAGGATAGAGGTCATCGCGTATCTGGTCGATCTCCAAGTACGTTTGGACGATCACCACTTATTACCTCATCTTGGGTGTACAGCCCAATCAAGACATCAGTAATCATCCAAACGATGTCAAGACCTCCGGTCTTTAACCACCGTCTTCATTGTCGACTTATCGTCGATCCAGTTATTCAGAATGGGATAAACCCAGTCTTTCCGAATAACTGACGTATATAATAAACAAGTGCCATAAAAACACAGCATACGCCTCATTCCAATCTAGAATATTACTTTATTCAAATATTCTTATACTTTGGGAAAGGTTCCCATTAATTTTATCAAAGATAAATTCTTTAAACTTATTCTTTAATAATCCTTTGGATATCAATTCAAACCAAATTATGGTTTATCCAAAATAGTCGGGATTAGCGCAACTTACCGAAGTAATCATTTTTTATATTTCCCAATCCCAACCTATTCATCCCATGAAGCAAAAATGGTAATACTTAATATCTTACACCACGGTGTTATCGGAAAATTTAATTACCATTTCACGTTCAAAACTAATTAAAGATTTAATTATAGCTTGGAGCAAAACTGATGATACTCCATTCTCGATCATTCCTTGAATTTGATAATTTAAATTATCACATTCACATTTCAATCTTATTAAAGATTCGCTAAAACTCTAATTTAGTTTTAATTTCCAAAATCATTACATAACGATTATTCAAAGTTAAGAAATTAATCTTATCTTTAACTGGGTTAAAGAACTAATGTTATTTAAAACACAATTCACGATAAACCCAAAATCACATTCCATTAACAATGGAATCTTCATGGAAATCAGATCAATATATATATATATATATATATATTTAATCGATATAAATTTTCGTGTCCGACTAATAATATAAATGGAATAACGACAAAGCCTTTTAAATTCCCTATATATTATCTGTCTTCCTCCACAGAAGCTCACTTCGATTTTTATCCAATCGAATTCCATTCCATTCCAATTTATTGTATTAAATTGGAAAATTTACTTTCGAAATTTTACTTTAAATCTTAATAAAAAGATTTGTAAATTCCAAATCACATTTCACTGTAAATCGGGTTAAAGAACGGATGTCGTTAAAAACACAGTTCACGATAAACCCGACTCACATTCCATTTTATTCCAATTACCAAATATAACTGGAAAATCCAATAATCTTAATTAATAGATTTATTCTTTCCCCAACTGGGTTTAAGAACAGTGTTATTTAAGACACCGTTCACGATAAACCCAAAACCCCATTTGATATTAAATACAAGGCTCTGAATAGAAAATATGTCACGTTATATTCAATATCAAATTCTGAAACCAACAAATATCGTATTGAAATTAACGATATAAAATATATCTTCCAAATTTCCATAACAATATCCATAGAATCACGAAATCCAATATCAAAATATTCCAACGATAATTTCGACTCAAATCCATTCCAATTCATATATTGTAAATTCTAGTTATTTTTAAAACCAATTCAAATCCAATTTATATATTAAAAGTATTGGATTCTAATTCTAGTTCATAACTAGTTCATTTTGATAAAAATATATTTTTATCTTTACAAACGTGGAATTTTTCCTCCAAATTATTTACAAACCATTTATTATGATTTTACACAAATTATTGATATTTTTAATAATTTTATCAAGGCCCGTACAGTCGATTTCCATAAACGGTCATCGAACTGCACTTACAGCGACCTTATCCAAATTTGATTTGGACATAATTCCAAGTCCAACTGTTAGATTTCAAATTCCTTACATTCGTTGGAAAGCTCTTTTTGATATGAACCCCAGTTCCGGTTTTAGGAGAATCCGACGATCGGATCTCCCGTGATGTCCATTCGAAGTCAATGGTCGAAATTCGCGAACTGTCGCGGTGCGACGCGTTCTATTCAGGCCATTAAATATATATAGTATATATATTATATATACTTCGTCAATTTCCAATTAAAACGTATTTTATAAATCGTTTTAAATTTGTTTTCAAAACGATTTCAACTTCATATTAAATTTTAAATCAAAATTTAATATTCTATGTCATTATAATATATAAATGATAATATTTTCAAAATATCAGATTTTGAAATCATTTCCTTTTTTATATTCATTATAGAAATGAATAAAATTGATATAAATACGTTAACGTCAAAATGGCGTTAATTTAATCAACATGGCTTTATATATTTAAATATTTTCATGTCCATCCCAAATCGGACATCAAAATCATATTTTGATCCATTACTAAATATTATTTTATAATGTTAGTTATTTTATAATATTCATTACTCGTTAGTTTAAAATATTCTTTAATTTAAAATATTCGTTCTTTCTGAATTGGAATCAAACACAGTCAATTACCATATAATTTTATTTATATGGATTTCATAAACACATGTACACAACAATAATCAAACACAGTCAATCATCATCCAGAGTGCATTACATAACTGCGTAAGCGTTAAATATAAATAATTAATGCTTACAACAGTCTGTCAACACATCGATTGACATACAACTAAATATTGGGATTAGTGTATGTCCAATATCATCCTAATACCTGCGTGGGTTTTCAAACAACAAACCCTGATTATTATTTGTGCAGTTGGGCGATGTGTAAAATATATCATCTCAATCAATATTAGGTAAATGTGTGTACATAAACAAATTGTCCGATTTGTAAATGAATATTAATTTCAACTCATGAATATTTTATTCAGTTCATATATACAATAAAAATGATATTTTTATTGTTCAAATATTTTATTCCATACATGAATATTTTATTTTCCATTTCACATCACAATCACAATTAATTTCCATAACAAAATACAATCAATAAGTCGTCCATGGTCTGTGGATGATGGTGTGAGGAGCTACTAAGCCCCGTCTGCAACCTAGTACATAATTTACTGTAAAAGAAAACAGAGTGAGAAGGATTTCTCACCTTTGGTTTCAACTTTGTCGTTTTATTTCTGAATTTCTGAACAGCTTGGATTTTCCCGAAATTCCAACGCTACCCTTTTTACGCTGTTCATATATAAAATCACATTTTTATTTATACACAGAAAATCACATTTTTATTTATACAAAGTAAATCATATTTTAATTTATACAAAGAAAATCACATTTTTATTTGTACTATATATATATTTAAAAATCAAATTTTTTTATAATGATTCTATATATACAAAAATCTAATTTCTATTCTAAAATGATATATATATAAATCATATTTTTATTTTTATAACACTATTCCTATTATAAAAATCATATTTTTATTATACTATATTTATAATTTAAAAGGCGCATTTTTATAACCATGCCATATACAAAAAAATTGCATTCTTATTCCAAAACATTTCTCATACTAAGTTTTATATATTTTTAAAACAATATCTATTTTTATTTTTAAAACAATATCTATTTTTATTTTTAAAACATTATCTATTATTGTTTTTTCAAACAATACCTAATTTTATTTTTAAAACAATATATATTTTTGTTTTTTTAAACAATACCTTTTCTTATTTTTAAAACAATATCTATTTTTGTTTTTAAAACAATACCTATTTTTATTTTTAAAACAATATCTATTTTTGTTTTTAAAACAATACATATTTTTATTTTTAAAACAATATTTTTTTAAAAAACAATACCTATTTTTATTTTTTTAAAAATATCTATTTTTCTTTTTAAAACAATATCTATTTTTAAAAACAATATATATATATATATATTTAACTCACTAGACAATTAAATTAATAATTAACTAAACATTAATTTCTCATTAAGCGGTAATTACCCCATTCCTTCTTCCATCGGGTATGAGCTCCAGGCTACGGCCATTTTTCCTAAACCAAAGTCCGCCCCTAGGGCTCAAAATTTCTGCTGCCACCATCATCTAAACATCGATCAAAAGTGTCCCCCTTATCGGCTTACGCACAACCTTCCCAATGCCGGAATATGGACGAACTCGAGCCCCCCCTTTGTGCTAAAATCGGCTGCGAACGAGTGGCTTTTGAGCTCGAAATTCGCGCTCCCTCCCTCACAAGAAACGATCAACGGGGTATGAATGGAAAGAGCATGAAGAGTTCTACCAGTCCCCTTTGAGATCTCATCCTAAATCGGTGAAGATTAGAAAATTTTGTTGATTGAATTTGGGAGCTTTTCAGCCCTCAATCGTGATAGTGGCGGCGCGTAGTTTTCCTGAATTGGGGAACTTAGGGTTTCAGATTTGAGTTTATATATATATATATTATAATAATATTTTATTATATTTATTTTTTATTTAGAAATTTATCGCTCTAAACTCCAAATGAATCCCAACGACTATTGCCCCTAGCTAAATACCCTCATTCCGAACCCACTGGGATATGTTTCGTGACCTAATTCGGCTGTTACGATCAGTTTTGCTTTAAACAAAATTATAAATCAATATAAATTTAATTTAAACGTACATTTTAATTTACCGGAGCCACATACTGACTCCAAAAATTTCCACAAAAATAAATCTAGCTTTGTTTTGATGATACGGTCCTAACAAAACTAATTTCGTCGAATTAGGAGACCGTTTGAAAAACGGTCATTTCCCAGTCGACTAAATTCAAATAAAATTCACCAAACACATTTAAATCCACCACGCTCACATATTGATTCCAAAAATTATGAAAATTGGAATCTGACAATAATTTGACATTCCAGATCCAAAAAAAGTGGTCTCATCAAAAACGGAGGTCGTTTGCAAAATCGCTATTTTTAAGGTCTAAATTCCATAGCGACTATTCTGAATTTTCAACTGGTCATCACTTTTTATTCCCGTTATGAAATCTAGATTTTTCAGATTCAATGGAAAGATATTTTTAAACAAATTCAAATATTTCTGGTTTCACTAAAATCCAGTTTATTTTGAATCCTGTACATTCATTTGAAATTTGAAATTAAATTTTCAAACTATCGCGCCATTTCCAATTCCTTTTATAATTAAAATAAATATTTATATTGTAACTTCGATTTAAATAAATATATGTGTTCTAATTCTATTCAAAATAAATATTTAGTCATTATTATTTGAAATAAATCATTTTAAATTTCCTAAATTCATTAAAATCGCTAAAATAAAAAATTTAATTTGTTCTGATTTTCCAGTTTGTTACTAGGGATTGCAACTGAGTTTTCGAAATTAAGTTTGCAACTCAGTTTCGAAAACCGAATTGCAACCTTAGTTTGCAAAACTGAGATGTAAACTCAACTGAGTTTGCATCTCAGTTTTCAAACTATTTTCCAAATTATGTTGCAAAACTCTGTTTCGAAAGCTGAGTTGCAAACTCAGTTTGCCAAAATTGAGTTGCAAACTCAATTTGCGAAACTAAGATGCAAACTCAGTTTTGCAAACTGAGTCAACTCAGTTTTCAACTGCAAAATGACTTTGCATCTCAATTCTGCAAACCTGAGTTTGCATCTCGGTTTTGCCATACTGAATTTGCAATACAGTTTGTAATTTTTTTTAAACTAGCAAAACTGAGTTGCAAAACTCAGTTTGTATCTCATATCTGTACTTATGTGCAATAATTTGTCATATAGAGTTTATCATCTAGGTCCACATCTACTGAATCAAAGTGGAATATTATTCATATAGTAGTTGTTTTACCATATTATTGTTCAATTATTTCTATTCTATGCCTTTAGATTGGTTATAGCTTTCTTAAGTTTGAAAATTAAGTTGTGTGTGCCATTACCCTAAGTATTTGGTTTAGAAACGTTGAGCGTTTTTATGGGTTTTTAAAGTTTAGTGTTTATATTAATGCATGAATTTGTAGATGAATACTATGAATTCTCATATAGGAGTTTGAAAAATATGGAAAGTTTGCTCAACATAACACATGAGTTGAAAGCAGCTTAGTTTTGAAAGCCGAGTTACTGTTGCTTAGTCTTCAAAACTGAGTCGAGCAACTCAGTTTTGAAAGCCGAGTTTCTGAAACTTAGTTTTCAAAACTTAGTTGAGAAACTCCGTTTAGAAAATTGAGTTGCTACAACTCGGTGTTTTTGCAACTTAGTTTGAACTACCGAGTTGCAACTCAGTCTGTTTATTTTTTTCATTCTTAAACACAATTTCTGAAAGAGGGATTTATAGCCATTCAAATTTTTCTATGTAGTCACATAGACAATCTAATTGGATTTTGCATGCGGACACACACAGGCATCACGCATATGTTAGTAGTTATATATGTGTACTACAAATGTGTGTGTGCAAGTTTTGGTCTATCATTATGATGACTTCTAGTTTTTTGTAAAAATGAGTGCACTTATATTTTGTAGGCACTTGTGGAGGAGAAGGAAAATACAGAATTTGGAATGCAACAACAACACCTGCGTGCCTAACAGCTCAATCCTACAGCACTTTAAAAACAATATTGTTTAAAGTACAGAATACTACATCATTGTGTGGGAAAGCTTCAGCATAGAGCACAAAAAACATGGTTGGAATGTGAATATTCATCCATTAGTTATTTATTTGTTGGTTTTTATGTCAGGCGTACTTGATCATCACCTACCATTTTTATATGTTATACAGATTATGCAATCATTAGTTATGAATATCGCTTCTGTTTCAGATTTCCAACTGTATCGTCTACTTATTCGGTTTGAGAAGATTTATGCCACAGTTCAGTCTAACCATCGAGAACTTTAACAGGCTCATATTACTTACTTTTTAATGCCTTTGTGCTAGGTTTTTGTATATAACAGTTCTAAGTTTTTTTGCATAACAGTATTGCTTCAAGCTTATGAAATTCAATATTATGTATCAACTAATTAATAAAGATATAACTCGTGTCCTGCTTGTTAGTAGTAAATAGCCATTATTTGTGCCTTAGCATGGTATTGTTACTATGTATTGAATCTGGAACTAATTCAACAAAAACTGGGTTCTAAAGAATGATATGTGTATTGAATTTAATGTGGTTATCAATGTAAATTAAAGCTTACAACAATATTCTTGAAGTTGATGTTACTTAAAAAAAATTACATACTCATTTTGCAAAGAATATGGGCTGAATAAGCAGGCCAACGAATACTTTAAAGTGCAGTTGTTGGCTTAATAATAAGGGCTTTTCTTAATCTCTTCAATACTGTTGTTATCGAGGTTTGTAATCTGGATCCTAGGATGATAATAATGACATTAGTTTGAGTTGTTGACAAAAACACTGAGTTTGGAAAGTGGGTAAGGATGAAAGAGCCCAATACAATCGAGAAGTTCAACAGAAAGGCCGATGAGTTCATGAGGTTGGAAGACGTCCCTCTCACTACCCAGAGTGTGGCTGGAAGCAATGCTGTGGAAGATAAGAAGAAGCCAGGGGCCTGAAAAGGAAAAATGAAGAAAAAGGAAAAGGGGAAAATAATGTTGTATATAACATTGCTGTATACACAATTATATGATTTTTGTTTGATGATAACAACCAAATATATATTAATATAAATGTGTTTATTATTGTACTTTTATTCTACATCACAGACAAGAATATAATATTTTTATTTATATAAAATAAAACTGTACAAGAATTTCAATATTCACACAGTATTTTATTTAAAAAGAATATTTTATTTCAAACATTCAAATAGTACAACTTTTACAACTCCACTATTTGTACAACACACTGTAATTCATTAATACATTCACAGTCAATTTCTTTTTACACTGTGCTGCTCACTACTGTTCACTCATCACTCAGTACATTCATTGACACTGTTACATACAATCAGTCACTCTATACAATTTCATATACATACATTAACTGACATATACA
The DNA here is from genome assembly GCA_030737875.1 of Allium sativum. Lineage (NCBI taxonomy): Eukaryota > Viridiplantae > Streptophyta > Magnoliopsida > Asparagales > Amaryllidaceae > Allium > Allium sativum. Next base: position 1,004,114,740 of record CM060909.1, read on the forward strand.
CACACTGATGTTCTTGTCTTCTGTCTTCACAGCACCTTTCGGTCAGTCCAGTCATCCATACCTATCAAATACAAACACACACACACACACACAAAAAAAATATACTGCAATGAAAATAAAACTGAATACATGCATATGTAAATTTTATTTTCCTTAGTTTTCAGGTGTGTTTTCTCATCATTTTTCATGACTTAATCTGATTTATTAATTCATCCGACTGTGTCTAGACAGCTTGTGATATTCACAGTGAAACACTGTAAATACCACAAGGCACTCAATGTATATACAAAATATTTCAGTGCAGGGACAAGAAAATTTTCTAAATGGCTGCAGATACACACGTGTATATATACATGCGTGCACTGCCTCGCTAATCCAGTGTGTAACTGAGGAGCAGCAACTCGGTGTACAAGAAAACAACTCAACATAACAAAATAGTCGAGTCTCAACAAATACATAGCTTCCGCAAAATGGTCAACATACATGGTCGAGACAAGTGAAAGTCAAACAAGTATTCAAACAACACAATTGGTCGAGCCATGGTCAAGTAAATCATGATTCGTCAACATACAATTTCAAGGATGTTCAAATGGATGCAACAAAGTGATGTTCAAACTGGTCATGCCGCAATGATTTCATTCTATACTGTAGAGCTATTGCATTTTCAAAGTGTCCAGTAGGTTAACAATGTATAATATATCATGGAACAACAAATGTGGTCGATCACATATCAACCAAATCATTTTCAAGCTAGCATAAGTGGTGCTACAAGATCAATTCAGACTTTTCAGCGAAGTCGACTCTTTCAAGTGCTCTCAAATTTGTGAAGCGTTGAAGGATATAATGGCATATACAAAAGAAAAATCAATTTCAAGTGCTACATGTTCAGATATGTATTATGTGTAAGAATGACAATTCAGTCCAGCCCAGAATTTCATGTACACAAATCAGTGAAGCAGCAAGGTTGGCAAAATAGTGAGCATACGTGATACAAGTCAGCTGCACAACTATGGTGAACATGGCAAGATGTCAAGGCAAATGGACGATGAGAAGTTCAAGCGAACACAACATCATATATAAATAGTGCAAGGTTCGCACAACAGCTTTAGTGCATAGTGAAGGATAAAAAAAATAACAAACATGGTGTGCATAGTGGGGAACAATCTAGAACTCATGCATGTGGGCATTCAAATGAGCAGTGCAACAGAATACAAGTACATTGGTGCAAAGAATGAGCATACAAGATGCAAAATAACTCGTGGCAGTATATACATGGCATTAACAAGTACATGGTTATTAATCAAACCAGTGAACAACATATTTGGGCCAAGTTTTTAATTCTTTCCAGTTTTAGACCAAGTTATTTTGTTAAAGTATCAGCAATGGTGGTAATTCAGGCAGCCTAAAATCGTTTCATTCATGAGAGTTAATACACATGGATAAGAAATGCATGGTGATGAAAATTCTGTAAATCTTTTTTAGCAAGTGATAAATAATTTCCAGATTTCCAGAAAAATTAGAGAGAGGATATCCATCTTTGGCAAGTTCATTAAGATTGTTTCAACATGTTTAGAAATCTCCAATCTGTTTTTTGGCTAAAGCAAAATTCATTTTTGGTAAAAGTTCAATTCAACAACCAGGATACACGCACAGATTTAATTCAATGGGACTGCAAAATTTATTTTGAACTCATTTCCAGAATTTCTCATATATTTCAAATCTGACTGAATTCAAACAAGGGCATCATTTTGATATCATTCTAAGCTGATTCAATCGATGAACCAAAAGGGGAAAGCAACTAAAAATCAGGGGACAAGAAACCTGTAGTGTCCCGAAATTTCGGTAACACAAGTCCAACCCAAATTGCACTGGAAATCAGAAAACTAATAGAAAGAAAACAGAAGGTGAGGATAGATAAGATAGAAACTTAGAATAGAATAAGAAGAAGAACATACAACACCAGAGTAAACACGAATCTCATAGTGGAACGAACAACATATAATAGATAACACATCTTTGAAATAAAATCAATATATGTATACAGTAACATTATCAGAGTACAACACTTACATCACAACTAAAATAAACAATAGCTATAAAAACGCTGCTGATGCCTCCAGCTCCAGCTACTTCTAGTATATCTATAAAAACCTGACTACTAGACTGCCCATACAAAATTGGGCACCCAAGAGTTTAGGGAAAACAAAACAAAATAAACACTGGGTCAGTCATGTGACTGGTGTGAGTAAACTCAAATCATTGATTTAACTTTCAAAAATCCTTTTGAACCAAAGGATAATCGTAAAACGATCCACACATAAATACGGATGGTTTTTACCTTACGATAACCCAAATATTTTTCTAAAATGATACTTGTCTGATATTATAATAATGTCTAGATCAAGTAAATAGAAATCTAGCAGAAACGCTTTCATCTCACGTTCTACATATACAAGATACAATCAAAACCGCGGGCTCTTATTGGGGAAAGGATTCCAACTATGACAAGGTATGGATCCACCTTTTGATCAGTGTACTCTAGAAGCGATACACTGGAGTTCAACAAGAACATCTTGTAACTCGACCACACATGACCGGCCATTCATTTCGCTTGAATGTTCCAAATATATTATCACATTACGGTTGGTATACCAACATAACCGTTCCTGGGAGATACATAATTGAAAGAAGTAACATATATGAATATTCTTTTGATGGTGACAATATACGCTACTTGGGTGTGACCCACTTAGCCATGTTGCCTGCCCGATTTCTGTCATTTTCCAGTTGATGAGGCTTGAGGTCATAATGTATCTTTTAACAGATCACTCCTTCATTTACTTTGAATGCCACATCGTCATCCCGTCAAATCACAATTTGATTCCCCAAAAAATACCATGGGTATAAGCTAAGAGAAACGAATTCCTCCGCCACCAACGTAAATACGTTTGAAACGATCAACTCACGCGATCAACCATATATACTCTATCAGACGTTTATCCATTCAAGTTGCCCTTGGATTGGACAATCCGAAGGGACTATTCTATAAACAGGACAACCCTTGCATAACTCCATCTTCAATTATCTTCATCATATTTGATTCGCAACGCTAATGCCATACGGAGTGGTTTTCAGATAATATATCTAATCCCGGTCTCTCCGTATTGACAAAGGAAATGGTCAAAAACTTTGATAGTCAGTGATTTAACTATCAATGGAAAACATGTGTGCAAACAACGATATTATTTCCAGTTGGAAATTTTATCGATCAATCATCAATCAACATTTATTCATTTCCCCATTTCTCGTTCCATATATTCATCAAATCCTTATTTTCTAATTTCAGAAAATATACGTTATTAACATTGGAAAACGTTTCCAATTCTGATTCACGCATCACTATCTTCTCACATATATCAGTCTTTAACTGTAAACTAGTAAGAGAGCAAACCCCTACGTATTAACCCCGAAGGCCGAAACCAACATCAGATCGATACCCAGGAAGTCATTCAATTCAACTAATTTCCAGTCAGTTCTAATTTCAGTAATTCCATTTAAATTCCTAATTCAAACCCAAAATTCCTTTATAACATTTTATTTGCAAAATATTTACTTTAAATCAATATCACGTTACACCCGTGTGCGAAGCACGGGTCTAAACCTTCATAATATAAAATTCTATTTTTACAAAACTCTATTCATTTTCCAAATATTTCTCTTTTATAATTCTATTTACTTTCTAAATCAATATTACTTTTATAATTCTATTTATTTTATAAATATTTCCTTTTATAAAATTCTATTTATTTTATATAAATCCTTTTATATAATTTTATTCATTTCCCAATTTTCCATTATTGTATTTTCCAATATTTCTTTTTCAAATATTACCTTTTCTATTCAATATCCACTTTGATATTCCTTTTTATAATACCATTTGATTTTATATAAATCTATTTTATTTTTCAACATACACAATGAAAATTCCCATTTTAAATTCCAGTATTATATGTGGTATTTAAAATACTAAATAACAATGATCGATATCGTTCAACACACAAAATCAACCACAGATTATATATCACATCATATATTACAATATATGAAAAAAAGTAAAATAAATGTTGAGGAATCTAGTTGGATTCCTCCGACCTGTTTTCCCTGCATCCACAGATGTTAAATAATATAATAACATCAATTTCATTTCGATATGAAATATTTTGATAAACAGAATCAACATTTGATTAATGATTTATATATATATTGTTATCTATAATTTCAACCAATACATCAGCAATTCAACCAAGCAATCAACACACATCAAACAATTATCATTTATCATAACTAGATTATATTTATAAAAATATAAATTGATCAAAGTTAGTGAGATTTACTCACATTGGATAGTTATCGTTAAATAATGATTAATCATCTTTTGATTCAGACAGACAATTTGTTTTGCAATAAATTGTAACGAGCTCGAATTCACTTCTAGTCTGTTCCAGTGTGTAGCCGTCATCCATACGATCCCAAGGGATCAAACCGTTCAAAATTCTGATATCGTAAGATAATGTTATGATTTGTACAAGTTTCATATAGTATTAAATAAAATAAAAACTTGGAATTAAATTCCTAATGGGCCTACCCCTTTATTTAATACTTCGGACCACGAACACTTTTAAAACCGGTGAACAATTTTCTTCCTCCCACGATACACGAGCTCAACAACAGCATTTACAGTTGATTCTTCATCAAATCCCTCTTCCTTTCAACTAAAACTCAAACTAAGAACACAAATCGAACTCTCCTCAAATTCTCTTCAGCCTCATACCACCATGGTTCAACTCGGCTTCCTCCGTCGACTAGTGTCTCTAGCTCGACACCGTGAAATCCAGTGAAGACATCGACAGTTTACTTTCCAGAATTCAACAAACTTTTTCTATTTGATGCTATTCGATCTCGTGAGTCTAAATACGAACTCCAAATCATGGATTAAAGCTTCGATTCGCGAATTCCTCTAACCCTAGCTCTACTGCCAAATTTCGAGCATCTCAGGAGTGCATCGCACACTGTGAAACAAACACCAGATTGTAGAGGATGCTCGCAGGGATTCATATATACATATAACATGGTTTATAAATTTTACTTTGATTTTTAAATCTCCCATTTTACTGTTTGAAGAAGAACAAAAGCGACGGAAGTTTGGTTGACCAGAGAAAGAGTAGTTTAGGGTTTAGAGAAATGTAGTGGTATACATAGTGTATTTTTAATAATTTAACATTCGATTAAATATTCATTTTTAACCAACCGCTATTTGTATTTATCCCTTAAAAATTCCTGTGATCATATACGATACCCAAAAATCATGCAAACGGACATACAACTAGAGTTTGCCATTACGGACCCAACGAAACTTGTTTCGTCGAATTCCGACTCCGTTCGCTCACACAGCGTATTTTTAAAGGTCAAATTATCAACTGTTTTTCACATTAAAATCCCCCACGGCCACATACTGACTTCAAAAATTAAGAAAATTGAAATCTGGCAATAATTTAATATTCCGGATCCAACCAAATTAGTTTCGTCGAAAACGGAGGTCGTTTACAAAACTAGCTATTTTCAAAGCTCTAAATAAATCCTTTTTAAATATAAATATATTTAAAAATAATTAAATTAAATATTTATAAATAAATATTATCGTATATATTCACAATAGAATATCATACAGCTCGAATTGGATTTATAACTCGATATTTCAAAATTCCCAGTTATATCGATATTCGATTTATATTTAAAATCCTTTTATAATATAAATATATATTTATAAATTTCAAAGGAATTCCATAGCGACTTTTCTAGAATTTGATTGGAACATAAATCAAAATTTACATGATGAAATCTCAATTTTTCTCTTCCATTAGAAAAATATACTTCAACAGCCCCGAACGTTTCTTGTTTCACAGAAATCCGATTTAAAACGGATCATGTATATTCAATTGAAGTTCGAATCGCCAAATTACGAACTTCAGCGCCATTTCGAGCTCGATTATAATTATAATATAATTATACGTTCAAACTTCGTTTAAATAATATATTCATTATTATAATTCAATTCTAAACTAAATTAAATATTATAAATAATCCAATTCACATAATATCGTCAATCCACTTTTTCCGACTATTTCAGAAATAAATATATTATTCTATTATTTATATTAATTAAATATTCACTATTATTTAATTTTGGTCACTTTAAATTACCAAACCATTATTTAAATAATTAAATAAATTATTTATTATCCGTTAAAAAATACGGGTCGTTACATTATTTCCCCCTTAAAATAATTTCGTCCTCGAAATTGCTAAGGTAGAAAATAAACCCTACTAACTGGTTAAACATTATTTGTTTAATTCTTAACTCCAGTTTCAATGAAATAATTTAATTTCAATTAAATATTTTTTTTGTTCCTACTAACGAAAATTTTCAAAAATCCAGAAAATTTTCTGACACCTTAACTTTTCGAAAAATTTCACCAGCACCTCCTTTGTACTGGTCAATAGATCAAACTCCAACTCGCCTCTCTAGGCCTTCTTCAACCAAAAAGAAAATCAAAAAGCCAAGCGGCTTGCCAATTCGGCTCATCAAAATCTCAAACCCATATATAAATAAACTTGTACCTTTTTGTCGGGCATTTCATTATATCCTTCTCATCTGCTACCAAATCAACATATATCAATGTCATCCAATCAAACTCAAATCACTTTTATCTCCAATACAACCATTCACTTATCCAAGCCAAATTCCATTCCCAATCTCAAGTACCATTCTTGATTTCAATTTCTATTCAATTTGTTTTTATTTCAAACAATCTTTACCTGGGAGTTTCAAATAGCTTAGCTTTTCAAAAAATCAAATATCCTTTTCTGGAATTTCAAAACAACTTTTTTTCAAAACAATTCAAAAACAATCCTTTTGGTAGTAATCCGTCACTTACAACTCGAAAATGAACAACGATGATGTCATGATCATCATCAGAATCTATTTCCAGCTATCGAAGTGAGTTCAATACTATATCATTTTCAAAACCATATCTAAACATTTCCATTTGAGGTCATTTTCAAAATATCATTCACAATGCTTGTAAACAATTTAAATCTCCCAGGATTTTAAAATTCGCATATACTTAATTCAATCCCATTTACAAACACTTCTCCAACTTTTAATTCCAATTCTTATTCTAAATTCAGATTTACTTCATCTTATTTCATATATTATATTCATGTGAATTCTGATTGGTTATTTACATAACCATTCCAATTATAATCTTATTCGATTATAATTACAACCAACACATCCAATATACTATAATTTCAATATATATTCACTTTTATATCAAAATATACTTTGGGTAAAATTATTTCATTTACCCTCTTTTCAAAACATACTATGTCGGTCCATCGTATTCAAGTTTTTATATACCCCTACTGACACAGTGGATCAAACTGATCGACCAGAACTCATAAACAACTCAACCAATAAATCTCCACAATATAAAACCATTTTTATATCAAATAACAGATACGCACTCATTTATACACTCAAACACAATCTAGGGTATTACTAACCCCATCTCAACTGAGTCATGTCACAGAGCCAAGGTAATCACTTAACCTTAATATCTGATACCAACTGTAGTATCCCGAAATTCCGGTACCATTTGAGCTGACCAAATAACACAAGTCCAACCAAAATTGCACTGGAAACCAGAAAACTAATAGAACGAAAACAGAGGGTCAGTATAGATAAGATAGAAACTTAGAATAGAAGAAGAAGAAGAACATACAACATTAGAGTAAACACGAATCTCACAGCGGAACGAACAACATAAAATAGATAACATATCTTTGAAATAAAATCAATATATGTATACAGTAAAATTATCGGAGTACAACACTTACATCACAGCGGAAATAAACAATAGCTATAAAAACGCTGCTGAAGCCTCCAACTCCAGCTCCTTCTAGTATGTTTGTAAAAACCTGACTACTTGACTGCCTATATAAAATTGGGTACCCAAGAGTTTAGGGAAAACAAAACAAAATAAACTCTGGGTCAGTCATGTGACTGGTGTGAGTAAACTCAAATCAATTATTTAACTTACAAAAATCCTTTTGAACCAAAGGATAATCGTAAGACCAATCCACACATAATCACGGATGGTTTTTACCTTACGATAACCCAAATATTTTTATAAAATGATACTTTTCTGATATTATAATAATGTCTAGGTCAAGTAAATAGAAATCTAGCAGAAACGCTTTCATCTCACGTTCTACATATACAAGATACAATCAAAACCGCGGGCTCTTGTTGGGGAATGGATTCCAACAATGTCAAGGTATAGATCCACCTTCCGATCAGTGTACTCTAGAAGCGATACACTGGAGTTCAACAAGAACATCTTGTAACTCGGCCACACATGACCGGCCATTCATTTCGCTTGAATGTTCCAAATATATTATCACCTTATGTTGGTATACCAACATAACCGTTCCCGGGAGATACAGAATTGAAAGAAGTAACATATATGAATAGTCTTTTGATGGTGACAATATACCCTACTTGGGTGCGACCCACTTAGCCATGCTGCCTGCTTGATTTCTGTCTTTTTCCAGTTGATGAGGCTTGAGGTCATAACGTATCTTTTAAAAGATCACTCCTTCATTTATTTTGAATGCCACATCGTCATACCCGTCAAATCACAAATTGATTCCCCCAAAAATACCATGGGTATAAGCTAAGAGAAATGAATTCCTCCGCCACCAACGTAAATACGATTGAAATGATCAACTTACGCGATCTACTAGATATACTCGGTCAGACGTTCATTGATGGGCTAATTCCTTTTATATCGCTAATTTCCCACCCCAAGGCGTCTTTATTTTCCCGTAAAATTTCCAAAAGTTTTTCTTCTTGGTCCTCGGTAAGATCAGAGGCCAAGATTACGGGAAAAGTTTGTGATGGGTCCAAGTATGCATACTTAAGGTCGTGTGGCAATGGTTTGAGGTCCAACTTGGGATGTTCGTGTGTGTCCACATTGGTCAATATTCTTTGGTCAGATTCAGATGGAGAAAGTGTGGATTCAAGAAATTCATTTAGTTCAGAAACGTATTCGAGCTCATCGAAATTGGAGTTGAAATGGTCAAGACACATTTTCAAGGTTTCAGAAGTGTCACTAGAGGTTTCATCAACTGTGGTTTGAATCATGTCAATTTCATCGATCTCAAAATCCCTAGGTTGTTTGTTGAGATTAAAGATGTCTAGCTCAATGGTTAGGTGCCCGAAGGAGAGTCGAAGCTGACCATTCCTACAATTAATGACAGCATTAGAGGTTGCTAAGAAAGGGCGTCCTAAGATCAATGGTATTTGAACATTGGGATTTGAGACAGGCTCTGTTTCTAGAACTATAAAATCGACAGGGAAGTAAAACTGTTCGATCTGTATCAAGACGTCTTCGATAATTCCCAATGGATTTTTGACAGATCGATCGGCTAGTTGAAGTGTGATGTTTGTTGGTTTAATCTCTCCTAGTCCAAGTTGACGATAGACAGTATAAGGGAGAAGGTTGACACTGGCACCGAGGTCGAGTAGGGCACGAGAGATGTGAGTGTTTCCTATTTTACAATCAATCGTAGGGCAGCCAGGGTCTTTATACTTGACTGGGGCAAGATTCGAAAGAACAGAGCTTGTATTTGCAGTTAGAAAAGCTGTTTTTGGGACATTGGTCGCACGTTTTTGTGTGCACAATTCCTTAAGACATTTAGCATATTGAGGAATTTGTTCAATGGTGCCCAAAAGAGGAATGTACACACGGACTTGTTTGAAAATTTCCAGAATTTTATCGAAATTTGCCGCTTTCTTTTGATTATTGAGTCTATGAGGAAAAGGAGCTACTGGTTCTTTGACTCTGTGATGAGTTTCATCATTCAAAGAAGAAGGTTCATCCAAGGGGATAGAAGGTGGTAAGGTTGTAGAAGATGGTATGTTGGTATTGCCAACATTAATTTTCGAAGGTGGGTCGGGTTTGCCGACACTGGCAGAAGAACTGTTGGGATTGCCAACATTTAAGGGAACTTGAGGTTTAGAAGAATTGGCATTCGAAGCCAATGGGTGATCATCAAGATTAGGGATTGGGGTCGAGTTAGAAGGTTCGTCAGGGTCGTCCACGTTATTATCAATCCTCTTTCCAGATCGAAGGGTTGTAATAGCGTTGACTGGATTATGGTTTTCGTCCTCACAAGAATTTACAGCACGAGGGTTATACTTTGGATTCACCTCGGGTTGACTAGGCAATTTTCCCTTCTCATGAGTTTTCATAAATTCCTTCATCATATTAAACATTTGGTCCATTTTGGCGTCTTGCGAGTTTATTTTAGCTTCGTAAGAGTTCATCTGTTTTACTAGACGCTCAATATCTTGTGATGGTTGAGAAGATTGAGATGATTGGTTTGATGATTGAAAATTGGGGTGCCTATAAGGTTGTTTGGATTGAGGTGTAGTTTGAGAGGTTTGAGAATTGGGGGGTGGACCTTGGTAATTCGGATTGGGAATAAAGGGTTGCACGTGAGATGGGTTAGCCGAATTATTGGGGTTCGACCATGAAAAATTTGGGTGGTTCCTCCAACCAGGGTTGTACGTGGATGAGTAAGGATTATTTTGAGCTATGGCATTGGCTTGGTCTTGAGAGTAATAGTGGGGTAACCCTTCTCCGGTTTAAGGAGTTTGATTTTCTAAGGGAATTTGACTTGGGTCCACGACATGCACTCCTCTAGTAGAAGTACGAATGGGAACATGAATCGATTCCCACTGCATGTCCTTTTCAGAATAATCTTCTAAACACCGCCAAGCTTCATCGGCTGTTTTAGACATAAAGTCTCCTCCACACATTGATTCTGGTTGAGTTCTAGTCTGATAGTTTAGCCCTTCATATGCAATTTGACATAAGTGATCTTTTAGAATTCCATGATGAGGGTAACTATATAATAGCTGGTTGAATCTCTCAAAGTATTTTGAAAAAGTTTCCCCCTCGTTTTGACAAAATTGATTTATCTCGGTTCGGATTTTTAGAGTTTTATGGAAAGGGAAAAACTTTTTCAAGAATGCAGTGACAAATTCATCCCAACTTCTTATGGAATGTCGTGGAAGAGAATTTAGCCATCTTTTAGCGCTTTCAAGTAGTGCAAATGGAATTAGCCTTAGCTTGATCGATTCGTTAGATAGTTGTTGCATTTTTGTTGTGGAAGCATACAATTCAAATTCACTCAGAAATTCATAAGCATTTTCAGACCCAGTAAATTTTGGTACCCCTTGGATAAAAGAATGTTTTAGCTCAAAATTGTTTCCTTCAGCTGGTGGGAACACAATGACAGATGGTTGAACGGTCCTAGTAGGATAACATCGATCACGAAGAGACAAGGGTCTATCCACCTGGATATTGAGATTTTGAAAATTTTGATTTATTTGATTTTGATCCCCGAAGATTGGAAAATTTTGATTTACTCGATTTTGATCCAATTCGGTTGGAAAATTTTGGTTGATACGAGAACCCCTAGGAGAATTTTGTTGGCTAACACTTTTTTCACTCATTTGTTGTTAAATGCAAGCACAGAAATTAGCTACAATGAAGTTTTCTGTCCTTATTGGCTCTTAACCCAAAATTATAAAGTGATGCGTTTGATTACTTAGATCAAAAGATTTCTCAGCCAGTTAACGGACAGGAGTTATCGGTGCACCAGGAATCACCCTAGCAATGCAGCCGAAGGTTTAAGTACCTTCAGAGTAACAACCGATATAATATTTACGAATCACCGTAATATTTATAAACGGTTATTTCTCTGTCGTAGTCTAGACACCAAGAAATAATTCGTTCCAAATGAATCAACTATCACAATATAATTAAGCCCTAGATGAGCCCGTGACTCCCTTAAGTCCAATGTCTAGCCGTTATTTTTAGTCAGATTCTACGATGAGATGCAATTTGTGGGCTAAGGAAAGGGTGATGAAATCCCTCACCTTATGTGAATTAGGGTATTGCCCTTAACAGAATGAATAAAAATGCAGAAATAACAACAATCACACAAAATAATTGCAAAAATTAAAAATTGTACATTCAAAGCCGCTGCCCCTGCAGAATTTTTTTTACAACAATTGTCGATATTTTTTTTTTTCTTTGCAGCAGAGCACCTGTAGTGTTTTAAAATTTCTCACCTTGATCGGCAGTCCTCCAGTGAATTTGGGAAGCGCTAGCGCGTTCACACCCCACTTGGTGTGCAACCGCTCCAACAATTCAACTTCTGTTGTTTGCAGATCCGTTCTCAGAATTTTTTTGATTGTTGCTTGACTTCAATTCGCTTTTGCCCTTTGGTCTTTGTTTCTGATTTTTTTATTGTCTTTTTTTTTTGAATTAAGATGAAGGCAAATAAAACAAACGAAGGAAAATAGAAAAAAAAACTGATTAGGAACTAACCTAAAAAAAAACTGAAACAAAGAAAAAGAAAAATGATTGGAGTTAATAAAATAAGAATAAAAACCAAGCCTTGAAAAATAAATCAAAATAGCTAAACTTTCTTAAAAGAGAAAGTTTCAAAACTCAAGAATCAAACATTCACCAGTTCACTTGAACGCAATTGGTTCCACCCAGCGGCAGTAAAGGACCACGCACCAAGTAAATGTCAATACCCAATATATAAAAAACAAACAAACTCAAGTCCTAAACAAAAATGAACCCAGCAAAACAGATTGCACTGGTATGTAATCTATAAAAGGAAGTAATTATCCCTCTCTCGTTCAGTAAAAATATCTGAACTCAACAAAAAATCGGACCTCGAACCCCTTTTTTTTCTTCTCTGGAATCGGGTTCGCCCTTTTTTTTCCAAATAGGGTTTCGAATTGATGACCGATGAAGGCCTCCGGAATTGCGTTTCGATCTTATGGGGATTCCGAGCGGTTTTCAGTTGTAGCTGCTGGTTCGTGGATTTGCGATTTGGTTGGGGTTTCTGACTGGAGTTTGGAGTGCGACGTGGGTACGCAGATGGGGCTGTGAGGGGTTGAAATTTGCAGTGGGGCTTTGTTTTTGTTTGGGTACAGTGGACTGTTTGGTGGAATGGTGTGAACGTGGTGATTAGTTGATTTTCTAGTGGGGTTATTTTGTGATGTGGATGGAAGAAGTTGAAAGGCGGAAGGATGTGGATCTGCTAGTATGGGACGTTGATGGTTGATGAGCGTGTATGGCTTGTCGCTTGGCTTGGCAGTGGATGGGGGTATGGAGTTGTTTGCTTGATGTGGTGGAGTACAGCGATGTTCTGATGTGGGCGAACTAGTTGCGGATTGTGGAAGGATGGAGGGGCTAACGTTGGTGAATTATGATGGCACAGTTTGTTTGGGTTTGAAGTTGTGGGATTGATGGCAGTGAAAATTGCGGTGGTGTTAAATTTGTAACAGAGAAGACAAATGGAAAGAAATCGAGAAGGAAATGTTGTGACTTTTTTTTTTAGAAAAGTGGAAAGGAAATGTAAATCAGAGAACAAAATTGAATTGGCAAAGTTTGAGAAAAGTGGAAAGAAATCAAAGAGGAATTGGCAAGTTTTTTTTTATGAATACGCACAAATAAGAAAAAATAAAAACTAACACGAATCAGAAATTAAATAAATAATACAATTTAATCGTTACCTCCCCGGCAACGGCGCCAAAAACTTGATCGTCGCTAATCTATGAATTAGAAAAGCGCGACATTTAAATTAAATTCTGTAAGCATACAGGTGTGTAGCATACAGGTCGAACACAGGGAGGTGAATTAAATCAATTATTTATCTAATCTCTTGGGCGAGTTAGACAAAGCTTAGAGGGTGATTTTTTTCGCAAAGCAAAATAAAAACTGAACGAATAAAAGATGCAATTAAATTCACTACAGATTCGAATCTAATCGGATCTGTAATAAATTCAATGATTAAAATAAAATAGAACACTGAAAATAAAATTGCAGAAAAGAAATCAACAACTGAAAATAAAAACTAGGATTACCGCTGAATCTAATCAGACGGTCAATCACTAGTAAGAAAAATAGAAGCAATAGCAAATTGTGTTCTAGCAAATCTAATTGACTAGACAACACAATTTGCCATGAAAATAAAATGCAGAAACTAAAGAAAAGAAAGCTTTATTAAAACTAAAAGAGAGTACAGAAGAATGAATAATTTTTACAATGGTTACAACACATATTTATAGATGAGAATGGGAAAACCATAATTAGGTCTATGAATAAATGGGCCTCCTCATTCATGAATATCTCTTGCCTTCCTTGACTAACTTGATTGGAGAAAATCTGGGCATATCATGGTAAATATTTTCCATATCTTTCAATTTTCCCATGTGGCTTGATTGATAGAAGATTGCATCTAATTAATTCTTCCAAACAAGGACGCTTATCAGACTCCAAAGGCAATATAAGATAAAATCTTCAAAATTGATTTTTCTTCTTGGCAACAATTCAATCAGAAATTCTTCTAATTGAAATTGAATGATTTGAATTTAATTCCATGATAAGAATATGGCTATTGCTGAAATGTTAATTGGTGCACATCATAAATACATACACATAAATATGTGTATGTATATATATAACATAACACTAATCCAGATATTTCTCAAAGCAAAGGGCCAGTGTGAACGCGCTCCGTTTCTTTGGCAAAAAGTGAGCTTGACGGGGTTCGAACTCAGGTCTCTCAGCACCAATTCCTATGCCTTTACCAGTGAGCTACTACTTCTTTTGCAATTGAAATGAATTTGATGTGAGGAAGTAGCTCTTTCTTGTAGTTGGCCTTTGATTTGAATTGAAGGAGGCAACGCTTGAAATCTGTAAAAACATACAAAGGTAACCAAAGTATCATTTATTTATTTACAAAAGATAAAGCATAAGAGTAATAAAATAAACACTTTTCAATGTCAATCATTCATCCATTCAAGTTGTCCTGGGATTGGACAATCCGAAGGCAATATTATGTAAACAGGACAGCCCTTGCATAACTCCGTCTTATATTATCTTCATCATATTCGATTCGCAACGCTATTGCCATACGGTGTAGTTTTCAGATAATATATCTAATCCTGTTCTCTCCGTATTGACAACGGAAATGGTCAAAAACTTTGATAGTCGGTGATTTAACTATCAAAGGAAAACAAGTGTGCAAACAATGGTATTATTTCCAGATGGAAATTTGATCGATCAATCATCAATCAACATTTATTCATTTAATTTCTCCATTTCTCATTCCATATATTCATCAAATCCTTATTTTCTAATTTTAGAATATATACGTTATTAACTTTGGAAAATGTTTCCATTTCTGATTCATGCATCACTATCTTTTCACATATATCAGTCTCTAACTGTAGACTAGTAAGAGAATAATCCCCTACGTATTAACCCCGAGGGGCAAACCCAACATCAGATCGATACCCAGGAAGTCATTCAATTCAACTAATTTCCAATCAGTTCTAATTTCAGTAATTCCATTTAAATTCCAAATTCAAACCCCAAATTCCTTTATAATATTTTATTTGCAAAATATTTACTTTAAATAATATCATGTTACACCCGTGTGCGAATCACTAGTCTAAACCATCCTAATGTAAAATTCTCTTTTTACAAAACTCTATTCATTTTCCAAATATTTCCCTTTTATATTTCTATTTACTTTCTAAATCAATATTCCTTTTATAATTCTATTTATTTTATAAATATTTCCTTTTATAAAATTCTATTTATTTTATATAAAACCTTTTATATAATTCTATTCATTTCCCAATTTTCCACTATTATATTTTCCAATATTTCTTTTTCAAATATTACCTTTTCTATTCAATATCCACTTCGAAATTCCTTTTTTATAAAATCATTTGATTTTATATAAATAAATTTTATTTTCAACATACACATTGAAAATTCCCATTTTAAATTCCAGTATTATATATGGTATTTAAAATACCAAATGACAATGATCGATATCATTCAACACACATAATTAACCATAGATTATATATCACATCATATATTACAATATATGAAAAACAGTAGAATAAATGTTGAGGAATCCAGTTGGATTCCTCCGACCTATTTTCCCTACATCCACAGATGATGAACAATATAATAACATCGATTTCATTTCGATATGAAATATTCTGATAAACAGAATCAACATTTTATTAACGATTTTTATATATACCGTTATCTATAATTTCAACCAATGCATCAGCAATTCAACCAACCAATCAACACACAACAATTAATTGTCATTTATCATTACTAGATTATAATTATAAAAATATAAATTGATCAGAGTTAGTGAGATTTACTCACATTGGACAGTTATCGTTAAATAACGATTAACAATCTTTTGATTCAGACGGACAATTTATTTTGCAATAAATTGTAACAAGCTCGAATTCGCTTCTAGTTTGTTCCAGTGTGTAGCCGTCGTCCATACGATCCCAACGGATCAAACCTTCGAAATTCTGATATCGTATGACAATGTTATGATTTGTACAAGTTTCATATACTTTAAAATAAAATAAGAACTTGGAATTAAATAACTAATGGCCTACCCCTCTATTAAATATTTCGGCCCACAAACACTTTTAAAACCGGTGAACAGTCTTCTTCCTCCCACGATTCACGAGCTCAACAACAACATTTACGGCCGATTCTTCATCAAATCCCTCCTCCTTTCAACTAAAACCCAAACTAAGAACACAAATCGAACTCTCCTCAAATTCTCTTCAACCTCATAACACCATGGTTCAACTCGGCTTCCTCCATCGAGTAGCGTCTCCAGCTCGACGCCGTGAAATCCAAAGAAGACATTGACAGTTTACTTTCCAGAATTCAACAAACTTTTTCTTTTTGATGTTATTCGATCTCGTGAGTCCAAATACGAACTCCAAAACACGGATTAAAGCTTCGACTCGCGAATTCCTCTAACCCTAGCGCTACTGCCAAATTTCGAGCATCTCAGGAGTGCGTCGCACACTGTGAAACTAACACCAGATTGTAGAGGATGCTCGCAGGGGTTCATATATACATATAACATGGTTTATAAATTTTACTTGGATTTTCTTTTGATTTTTATATCTCCCATTTTACTGTTTGAAGAAGAATAAAAGCGACGGAAGTTTGGTTGACCAGAGAAAGAGTAGTTTAGGGTTTAGAGAAATGTAGTGGTATACATAGTGTATTTTTAATAATTTAATATTTGATTAAATATTCATTTTTAACCAACCGTTGTTTGTATTTATCCCTTAAAAATTCCTGTGATCACATAAGATACCCAAAAATCACGAAAATGGACATACAACTAGAGTTTGCCATTACGGACCCAACGAAACTTGTTTCGTCGAATTCCGACTCCGTTCGCTCACACAGCGTATTTTTAAAGGTCAAATTATCGACTGTTTTTCACATTAAAATCCCCCATGGCCACATACTGACTTCAAAAATGAAGAAGATTGAAATCTGGCAATAATTTAATATTCTGGATCCAACCAAATTAGGTTCGTCGAAAACGGAGGTCGTTTGCAAAACTAGCTATTTTTAAAGCTCTAAATAAATCCTTTTTAAATATAAATATATTTAAAAATAATTAAATTAAATATTTATAAATAAATATTATCGAATATATTCACAATAGAATATCATACAGCTCGAATTGGATTTATAACTCGATATTTCAAAATTCCCAATTATATCGATATTCGATTTATATTTAAAATCCTTTTATAATATAAATATATATTTATAAATTTAAAAGGAATTCCATAGCGACTTTTCTAGAATTTTATTTGAACATAAATCAAAATCTACATGACGAAATCTCAATTTTTCTCTTCCATTAGAAAAATATACTTCAACAGCTCCGAACGTTTCTTGTTTCACAGAAATCCGATTTAAAACGGATCCTGTATATTCAATTGAAGTTCGAATCGCCAAATTATGAACTTCAGCGCCATTTCGAGCTCGATTATAATATAATTATACGTTCAAACTTCGTTTAAATAATATATTCATTATTATAATTCAATTCTAAACTAAATTAAATATTATAAATAATCTAGTTCACATAATATCGTCAATTCACTATTTTCGACTATTTCAGAAATAAATATATTATTCTATTATTTATATTAATTTAATATTCACTATTATTTAATTATGGTCACTTTAAATTACAAAACCATTATTTAAATAATTAAATAAATTATTTATTACCCGTTTAAAAATACGGGTCGTTACAAAACCGACGAGAATTCTTTCTATTTTTTGCCAAATTAAATCATGCCATATTATGGAAATCAGAGAAATATCAGGGATTTATAATCCTATAAATTACACCCTTTTCCTCATTGGTAAGGGTAGCAAAACCACAAAACAATTTGAGAGATATTCAAAGACATATAATTCAGAAAGCTCACAGTTTCGATCGAGAGAGAGCAAATTCCAAAACGAAGTATCAAAGCCATCCATGGTGTTCGAAGCAATAGAGATTTGATTCCAGAAGCAAGCAACCGAGATTCGATTTAGGATTTAATCAGAAAAACTCTAGTTTCTTTTTACAACTACCATTGATTGAGAGAAGTGATCGGGAGAAACAAGGGTGGAACCAACTTTAAGGTGATCGGCCAAGTCAATGTGCAAAAGGGGATATTTAATCTCTTTTTAAATCTAGGGTTTCTATTTTATTTTTGTCTTTGTTTTTTATTTGTGTTGAAATTTCTCAAACAGTTTCTAGAGTCTGTAAAATTCTAGGGGATTCAGTTAGGGGTTTAACTGACAGTTTCTAGAGTTTGTAAAATCTAGGTGGTTTCCTAGTTTTGTCTATAAAACTAGGAGTTTACTAGAGTCTGTAAAACTAGGGGAAATATCATCTAGGGGATTAGATCAGTCTAGGGTTTTGACCGTAGTATTAGAATAGGAGCGAGGGATTCACGAGTTTACATGGTATTGTAAGCGAGATCTGTTCTATTACCTAGTAGAAACCTTAGGAATGCAGCAGTAGGCAGGGTTTTGCCGAAGTTGGGTATCTTTGTGTGTTATTTACTTTCTGCACATTTATTTCGGCTGCATTCTGTGATCTGTGAATATTTTTTAATATCTCGCTTAATTATTAATAAACCCTATTCACCCCCTCCCTTTAGGGTTAATCTAGATCCAACAAGTGGTATCAAAGCCTGGTAATTTCATTTACCCTAGAATCATGGATCCTGGTTGTCAGCCCTTTGAGAGTCAGTCCAGCCACATTCCGAACATTTTTGATGGTACGGATTTTTTTGAATTGGAAGTCAGAAATGAAATCCTATTTGACATCTGTTAATATTAAATATTGGGATGCTGTTAACAATGGAGGTAGTCTAATAGATAGGAATATTAATGCTCGTGTTATGCATTTTCTTTATTCTCATCTTAGTAATAATCAACTTGATCTTATCTCCCATTGTTTGATTGCGTAGGACATCTGGAATAGTCTCAACAAGAAGTATGGACAAATTGACAATAGCTGCTCAAAACCCAGAAGGTTAACTCAGGTTTAGATCTGTGCCTAACAGGAGTTACTGAGGAAGAATCAGATGATGATAGCGATGGAGGCTCAGTGGACAATGAAATAAGAAAATTTTCATTTGAAGATCTAGTTCACTTTTGTATTGACTTAACCAAGTCTGTTGAAAATTTCAAACTGAAAAATAAACTTCTGAAATCTAGAAATTCTGAGTTAACCCACAAAAATAATTTATTGAAATTAAAATTTTAAAACTCCAATTGCAAAATTTGTTTCAATTTGAAAAATGATTTAGCTCATCTCAATCAAAATCTTTAGAAACTTGAAAATGAAACTATTGTTTTGAAACAAAATAAGGATGAGCTAACTTGTAAGAACCATACTTTGTAAAATGAGTTGGATAATATTAATTCCAAACATGAATCTTTTGAAAAGAAGTGTTTGATGAAAACTAAAACAATTTTCAAAGAGCTTGAAGAAGAAATAGAAAATTTCAAGAAATTTGAATCTGAAAGTCGAAAACATTTTGAATTTGAGATTGCTGAGTTATAAACCAAAATTAAATCTTTTATATATGAAAATTTGGTTTTAAAAACTGATTTTGAAAAGAGTAAGATCACTAGAAACCATTGTTCAGATTTAATGAAAGAAAACAACGGTCTTAAATCTAAAATTCAACAACTTGAAACGACATTGCCTAAATTTACAAACGGTGAATATCTTTAAATATGTTGTTGAAAAATCAATTTTCGTTGAGAAATAAAAGTTGACTTGCCTTTGGGAATATCAATCATTTTGTTATGCTGAATTCAAATGATTTTGAAAACTCTTCAAATTGTTTAGGAAAAGATTGTTTTGAAATTTTAAACTCTAGCAATTCAAAAGATTTTTTAATCACAAATGAAATAAGAGTTTGTTTTATAACAAACCATTTAATCATTCGTGGACCCCAAAACGAAATAAAATGAATTGGTCTAAATTCAAACAGATTTGGGTCCCTAAAGGCACTTTTGTAAATTTTGATGATTTGTTGTACAAACAGGTTTGCGTACCAAAACGTACAAATATATCTGAGAGTGGTTTTACAAATTTTGTCATGCCACTTATCATTCAAACTGTTTGGTGCCAAAGGAGGTCGAGGAACTACTGAGCAAAAAAAGGGAATTGAAATCAAACTGGTCTATATTATCATCCACGGTTCCTTAGCCAAGTCTGTTTGAGTCAGAGATTCTGGTTTACATAAATTTCGGGCATGATCTATGAACTCATCTTTGTAAATATTCCTTGTTTTTATTTTCTTTGTTTATTCCTTCTTCTGCCCTATCTTTTTCTGTTTTTTATTTGACACTACCATGTTATTTTCTTTTATTCTGGGCTTCTTTAAAATTCCAATTGTAGAATTCATATTTTCTGGAAATTCACTTCACTTGTATAAAACTCTAATGTTTCAAACATTTCCATATCTTGAATTTAAACTTGTAAATTTCTGCAATTGTTTTGAGGTTTATTTTCTGTTCTGAATTAATAACAGTGCTGATGTATTCTTGTCATATCTTGAACACTGTTGATTTGAATTCTAAATTTTTGAAGATTTGAAAGTTTAATGGAATTTCACACACCTCTGCTGTTTTGAGTCTCTTTTAATTCATTTTGGAAAGATTTGAAATTTATACCCATTATAGCACGCTACTGTTTTTCAGTCGTGATAATTCCATTGGTTTTCAGATTGGCTTGGAAATTTTGATTTGAATCATCGCTTACATCTTGAAATTCACTGTTATTCATGATCATCTGGTTTAGATTTTTGTTTGTTTGAGATCATTTGAAATTTATGATATTTTAAATCTCACACACCTCTCAGATCTGAAATTATTAATCTTGTGTGATTGATTCTTTGTTTCTCATATGTTACATTTGTTAAAGTGATTTCGAATAAACCATTATTTTTGGATCATGAGTTATTACTCAGTCTTGATGTTAATATTCTAAAATATTTCTTGTGATTGTTAGAAAAATTTGTGAAAAATTCTTTTTAAAAATGGCCATTAAAACTCACTGCTATTTCATGAGGATTTGATTCGAATATTTGTATGTTTAAAATCATTTGAAATTATTGATTTATTGAATCTCACACTTATTCTGAATTTGAAATTTATAATATGGTGTGATTGATTCATTGAATCGTGAGTTTTTCATATTTCCTCAAATGATTTCAAATAAACATTATTTTTAATCTTGGATCATGAATAATCTTCTGTGACCATCAAAATTTCTTGACAACTGTGCTTTGAAACTAATTTTGTGTTGCTCTGATACTGTTGTGAAAATGCTTTAAATGACTGCTTGTTTTGAGAAGAACTATTTGCTGCTCTGATAAAAGTGCCTGATTTGTTAGTCCTGTCTATTTGGGCTTTGGGCTTAAAATTCTTTTGTCTATGATATCCTTGTTTTCTCCAGTGTCTTGTTACAATCCTCATTAATAGAGACATCAAGTGGTATTAGTTTAGAAGTGTTGAAATTGTTTTTGTTGTATATATTTTTAATCTCTCATGTCTTGTATAGATCTTTCATTTCCCTCTTGTAATTGATTTTCAATTTTGAAATTATTTATTGATTATTCGTTTAGAAATTGAAATCAATAACCAAACCGAAATATATTTACAATTCATCAAAATTATTATTAGATTTTGAAATTGGGATGAATTGTGACTGCAGTATATTTCATAACTAGAGGAGATTTTATTTAGATTTTTCATGATGGTTGAACATTTATTATAATATCTTTGAATTGGCAATTATTTCATGACCAACTCCTTTATCTATCATCATTCTGCCATCCACGATAAATTTATACCAATGTGGAGAGTTAATAATTTAAAAAAATATCTTTTTGAATAAACAATGGAAATATTTGTGATAGAAATTGGACTATGTTATTATTCAGAATTAGTGATAATTGAAAATTTTCAGTGATCCTGGTACAGTCGAGCATATTTCATAATATAATTAGTTTAGAAATTTATTTCACAGTCCTTTTCTGTACCTACCACATTTCTATCATTCATTTTGTTTTATATACCGAGGAATTTTTCTTTTAAGCTGAAAATGATAAATGTAATAAATACATAAGTGTGTCTCTAACCTCATTTAAAAATCCAAGCTCTGGTCATGCATGGTTATAAGACAACTTATAATTTAAGCGGTGACTGACCTCATTTAAAAATCCAAGCTCTGGTTATGCGTGGTCAGTGTGCTCTTAAATAAAAATAAAAGAAAAGAAAATAATTTGCTACAAATAGAAATATATATATATGAAATTCTCCTTGGTGTGTAAAAACCCGACTATCAATCCATTTTCTAATTTGTGAAATGTGTTAATATCTTATGAAATATTATGATTTGTTGATTGATAGCTGTTGGGATTTGAGGTTATTCAATTTTGTCTTATAAATTGAATTATTAATTATAGTCCAAATCCATCACTGTTTTTGTACTTCATTTTTGAAATTCTTTTGAAAATAATTGGAAATCATATTTTTTTTAACTCTCTCAATTTATATAAATTTCGTCATAAATACGTCATTATCTACAATATAAAATATGCCACTAGTTCTCAGTATATTGTGATTTTTGTTTAACTGATTGAGATTTATGATGATTGTTCTTCCTCTTAAGCTGAAATTATATTTTTTAGTCATTGTTCATCTATATTTTAATTTTTGTATCCTTTTGATGATAACAAAAGGGGGAGAATGGGTTGAGATTTTGATTTATGAGTGAATATTTTACAAATACTTTCATATTTTAAATCCCTTTTATTTTTCATATTTTTTCACTCATGCACAGTTATAGGGGGAGTTTTTGTTGTAGGGGTCGCATTCGAATAGGGGGAGTTCAGTTCTTCACTTTCAAGCACATTTGTTATATTCAAAATCTTACAAAAAAATTGTCATCATCAAAAGGGGGAGATTGTTGTATATAACATTGTTGTATACACAATTATATTATTTTTGTTTGATGATAACAATAAAAAATATATTATTATAAATGTGTTTGTTATTGTACTGTTATTTTACATCACAGACAGGAACATAATATTTTTATTTAAATAAAATACGACTGTACAAGAATTTCAATATTCACACAATATTTTATCTAAATAGAATATTTTATTTCAAACGTTCAAACAGTACAACTTTTACAACTCCACTATTTGTACAACACACTGTAATTCATTAATACATTCACAGTCAATTTCTTTTTATACAGTGCTCCTCACTACCATTCACTCATCACTCAATACATTCATTGACACTGTTACATACACTCAGTCACTCTACATAATTTCATATACATACATTAACTAACATATACACACACTGATGTTCTTGTCTTCTATCTTCACAACACCATTCAGTCAGTCCAGTCATCCATACCTGTCAAATGCAGACACACACATACAATATAATATAATAGAAATAAAACTGAATACATGCGAATATAAATTTTATTTTTAAAATTTTATTTGCCTCAGTTTTCTGTGGTGTTTTCTCATCATTTTTCCTGATTCAAACTGATTTATTAATTCATCCGACTATGTCTAGACAGCTTGTGATATTCACAGTGACACTGTAAATACCACAAGGCAATCAGTGTATATACAAAATATTTCAGTACAGGGGCAAGAAAATTGTCTGAATGGCTACATATACACACGTATATATATATATATATATATATATATATATATATATACATGGGGGCACTACCTCGCCAATCCAGTGTGCAACTGAGGAGCAGCCACGTAGACTAACTCCACTCAGTGCACAAGAAAACAACTCAACATATAACAAAATAGTCGAGTCTCAACAAATACATAGCTTCAGCAAAATGGTCAGCATACATGGTCGAGACAAGTGAAAGTCAAACAAGTATTCAAATAGCACAATTGGTCGAGCCATGGTCAAGTAAGTCATGATTCATCAACATACAATTTCAAGGATGTACAAACGGATGCAACAAAGTGATGTTCAAACTTGTCATGCCGCATTGATTTCATACTATACTGTAGAGCTACAGCATTTTCAAATTTGCAGCAGGTTAACAATGTATAATATATCATGGAACAACAAATGTGGTCGAGCACATATCAATCAAATCATTTTCAAGCTGGCATAAGTGGTGCTACAAGATCAGTTCAGACTGTTCAATGAAGTCGAGTTTTTCAAGTTCTCTCAAACATGTGAAGCGTATAAGGATACAATGGCATATACAAAAGCAAATTCAATTTCAAGTGCTACATGTTTAGATTTGTATCATGTGAAAGAATGACAATTCAGTTCAGCCTAGAATTTCGTGTACACAAATAAGTGAAGCGGCAAGGTTGGCAAAACAGTGAGCATACATGATACAGGTCAGCTGCACAACTATGGTGAACATGGTGAGATGTCAAGGAAAATGGATGATGAGAAGTTCAAGTGAACACACCACCATATATACATAGTGCAAGGTTCACACAACAGCTTCAGTGCGTAGTGAAGGAGAAATAAATAACAAACATGGTGTGCACAGTGGAGCACAATCTAGAAATCATGCATGTGGACATTCAAATGGGCAGTGCAACAAAGTACAAGTACATTGGTTCAAGTAATGAGCATACAAGATGTAAAATAACTCATGGCAGTATGTACATGGTGATTAATCAAACCAGTGAACAACACATTTGGGCCAAGTTTTTAATTCTTTCCGGTTTTAGACCAAATTATTTTGTCAAAGCCAAAATCAGCAATGGTGATAATTCAGGCACCCTAAAATCATTTCATTCATGGGAGTTAATACACACGGATGAGAAATTCATGGTGATGAAAATTCAGTAAAACTTTTTTAGCAAGGGATAAATAATTTGTAGATTTCCAGAAAGATCGGAGAGAGGATATCCATCTTTGGTAAGTTCATTAAGATTGTTTCAACATGTTTAGAAATCTCCAATCCATTTTTTCGCTAAAGAAAAATTTATTTTTGGTAAAAGTTCAATTTAATAACCACGATACACGCAAGGATTTATTTCAATGGGACCACAAAATTTATTTTGAACTCATCTCCGGAATAGCTCATATATTTCAAATCTGATTGAATTCAAACAAGGGCATCATTTTGAAATCATTCTAAGCTGATTCAATCGAAGAACCAAAAGGGGAAAGCAATTAAAAATCAAGGGACAAGAAACCGACGTGAATTGTTTCCATTTTTTTTACCAAATAAAATCAAGCCATAATAGGGAAATCAAAGAAAAAACAGGGATTTATAATCCTATAAATTACACCCTTTTCCTTATTGGAAAGGGTATCAAAACCACAAAACAATTCGAGAATTATTCAAAGACATATAATTCAGAAAACTCACAGTTTCGACCGAGAGAGAGCAAATTCCAAATCGATGTATTAAAGCCATCAATGGTGTTCGAAGCAACAGAGATTTGTTTCCAAAATCAAACAACCGAGATTCGATTTGGAATTCAATCGGAAAAACACTGATTTCTTTTTCCAACCGCCATTGATTAAGAGAAGTGATCGGCGAAAAATGAAACAAGGGAGGAACCAACTTTGAAGTGGTCGGCCAAGTCAATGTGCAAAAGGGGATATTTAATCTCTTTTTAAATCTAGGGTTTCTATTTTATTTTTTTATTTTATTTTAATTTTGGTTGATATTTCTTGAACAGTTTCAAGAGTCTGTAAAATTCTAGGGGATTCAGTTAGGGGTTTAACTGACAATTTCTAGAGTCTGTAAAATCTAGGTGCTTTCCAAGTTTCGTCTGGAAAATTAGGCAGTTTACTAGAGTCTGTAATACTAGGGGAAATCTGATCTACGAAACTAGATCAGTCTGGGGTTTTGAGCGTAGGATTAGAATAGGAGCGAGGGGTTCGCGAGTTTACATGGTCTTGTAAGCGGGATATGTTCTATTACCTAGTAGAAACCTTAGGAATGCAGCAGTAGGAAGGGTTTTGCCGAAGCTAGGTAGCTCTGTGTGTTATTTACTTCCTGCACTTGTATTTCTGCTGCATTTTTTGATCTTTGAAAACTTTTTAATATCTCACTTAATTTTTAATAAACCCTATTCACCCTCCCCCCTCTAGGGTTAATCTTGATCTAATAAATAATAACAAAAAGCTTCGTTATTTTAGACCCGAGGAGTTGACCCAATTAAGTGATACCCCGGAGAACATGTTCTCTGCCACCAAAGATGTAGGATATTAGCCGAAACCACTACAGTCGAGGATAGGGGACAAGGCAGCGAATTCTGGGAAATTCTATCGCTTTCACAATCATCCCGGGCATGATACTAATGAATGTCAATATTTATAGAACCAGATCAAGGAGTTGATCTAGCAGAATAAGTTGCAACAACATGTTAGAAAACCACAAGCAACGGATACCTCTCCACCTACTCAAGGGAAATTTCAAACTAACAATGGTTAATGGTGTTCAAATGCCCAGAGCATCGAATAGTGACCATTTGCATCAATACTTTACATAAAGCATTATTCAATTCTTTTGAAAATTATTGTAATTTTTCTTGCAAATATAAACCGCCCATGCTTAAAGGGTTATTGT
Source organism: Allium sativum (assembly GCA_030737875.1). NCBI lineage: Eukaryota > Viridiplantae > Streptophyta > Magnoliopsida > Asparagales > Amaryllidaceae > Allium > Allium sativum. Next base: position 1,004,141,956 of record CM060909.1, read on the forward strand.
AATTGAACAGTTGCAAAAGCGTCTCTATTAATAAAAGTCTGCATCTTCTTATCTCAATCATATATTTCTAAATTTTTGCTAAGCAATTCAAAATTTGCTAAAAATCGATTTAACATTGCAGGCTATCTAAAGAATGTTTGCTTACTCACGACCTAACAAGACTTAGAAAACCCTACATGGCATTTAGACAAAGATATCACAAGGGTCAAGTGTAATAAACGTTGCTTTGTATGTACGCGAGGACATAGCACATCATTTTGCGTATCAAAAAGCGGAGTCACTAAGAGTTAGGCGGCAAAAGAGTCAAGCGGCGAAAGACCGAGCAAGCAAGCACAAAAACCAAAGACCTCTCTAAGGGCACCCGATGAAGTCTTCGATGCCAGATTGACTTGGCTAGATTGAGATGAACATTGGGCTAAAGCCAAACACCTCTCTAGGGGCACCAAATGAAGTCTCTGGCGCCTGATTTACTGGCTGGATTGGGACGAACGTCGGGCTAAACCAAAGAACTCTCCGAGGGCACAATATGAAATCTCTGTTGCCTGATTTACTCGGACGGATTGAAAAGAATGTTGGGCTAAGCTAAAGACCTCTCCGGAGGAAACTAATAAGATCGACAATGCCTGATTTACTCTGCCCGATTGCAACGAATGTTAGGAAAAAATATAAGACTTCCCACGTGGGGGCGAAGAATATAAGACCTCCCCAAGCGGGGGCATATAAGGCAAAGACCTCTCCGGGGCATCCGATGAAGTCTTCGGTGCCTAATTGACTCGTCCGGATTGAGATAAATGTTGGACTAAATCAAACACCTCTTCGGGGGCACCAGATAAGTCGGTAAAATCGATTCGCTCAATATGCTGATTAAGTTGGTCTAAGCCAAAGAACTCTCCAGGGGCACCCAATAAGGTCGCCAGTGCCTAATTTACTCGGCCTGACTGCGACAAATGTTAGGAAAAAAATATAAGACCTCCCTAAGTGAGGAAAAAAAAATATAAGTCCTCCACATGGGGGAGAAAAATATAAGACCACCCCTAGCAGGGGCACAAAAACCAAAGACCTCCACAAGAGAAGGTACTTGATCAACTAACAAAGTCGAGTTCCCTAATATATTAGAAAACTCGAAAGCTCTAAATATGCTGCCAAAAACAAAAAGATTTTGCCGACCAAGCTAAAAATTCTACTGTGTCAATCAAAATCAAAGAAATTCGGCAAATTGATCATATCTAGCTTTTGTAGTCCATGGTGACATGTAGTAGGGGGCTAACACAACCACATTGGGAGAAAACAATGCCTAGAAAGCATACCACAAGCTCATCACGACATTGCAATAAATAGTAAGACTTGCACTCGATAAAGAAATAAATGCACTTGGAAGTATATGTGCTAAAGTGTGCAACAAACAGAAAACCTCACCATATAAAGCTTGGCAAAAAGGCCTCCCCATCGAAAGAGGGGCATCTGGTAATTTGATAAAATCGATAAGCTCGAAATGTCAATGAAACTCACTGCACTGGTAAAATTCAACCTCGGAATTCCAACTAGTTAACATTGACTAGTTGCGAGCCTCAGAAATGAGGAGCGGTGGATACATCGGTCAGGTCAAAATAAAAGTGATCTCTTATGAGGATGAATTACTTCATTGAGCAAACCTATAGTCTCTTGATGCAAAGGCCTTCTCGTCTTCGATTCCAAGAAAAACCCTTACAATTAGTCATGATCTTCCATCTTCAATTTGGGTGGTGGCGCACCTCTGAAAGATGCAAAGCTCCAACCATAAATAACTTAACCCTATAGCATTCTGCTTCAAAAAGGAATAACCTAAGGATAAGCGATGCTTAAAAGGTGACTATACGAACATGGCATAGCTCGAATCCAATAGAGCGATAAAACTTCAAAAGGAATTGAAGCTGATAACCATCAATGGTTTTAGCATGGGATATAAAAAGAAGATCGATGGAATCGAGCAGTAGTCATGCACTAGGGGCAAGTTGTCATGAAGTTAAGATCCAAATTTTATACAGCCCAGGATATTCCATGGTACGCGAGTAACAAATCCAAAATGGTATCAAACGTCATTGGAGGAGATAACATACCACAAGGCTATAATATACAAAAGGAATCCTAGCATAAGAAAGAATGTCATAATAGATTATAAGGTGCTCCTAGAGTACAGAGAAAGTCAATACGTGCTAAAATAGGAATAATGCAAGAAGTGATTCATTTCTGCACAAATATTTAATTGCAAGGCCTAGCTCCCAGGCTCACAGTTCTCAGGATAGATGCTGTAAAAGTAGAATGTAAAATGCCACCCTAGTGCAACTTATTAAACATTGCACATAAGCCACTCAATTTCTCGAAAAAAATCCCGTGCTCATCGCCACCCAAAAGGGTCGACGGAAAATATGGGTTATGCTAACTGGGGCATTATTAATTATTATATGAGTCGGACTGGACCCTAAAAAATTCATCAATAAAATTGTCAGGTATGCACCTTTCATAAATGTTGAATGTTGTGCAGTAAAATATCAAAAAGAAGATGCTTAGCGCCCACAGTAAAAATCTTGACTGGCTAATCTCAAGTATCTCGGCGAGTAAACGAAGTGTTTGACCAACGTAAACTACATTTAGTGAGTCATACACTCTTATATGAAACAGTTTTACATTGATAACACATTTGAGTTTATGAAAGTTTCTCATTATTTATTCCCTCTTCTTGGACTAACCCATTGTCTTCTTGAGCAATTAACAAGGAATTCGCCGCCTAATAGGCTCTAAAGTTCTTCATTATAGGTTCTCTAGATGGGAATATGTGCTAAAAGAGACTTTCTAATACCAAGCACAGGCACACACTATTCATTCATCCTGATTGGGTCTAAAATGAAATACATTCCCTAGAGAGCATGACAGATGTGAATTGGTAGCATCTCAAATTGCTAAGGTGTAAAGACTGATGACTAAAAAGCATCGATATTCTGACATCCAGTAAGCTCAAAATCCAAAAGTCAAAATCCATGTGAAAATTTAGGCTCAAATTTCCAAGTCCAACAGATATCATATTACACCAAACCTTGAAGCTAACTTAAAGCCCAAAAGGCACCAACCAAGCTATTGCAACAGAGCCGAATGGCGGACGATCAGCAAATTCCTCTTTCCCCGAAAATTTTGCGTCAGATTCAGGAATTCCAAACTGAATGTATGCATGATTAAAAGAAAACTGAGTCAGCATAGAAGGGCATCTCTCCTACGGATTATAAAGAGGACGGAGAACAAGAAGAGACTAATCTGCTTCCGACCCTGAAGCTGCAATCGCTCTAATCTCGATAACTTGAATTGGAGCTCCAATTTGAGCAGAAGTGATTTCCTCTCCAGAACGGTAACTAGTCGTCGCTCGAGTATCCATTCTACAGAAGGAATCTCATTTAAATAACTTACATGTGCGCATTTCCTATAGTGTAAAGTGTTGTGCAAAAAAATTGTATAAGTTATTAAAGACGAAGCTTGATATCTACCATTGGCGTGTGTCGATTAGCGGATCTCAAGCATCGTCAAGAATTCAAAGTAGAATGTCGTGTCTATGAAAACAATGTTCAACAAGTTATAAGTGGTTGAGCGAAACCACTTTGCTTAGATAATCCATTCAATTCGAATTAATAGATACGTTGTACTTTGTTTTTAAAATTCAAACTAATCTGCCATCGATATAGGCAATCAACAGCAAAATAATTGACCAAAATGGTGCAAGTGTTTTTCTTATTATAGGACCTTAGCAAAAAGAAACCGATTCAGCTTGTTCGGTCATTATCAAATTGGGTCATCTTCAACAAGTCCATTGTTAACTTGAAAATCAAACCTATGGATCGTTTACTAATAAAGTTCGATCAAAAAAATATTAATGGTTGGAGGTCCCTGATTTTGATCCATTAATTCTCTATAGTGCACAATTGGTAGAGGATCGTAATCGAATTGGTTTAACTTCAGAAGATCCATCGATTAAGTCAAAGACCAACAAATTAAAAGCTTATCAATGCACATAGAATCAGGCCTAGTAGTCCCTGATCGGAGCAAGCTCAACAATCGAAGGCTCCCAAGCCCCAATCCATTATTCAATCAAGATGCACGAATCAGCAAAAATATGTAGTCAACAAAGGAATTAATCAATAACTATAAAAGCCCTAAAACCACCAATGTGCCAAATAGTTGATTTAACATGAAATTTAAAAGCGACTAACACCTACAATGGTCAGAAATGATCGGATCATGGTAGTGGAAGTTCGTGGGAGTTTGGTGAGGACATGGTGGTTCAGATCTAAGAGTACAACCACAAACCATTTCGAACTGGTTGAAATGCGAAGGAAATTAAGTTCGAGGCACTCCGACGACCGAAAGCAACGTCAATGATCAACAACAACGTGGTTCAGTAAACGATAATGCAGAGACTTCAGGTCAAATTAGCTATCTCAAGAGCTCCGACCCTTGAAAATTTGTCTCTAGCAAATGAAAAGAATATCATGACCAATCCATCATAAGTCATGTGCTCTGATCCATTTAGAGTTGGTTGATCGTGATCCATCAGCAATCATATGAACCTTTCATTTCGAAGTACACCTTCTCTTCGACAACGTATGCTTCTAGGGGAAAATGTTAATCCGGTTTAAAAAACACATGATCTAAGTACAGAAAAACTTACGGTCCAACAAGGTAATGGATCAGGTCAAAGATTCCATAGGTCGGCTACGCCTATTTCTCGAGAAGTATGAACGCACCAGCATTGGTCGTTGTGTATCTTTTTTCATGACCTAATCAAGAAAGTGGAAAGCACTCATTGTGTATCTTTTTTCATGACCCAACTCAAGAAAGTGGAAAGCACATATACTATGAACAGATACGTGAGCTGCATGGATCGGATCTATGCGAGCACGACCCACGACCCACGTGTTCTATGAAACATGCAAGAACGTAAAAGAATCAGACTCCATGTGCATGGATCGCCAATGTTCTATGCAGATGAAGACATATCGACCCAACAACGAAGACAAAAGATCGGATCAAAGAATCATGGGTCGCTCTCATCACTCATGGATCACTTAAGATCCGACTACACAAACAATGGATCGGTTCAGAGGCAAAAGAAGCAGCACCGACACATGGATCAGTTGTATTTATTATGCTTACGTAAAGCAAGAGTTGATCGAAACCATGAGAAACGTGTAGAGATCTGATGGATCACAATGTTTATGATTGTTCTTAATTAAGTAATGGATCATGGTGTAAAGTGATGGATCGTGACAAAGTGGATCATGTCATGGTATTATTGATGGACCGACTTGATGTTGGATCGTGGTATCCATGGATTGATACACAAATCTTCCTTAAACTCAGGTGATCCATGCATGGATCATTGATGAAACGACCCAAAACTCGCCCTTACGGGAAAGCCCAGATTGAGTTGAGAACCCGACAAATTAGAACACAAACAGAAGAACATTTCATTATTATTACAACAATTTACATTAGAGTTAAGAATCTAAAAAGTATGAACAAATAATATAAATTTGATAAATATTAGAGATTTACAAATTACAATGCAGCGGAAAATAATATAAAACACAACTAAAAGAAATAAACGGATACAGAGCGTTCCTAACATAGCTCCAGCTGTAAGCCAGGATCCTGTGAATATAATATCTTCAAAACCGAAACTACTAGCTGTCGGTGTGGAAAATAGGGGCACCCAGAGTTTAGGTTAAAACAATAAACTCCAGGTCAGTCATGTGACTGGTGTGAGAACTAAAGTTATTTACTTGGTTTTAAAGTAAGGTAAATCAAGGGACCACGTCGTATAACACGGAACGGGTTTACCCCCAAGAACACCAGTGCATAAAACAAACAGCGCAATGCTAATTAAAAAAAAGAAGCTATTATAAGACTCAGGTCCCGTCACATAATGCAATACAAGCCGGAGGATAGAGTTTTACCTTATAATAGCTAAATATGATTGGTACGTGAAATTTATTATTAATATAAGTGAAGAAATCAACTTAAATACAAATGTATCAATCATAGATGGCATAGTGCCCCATCCCACTATGTCTCCATACTAGGCTCTACAATTAAAACCGAAATGTCATATTGGAAATTGGATTCCATCTGTAAACCGAGGCAAGGGACCATCCTCACTGATTCGAGACAATCTAGCCTACCATGTCTCAGGAACCCAGACTCAAGTGGGCCCTTAGGTAACTGCAGGGCCGGTCCACACTAAGTGCAAGGTGGATTCATAACTTCTGAACATGCGTTTCCCTGCCCTATGGGGCGTAATGGTCGGTTTGTTGAGCATATCATCCATAGGCCCCGTTGTGACCGATATAACCGAGGCACCTCGTTATCCATCAAATAATAAGCAATATCAACATGAGTAAAATATCTGGGCTCCATACCATGACACCACTCGTAGCAAGAAAGAAACACATGTTCTCTCTGTAGTCCTCTCCCGTTTTTGGTTCATACAGGGGTGTGAGGCTCACGAATTAACGCTATACACAAAGCTATGCCCTTAAAGGCCATGCTTTGATCATCAACGACAAGACTCTTCTTTTCAACAGAAGCCTTGATCATTTGCATCTCAGCATGCCACACAGGCAATTCACGCCATGCGACTGATGTCCATCAATATATAACCTTTGAGCTCGTACGTCTTAGAGAAGGGTGCTAAGCAAGAGAATAAATTCTACGCCACCAAACAGATATATATTTAATAGAGATAAATCAACACAGAATAAAATCCAATGTCAGACACACATCCATTCACAAGTTCGTTCGAGGTCTGAACGAAACCGAAGGCACCATATTCCTCGTCCCATATGTCAAATATAGGAGAGAGGCCCTCGCATATCCGATCGATCTCCAAGTACGCCTGAACGATCACCACTTATTACCTTGTCTTAGGTGTACAGCCTATAAGACATCAGTAACCATCTAAACGATGTGAAGGCCTCCGGTCTTCAACCACCGTCTTCATCGTCGACTTATCGTTGAATTATTCAGAATGGGCATAAACCCGGCCTTTTCGAATAATTCACGTATTTTATAATCAAGTCCTATAAAACACAACATACACCTCATTACAATCCAAAATATTCTTTTATTCAAATATTCTTATACTTTGGGAAAGGTTCCCATTAATTTTATCAAAGGTAAATTCTTTAAATTTATTCTTTAATCTTCCTTTGGATATCAATTCAAACCAAATTAAGGTTTATCCAAACTAGTCGGGATTAGCGCACCATACCCAAGTAATCATTTGTTTAATTTCCCAATCCCAACCTATTCATCCAATGGAGCCAAACTGGTAATACTCCATATCTAAGACCACGGTGTTATTGGTAAAATTAATTACCGTTTCCTATTCAAATCTAATTAAGGATTTAACCATCGGTTGGAGCAAAACTAGTCATACTCCACTCTCCATCATTTCCTAATTTTGATAATTTAAATTATCAAATTCTTATTTCAATCTAATTAAAGATTCATCAAAACTCCACTTGATTTTAATCTTCCCGAAAATCAATATTAATGATATTTAAATTTGGAAAATCAAACATGCCGCACTGACAATCTACCCCGAATCATTGATTTTTGCCTATATGTAACCTCTAAGTTCGCACGTCTTAGAGCAGGGTGTTAAGCAAGAGAATAAATTCTCTGTCACCAAATAAATATATATATATATATATATATTTAGCAGAGATCAACCATACCGTTCGAAATACAATGTTAGACATGTAATCATGTCTTTAACTGGGTTAAAGAACTAATGTCATTTAAAACACATGTACCAACCCGGAAAATCAGAATCAATTTAAAATTTTTATTTTGGCTATTTTAATGAATTTTGAATAATTAAAATAATTTATTTTAAATAATAACAATTTAAAATTTATTTAAATCGAAGTTAGAACGAATATATTTATTTTAATTTTAAAAGGAGTTAGAAATAACACGTTAGTTTGAGAATTTGAATCTGAACTTTGATTGAATGTACAGGATTCAAAATTAATCGGATTTTAGTGAAACCAAAAATATTTAAATCTGCTTAAAAACGACCTCCATTCAGAATAGTCGCTATGGAATTTAATATAATTTATAACCCATATAAATGGCCATTATACAAACGACCTCCATTTTCGACGTAACCATTTTTGTTGGATCCGGAATGTCAAATTATTGCTAAGTTCAATTTTCCATAATTTTTGGAATTAATATGTGAGCATGGTAAATCAAACTGTGTTCGATAATATTTATTGAATTTAATCAACCGTTAAAATGTCCTTTTTTCGAACGGTCTCTAAATTCAACAAAATTAATTTTGTTAGGACCGTATCATCGAAACATAGCTAGATTAATTTTTCGGGAATTTTCGGAGTCCGTATGTGGCCTCGGTAAATTTAAATGTACGATCAAATTAAATAAATAAATGATTTGTATTTTAAATTGAAGAAAACAAACTGAAGACAATCGATTGGCCTGACGGGACCTAGCCCATTGTGTCTGGAATGGGGGCAATTGGGTTGCAACAACTTTCATTGGGTTGAAATTAGAGCTGAAAAGGGTTAAACAGGCTTAAATTCGTAATTAAGAGATTTATTATTATTTTATAACAAATAACTCTTATTCAAAACCCTAATACAATACAACAGCTGCCGCCTTCTTCGTCTTCAATAGCCATAGAACTCTGAACTTCCTCCATCAATAACTCTCCATCCTCACAAAAAAATCGAGTGTTTCTTAAGGGAATATTGAAGAGAGTCTTTAGCTCTTCACATCCGTACGGTTGGATTCTCTCTAGTGACATATTTCGTTCAGAAAAGCTACGAACTCAACCGTCGTTCGCCCTCGTCCTTGCCGTCGTAGGGTCCATCGAGTTGATCGCGTTTAGAGGTGGAGGTGCGGCTTCTTGAGCCCTTCGAAGTGGTGCTAGCCGATCATCCTCCGGCGTAGTAGTTTAGTCGCGATCTGTAACCCTAAGTTTGAACAAAATACAAAGATCGTCGGCTTTAATCTAATTGAGAAAGAAGGTGGTTTTTTTAAATTAATTAATTTAAATTACAATATTATTAACATAAATAAATTCATAATTTGCTCAAACGAATTCAGAATTGGATGATTTCAGAAGCGTTGCAATCGTGAGTCCGAGATATACACTTCTAGACTGATTAGAACGAATTCGAAGAAGGTCAGATTTTGGACAAATTTCAAATCTGAATTATTCAGAATTAAAATGACTGTGAGAAATTCTACTTTTTTATATAATTAAAATTACTTAATCATGATTGTGATATTTCCCCTACGCTGTTAAATGCTATTTGTATGATTCGTGATTTGATCTGGAAGTGATAGTGTTATTTAGATCCATTGATTTGAGGGTGTTTGTGTTGAATGAAATTGTTGGAAACAAAAATACCAATTTTTGTTGAAAAAGAAAAGGAGTTGGATTAAAATTGTCATTGTGACAAATTAGAATTATGGGGTTAAGTTTATCAATTTAAAATTGTTGAAATAAAATTGTCATTTTTGATAAAATATAATAGTTGAAACAATAATTAACAATTTTTTTAATTAGAATTTGGTAAATAAAAATTAACATTTTTGTTAATTAAAATTGAGTTAAACAAAATTTATCATTTTTGTTTATTAGATTAGCTGAATCAAAAATTAACATTTTTGTTAATTAAAATTGAGTTAAACAAAATTTATCATTTCTGTTTATTAGATTAGCAGAATAAAAAATTAACATTTTTGTTAATTAAATTGAGTTAAACAAAATTTATCATTTTTGTTTATTAGATTAATTGAAACTAAATTTAACATTTTTTTTAAATAGAATTGAATTAAACAAAAATTAACATTTTTGTTAATTAGAAAGGAGTTAAACAAAAATCATCATTTTTGTTAATTAGAATAGTTGAATCAAAAATTATCATTTTTGTCAAATTAGAATAATGGAATTAAAATTATCATTTTTGTCAAAATATAATTATTGGATCAAAATTGACATTTTTGTCAAAATATAATCATTGAATTAAATTTGTCAATTTGTCAAATTAAAATAGTTGAAATAAAAAGGACATTTTTGTTGCAGCAAAATAGTTGAAAACAAAAAAGGCAATTTGTTGTAAGAAGATAGTGAAACAAAAATTATCATTTTTATAGTTAAAACAAAATATACATTTTTGTGAAAATATAATTGTTGAAAAAAAAAGAATATTTTGTCAAATTAGAATTGTTAAAACAAAAATATTCATTCTTGTCAAATAGGTTAGTTGAAACAAAAATATTGATTTTTGTCAAATAGTTTAGTTGGAACAAAAATATTCCTTTTTGTCAAAATAGTTAAGTTGGACAAAAATGAACATTTTGTCAAATTAGAACAGTTGAAACAAAATGTACATTTTTGTCGAAACATAATGATTGAAACAAAATATACATTTTTGTCAATACATATCAGTTGAAACAAAATATACATTTTTGTCAATACATATAAGTTGAAACAAAATGTACATTTTTGTCAATACATATTAGTTGAATCAAAATGTACATTTTTTTCAAAATATATTAGTTGAAACAAAGATTTACATTTCGTCAATATATGATGGTTGAAAACAAAGATTACATTTTGGTTAAATAGATTTGAGTTATAACAAAAATTAAATTTTTGTTAAATAGATTTGTGTTTGAGTAAAAATATTAAATTTATTAAACTAGAATTGTCAACAAAAATGAATAATCACTTTTTAGTCATTTTGTTGAACTAGAATTGTCAATAAAAATGAATAATCACTTTTTAATCATTTTGTCAAACTAGAATCGTCAACATAATTGCAACCATCACTTGTATCCATTTTGTTAAACTAGATTTGTTAACAAAAGGAAATTATCACTTTTTATCATTTTGTGGAAATAGAATTGTCAACAAAAATTAATGTTTCACTTTTTTTACATTTGTTTAAATAGAATTTGTATGTTAATTAAAGAATTGTTTTTATTGTCATAACATACATTAGAATTTGTATGTTAATTAAAGAATCGTTTTCATTGTCACAACATACATTAGAATTTGTATGTAAGTTAAAGAATTACTGTTATTGTCAAAACATACATTGAAACTACATACAAATAAAATATTTCTTTTATTTGTTACAGTTAAAAATAGAAATACAAATATAAATTATCTTTTTATTTGTCGTTAGCAAAATGTCATGTAAATAAAATACATTTTATCTGACATTACAAAACATGTAGAAATGGTTATGCAAATTAAAACATTCTTTTATTTGGCGTGTTAAACACGTTAGTGGAATCATCGAATGGTATATATTTATATATAATTATATATATATATATAAATATAAATATAAATTAAAATTAAACGGATCGCGCGCGGTACTTCTTGTTTCAGGATCGTAACTTTAAACGATTATACCAAAAGATCCGACCGTCGATTTTTCCCAAAACTGAAACCGTTAGGACCGCTTTGGGAAGATCTTTCCAATGATATAAATTTTGTTAAAATCCAATGGTTAGATTTCGAGAAATTTGTAAATCAAATTTGGGTAAAAACAGCGCCAGGGCCGCCTATTGACCCGAAGCGTCGTTAAATATAATTGAACTATGTTTATATAAATAAAAGTAGCGATAATTCGTTATAAAATAATATTTAATGATATAAAATGATTTAAATTATATATATGCGAGAATTATTTCAAAAGACTGAGTTCAATCTCATTTCAAATAATTATACGGCGATTTAAATCGAAGATATTGAAGATGGTGATTGAAGACCGGCGATCTTCACATCGAATGGATGACTACCGATGCCCGGCATTGGGTAGCTCCCAATAAATGTTTAAAGTGGTAGTTGTCCGGACGTACTTGTTGATTGTCCGGATAAGTGAGCACCTCTCTTCCGTATTGGACATACGGGACGATGAATAAGGTGTCTCCGGTAACGTTCAGACCCAGAACGGACTTGTAAATGGATGTGTTTCTGACATTGAATTTTATTCTATGTGAATTGATTTCTACTTAATGTATATCTGTTTGGTGGCGGAGAATTTATTCACTTTCTTAACACCATTCTCTAGGACGCACGAGCTCAGAGGTTATATATTAATAGTTATTGATCGCATGACATGAGTTGCAATGTGCCATGCTAAGATGCAAATTATCGAGGCTTTTGTTGAAAAGCAGAGCCTTGTGGTTGATGATCAAAGCACGGACTGTTTAGGCATAGCTTTGTGTATAGCATAACTTCGCGAGCCCCACACCCCAATTTGAGTCAAAAACGGGATAAGGACCGTAGGGAGTGCATGCTTTTTTTCTAGCTAGAAGTGGTACTAGGGTTTTGCAAGCCCTGACAGTATACTTATGTGGATGATGGATTATGGGGCGCATTGGATATATTGGTCGATAGTGGCCGATTGATTGGTCCAACAGGTCCGGGAAACATATTGTCTAAGAATAATTAATCCACTAAAGTATTTGTGGATCATCCCTACCGCATCGAAGGGTTCGCCAGCGTCTGAATCCTGAGGCATTTGCTAGAGTGTCTCGAATAGGTGAGGAGCCATCCCTAGCCTCGAATCATGATGGAAACTGTAACACCCCATGTTTCTGTTAACACTAAAGTTCACAAATTAAATAATAACTAATCTCAGATGTGAGAATGAAGGGAAACAGATTGTGCCATTGTGTTCGTCTCAGAATTCTGGTTGAGATAGAGTTCGAGTTTGCGTGAATTGGACTTCGTATGAAGAAGTTATGGCCATCGGAAGTTTAAGAAAATTCAAAACAGATTTCGAAAATTCAAATTTCAGAGTAAGAAAAGCCACCACCAATTAGAGAGGAAGAACGGCTAATCAAATTCAATTCTATTCAACTCTAACAACAAATCTACTACAAAGGAAAGCTAATTCAACGTCAGAACTCAGATTTCAGAACTCAAGACCTTCTTTGAGTTGTGAGTTCGATTTCTTCAATAAAATAATTAACAATTTAATTGGATTGAGATATGATGTGGATTATATGGCTATGTTGTGAATTATTGACCGCATGTTATTATTTATGTTATAAATTCTATGATATTATCATGTATGTTGTAAAGTGGTGATGTTATCATCTATGTTGTAATTTTACAATTGGCTTATGTATAATCAATTCATAATGATGTTTCATATGCTAGTTTGGTTATGTTGTTGGAACTAATTCAAATGTTAAATTATATGTATGTATGTATGCAAGTCTAGATGTTAGTTTAGATCTGGATCATATGCAATTTAATGAAATTATGAACAACTTTACATGTTTCATCACCCCTATTTTATGTGTGTAAATTGGATCTAAAGTTAGGCTATGACATGTGTGAGTTATATGCTAGTATACAAAATTCTACATGCTAGTTAACATGTTTACATGTAGATTTACACCATCGTTTATGTTGCATAAATCACATATGCAAGTGTGTATATATATATATATATATGTATATGTGTGTGTGTGTGTGTGTGTGTGTTGCAAGTATGAATCATGCCTATGCAAGTTTGAACCTTATGATTAGATCTATGACACACATGGTTTATGCAAGTTTGTGACTATCACCTAAACAGGTCTACACCTTTAGATTTAGATCTATGACATATGTAGTTTTATGCAAGTTGTGACTTGGGCCTATGCAAGTTTTTATGTAGAACCTCATTCACACATGCAAGTTCACCCATTATGTTTAGATCTAGTTTTATCTATATGTTTGTTGTGATGTTTTCTCTATATTCCATAAGTTAGACTATTCAAGTCTAACGTTTATTTTACGTTAAACGAACGAACGTACAACGTGGGGTAATGGGATAATATTAAAAGATTTAATATTGAGAATTGGCATTAATTCCTCTAATGGCATAATATAAATTTGTGATGAAATTGGTATGATTTTGCATACCATAAATAGATGGACATAATTGGGTCAATTATGGACATCGTTAAATTTGGAATTGATTGATAATTTGAATAGGGAAATTAATTCAAATTGGGGGATGATTAATTAGGTATAATTAATCGTTTAAGACACGAGGTTAGGCTCTTTTGTGGTGTAAGCCTGCCCGGACCCGCCCGACAAATCCAGCTGCCACAAATGCCAGTCTAATGTGGGAGGTCTTAAGCATAAATTAAATACGTAACAGTTGTAAAGAAACGAGGTTAGGCTCTTTTGTGGTTTAAGACTGCCCGGACCCGCCCGACAAATCCAGCTGCCACAAATGCCAGTCTAATGTGGGAGGTCTTTATAAGGTTATGGTCTTAATAAATTAAGAAACACTTAACCAGATAAACATGTAATGGGACATGAGGGGTTTAAGTGGGTGCCTTGGGTGGCATGTGGAATTTAGTGGGTGCCTTGGGTGGAATTTGAAATACGATTAGAAACACTTAACCAAAATTGGAACATGTAAATGGACATGAATAAGAAGAGGGTTAAGTGGGATGTACTAGAGGGGACCAAGCTTAGGTGGATAGCTTGTGTCAAGTAATGGGGGCCCATTTCAACCAGTAACCCATACGTATCTTTGTGGGTTCGACCCAAGTCGAGGACGGGACACGCATACTGGGCTTGACTGTAAGAGGCCAAAAGGGGTTACAAGTCCAACGGGTTCATATGCGTGTGTGGGCCCGGGCTCGTTGGTAAGACGTTGTTGCATCGTGTAGGTATAAGCCGTGCATTATTGGTGGTATCGGGTTGCCACTTTGGGGAGTGATACACCCCATTGTGGGGCCAGCATGGTTATCTACGAGTTAGGGAGCCGATCGCATGGGGGTAGTGGGTACACCTAGTGGAGATAGGGGCAGGCGGCACCTATGAAGGCAACTAGGGGTGCACGAAACTACCATTATCATTATTAAGTTCTGTAGGCGGGATCAACCTTAGGTTGAATAGTGATGGTGCAGTATAGTAATTATCTTATAGTGGTTTAGGTGTGCCTTTAACGTTATCTTTGTTCATCTTATTTCCTTGTTTACTCTGTTATCCCCAATTGTTCACAATCATTTCCTTATTTTCCAACTTATGCCTTAGCCTAGTTATTTTGGTAATTATATTGTTAAAGTTATCGCACTCGCCAGACTTTATGTCTAACCCCCTTTGTTTCCTTCTCATTTCTTCCTTTTCCCCCAGGTGCTCAGGGTGGAACTAGCACCAGTGGAGCTTGATTTTGGACATTTGTATCTCTTGCTTTTAGAAGTTGTTTGGATCGCTGAAGTAAAAGTTCAGCCTATCTTATTTATGGCTTTTTTGTATTGGGGTTATGTCTTTCAATTTATGTACTCTAATTTATTCAAGATGGATATTATGTACTTTGACTCTGCTTTTTTGATGATGTAATCAAACCTATGTGTTTACCGCTGCAATGAATAAAATTTTAAAGTTTTAGTACTGTTTATATCTGTCTTGTTGTTAAGTTTCTGTTCTATACACACTTAAAATGCTCCATAGAAGTTAATGCATTCCCTTTGTGAGTGACATTAATGGACATGGGGTGTTACACGTGGTATTAGAGCTGAAGGTTACCAGAACAGATATGAATTTTGAAGAAACTGTTTTTCAAAAACACTTTTATAAAGAAGTGCCTTCAAAAGTATGTTTTAAGGAAAGTATTTTCAAGAGAAAAGCTTATTTTAGAAAGCATAACCCCAAGAGCAATATATCTTTCCTTCGGTTCTTTTGTATTGAATCTTTCCATTTTCGTTTCAGCTTGTCTGGAATTCCCGAGATACCCGAGGGGATACCGATACCAGGATGGTTTAGGAGGTATTTGGAGACTAGGGCCACCACTGTAGGTCCAGCAAATGCTCCTCCTCCTCCTCCTCGTGTCGATACTTTTGCTAAGATATGTAAGGACTTTCGAGCAATGGGTGGAAAACCTTTTCACGGGACGGAGACATTTGTTCAAGCTCGAAATTGGCTAAAGGAGGTGGAAGAATTGTTTGGGATCTTTGAAGTGGAAGATGGAAGAAAGGTCCAGTTAGCTGCCTGGATGATGAAGGATGAGGTCTTGTTTTGGTAGGAGGTCACTAATGGAGAACGTCCAGTCGATACATGGCCAGATTTTAGGCGGAGTTTTGAGGCGAAGTTTCTCTCACGGGCTGAAGAGAATCTATACATGGAAAGGTTTCTAGCACTGAAGCAGGGGAATCTATCGATGAAAGAATACGTCAACAAATTAAATCAATTGGCAAGATTTGGCTTGGATTTGGTGAATACACCAGAAAAGAAGGCCCTAAGATTTGTTAAGGGTTTGAACGAGTCACTTCATGGGTTAGCTATGACCCACTTCCCCATGGGGGCTACCTTTGAGAGACTAGTTGACATGGCGCTTATGCACGAAGAAGAGAAGGGCACCAATGCTAATAAGCCACCCATGAAGAAAGGGGATCAGAAGAAACCGCAACAGCAACAACAGAAAAAGAAAGGTGGTAAAGGAAACAATGGTAAGGGAAAGAAGAGATGCTTTAATTGTGGGACACCAGGCCATCTAAGCAAAGATTGTAGGAAGAAAAAGAAGACTGGTTGTTTCCACTGTGGCGAACCAGGACAACTGAATAAGGACTTCCCAACGAAAGGGCAGGGTCTACCTCGGGAGGAAAGGTGCAGGCTCTTATGGCACCACGGCAGGCAAGGGGGCAAGTTCAGGCTCTCGTGGTCCCACCGCTACAAGAACGAGATAGAGCAATTTCCGTTGAAATTTTAGTTTTTTTGTTTGATCATCCTGTCCGTACTTTATTCGATTCTGGCACATCATATTCGTTTATTTCTACATCATTAGTTGAAACACTGCACCTAGATACTAGTCTAGTTACAGATCCCTTAGTAGTCTGAAATCCTATTGGTGGTTCGGCTCATCTTTCTATGATTTGTCGGGATTTGAGAGTGTTTATCTTGGGCGTTGGGTTTGAATGCAACGTCTTTGTTCTTGGCTTCATGGGCTATGGCTTGATTCTAGGTATGGATTGGCTAACTAGATACGGGGCCATCCTAGATTGTGAAAGAAGGGTTGTTAGATTGTTGACTCGTTGTCGAAAGACCCTTGATATTTCTTGTTACCCTAGAGGTCTAGTAATGCTTAGCTACCTAGAATCCCTTGACGCATCCAATGATGATTTACATTCTGTTCACATAGTCCGTGAATATGTTGATGTCTTCGATGAGGTGAGGGGTTTACCCCCAAAACGTGAGATAGACTTTCGAATATATCTAGTAGATAATGCAAAGCCAGTTGCATTGCCAGTGCGCCATATGTCTCCAAGAGAGAAAAGAGAACTCGGTAAGCAAGCGAAAGAATTACTTGAGAAGGGGTTCATAAGACATAGTATATCGGAGTGGGGTGCTCCAGTAGTATTTGCCACGAAGGCAGATGGGTCCCTTAGACTTTGTGTTGACTATGGAGAAATTAATAAGCTTACTAAGAAGAATAGGCACCCACTGCCGAGGATTGACGATCACTTCGATCAGTTAGTAGGCGCCTCAGTGTTTTCGCAGTTGGACTTAGCCACGGGTTTCCATCAGTTGAGAGTGGCTGAGGATAGCATAGACAAGACTGCCTTTAGGACTCCAGACGGCTTCTTCGAGTGGCTTGTGATGCCCTTCGGTTAGACAAACGCCCCCGCATACGTTGTTGACTTGATGAGTAGGGTGTTTAGGGAGTACATTAATAAATTCGTGGTAGTCTTTGTGGACGACATCTTGATCTTTTCTAGAAGCGAGGAAGAGCATGCCCTACATCTTAGGGAAGTGTTGGAGACCCTTCGAGCGCATAGCCTTAAAGCTAAATTTTCTAAATGTCACTTTTGGAGGAAGGAAGTGCGTTCTTAGGGCACGTGGTTTCCAAAGAAGGGATCGCTGTGGATCCCGCAAAGGTTGTGGCCATCCAAGATTGGAAGGTCCCTAAAATTGCTACCGAGGTGAGGAGTTTCTTAGGGTTGGCTGGCTACTATAGGAAGTTTATCAAAGACTTCACAAAAATATCAGCCCCATTAACACGCTTGACGAAGATGAACCTCGTCTTCACGTGGGACGTAGATTGTGATGATACGTTCCAACGTTTAAAGAGAGCTTTGACCGCAGCCCAAGTCTTAGTGTTGCCAGATGGGAGTAAGCCATTTAATGTTTATACTGATGCTTGTGGGATAGGACTAGGCGCAGTCTTAATGCAAGAGGGAAGGGTAATAGCCTACGGAGGGAGGCTGTTGAGAGTTCATGAGAGAAATTACCCTACACATGACCTAGAGTTGGCCACTATTGTTTTCGCACTTAAGTCTTGGCGCCATTATCTTCTTGGTGAGAAATTCGAATTGTTCACTGACCACAAATCGCTAAAATACTTTTTCTCTCAGAAGGACTTGAACTTAAGGCAACAAAGGTGGATGTAATTCTTAGCGTCCTACGATTTCGAGATAGCATATACCCCTGGCAAGGGGAACGTGGTGGCAGACGCCTTAAGTAGGAAAAGGTTATCCTTAAGTCCGTTTTTTGTTGAGCGGCGAAGCTTAGAGTTCATCTCTACGTTTGACTTTAGACCTTCCATTGACTTTGTACCCGGTTTGCTAGCATCCTTAGAGGAAAGACCTACGCTTTTGGGATGGATTGGTGAGGCACGGCTATATGACCCACAGTTGGTTGAGTTAGTAGAGAAGCTCAAAAGGGGGGACTCATCGACCTATCTCCGTAGGTATACCCTAGATGATAAGGGTTGGTTACGTAGGGATGGTAGACTTTGTGTACCACCGGACAAGAATTTGAGGAAGACCATTTTTGATGATGCACATCGTTCGAAGATGACCATACATCCCTGGGGGGACAAGATGTACATGGACATGAGACGAGTTTACTTTTGGGCCGGCATGAAGAGGGATGTGGCTGAGTTTGTCGCTGGATTCTTGGTGTGCCAATAAGTAAACTAGAGAAAAAGAAGCCCGGTGGGTTGCTTCACCCATTAGAGGTCCCACAATGGAAGTGGGAAAGTGTCTCGATGGACTTTATTGATGGGTTACCGAGGTCGGGGAAGGGTAATACGGGGATTTGGGTCGTGGTAGACAGACTTACTAAGAGCGCCCATTTCATTCCCATGAAGAGTAAGAGGGCTGCTCCATGGTTAGCCTCCGTATACATTCGAGAGATAGTTCGTTTACACGGTGTTTCTTCTAGCATAGTGAGCGGCCGCGATCCTATCTTCACTAGCGAGCTTTGGAAGAGATTGCAAGAGGCGGTAGGGAATAAGTTATGTTTTAGCACCGCATATCATCCTTAGACGGACGGCCAGACCGAGAGGGTGAATCGTATTCTAGAGGACCTATTGAGGTTGTGTGTCTTAGACTTCGGAGGTACATGGGAGGAACATCTTCCGTTGGTGGAGTTCGCATATAATAATAGCTTTTAGTCCAACATTGGCATGGCACCGTTCGAGGCTCTATATGGACGGCCTTGTCATTCTCCTACATGTTGGTGGGAATCTACAGATAAGATCTTGCTTGGGCCCGATATGATTAGAGAGACTTCGGAAAAGATCGATTTGATTCGAAGGAGGATGAAGACGGCGCAAGATAGGCAGAAAACTTATACGGACAAGAGGAGGATAGATCTTGAGTTTGATATTGGGGACATGGTCTTTGTCAAGGTGTCTCCAATACGGAATGACGTTCGCTTTGGGTCCGTTGGGAAGTTAGCACCAAGGTTCACAGGGCCGTTTCCTATTAAAGAGAGGATTAGAAAGATGGCGTATAAAGTGGAGTTGCCCGAGAGACTTAGTGGTGTACATGATGTATTCCATGTATCACATTTAAGGAAGTGCTTGCATGAGACCGCGGAAGTGGTAGAGCCGAGCTTGCTTAGAGAGGTGGAGATAGATCGAGATGCGACGATTCGACGAGCTCCTACGTGCATTTTTGGGTCGGAGATTAAGAAGTTGAGGAATCGAGAGGTCAAGCTAGTCAAAGTGCAATGGGGAGATGATGAGAGAAACGCTACTTGAGAGACGGAAGAGAAGATGGGTTCATTGTACCCTTTTCTTTTCGAGGGTATATCTTTTAATTTCTCCTTTATCGCTTAGCATGTACTTATTTTATCTTTAGTATGTTCTCTCGCTAGTATCTTTGACCTTTAGATAGGGTAGTCCTATAGTTGAAACATGTGTTTGAGACATGTTATGTATGATGGATGCATGTGGATGCAAGTGTTTGCTAGTGGTTGCTCGTGGATGCATATACACACACTTTAGGCACTAGATCGACTCAGTCACTTCATATTGCATATTGCATATAAATGTGTGTACATATTTAAGTAATGGATGTATAATGGTTGTACTATCATATGGATGTTGCATTTTGGTGAATGGTTGTGCACACATGTAGAAATAATAGGTATCGATAGGATTATTTCGCATACATAATGGACGCAAAGCACTATCATGGTTTGCATTAAGGAGGTCAACTGAATCAGTAGACCGCCTGATTTTGCATTAGATAAGGAACATATACACACACTTCTTGCACATGTTCATACAGCTTTAGGAATTTTATAAGGACAGTGGATGCCTGTGTTTGGTGGTTGAGTAGATGGTTGTTTGGATGTTAGGATATGCATTCTCCTTAACTTGGAGATTTCGGGGGCGAAATCCTTTAAGGAGGGGAGAATGTAACACCCCGTATTTCTGTTAACACTATTGTTCACAAATTAAAGAATAACTAATCTCAGATGGGAGAATTAAGGGAAACGGGTTGCGCCATTGTGTTCGTCTAGGAATTCTGGTTGAGATAGAGTCCGAGTCTGCATGAATTGGACTTCGTATGAAGAAGTTATGGCCATCGGAAGTTTCAGAAAATTCAAAACAGATTTCGAAAATTCAAATTTTAGAGTCAGATTGGGCTAGGCGGGAAATTTCCCGCCAGGGCCAGGTCGACCTACCCTCACCAGGTCGATCATAGGGTCGTCCTGGGGGTCGACCTCCCCCCCCCCCCCCCCCCGGGCAGATTTGATTGATGACCTGTTTATGACTGTATGCTGAGTCATTAGGGTTTCTGATTGGCTAAGATAAATTCTGGGTTGATCGGACGGCCTAAACTAATCTTAAACTCTATAAAAAGACATGTCGACTCAAACCCTAAAATCAAATTAAAATTAGATACATGGCCTCCATGCCGTCACCTTGCAACCTAGAATAGCCGCCACCAATTAGAGAGGAAGAACAGCTAATCAAATTCAATTCTATTCAACTCTAACAACGAATCTACTACAACGGAAAGCTAATTCAACTTCACAACTTAGATTTCAGAACTCAAGACCTTCTTTGAGTTGTGAGTTCGATTTCTTTAATAAAATAATTAACAATTTAATTGGATTGAGATATGATGTGCATTATAGGGCTATGTTGTAAATTATTGACCGCATGTTATTATTTATGTTGTAAATTCTATGATATTATCATGTACGTTGTAAAGTGGCGATGTTATCATCTATGTTGTAATTTTATGATTGGCTTATGTATAATCAATTCATAATGATGTTTCATATGCTAGTTTGGTTATGCTGTTGGAACTAATTCATATGTTAAATCATATGTATGTATGTATGCAAGTCTAGATGTTAGTTTAGATCTGGATCATATGCAAGTTAATGAAATTATGAACAACTTTACATGTTTCAGGACCCCTATTTTATGTGTGTAAATTGGATCTAAAGTTAGGCTATGACATGTGTGAGTTATATGCTAGTACACAAAATTCTACATGCTAGTTTACATGTTTACATGTAGATTTACACCAACATTTGTGTTGCATAAATCACATATGCAAGTGTGTGTGTGTATATATATATATATATAAATATATATATATATATATATATATATATGTTGGAAGTATGAATCATGCCTATGCAAGTTTGAACCTTATGATTAGATCTATGACACACATGGTTTATGCAAGTTTGTGACTATCACCTAAACAAGTCTACACATTTAGATTTAGATCTATGACATATGTAGTTTTATGCAAGTTGTGACTTGGGCCTATGCAAGTTTTTATGTAGAACCTCATTCACACATGCAAGTTCACCCCTTATGTTTAGATCTATTTTTATCTATATGTTTGTTGTGATGTTTTCTCTTTATTCCATAAGTTAGAGTATTCGAGTGTAACGTATATTTTACGTTAAACGAACGAACGTACAATGTGGGGTAATGGGATAATATTAAAAGATTTAATATTGAAAATTGGCATAAATGCCTCTAATGGCATAAAATAAATTTGTGATGAAATTGGTATGATTTTGCATACCATAAATAGATGGACATAACTGAGTCAATTATGGACATCGTTAAATTTGAAATTGATTGATAATTTGAATAGGGAAATTAATTCAAATTGGGGGATGATTAATTAGGTGTATTTAATCGTCTAAGACACGAGGTTAGGCTCTTTTGTGGTGTAAGACTGCCCGGACCCGCCCGGCAAATCCAGCTGCCACAAATGTCAGTCTAATGTGGGAGGTCAGGCATAAATTAAATACGTAACAGTTGTAAAGGCACGAGGTTAGGCTCTTTTGTGGTGTAAGACTGCCCGGACCCGCCCGGCAGATCTAGCTGCCACAAATGACAGTCTAATGTGGGAGATCTTTATAAGGTTACGTTCTTAATAAATTAAGAAACACTTTACCAGATAAACATGTAATGGGACATGAAGGGGTTAAGTGGGTGCCTTGGGTGGCATGTGGAATTTAGTGGGTGCCTTGGGTGGCATTTGAAATACGATTAGAAACACTTAACCAAAATTGGAACATGTAAATGAACATGAATAAGAAGAGGGTTAAGTGTGATGTACTAGAGGGGACCAAGCTTAGGTGGATAGCTTGTGTCAAGTAATGGGGGCCCCTTTCAACCAGTAACCCATACGTATCTTTGTGGGCTCGACCCAAGTCGAGGATGGGACACGCATACTGGGCTTGACTGTAAGAAGCCAAAACGGGTTAGCGATGGCAACGCAAGTCCAACAGGTTCATATGCATGTGTGGGCCCGGGATGGCAGGTAAGACTTTGTTGCATCATGTAGGTATAAGCCGTGCATTATTGGTTGTATTGGGTTGCCACTTTGGGGAGTGATACACCCCATTGTGGGGCTAGCACGGGTATCTATGAGTTAAGGAGCCGATCGCATGGGGGTAATGGGTACACCTAGTGGAGATAGGGGCAGGCGGCACTTATGATGGCAACTAGGGGTGCACGAAACTACCATTATCATTATTAAGTTCTGCAGGCGGGATCAAACTTAGGGTGACTGGTGGTAGTGCAGTATAGTAATTATCTTATAGTTGTTTAGGTGCGCCTTTAACGTTATCTTTGTTCATCTTATTTTCTTGTTTACTCTGTTATAGCCAATTGTTCACAGTCATTTCCTTATTTTCCAACTTATGCCTTAGCCTAGTTATTTTGGTAATTATATTGTTAAAGTTATCGCACTCGCCAGACTTTATGTCTGACCCCCTTTGTTTCCTCCTCTTTTCTTCCTTTTCCCCCCAGGTGCTCAGGATGAAACTAGCACCAGTGGAGCTTGATTTTGGACAGCTGTATCTCTTGCTTTTAGAAGTTGCTTGGATCGCTGAAGTAAAAGTTCAGCCTATCTTATTTATGGCTATTTTGTATTAGGGCTATGTCTTTTAATTTATGTACTCTGATTTATTCAAGATGGATATTTTATACTTTGACTCTGGTTTTTTGATGATGTAATCAAACCTATGTGTTTACCGCTGAAATGAATAAAATTTTAAAGTTTTAGTACTGTTTATAACTGTCTTGTTGTTAACTTTCTATTCTATACACACTTAAAATGCTCCATAGAAGTTAATGCATTCCCTTTGTGAGTGACATTAATGGACGTGGGTTGTTACGGAAACCCAACTTCCAATATGACATTATGGTTTTGACTGTAAACCTATATATCGCGACATAGTATATGGTAGCTATGCCATCTAGGATTGATACTCTTACTTTGATATATTTTAAAACTGATTAGACACTAATAATAGTATTAAATTACTATTTTCTACGTATCAAGCATGTTTGATCATTATAAGTTAAATCTCTATCCTCCGGCTTGTGTTGCATTGTGTGATGGTTGAGTCTTATAATGATTTCATTTTTCTAAAAAACATTGCGTTGTTTTGAATAAAAAATTATTTAATTTATGCACTGGCAATCCAATGGAGTAAACCCGTTCCGCATTAGCGGTGTGGTCCGATGATTAGCCATATTGTTAAATAAGTTAGGAAAGATTTCTCACACCAGTCCCACGACAGACTCGTAGTTTGTTTCACTATGCAAACTCGGGTTCCCTCTTTTTCACACATGCAGCCAAGTGACAATTCAGGTTATTATGGACATATGCTGGATTGGAGTATGCTTATGGAAGGAAGATGAAAAACATTTTTATCTATTTATTTCTACTTTGAGATATTCAGACATTATTGATCGATGTTGTACTTGATGGAGTTTGAGACTTATTTCTATTTGCTGAGACTTTCTATTTGCTAAGTTGTATCATGTAACTGTGTCACTCTGATGTTTTGATGTTGTGATGTTGATGACATTTCTATTTCCACTGCAATGATTAGTGTGTTATGCTGTTATCTAAGATCTCCCGTTGTTGTAAATATGTTATATTCCAATGATTATCCTTGCTTCCGTATTACGGAAGTCTGGGGTCATCACAGTTGGTATTAGAGCCAAAGATTAACCTTAGCTTCAGAGTATGACATATTTAAAACAATTCGTCTAGATAGAATCAGCAGTATTCTAAGGCGAGTAGCTCATTAGAGATAGGATTAGTAATGTCCTAGAATGAACACAGCAGAATAGCACATATTAATCAGTCATTACATCAATCATCTTTCCATATGTCCTTACTTTTACCTTTCCTTGAAAATTATCATTTCTGCTGGTCTGACTCTTTCCTTGATGGTACAGAACTAACGAAAAATGAGCACTAGATCGAGAGCCCGAGGCAGAGGAGGAGCTAGAGGACGGGGAAGGGGTGAAACCCCCATTGCTCAGGGGCAGCCCACTCCCGAGGCTGTAACACCACCACCTCCACCCCTACAGCCTTTTGACCTAGACAAGGTAGCCAGAAAGTTCAGGAATTTAGGTGGCGTGTCATTCACAGGGCGAGAGATAGTGATAGAAGCTCAGGCATGGCTCAAGGATTGTAAGAAGATATTTGGAGGCTTAGAACTTGAAGACCACCATAAGCGTTTATGGCATCGTGGCTATTGAAATATGAGGCTCTGAATTGGTGGGAGACGGTCATAATTGGAAATAATGAGGCCGACATGTCTTGGGCCAAATTCAACTAACTCTTTAATGAGAAGTTTATTCCTTCGCAAGAAGTAGAGCGTCTTCACGATCAGTTTGCCAACTTGCAGCAAGGAGATAAGACTGTTTCAGAGTTTGTGTGGAAGTTTGAAGAGCTTTCACGTTATGCTCCTGAATTAATTCGGGACCCATTCCAGAAGAATAAGAGATTCATTAATGGCCTTTCCAGGAAGAATCTGAACATTGTGACATCACACATTAAGCTTCCATTTAATGAGGTGGTCGAAATGGTTTGTCGATATGAAGAAAATGACAGGAGTTCGCTGCAATATCGAGAGAAAAATTTAAATAACAACAAGAGGAAGCAGGCTGACAAGAAATCAGAGGCGAGCAACTCTTCAGCCACCAAGCCTCAAGGAAATAAAAAGGCCAAGGTGAGAAGATTTAATTGCCACAATATGGGACACTTTGGTTATAAATGCCGAGCTCCGAAAAGGCCAAGGAGAAATGAGTTAGGGCCCAGCCAGAATTCTCGTGACACCAGGGGATGCTTTAATTGCCACAAGCTAGGTCATCTTATCAAGAATTTTCCACTGCTAAAGAAATCCAAGGTGGCTCATGTATACGATGGAGCGGTTGCACCAGCCTCTTCCGAGGGAGTAGGTAAACCAGATGTCTTGGGAGATACCCTTACCATTAAGAATATTCCTGTTACCATATTACTTGACACTGGTGCATCACGTAGTTTCATTTCTAGTGACATAATTAAAAAGTTAAATTCGAAAACAAGAAATCTTAAAGAATCAGTTAGAGTCCATAATCCAATAGGAGGTTGTCTTGTTCTCGGTTTATACTGTTGAGTACCGATCTCCTACTCTTGTTACCAATTTCCTATCAATTTGATTATCATGAATTTTTTCTGAGTATGATGTTATCCTTGGGCTGGATCGGTTAACAAGACATAAGGCCGAAGTTAGATGTGCTGAAAGAATTGTCAAAGTTAAAACGAAGCTCGGAGATATATTTATACCATGCCACGGCCCGGCAACGGATAGGAAAGAATTATGGTCTTCTCTAGAAGTCATCCCTACATCTATTAAGAATATTCCTGGCGTCAAAGATTATGCGGGTGTGTTTGAGGAAGTTGATAGCTTACCTCCATGCAGAGAAATCGACTTAAGGATTGACTTAGTTCTGAATGCAAGGCCAGTTGTGCATCCTATTCGGAGAATGGCTCTGAAAGAAAAAGATGAGATGAGCAATCAAACTAAACATCTTTTGTAGAGAGGTCTGATCAGACCTAGCTTCACAAATTGGGGTGCAGCTATGGTGTTTGTCCCAAAGTCAGATGGCACTCTCAGACTATGTGTGGATTACCGTGACCTCAATAAGCAAATGCTGAAAAACAAATATCCATTGTCGCGTATTGATGATCTATTGGACCGCTTGGATGGAGCGCCAGTATTCTCTAGAATGGAGCTAGCTACCGGATTCCATCAATTGCACATTGCCGAAGTATGTGTTCCCTTGACTACTTTCAGTGGGCCGGACTTATTCTATGAATGGCTAGTAATGTCGTTCGGCTTATGTAACGCTCATTCTTACTTTGTTGATCTGATGAACAAAGTATTCCGGGATTTCTTAAATAAATTCGAGCTGGTTTTCATCGACGACATCTTAATCTTCTCTAAATCCACTACTGAGCATGAAAAGCATTTGAAAGAAGTTTCGGAAATCCTACGAATGAATGTGTTGAAATCCAAATTCTCTAAATCCATATTCCTGCAAGAAGAAGTGAAATTCCTCCATTATGTTGTATCAAAGAAACGCATTTCAGTGTACCCACGCAAGATCTCAGCCATTCAAGATTGGAAGCAGCCTAGCACTCCTATAGAAATCAGAAGTTTCCAAGGATTGGCTAGCAATTATCGGAAAATCATTAAAAAAAATTGAAGCTATCTTGTCCATTAACGAAGCTGACCAAGAAGCATACGAAGTTTATTCGGACACCCAAATGTGAGGCAGCTTTCTAAGAGCTAAAATTGAGGTTGACCACTGCCCCCATGTTGACCATTATTGATGAAAACCAAGATTTGACCGTCTATACTGATGCTTCTATTGAGGGTATTGGTGCGGTGTTAATGCAAAGGGGAAAAGTAGTTGCATATGCTAGCTGGCAGTTGAAACCGCATGAGAAAAGATACCCCACTCATGATCTTGAGTTGATGGCCATCGTGTTTGCTTTAAAAATATGGCGGCACTATCTTTTGGGTAAGAAGTTCGAATTATATGCTGATCATAAATCCTTGAAGTATCTGTTCATCCAAAGAGACTTGAATTTGAGGCAGCAACGTTGGTTAGAATTTCTTATGGCCTACGATCTGGACATCCTATATACTTCAGGAAAATCCAATGTTGTTGCAGATGCGCTCAGCAGAAAGAATGTGGACACCGCCAATCTTATCATCGCCAATCTCATCATTACACCTACATTGATTGATAAGATCTCTGCTCTTCAGAAGAATGATGAGTTTATTCAGAGATTTAGCAAAAGAGTTCGGGAAGGCGAAACCACGAATTTCCAGGTTGACAACAAAGGAGTTCTGAGACTGTTAGGCTGAATTTGTGTTCCGAACCTTCCGGAGCTCAGAAAGGAAGTAATGGACGAATGTCATAAATCTAAACTTAGTATTCATCCAGGGGTGAGCAAGATGTATCATGACCTCAAGCGCACATTTTGGTGGAGATCTATGAAGAGGGACATTTCTATATACGTTAGCAGATGTTCCACTTGCCAGCAAGTCAAAAGCGATCAACAGAAGCTCGCATGATTGTTGCAACCGCTAGAGATTTCTAGTTGGAAGTGGGATGAAATTTCTAGGGACTATATTGATGGATTGCCCCGAACCAGAAAAGGCAATGACAGTATATGGGTGATCGTAGATCGTTTCACAAAGATCGCCCATTTTATTCCTGTCAGATCTAATAAAACAACTCGAAGTCTGGTGCAGCTATTTCAGAGAGATTGTCAGATTACATAGAGTTCCCAGTAGCATTGTTAGTGATCACGATCCAATATTTTCTAGTAAATTCTGGGAAGCATTCGAAGAAGAGCTAGGGACAAAGTTGAATCTGAGCACCACTTATCATCCTCAGATAGATGGCCAGACTAAGAGGTTGAACCGCATATTAGATGACTTTTTGCAAGCATGCATTCTTGATTTTGGCGGGTCATGGGAAGATCACTTGCAATTGGTTGAGTTCTCTTATAATAATAGTTACCAAGCAAGATTGCAGATGTCGCCATTTGAAGCATTGTACAGCAGGCCATGCAGATCTCCCGCATGTTGGGTGGAACCAGCCAACCGGTTATTATTGGGTCCCGACATGATTCGTGTAGCATCAAATAAAGTTGATTTCATTAAGAAGCGACTACTGACTACTCAGAGCCGACAGAAGAGCTATGCAGACTCATGAAGAAGGGATTTAGAATTCTCTATTGGTGATTATGTGTACTTGAGAGTTTCCCCACTGAGAGTAGTAATTCGTTTTGGGAAGACTGGGAAGTTGGAGCCAAGATTCATTGGTCCATTTCCTATTCTCGAAAGGATTGGAACTCTCGCTTATAGGGTGCAGTTGCTTGACCGGTTGCCAGAGGTGCATGATGTATTCCATGTGTCCCAACTTCGAAAGCATGTACATGATCCAAACTTAATTGTGGAGGAAGCAGAACAACAAGATTTGGAGATTACCCCGAGCTTAGCAGTGAGGAGGGAGACAGTGAAAATTGTTGGCAAAGAGACCCAAGTTCTAAGGAACAAGAGGATCCACTTAGTCAAAATGCAGTGGAGCGGGGATCCTAGAGACTGTACATGAGAGACTGAGGATAGCATCAAACAGGCTTATCCCAAGTGCAGAGTGGACATCTCCGAGTAACTCTTATGTTGAGGTACATTTACAATATTTTACATTTTTCTTTTTGTTTCCTACTTTGATATTGTTTCCATTTCGGGGACGAAAAGTTTCTAAGTGGAGGAGATTGTAACAACCCGGAAAATCAGAACCAATTTAGAAATTTTATTTTGGCTATTTTAACGAATTTTGAATGGTTAAAATAATTTATTTTAAATAATAACGATTTAAAATTTATTTAAATTGAAGTTAGAACGAATATATTTATTTTAATTTTAAAAGGAGTTAGAAATAGCATGGTATTTTGAGAATTTGAATTTGAACTTTGACTGAATGTACAAGATTCAAAATAAATAGGATTTTTGTGAAACCAAAAATGTTTAAATCTATTTAAAAATATCTTTATGATGAATCTGAAAAATTGAAATTTCATAGCGGGAATAAAAAGTTGTGGCCAGTTGAATATTCAGAATAGCCGCTATGGAATTTAATATAATTTATAGCTCGTATAAATGGCCATTATACAAACGACCTCCGTTTTTGACGAAACCATTTTTGTTGGATCCGGAATCTCAAATTATTGCTAAGTTCAATTTTCCATAATTTTTGGAATTAATATCTGAGCGTGGTAAATTAAACTGTGTTCGATAATTTTTGTTGAATTTAATCGACCGTCAAAAAGGCCATTTTTCTAACGGTCTCTAAATTCGACGAAATTAATTTTGTTAGGACCATATCGTCGAAACATAGCTAGATTTATTTTTTGGGAATTTTCGGAGTTCGTATGTGGCCCCGGTAAGTTTAAATGTACGATCGAATTAAATAAATAAATGATTTATATTTTAAATTGAAGAAAACAGACTGAAAACGATTGATTGGGCTGACTGGACATAGCCCATTGTGTTCGCAACGGGGGTAATCGGGTTAGTACAACTTTCGTTGGGCTGAAATTGGAGCGGAAAAGGGTTAAATGGGCTTAAATTAGTAATTAATAGATTTATTTTTATTTTATTATAAATAACTCTTATTCCAAACCCTAATACAATACAACAGGCGCCGCCTTCTTCATCTTCAATGGCCATAGAACTCAGAACTTCCTCCATCAATAACTCTCCATTCTCACAATAAAACCGAGTGCTTCTTAAGGGGATATTGAAGAGAGTCATTAGCTCTTCACATCTGTACGGTTGGATTCTCTCTGGTGACATATTTCGTTCAGAAAAGCAACGAACTCAACTACCGTTCGCCCTTGTCCTTGCCGTCGTGGGGACCACCGAGTTGATCGCGTTCAGAGGTGGAGGCGTGGCTCCTTGAGCACTTTGAAGTGGTGCTAGCCGATCATCCTCCGCCGTTGTAATTTAGTCGCGATCTGTAACCCTAAGTTTGAACAAAATACAAAGACTATCGGCTTTAATCTGATTGAGGAAGAATTTAGTTTTTTTTATAAAAATTAATTAATTTATTAATTTAAATGACAATATTATTCACACAAATAAATTCATAACTTGCTCAAACGAATTCAGAATTGGACGATTTCAGAAGCGTTGCGATCGTGAGTCCGAGATCTACACTTCTGGACTGATTAGAACGAATTCGGAGGAGAGCAGATTTTGGACAAATTTCAAATTTGAATTATTCAGAATTAAAACGACTATGAGAAATTCTACTTTTTTATATAATTAAAATTACTTAATCATGATTGTGATATTTCCCCTACGCTGTTAAATGTTATTAGTATGACACGTGATTTGATCTAAAACGGATGTTGTTATTTAGACCCATTGATTTGATGTTGTTTGTGTTGAATGAAATTGTTGGAAACAAAAAAACCAATTTTCGTTGAAAAAGAAAATGAGTTGGATTAAAATTGTCATTGTGACAAATTAGAATTATGGGATTAAGTTTGCCAATTTTGTCAATTTAGAATTGTTGAAATAAAATTGTCATTTTTGACAAAATATAATACTTGAAACAATAATTAACAATTTTGTTAATTAGAATTTGGTAAATAAAAATTAACATTTTTGTTAATTAAAATTGAGTTAAACAAAATTTATCATTTTTGTTTATTAGATTAGCTGAATCAAAAATTAACATTTTTGTCAATTAAAATTGAGTTAAACAAAATTTATCATTTTTGTTTATTAGATGGCTGAATCAAAAATTAACATTTTCGTTAATTAAAATTAAGTTAATTTTTTTTATCATTTTCGTTTATTAGATTAGTTAAAAAAAAATTAACATTTTTGTTAATTAGAATTGAATTAAACAAAAATTAACATTTTTGTTAATTAGAATGGAGTTAAACAAAAATCATCATTTTTGTTAATTAGAATAATTGAATCAAAAAATATCATTTTTTTCAAATTAGAATAATGGAATTAAAATTATCATTTTTGTCAAAATATAATTATTGGATCAAAATTGATATTTTTGTCAAAATATAATCGTTGAATTAAATTTGTCAAATTAAAATAGTTGAAATAAAAAGGACATTTTTGTTGTAACAAAATAGTTGAAAATAAAAAAGGACATTTTGTTGTAAGAATATAGTGAAACAAAAATTATCATTTTCATAGTTGAAACAAAATATACATTTTTGTAAAAATATAATTATTGAACAAAAATGAACATTTTGTCAAATTAGAATTGTTGAAACAAAAATATTCATTTTTGTCAAATAGTTTAGCTGAAACAAAAATATTCATTTTTGTCAAATAGTTTAGTTGGAACAAAAATATTCCTTTTTTGTCAAAATAGTTTAGTTTAGCAAAAATGAACATTTTGTGAAATTAGAATATTTGAAACAAAATGTACATTTTTGTCAAAACATAATGGTTGAAACAAAATATACATTTTTGTCAATACATATCAGTTGAAACAAAATATATATTTTTATCAGTACATATCAGTTGAAACAAAATGTACATTTTTGTCAATACATATTAGTTGAAACAAAATGTACATTTTGGGTTCAAAATATATTAGTTGAAACAAAGATTTACATTTTGTCAAAATATGATGGTTGAAAACTAAGATTACATTTTGGTTAAATAGATTTGAGTTATAACAAAAATTACATTTTTGTTAAATAGATTTGTGTTTGAGTAAAAATATTAATTTTGTTGAACTAGAACTGTCAACAAAAATGTATGATCACTTTTTAGTCATTTTGTTGAACTAGAATTGTCAACAAAAATGAATAATCACCTTTTAATGATTTTGGCAAACTAGAATCGTCAACATAAATGCAACCATCACTTATATCCGTTTTGTTAAACTAGATTTGTTAACAAAAGGAAATTATCACTTTTTATCATTTTGTTGAAATAGAATTTCAACAAAAATGAATGTATCACTTTTTATACATTTGTTGAAATAGAATTTGTTTGTTAATTAAAGAATCATTTTCATTGTCACAACATACATTAGAATTTGTATGTTAATTAAAGAATCGTTTTCATTGTCACAACATACATTAGAATTTGTATATTACTTAAAGAATCGTTATCATTGTCACAACATACATTAGAATTTGTATATAAGTTAAAAAATTATTGTTATTCTCAAAACATACATTGAAACTACATACAAATAAAATATTTCTTTTATTTGTTACAGTTAAAAACAGAAATACAAATAAAAATTATCTTTTTATTTGTCATTAGCAAAATGTCATGCAAATAAAATACATTTTATTTGACATTACAAAACATGTAGAAATGGTTATGCAAATTAAAACATTCTTTTATTCGACGTGTTAAACACGTTAGTGGAATCGTCGAATGGTTTATATTTATATATAATTTTATATATATAAATTAAAATTAAAATTAAACGAATCGCGCACGGTAGTTCACGTTTCGGGATCGTAACTTTAAACGATTATACCGAAAGATCCGACCGTCAGATTTTCCCAAAACTGGAACCGTTAGGAACACATTGGTAAGATCTTTCCAACGATATAAATTTATTAAAATCAAACGGTTAGATTTCGAGCAATGTGTAAATCAAATTTGGGTAAATACAGCGCCAGGGCCGCTTATTGACCCAAAGCATCGTTAAATTTAATTGAGCTATTTTTATATAAATAAAATAAGCGATAAATCATTATAAATAATATTAATGATATAAAATGATTTAAATTATATATATACGAGAATTATTTGAAAAGACCAAGTTCAATCTGGTTCCAAATAATTATACGGCGATTTAAATCGAATATATTGAATACGGTGATTGAAGACCGGCGATCTTCACATCGAATGGATGACTACTGATGCCCGACATTGGGTAGCTCCCAGTAAAGGGTTAAAGTGGTAGTTTTCCGGACGTGCTTGTTGATTGTCCGGATAAGCGAGCACTTCTCTTCCGTATTGGACATACAGGACGAGGAATAAGGTGTCTCTGGTTTCGTTCTAACCCGGAACGGACTTGTAAACAGATGTGTGTCTGACGTTGAATTTCATTCTATGTGAATTGATTTCTATTTAATATATATCTATTTGTTGGCGGAATTTTTTTGCTTAACACCCTTCTCTGAGACGCACAAGCTCAGAGTTTATATAATGATAGTTAATGATCGCATGGCGTGAATTGTCAATATGGCATGCCAAGATGCAAATGATCAAGGCTTTTGTTGAAAAGCAGAGCCTTGTGGTTGATGATCAACGCACGTCCTGTTTATGTGTAGCTTTGTGTATAGCGTAACTTCGCGAGCCTCACACCCCGGTATAAGTCAAAAACGGGATAAGGACCGTAGGGAGTGCATGCTTTTCTTTCTAGCTAGAAGTGATATCAGGGTTTTGCAAGTCCTGACATTTAACTTATGTGGATGATAGATTATGAGGCGCCTCAGATATATTGGTCAATAGTGGCCAATTGATAGGTCCAATAGGACCAGGAAACGCATTGTTCAGGAATAATTAATCCACTAAAGTATTTGTTGACCGACCCCACCACATCCAAGGGTTCGCCAGCATCCGAATCCTGAGGCAATTGCTAGAGTGTCTCGAATCGGTGAGGAGCCACCCCTAGCCTCGACTCAAGATGGAAACACAACTTCCAATATGACATTACGGTTTTGATTGTAAACCTATATATGGCGACATAATATATGGTAGCTATGCCGTCTAGGATTGATACATTTACTTTGAAGTATTTTAAAACTAATTAGACACTAATAATAATATTAAAATGCTATTTTCTACGTATCAAGCATGTTTGATCATTATAAGGTAAAAAACTATCCTCCGGTTTGCGTTGCATTATGTGATGGGACTTGAGTCTTATAATGATTTCATTTTTCTAAAAAGTACTGCGTTGTTTTGAATAAAAATTTATTTAATTTATGCACTGGCAATCCAATGGAGTAATCTCGTTCCGCATTAGCGGCGTGGTCCTGTGATTATATATATTGTTAGATAAGTTTGGGAAGATTTCTCAAACCAGTCCCACGGCGGACTTGTAGTTTGTTTCACTTTGTAAACTCGGGTGCCCTCTTTTTCACACGGGCAGCCAAGTGACAAGTTCAGGTTATTATGGACATATGCTGGATTGGAGTATGCTTATGGAAGGAAGATGAAGATCATTTTTATCTTTTTATTTCTACTTTGAGACATTTAGACATCATTGATTTATGTTGTACTTGATGGAGTTTTAGACTTATTTCTATTTGCTGAGACTTTCTATTTGCTAAGTTGTATCCTTTAACTGTGCCACTATGTTGTTTTGATGTTGATGACATTTCTATTTTCGCTGTAATGATTTATGTGTTATGTTGTTATCTGAGATATGTTGTTGTTGTAAGTATGTTATATTACAATGATTATCCTTGCTTTCGTACTACGGAAGTTTGGGGTCATCACAACACAGTTCACGATAAAACCAAATCACATTCCATTAATTATGGAATCTTCACAGAAAACAGATCAATATGTATAATCGATACCAATTTCCGTACCCGACTACTAGTATAAATGGGATAACAACAAAGCCTTTTAAATTCCATATATATTAACAGTCTTCCTCAATAGAATTTCACTTCGATTATTATCAAATCGAATTCCATTCAATTCCAATTTAATATATTAAATTGGAAAACTTTACTTTAGAAATTTCCCGTTAGATCCTAGTAAAAAGATTTATAAATTCCAAATCACATTTCACTGTTAATCGGGTTAAAGAACAAATGTCGTTAAAACACAGTTCATAATAGACCCAATTCACATTCCATTTTATTCCAATTAAATATTAATTAACTGGAAACTCTAATAATCTTAATTAAAGATTTATTCTTTTCAAACGGGATTTAAGAACAGTGTTATTTAAGACACCATTCACGACAAACCCAAAATCCAATTCTTTAATTAAGTTCCATTTAAATATTAATTAATTGGGAACTTTCACTAAATCTTAAATTAAAGATTTATTCTTTTCTCAACTAGGTTTAAGAACAGTTTTAATAAAGACACCATTCACGACAAACCATAAATCCAATTTGACATCAATTACAAGCCTCTGAATAGAAATTATATCGGCTTATATTCAATATCAAATTCTAAAACCAACAAATATCATATTGGAAATAACAATATAAATATGTCTTCCAAATTTCCATAACATTATCCGTATAATCACGGAGTCCAATATTGAAATATTTCAAAGATGATTTCCATTTAGATCCATTCCAATTAATATATTGGAAATTCTGGTTATATTAAAACCATTCACAAATCCAATTTATTTTAATCAAAAATAATTGGATCTTAATTCTAGTTAATAACTAGTTCATTTCAATAAAATATATTTTTATCTTTTTAAATATTGAATTTTTCATCCTAATTCTCTTCAAATCATTTATTATGATTTTACACAAATTATTAATATATTTAACAATTTTATTAAGGCCCTTGCAGTCGATTCCCATAAAGGATCATCGAACTGCACTTACAATGACATTTTCCAAATTTGATTTGGACATAATTTGAAATCCAACCATTAGATTTCAAATCTCTTGTATTCGTTGGAAAGCTCTTTTCGATACAAACCCAACGGTTCCGGTTTTAGGAGAATCCGACGGTCGGATCTCCTGTAATGTCAATTCGAAGTCAATGGTCGAAATTCGCGAACGGACTCGGCGCGACGCGTTCTATTCATGCCATTAGATATATAAAATATATATTATACTTATTTCATCGATTCCATTTAAAACGTATTTTATAAATCGTTTTAAAATCGGCTTCAAATTCATATTCAATTTTAAATCAAAATTGAATATTCCATATCATTAATATATAAATGATAATATTTTTAAAATATCATATTTTGAAATCATTTCCATTACGATATTCATTAAAAAATGAATAAAATCAATATAAATATCATTCGTGTCGAAATAGCGCATAACTACTCAACACGGCTTTATATATTTAAATATTTTCGTGTCCATCCTAAATCGGACATCAAAAATCATATTTTGATCCATCACTAAATATTATTTTAAAATATTAGTTATTTTAAAATATTCATTATTCGTCATTTTAAAATATTCCTTCTTTCCAAATTGCAATCAAACACAGTCAATTACCATATAATTTTATTTATATGGATTTCATACACATATGTACACAACAATAATTATACACAGTAAACCATCATCCGGAGTGCATCACACAACTGCATAAGCATTAAATATAAATAACTAACGCTTACAGTAGACTGTCAACCAATCGATTGACATACAACTAAATATTGGGATTAGTGTATGTCCAATATCATCCCAATACCCGTGTGGGGTTTTCAGAAAACAAATACTGACTATTATTTGTGCAGTTGGGCGATGTGTAGAATTTATCGTCCCAACCAGTATCAGTTAAATGGGTGTACACAAACAAATCGTCCGATTTGTAAATGAATATTTATTTTCAACACATGACCATTTTATATGGTTCATATATTCAGTAGAAATTTATATTTTTATTGTTCAAATATTTTATTTCATACATGAATATTTTATGTAATTGATTCATTCAATAAAAATGATATTTTTATTGTTCAAATATTTTATTCCACACATGAATATTTTTATATATTATATTCATTCAACAAAAATGATAACTTTATTGTTCAAATACTTTATTCCATACATGAATATTTATATATTATATTCATTCAATAAAAAGGATATTTTTACTGTTCAAATACTTTATTCCATACATGAATATTTTATATATTTTATTTCACATCACAACACAATACAGTCCAAACAAACAATCATCGTTTGTACAATAAATGGTGTCGGATGCTGCTAAGCACCGTCTGTATCCTAGAATATATTTTACTGAAAAATAAATAGAGTGAGAAGATTTTCTCATAGTCGGTTTTCACTCTGCTAGTTTTATTTCTGAATTTCTGAACAATTTGGATTGGAATTTGCTCGAAATTCTAACGTGCTCGAAATTGGGCCTGGTTAGTCTTGTTTTGAAGCTCTCGTCCCCACGATCGCAACAGATCCAAAATCGCCGAATTTGGACCTTGTATGGAAAAGATATGTATTTTTAAACGTTAATTACCGAAAATTAAAATAATTAATTAATTAACTAAAATACACTTTCTTCCTCATTCAGTTCCTTAGGCCGATGAAAACTCGACCTAGCTCCAAACCGTTGACCAACATTGTACTCCACCTGATTCCCTTGACCATCGATCGGTCATCACCCCTCGAAACGCCGCCACCTCGCGCCCCCACGCCATGAACAACGTCAAATCCGATCGCCTCATCTGACCAGAAACGGCGGTCGAACGTGGTGACTTAACGGAAGAAAATTGAATAATTCACTCAATGAAAATTAGTCAAAGAGGTATGGATTTGAAGAGGTGAGATTACTCTGGGATTTGCTTCAGAAAGTTCTCAATTCCATTGAGTGGATTTGGAGAAATCGAAGCTCGAAATTTCGAGCAATTTGGGCCTTTCATCTTATTGAACGATGGCTCCAGAATTTAGAGAATAGGGTTTTTCTAATTGGTGGAATATATATATATATATATATATATTATTTAATTCTTTTTAAAAGTCAATCGACTGTTTCAATCAGTTTTGTATCAAAATTAAAATATAAATCAATATATATTGAATTTAGATGCACATTTCAATTTACCGTGGCCATATACTGACTCCAAATATTCCCGAAAAATAAATCTAGTTATGTTTAGATGATAATGTCCTAACAAAACTAATTTCATCGAATTTGGAGACCGTTTTAAAAATGGTCATTTTCTAGTCGATCCAATTCAACTGAAATTGGCAGAACACGTTTTCTTTTCCACGCTCACATATTAATTCCAAAAATAATGAAAATTGGAATCTAGCAATAATTTGACATTCTGGATCCAACAAAAGTGGTTTCGTCGAAAACGGAGGTGGTTTGCAAAATCGCTATTTACTATATTAAAATATATATATATATAAAAATTCCATAGCGACTATTCTGAATTTTCAACTGGACATAACTTTTTATTCCCATTATGAAATCTGGATTTTTCATATTCGTTGGAAAGATATTTTCATACAGACTCAAATATTTCTGGTTTCACTGAAATCCAGTTTATTTTGAATCATGTACATTCATTTGAAATTTGAAATCAAATTTTCAAACTGCCATGCCATTTCAGGCTCGTTTTATAATTAAAATAAATTTATTCGTTCTAACTTTGATTAAAATAAATTTTTATTCATTATTATTTAAAATAAATCATTTTAAATATTCAAAAACCATTAAAATAGCGAAAATAAAAATTTTAAACTGGTTCCGATTTTCCGGGTTGTTACAGTTGATGCCTGGATCAATGATACCTAGATCTCGTAAATGTGATGCAATGGATTGATGATACATATGGATCGTTCACGCCTGGATCACTCATACACAAAGATGTGTTGACCTGATGCTCTAAGTCATGAAACATGGGTTTGCATGGATCGCCCACAAACCATACTAGTGAAGACATTTAAACCTGAAGCTCTAACCCATTGGATCGCTTATATCTGGATTGTGTACACATGTAGATCATTTATATCGGGATTGCTCACGATCTATGCATGCAAGGGACATAGGTCATTTTCTCCAGGAGATGGACCGCAAGTAAACATGCATGAACCATGTACACTTCACCACAAACTCCAAAATGCTCCTACCTCTATATTAAAACCAGACCACTTCCCATATAAAAGAGGTTAGACTTTCTCCCGCCAAAGCTCTACCATTATTGATCTCAAGCCTCATTCTTCTGCAGAGACTACCGAACTTCTTCACCAAGCTTAATTATCGAGATTGAATCCAAGAATCATCGATATTCATGGAATTCGAGTGTGTTTCAAATGTTGAATTGTGTAAATCATTGAGAATTGTTGTAATTGAAGATCAGTATTGTAACTGGATGTGGAGAAATTAATGACATGCATTTTCAAAGTTGACGTCGGCCTAATCCGTAACTGAACCACTTCAAATTTTGTTTTCTGTTGTACTTTTCTGATAGTTACTGCTCCTAACTTTATTTTTTCTGCAATTGAAAGGTGTTTTCACACCTCTCTGGGTGTTAGCTCATTTTTGGTGTCAACAATGATAGTAAAAGCGTTCTAGTAAAAAAATAACGATTTGTTGAAGTCAAACGAGCAAAGTGAGAGTTCGAGAATTCAATATAGGTCGTTGCGATTAGAGTGAGGCGCAAAATTGTCCAAGTAGTAATGATAGTATCTTATCGAATTAACTTTCAAAGGGTACTCGTACCCATAACCGAAATTAAAATTGGAAAAGATACCAATTTAGGTATGTTGTTTATGATTGAATGGCAAACAAATGATTAATTGTAATCTACAAACAATAATAAAAAACTATGGAATACAGACTTCATTTCTAAGTGCTGTAAATCCCTTGTAGATATTAAAGTCCCAAAGATTTTCTTATGTTATTTCAGTTGTCTCCGTGATCACATTTGTGCAAGCAGCATAAAAAAGTTATGGTTTTAATAGCAATCTGCAATACAAAATTATCCGTAGGCTAATTTATATATATGAATAAACATCAATTTAGATACAAATAAACTCCAATTCGATCACTTAGTTTTTAAACGAAATATCCAAAAATAAGTAAACTTAAGGGATGATCATACTCGTCTTAGAGCATAACAGTCCGGACTTTGCATCATTGCATGTCTACATCCATCGTTAGTGTTGTTAAATTTGTACGATTATCCGATTCTTATTTGCATCAATATATTCGTTTGAGTCTGTCCGATTTTCATTTAGAACACAATCTAGAAATATTTCTGTTTGAGTCTGTTTGATTTTCATTTAGAAGAACGAAATTTATATGAGAAAAAAAATCTCATTTGATCCATGTACATTCAAATTTATCTGAATTTCTTTTGATTTAGCCTATAATCGAAGAAGTGTCTATTAAAAAAAGAAAATTGATATAAATAGTGTTGTCAGTCCGTGTCTGTGTCTATATGTCTAATTGTCAATGTTCGTTCGATTTTATATAGGGCATGAGTTAATACAATAAATTTTGTACAAATATAAATCTCTTTTGATCCATGTTTGGTCCGACTCAATTTAGAATTGAAATTGAACATACATGTTTCAACAATTCCATTCCGATCCGACCAATTTACCTCCTTGTCGACAAAAAACTTTGACCACTCAGTAGATATTATTTATTCTATTTATATTGCATTATAAAAAAAATCTTATGTTGGAAACTCAAATTACATGTTCAACCACCACATACGTGCACAAATTTTGTTCCTTCACTTCTGGTACAACTATAATGATCTATCATCCACGTCTTGTTCACTAAAT
Source organism: Allium sativum (assembly GCA_030737875.1). Lineage (NCBI taxonomy): Eukaryota > Viridiplantae > Streptophyta > Magnoliopsida > Asparagales > Amaryllidaceae > Allium > Allium sativum. The sequence goes on from CM060909.1 coordinate 1,004,183,122, forward strand.
CAACAAACAAATAGGATGGATTCTTAACTACTACGCTATAAGGGGAAGGAATGGAGTAAATTGGACACATTGGATTTTAATAAAACTAACTAGAGGGGCGTTGACAAATAATAGGACAACTAAGTCAATACTGTTCAACTGCATGGTAACAGGTTACAGCTTACGACTTAGTAGATGGTTACAAACGTAAAATAACACTAGCAAAACCTAAAAACAAGAAAATATATATGGCAATCACATACCCATCAACTAAAGATGATTTAGAAGAAAACTCAGTGGTAGTTTTTTTATTTAATATATATATATATATATATATCCAGTCCAAAGTTTGAAATTATTATCGTCGATCAGTACAATGATTAGATTGCTAAAAAAGATATGATTGAAATGGTACTAATTGGTACATATTCTTGAAAGCTAATATCTAAGGCCTTGTTTGATTTCATTTTCAACTTTTAGTTTTAGTTTTTGAAGCTTATTTCCAGTTTGAATGTTTTTAATAGTTTGAAATATATATTTGGTTCTCCATTTTGAAAATTTGATTTTAAGTTGAAAATACAAAAAGAACTACCAAAATAAAATTGAAAATTTCAAATCTAGGTAGAATTTGACTACAACTGAATACACATATTAATATGATATGCAACTAACGACAAACAGTTAATGCAATTACATATATGAAAGTTGAAACGATAAGCAACAAAAGTAGCAATTCAAATCGATAACCCATTTCTTAATTACCACTTTATGAAATAGAAATAAAAAAACATAGATATCGCATAAATACACAATAAATCAGAAAAAGGAATTAACTATATGAGCAAAATAATGATAATAATGACATGCTTACTACAATATTTTTTAAACAATCACATCAGCACCTACCTAAATTAGTCCTGCAATAACAATACTATTTACTTAAAAATAATACTACATTTAGGATAAAACATATGTAACCTAGGCTAAAAAATCAAAAAAGCATACGACACCACTTCTAAGTAGCCTATATTTCACTAGTCATGGAAAGCTTATCCAAACAAGCTCTGTTGTTTGATTCCACTGACTGCCACAATTAAAGAGTTACAATAATATCAGTAGAGTATATCAAGTAATGACATTATCTAAATTTATATGAAGAAATTAACAATGAAGGCTTGATCATATTCCCGTAATACCCCCCCCCCCTCAAGTTGGAGCATGAGGATCATGAATGCCCAACTTGGAGAGTAAATTATCAAACTGCATTTTACCAAGCGCCTTAGTAAAAATGTCTGCCAATTGAGAAGATGTAGAGACATGAGATGGAGAAATGAGGCCTTCATTGATTGCATCTCGAACAAAGTGACAGTCAACTTCTATGTGCTTCGTTCTTTCATGAAAAACAGGATTCTTCGCAATATGCAAAGCGGATTGACTGTCACAAAACAACTCAATTGCCTTTGGATGATTCACACCTAAACTCAACAACAAGCCTTTTAACCATTTTAACTCACAAGTGATGGCTGCCATAGACCTGTATTCGGCTTCAGCCGAGGACCTGGAGACTGTATGTTGTTTCTTTGTCTTCCAAGACACAGGAGATTTACCAAGAAACACGAGCCAACCCGTAAGAGAGCGTCGAGTGAGTGGACATGCTGCTCAATCCGAATCACACCAACCCTGTAGAGTTAAATCACAATTTGCACTCAAAAGGATGCCTTGACCTGGTGTCCCTTTCAAATATCGAACGACCCTTAAGGCCGCCTCCCAATGCTCAGTTCTGGGTTCCTGCATGAATTGAGACAAGATATGAACAGAATATGCCAAATCTAGACGAGTAACTGCAAGATATATCAATCGACCAACAAGCCTGCGATATGATTCCGGATCTTTAAGTAAATCTCCACTGGCTAAGCCAAGCTTATGATTTTGTTCAATGGGAAATCCACTTGGCTTTGCTCCTAACAATCCTGCTTCAGAAACAATATCCAGAGTATATTTCCTTTGACATAAAAATAACCCTGCAGAACTTCTAGCAACCTCTATCCCCTGAAAATATTTCAAACGACCCAAGTCCTTCATTTTAAAACAGTCACTAAGATAAGACTTGAAAGTACACAAAGCAGCGGAATCATTCCCAGAAATAACAATATCATCAACATAGACTAAGACATTAATCTGTATACCTGTCTTAGTATATGTAAATAAAGAGTAATCAGAGTAAGATTGAAGAAAGCCATACTCTTTCAAGGCTGTGACTAACTTTGCAAACCAACATCTGGGAGCTTGTTTTAATCCATACAAGGACTTTCGCAGTCTGCAAACCATATTAGGATCAGAACACTCAAATCCGGGAGGCAATATCATGTAGACTTCTTCATCAAGATCACCGTGCAAGAAGGCATTGTGAACATCCATTTGATGAAGTTCCCAGTTCTTAGATGCAGCAATTGCTAAAAAAGTGCGAACAGTAGTCATTTTAGCGACTGGAGCAAAAGTTTCAGTGTAATCAATACCTGCTTGCTGATGATTCCCAAGTACAACCAGTCTGGATTTCAGTCTTTCAATATCACCATTGGACAAAAATTTTGTCCTGTAAACCCATTGACTGCCAAGAGCCCTTTTTCCAGGTGGAAGTGGCTCCAAGGTCCATGTGCCATTGTTTTCAAGAGCTCGTATTTCTTCCTGCATTGACTGTCTCCAACCCTCATATTTCATCGCCTCCTTAAATGATTTAGGATCATTGTTACCAACTATAGCTGCAACAAACTTTCGGTAATTTACAGAAAAATTATCACAATGTATATAATGTGCAAGAGGATACGGAGTACCTGAAGGATGAACAGAAACGGAAGTCGGGAGAGATGGACTATTAGCAAAAACAGTGTGGGTAACATGATCACGAAGCTTAACTGATGGATATTTGGTACGAAATCCACGGCCCATATTTTCGGTGGTCTGATTTGTGTTGTCGGGAGCCTCGACTTGCTGCTGTTCTTCGCTGCCAGCATCAACGTGCGTGGCTGGTCTGTGGTCTGGGGCGGACCGCTGGCAATTGAGGGCTGCAAATTCCCGTGGCTAGGCTGCTCATGCCTCATTGATTCCCCCCTTTGATCATGACTATGTATCTCTACACCACAATCCTCATCACATACACTCAATTCCGCAAAGTCTTCATGTATTTTACCCACACAATCCACATTAGACTCAATATTCACATCATCGGGAGAGCCAAAAGGGAACACATCTTCAACAAATTTGACATCTCTAGAAACAAAAAACTCTGTTGCATCTAAATCATACACTCTCCAACCTTTTTGCCCGAATGGATACCCCACAAACACGCATTTCCTACTCTTACTAGCAAACTTGTCCCCTTGTGTTTTCTGATTATGTGCAAAGCAAAGACATCCAAATGTGCGTATAGCATCAAAATTGGGTAATTTATTGAAAAGGATTTCAAAAGGTGTTTTATTTTGTAGGATAGGAGTTGGTGTACGGTTGATGAGATGGGCTGCTACAAGGACACATTCTCCCCAAAAATAAATAGGCAAATTGGCTAGAAAACGCAATGCTCTCGCCACACTCAAAATGTGTTTATGTTTCCTTTCAACCCTCCCGTTTTGTTGAGGTGTACCAACACAAGAAGATTGAAAAATTATACCAGTGGCACGAAAAAAATCAAACAAACATTTAAATTCAGTACCGTTATCACTTTGCACAATCTTAATCTTTTGACCAAATTTTCTATCAACCATAGCCACAAAAGTCATAAACATATGAAAAACTTCTGTTTTATCCACCATCAAATAAAGCCATACAGCTCTTGAAAAATCATCCACGATAGTCAAAAAATAACGAGCACGACATGAGGACTCATGTCTATATGGACCCCACAAATCACAATGAACTTTTTCAAAAATTCTAGAACTATTATTATTACTCAAAGGAAATTTGTCTCTATGATGCTTAGCCCGAAAACACACTTCGCATCCTTTATTCAAACTATTCTTAGACCTACTAACAGGGGGTAGTAACTTAACTACTTTCTCAGAAGGATGTCTCATTCGCCTATGCCACAATTCCACATTAGATGGAGCATCAATTGCAGACACCACCTCTGGTTTGCTGAAGTAGTATAGTCCATCCCGCCTAACTCCCATTCCAATCAGAGCCTTCATTTGGTCCTGTATCAAACACACATCAGAATTAAATGTCACAATTGATTGTAAATTATCATTTAGTTGCGAAACCGAAAGTAAATTACAACTTAAGTTAGGAACATAAAGAACATGATTCAGAGTGATCAAATCTGACAAATAAACTGATCCCTCCATAGATGCAATAACAGTGTCCCCATTAAGTAAACCAACAGGACAATTCAATTGTTTAATGTCAAACAACCAAGATTTTTCTCCAGTTACATGATGAGTTGCTCCTGTATCAATGATCCAAGAAGTATTATCAAACTTACCACTTAAGCGATTTTCCGGTATATTAGAATTACCAAAAAATCCCATGATAGGTGTTATGAAATCCCCCGGCCTATCATGTGCGCCGAGGTAAAACGGGTTATTGATTTCGATTTTTGATGGTGGCGGTGGTGGAGCATCGCGGGAATATGATCAAGCCTTCATTGTTAATTTCTTCATGGTATCAGAGCAGGTTTAATTCGTGCGCACAATGCCACACTTATCCACGTCACCCAATATAAAGGTCCACGTGTTAGGCTCATGATACGCCACACGTGCGGGGGCGTGTTGAGACAAGTCCCACATTGGGGAATTTGTAAAATGAATCCTGTATAACTATAATGAGTTCACCCTTCACATTGCCAATTGGTTTTGTGATAATTCGGGGTTCTCTAACATTACATAAGTGAAAATAAGTGCAAGCCAAAAATATTGCACTAAATCGAATGCATACATGTCCAACAATAAGCATAATAACAATAAATCGGTAGAAGTTGTTACTAAAACATATGACATGAGCAGGGGTAATGGATCAGATATCTATTATTAAACTAATTTTCTATAGAATCAAAATATTCATATTTTATAAGTCATGGACTAATCATAAAAATTCAAAAAATTTGCATGGTTGCAAGATTACAATCAGTATTCCTGTATATACAAACATGATATACAAACATATCTCGAAATACAATTTGTAATCATATCATGATATACAAACATGATATACATACATATCAGGATATACAAGAATACTACCAATATATCATGTTTGTATATCATGATTCGTATATCATGTTTGGATGGTTAGAGGATTACATGATTTGACGCAAGATTGTTTAAAAAATATGTTAATGCTCTGTTAATATGCAGACGCAGTGAAAAGCGAGAGTACAAGCAATAATGTAAACTCAATAAGCAGATTAAATGGCAAACAGATGATTTCGAATATGGTGACTGTATGAGTATCAAATGTATTCAGCAAAGACAAAGTGATTATGATATTTTATAAAATTTCAGATGGACTAGTCACCAATATATCAACATTCTTGCATGTCAAAAACCTTAAAACATTTGCTCTAACTAAAGAGCATACTTGCATGCTAAAACTAAATCAATATTTCTCAGGTTGAGCTGCAAACAATAAAACATGAAAATAAACATGATTGAGCAAATATTTGAAGGCAAACTGATTTGCGTGACCTAACAAAAGAAAATTCTCAGCTAAATGGCATCGAATATATACTCTAAACCAAGAGTCCGTCCCATTATACCTTACACGTTAGTCAAATGTCACCGATTGAACACAAAGAAATGAACGTATGGCAATTCTTATTGAAATAACATGTGTATTACGAGTCAAATGTCAATACTTCATATTATGTGTAGCTCATGTCAATTCTCGCATGTACAAGTTGTTGAAATATTTGTTTATTTCTAGTTACTTATGGTACTGACTATGTTTTATGAAGTAACAAATAGCAAATAATCAGTTGAAACATGCCTCACTTGAATTATTGTTTTGAACAAATTGCAACATGTATAATGTCTTATTCTTCATACATTATCTTAGTCAAAAATATTATAACAAAACTTTTTTTTCTTTAAAGGTGGTATAAATCTAAGTTAAAATTATGTTGTAAACAAAGAAACAAATAGATAAAGTAACGTTAGGAACGTAGGGTAGAATCCTATAATAAAATCATTAAACAGTTGTTGTAGCAATTTTCTAACCAAAACTCAAGCAAATGCATATGTAGTTTTATGAACTCATTTGTGCTCATATACGAGTCAAAAAAGCCAAGAAATCCAAGTGTTACTAGTGTAATAAAACTGCATCTGACCTGATTTATTGGAAAGGTGGCAGATACTTATAATTTATTAGCAATAAATCTAAGGAAGTTCAACTTTACTACTCGTACTCCTGTAACACATGAGAAGAATGCATGCTTAACAAGTAGAGGCATTATAAGCTTACGGAGGAAATAAGAAAATATCAGTAAAAAATTATTCTGTACTTTCTAGAAAAGAAAGATTCGAGAGAAACAAATTAAATGAATCATTATCAATATGTTTATGGAACTAGGGTTGCGATACTCACTAATATTACAAAACTTCTTTTATGAATTAGGATCCAGCACATATCAAAGGGGAAATTATTTCTCTATCGTTTCAATCTAATAATCAAATACCTAATTCACAAAAATTGACCAAAGGGATCCTCAAATCATTCTCTCTTAATCCTAGATATTATTAGTTTGAAACAAACGAGTTAACCGTGAAAAAACATACAATCTACCTGATTTTTGGATAATATATAAAGAAGAAGTGGATTTTGCTCGCGACCTAATTTGAGTTTTCGCGGCCGTGAATCATAGGCGGGGTTTTAAACACGTTTGTTTTGTTTTTAATATTCGGATTTTAAGCCTTTTCACAGTGAGCTGAAAATAGGAAGAACGATAAAATACAGTATTTAAATTTCTTTGTTTAGCCCATTTTCAAAAATAGTTGTTTTCGAAAATAATTTTTTACAAAAGAGTAAGACAAACAAGTTTTCATTATTTTGTAAAATAAAAAAATAAAAACTAGTCTAAAAACGTATAACCAAACAAGCCCAGTTGATTTTAATTTCAAGGCATCGAACAAAAAACCAAAAGTTGACTAAAGTGAATTTAATTGCTCAAATCTCTCTCTTAATTCTAAAAATATTGTGGGAACATTGCAATACCTTTTATTTTTTTTAAATTGAAAATATGACTCATATTGAGAAAAATATCAATATTTGCAGTAAGAAAAAAAATGGTGTGAATAGCAATTTTGTTCATCGAATTTATAGATAAAAATTGACATTTTGTTAAACACATTCAGCATTTAGAAATTCTAACATATGTAACCAAATTCAAATTCTCCTTTACACTCTTAAACGAAAAAAAATAGATTTTTTTTCTTTCTTTTATTAGTTGAAATAAGATAACAAACTGGGAGTAGTCAACAATGATTCAATGAATACTGCAAAATATATATACACACTAAATAAATTAAAGCGATGTTTATAACAATTGTAGTATACCTATAAACAAAGTAATTGAATGGCATATTGTCATCCTAAATATACAATCATAATTGCAGCTAATAACCCCAAAATTAAACTAAAGATGATAAATTAGAAATTAGGAATACCTAAAATCAGATCAGATTTGAGAGACTGAATATTTGAAATTGTTCCGCTTGTGTGTGTATTCGGTATTCCCCTTGCGTGCGTATGCCGTATGCGGTATACCCTTGCATGTCTTCAGCTTTGTATGCCCTTGTTCTCTTCCCTGTTGCCTGCTTCGCCCTTGTTCTCAAATGCGATATTTAATTTCGCATTTTCCCCTTTCGTTCTTTTTTTTCTATACGCAAGATGAATTTTGGTGCCCTAGAAGCCGATGATGCCCAGTGCGTATGCCATTGCACTAGGCCAGGGTCGTCTATGCCCTTGAATACAGTGATACTGAAAGCGTTCTAGTAAAAAACAGAAATGTTTGTTGAAGTTAAGCTAGCAAAGTGAGAGTTCAAGAATTCAGATTAGGTCGCTGCAGTTAGAGTTAGGTGTATAATTGTCCGAGTAGTAATGATAATATATTATCGAACTAACTTTTAAAGGGTACCCGTACCCAAAACTATAATGAAAATTGTAAAAGGTACCAATTTAGGTATGTTGTTTATGATTAAATGGCCAACAAATAATTAATTGTAAACCACAAGCAATAAAAAAATGGTGGAATTCAGACTTCATTTGTTAATACGTTTAAATCCCTTGTAGATATTAAAGTCCCCAAGATTTTCTTATGTTATTGAATTGTCTCTGTGATCACATCAGTGCAAGCAACATAAAATAGTTATGGTTTTAATAGTAATCTGCAATATAAAATTATCCATAGGCTAATTTATATAATGGAATAAACACCAATTTAGACACAAATAAACTCTAGATCAATCTCTTGGGCATTAAATGAAATATTCAAAAAAGTAAACTTAAGGGATGATCATACTGGTCTTAGAGCACAACAATCCAAATTTTGCATGTTTACATCCATCGCTAGTGCTATTAAATTTGTACGATTGTCCGATTCTCATTTGCGTCCATAACCGAAATATATTCGCGTTTGAGTCTATCTGATTTTCATTTACAACACAAAGTAGGGAAATTTCCCTTAGAGTCCATCTAACTTTCATTTAGATCAACAAAATTTATATATTAAAAAAATCTCATTTGGTCCATGTTCATTAAAATTTATCTAAATTTCTTGTAATTCAGCCTGTAACTAAAGAATAGTCTATTAAAAAAGAGAAAATTTAATATAAATAGCGTTGTGCCTCCATGTCCGTTTGACCCTGTCTATGTCTAATTGTCAATGTTCATTCGATTTTATATAGCACACAAGTTAATACAATAAAATTTGTACAAATATAAATCTCGTTTGATTCGTGTTTGGTCCGAATCTATTTAGGATTGAAACTGAACATACATGTTTCCATAGTTCCATTCCAATCCGACCGATTTACCTCCTTCTCGACAACTAACTTTGACCATTAAATAGAAATTACTTATTCTATTTATATTGCAGTATAAAAAAATCTTATTGTTGGAAAATCACATTTCATGTTCAACAACCACATAGGTGTGCAAATTATGTTCCTTCACTTCTGGTACAACTACAATGATCTATCATCCACGTGTTGTTCAGTAAACCAACAAATAAATAGGATGAACTACTACGCTATAAGAGGAAGGAATGGAGTACATTTGACACAATAGATTTTAATAAAATTAAGTAGGGAGAGTAACAGGTTACCAACGTATAATAGCACTAGAAAAACCTGAAAACAATAAAATATATATGGCAATCACATACCCATCAACAAAAGATGATTTATAAGAAAACTCAGCGGTAGTTTCTTTTATAACTATCCAGTCCAAAGTTTAAAGCTGTTATCACCTATCAGTACAATATCAGATTGCTACAGAAGATATAATTAATTAAAATGGCACTTGGCACAAATTCATGAAAGCTAATATCTAAATTGTTTTTCTTTTGTAGTTTTAGTGATTTTTCTCTATGTTTTGTTATAACTGCCGTAGAAGCAGCCAAGGCCATATTCATGAATGCATTAATGTGATTAGATTTGATGAATATTAGATTGACCATAAGAAACCAAAAAACTATTTTGAGACATGATATAACTTTATTGATAACCTCAGCAGCTCAGAGTACAAAATATTTGGTACTTAAGCAAAACAACAACAATTACTAGTATCATCATTGCCCGGAACTAAATCAGCGCACTTTCCACCAACAAAATGAAGATCAATACAGGCCTAATTGCAGTTTGGGAAGTTCTGGCATGGACCTTGAGGAATAAGGCGCTCATCTTCTATAACATACCTTGCATCGACACTAACTATATAGAGAAGAAAGTGGTTAGTTTGATTCAAATATAATATTTACTAATTGTAACAGTTATGTATTCACCTGAGCTGAGAACAAATGACATAAGAGCTAAGGCAGCTAAAAAGTAGATGAAAAATGGTTTAGTAGCCATTGATTATGAATATTTTTCTTTTCTCTGTTGATTTGATTGCTTAAACTGAATGCATTCCATCCTTTATATAGCATTTTGTTCGCCAATCAAATAGAGAATATTGATTACAGATTCATGCATGTACTGGAGCAAAGAAATCGCTTTACCATATATTATGATGTATTTATTGGAAAATACATATATATGTTAATGCATCTTAGCTGCCAGTTAAGCTAGTATCCGAGATTTTCAAAGTTATATCTTTAATGAATACGATTTTTCTTTTCTTTTTTAATTATATATTAATTCAACCTTCGTAGTTAAAGGTTTTATGCATTGTTAACAAAGATATAAATGAATCACTGTACCATATAAAATTAATCCAATAAAGATTACAAGAGTATAAATATGTGTCTGTACACACATATATACAACGCAACCTTGCGGGTTAAGTTAATCACCAATACTTTATAAGTAATATCTTGAATGAACAAGAATTTATTTAATTATAAGTTAATCCATCCTTACTAATTAAGGTAATAAACACTATTTCTATTCAAAGCACATTGAGTGTGACATCCCGTGAATTTTGACCATTTAAATATTAATTTATATTAAATTTTTGAGGAAAAAATATTTTTGATTTCTTAATGTAATTGATACACAACGATTTTAATAAGTTGAAATTTGACTAATTGTAACAAGCAATTAAAAAAGAGCAAGTTAAAAGTAGTTGGTGCTTTGAATTAAGTAAAGTTAGCGCTTAAATGAAATTAAAATATATTTTGAGAAAAATAAATTATATAATTTCACTTTTAAAGTTAAGGATAATTCTATAAAGAGAATAAATGTAAATCTTGAAACAATAGTTTACTGTCATAGAATAGTATCTGTAAACGATATAGAATTTTTTTTTACGTTAAACTTAAAAACTTTAATTTTGAATTTGGATTTGAATTTGGATTGCATGTATTTAGTTTAATTTAAATAAATTAGACCGATCGTTAAATTAAAAATTTCATAATGTATGGTATTCAACAACGTTTAAATAAGTAAATAAACAATTCTAACGTTTAGTACGAATCTACACTATTTATATAGGCACTTATGAGTATATATATTGAGATTATAGTGTATGACGCAGTTATATATATATATATATATATATATATATATATATATATATATATATATATATATATATATATATGAGGGAGGTTCTATGACACCCCTATTATGTGACATCCTATTTGCCCCTCATTAATAACCATTCATTTATATTTAAATAAGTTAGTGTGTAGATCGAGAGAGAGTTAGTGGAAGGAGAGAGAAACAAGAATGTGCGGTGGAAATCAGGGGGCTATTTGGGGTGCTGTACTATTTGGGGTGCTCTTGATCGCAAGCTAACAACTTCACCGCCATTTTTCCTCCAATTCACTGATCGTTTGACGAATTATTCAACTGCAAATCTCTTTGGCATTCGAGACCGTTATATCGATCGGCAATGATCAGTTCTACGATGCTGAGATGACCTAAGTCCGGTCACAAATGGCTGGCGTTTGTAGGGAAACTGACGGAGATAGGCGGATCCAAGACTAGCGTAGCTTGGACTCAAGAGGAGAGGAACCGAAGTAGTAAACATGGAAAAGTAAATATGCGTTGGTGAATTAAGACATGACATGGGAGAGCTTACGTGGAGTCATGGTTCAAATGAACAGGGGAATGTAGTACATGGTCAGATAGTTAGATGTTTGGAACGAAGGGAACTATAGAAGAAGAAAGGAGCAGCTCGAGGAAGATAAGGTAACAAAGAAAATCTGTGCACCATTACGTACGTGAGAAGCTGGGCACTTTTTGGGAGCAAAGCTTTAATTTGACTTGCCTGTTAAGTATTAGGTGAAGAAATCATCAAGTGAAGAAACGGTCAGGCAAAGTGGGAACAAGGCATTGGATCAAAGAGGAGACGTGATCAAGGAAATGGAATCCAACATTTCTGTTTGAACGTGAAAACTGGGTGGACGTTAGGGCTAACGACGGTTCTCTCGGGTACTATGGAAACGTGGTGAGCTCCTCTCGAACCAAACGTGATGGGTAACAAAGTAACGATATTATGGAACTTTGTTTTTGTTAAAATGAAGTAAAGATGGGAACAAGGCTTAGGCTTACGTCCATGGAGTAGAAGAAGAGTATAACGGTATAATTCTTGCCAAATAATATGTACACCAAATGGTGGTTACTTTCTTGCCAAATGAAGAGTATAACGGTATAATTCTAATACACAGGCCAGGTTAACATATAATTAGGGAAATTGTTAAAATGACTCATTTTTTGTTAAGAGAAGGGTAAATTTAAGGGAACTCCATATTATTTTTTTATTGTTAGGGGTGTGTAACGACCCAGATTTATGGACTTTTTTTTTTTAATATTTAATATGATTTAAATATCAAGTTGATAATATAAATAAATTTTTATATTGAGTTATCGATTTAATAATCAATTACAGTTTAATTTCAAGAATATTGAATTATCGTAATACAAAATATAATGGAAATCGAAGTTCAAAACTGAATCAAAATGATTCAGATATTTTACTTGATTATAAACGATAATAATAATAATAATTTATTATCGAGAAATTGATTTGTTTCTGAATTTAAATTTATTTTATATTAATTTATTTTGGTTATTTTATACGTACAAATTTAAAATTTCAGAATATATTCTGTTGAGCTCAGAATATCGTTATTACATTTAAATGTCGGTCTATACGCTGAAATAGCGGTTTGGGATTTAAATTAATGGACCCCGAAATATTTGATTATGGATAGGTTCGAAATCAAATCAATATCTATTTAAAAGGATACAAAATCTCTTTAACTCAAATCACATTAATATAATGTACCAGCGTAGATTTAACACCTTGAGGACCAAGTATCTTCCTCTATAAATCGCGACTTCTGCTACTTTTTCTTCATTAAAACCAAACCAGAAAAAATGGCCTCTCCCTGATGAATTCGAAAACAAATCCAAACAAATTCCTAAAATCATGAAATCCATTCAATTAGCTCGTATTGGTTCGCTGTTCACCCTGGTGCCTTCGATTTCGGGTGCGATGTGGTTTTTGTCCAAGCTCGAATTAGGACATCGACATTTGGGTAGGGGTTTTGACATTAAAATTAAAATTAATTATAACCAATCATTTGATAAAATATCGATTTATCGCCAGGTGAATCGGCGGAAATGAAGTTATAAAATTTATTTTATAACTGAGAATAGATTTTGAAATCTATTATTTTCGATTAGAATTTGTGAAAAGGAAAGTAATATTCAAAATTAAATTATTTAAGTTTATATATAATTATATAATGATTTTATAATGCAAATTCTTATGTAATAAGATTCATAAGCAGTTGAGCAGAATTTAATGTAACAGTTAAGAATTGGATTTAATTTTTCTATGAAACAATTAAATGAAGTTATTTAAATTAATTATATTTTTAATTAATTTAAAAAGAGGGTAAATTGGTATTGATTAACGAGACAATCATGAGTTGAGTTGACGAATTCAATTATTTTAATTGAAATTGGTTTTTTGATTAATTTACTTTTAATTAATCAAATGAAATAGTTTAACGAATAGTTGTTTAATTTTAATAAGACATTAAAAAGGAATCTATTATTTATTTAGTTAATAAAGAATTTAACTACTTCAACAGTAGTTAATAATGAAGTAAATTATTATTTTAATTAATAAGGATTTAAGTGATTATTATTTAAATGAAATTCATTTAAATATGTATTAGGTCCGAAATGAAATACAATCAAGGTTTGAAAGGAGTTAATGAATAGGGTATATTAAAACCCAGTTTTTTCTATACTAAGTTATAAAAGGTATGTTAAGCGAATAGGATAGCTTAAAGTAAATATTTACCTAACATTTGAATTAAGTAAACGAAAGCGTGATAAAAAGGGTTTATATTAAACCTGAATTTATAAATAAGATTTATAAAAAAGGTGTGGAGTTAAACGTTGACTTTAAATTGACGATACTTAATAATGAGATAAAGAAAGACGAATGGAATTGAAACGATATTTTCAGTTGGAAATTGGTCGAATGAATTAGAAATGGAATAATATGACTTGATAACTAGTTAAGATAAGAATTGGAACCTAACTGGAGATTGGTTGAGTTGAGTGATTTTTTGAATATTAATTTGATGTTGATTTCGGTCTTCGGGGTTGATACTTATGAAATTATTCGATTACCAATTTACGGTCAGGGATTAATTAATATTGAAGTATAAAGATTTGAGAATACTATGGGATTTCCGAAGTAACGGAAATAAAGACTTGAGAATATAATATGATTTCTGGAGTAAAGGAAATAAAAGGACTTGAGAATATGTATAATATAATTTTCATGGTAAGGAAAAACAAAAAGGAGATCGCGTGAAAATATCACGATGTTTTCAAGTTAACGGGAATTAAGAAGTTGTGTTTTGAAATAGGATTTTCTATAAGAATAAGAGTTAATAATTGTTTTCAAATAATGAAGTAAAAGAGATTTGTAACGTTTTTTTAACGAGTGGGTAGTTGAAGTGATTTTTCGATTATAGATAACTAGTAATGATATGGTAAATAGTTTTGAAGATAATCGTATGATTTAATAAAACTGAAATGTTATGTTGAAGTATCGAAAAAATTTTAAGTTCTAAATTTACCATTTGTTTGATTATTAAATTAAAGAAGCCAAGTGATACTGAATACTGGACCAGTAAATCTATTTTTATTTTTATGATTGAATGGTTGTTTAATTGATAGTTAAATAACCGACTATCAAATCTGACCTATACGATTGTTGGCACGTAAAGACCAGTATCGAATTTGTATTCGAAAACCATTCCGACCAGCAAATACGAAATGTTGAAGATTTCAGATACTGATCAAAATGGAGAAACTGAAGACCGTGGATATTTATAAAACGATAGAGTTACTTTAAATCTCGGGTTTAGCGGCCGGAGATCTACTGTAATCCTATCGTGGTTGAAATCTACGGATTGCAAGGACTATTCGCTATTGATTTATAGTGTGACGACCCGCCCCGCACTAGCCTGCATTTCCTCCGAAGGTGCGTTGTACACATGCCCGACTAGCACGGAACGGTCGCCAAAGAAAGGAAAGAAGAGAATGAACTAACAAGGAACCTGTAGAATGTCTCACAACGCATGGAACAAAATATAATAATAACATAATCTTGACATAAAACAGGCGAGACAGAGCATAAGCTGAAAACTAAACCAACATAGCAGCGGAAATCCAAATACAACTTATTACAACTTTTCGAATTTACTATCTCTAAAGCAAAAGAAAGCTAAAGTAGAAGATGCACTACTAATGCCCAAGCAGTGATCTTCAAAACCACAGGGAGAATATTATATATATCATACGTGGAAGCCTCCTGCTCGTCTCCGAATCAGCTACCCGTGCATACCCAGCTAACCTGTCTCTAGTCTGCTCGTGAGAGCACCCAGAGTAATAAGAAGAGACATAAAACTCTGGGTCAGACAAAAAGTCTGGTATGAGCGATAAGTAGCTAAACAGAACAATGACAGTTATACTAAACCATACCTGAACCTGGACCTGCAACCAAAGAGTTAGCACTACATACCGTACAATACTCTAAGGTGCCACAAAACAAATGGTGTAAAGATAACGGGGGTGGGGCGTGCATGTCATAATGATGGTAAACAAGTCAAGCATAGCAACCATCCTCACATCTCTCACTCAGTGCGTAAAGCATACGATGTCCACCGCTGTTAATCACTAGACCCGTCGAAGTAGTGACGGAGTTCGACTTGTACAACTACTGCTACTACCAAGCTTGCCACATGGAGTCATGACCAAATCTTTACAAATGACCCCACTTCATTGGTCTATTATCTCTTTAGTCGTACCTAGGCCACTGTATCCCTGAATCCGTTCACGTACTTCCTACACATAGTGATTCAAAGTTACAGACATGGACAACCCCTTAGCATACGTCCCGCAGCAAAGCCCAATCATGAAGCTCACTCATTGGTTCCCAACTGGATCCTGAGTCAAAGCTCCTCATTTGGACTTCCTTTGCATCTCGGGTTTTGGTCGAATTGGAGTTGGTCTTCAGAAGAGTCATCGTGTAGTAGTAATAACACACATGCGGATCGGTTCGGATATGCATAGTGCTCCAGTCCTCATCGGTTCGGATATGCATAGTGCTCCAGTCCTCATCGGTTCGGTTCGGTCTAGTGCCTCTTAATACGCTCCTGGGTGTGGCTCGGTTCGGTGTCCCCCTTCTAGCTCGGTTCGGTTCGGATGCTCCGAAGTGGTTCGGTTCGGGTGTGCCATGCTCCATTCGGTTCAGTTCGTCCCTCCTGCTCCAGCTTGCCTACTCCGATCCGATCCCGCTCGCTTGCCTGCTCCGATCCGATCCGCTCCCTAGCTCCGATCCGATCCTTTGTCCAACTCTAACTCTAAGCAATGGCCTTCCTTCCTGCCAAACTTCCTTTGTGCCAAACTTCAGTTCGGTTCGGATTCCTCGCCCAGCTCTCCTATCCGATCCGAGCCCATACCCGATCCGATCCGATCCGAAACCCTACACAACTTTCTGCAACTTTTTCCAGCAACTTGTTTACGCCATTCGCCAACGTTTTCGATCAATCTAACTATACTAATCAATCACAAAACAAGTCATACAGTCATAGCAACAAATAGAAGTGACCATAAACACCAAAACATCAACAATAACATGTAAAACGGATCAAATATAGCCAAAACCCCATATTTTCCATTAAGCATGTTTCAGTAAAACTAATGACATGATTAGCAAAACTTAACCAAATCAAACCCAATTTCTAACAGAGGTCTAAAACATTATTTAAGAATTTATAAATATTTTCCAGAATTTATTAGTGTATAAATTCGCTAATCTTCACTAATTACCCTTAATTAACCGTAATTAGTGCAAAACTATGCAAATCACTCACCTTAGCCACAATTAAAACCCCAAAACTGAAATATTCTTCGATTTGGCGCTGTCCCCAATCTTACACAGCAGTTCTACCTCGATTCTCGTGCTAATCCGCCTTAATTTGATGTAGTTTAAGCCAAAACTTGATTAAGAAGTGATTAGGGGTGTTTTTAGATGTTGGAGGCCATTGTTAGGTTGAAGAAAGAGTTTGTGGCGGCTGAAAAATGAGTGAAAAACCGAAATCCTAACCCAAGCAGCACTCAAATACCTCTATTCCCGAAATCCCCCATTGGGCCTAGCTGACCCGGCTAAGCCCAATTAAGCTGTTTTTCACTATCTGAAACTTGTTTCAGCAATATCTCCCAAACGGTGAGTCCGTTTGGCTAATGTGACCAATCTACGGGATTGTAAACCATCAAACAAATCTAATGGAAGTGGTTTCAGGTCAAAATTCCTTTCCAGTCAAAAGTTATGGCCAAAACAGTATTATTAGGAGCAAAACAGTCATTTAAAAATCGGCAAAAATCATGAACATGGGAAATGACTCCAATAGTCGTCTCCCAAAGTTACATAACCATACGACTTCGTATGTTAAAGAAATAAATATTCTACGATCCTGCGATGCGAAGAATGCGGGTCGTTACATATAAGGTGATACCTAGGATGTAGTAGGAGGGTGCCTTCGGTTCATCCTGTTCCTGGATGACTTGTATGGATGGATGTCTGATAGAGTATTTCTTAAGAGTAACGTATATTGATTTCTATAAACGAATTTCTGTTGGTTGCGGAGAAGACTCTTCTCTTAGCTTAATTCCCAGAGTATTTTTGTGGACGTCAACTAGTGATTTGACGGATCTGACAAAGTGGCATTCAAAGTGAATGGTGATGTAATGTGTTAAAGGTAGTGTTAAACCTCAAGCTTCTTTAACTGGGAAATGACAAAAATCGGGCAGGTAGCATGGCTAAGTGCGTAGCTCCCAAGTACGGTGTATAATCACCTATCTAGAGAAAATCCATTTCATTTATTAATCTATTTCGATGTTGTCCCTTATCTGGAAACGGTGGGTTGCACAAAACCGTTGGTGATATACATTCGATACACTCAAGCGAAATGAGTGGTCGGTCATGTGTGGTCGGGTTGTAAGACGTTCTTGTTGAACCCAGTGTGTTCGCCTCTAGAGATACACTATCGGAAGGTGGTTCCATACCTTGTCATAGTTGGAAATCCAATCTCCAACAAGAACCCGTGGTTTTTGATTGTATACTATATGTTTGGAACATGAGATGAAAGCGTTTCGCTAGATTGGTATTTATTTGTGTTTAGCCACTATTATAATATCATAATAAGCTATGATTTCAAAAAGAAATGGTTTGACTTTAAAATCAAGTTGGGTGATGTCTTTAGACTTAGCGATATTTCTCACTCTTGTTCACCAGACTGATCCGGGGTTTCGTAAATGCTCGGGTTAGACCGGGTTGTACAAGGTTATCGGATGTTGTGAAGTCCAGAGACGAGATAAAGGTGTTCAGACGGATGGTATCTAGAAATTTTTCCGCTGTGTGTTGTATATGAGGACAGATTAAAATAACTGTCCAGATGTATTGATGTACTCTGATGATTATAAGTTTTTATTTTAAAGCTCTCAATAAAGTTTTGTTTTCTATTATATTTTATTTCGCTGCGATGGGAGACTCTAATGCTGTTGGGTTGTTCTTTTTCTTCTATTCTAATATTTCTTTATTTCTTATCTCACCCTCTATATTCTTTCATTAACAAGCTGGTGTTTTCGATACTTGAGTTCTGGCAAGTAATACAGGTTTTATGTATTATTGTTGGAATTCGGGAGTCGAATTCACCGGGTCGTTACACATACCATTTAATCATCTTTTTCCATCAATCAACCATCTATTTATTTAGAAATAACCAAAATAATCTAGGGATGCCAGACCAGCTTCAAGTCAGTGATCCAAGGGGAAAAAATCTACAGAAACATGTTATTTTTAGTTAACATAATTACAAAATAAAAATTCCAAGGAAATAATCATGAAATACACATATCATTTAATGATCTCTTACTACGGAGTGTTGGTTACTAAAAGTTTGTTGCCCTTTTGTGATGTTTAAAGGCATAAACAAATAGTAAATGATCATACATGTCAAATTGATCTTTTCCTTAAAAAATACTATTCTAATACATTTTATTGCAGGACATAAACCACATTGCAAGTATTTTCAAACTTATACTTACAACTGCTTACATGTATCATAAATGGCTTGGGCTGTGCATGCATCATAAATGGGTATATATTTAAATTCTAAAAAAGGGACATAGATGGCTTGGGCTATTCATGTATCATAATTGTCCATGATTCATAGTTCAAAGGAATAGGTTCTTCCAAATTTTTGCAAATTACATTGTAGGAATCATGCGCAAGTCCAATCCATGTAGAAACATAAGAAAATACTTCCAACCCATAAACCTGTGTGTAACCTTTCAACTCATACAACTCATATGCAAAGCAAGCAATAAGAAAAGAAGCAGGCTTGTTTAAAATAGAACTCAAAACAAAAAAAATTAACCCAAAACTTACGAGACATGAATATAAAATATTAGCTTACAAAGTAATCAGTTAAATCATTGAATACGATAGTTAGCTTAGGTAATTTTTATTCTAATCCACAATTTTAAAAAGTTAATCTGCCATTTTACCTTAATTAGTTAATCCACAACTATTTTGTTAGTTAATCCACATGTGGATTAACTTAAAGATTTCATGTTTTTTTCTTCAAAATGTATGTGTTGCTTCTTGTACAAAGACTTAGACTCGCGAACTGACTTAAAATACGTGCAACAATGAAAAGCACACCATAAGAAAGTTTTCATTAAACAGAAGGAAACACAAAATACATCACCAACAATATTAGTTCACCATACAAGAGCTAGAAATATAATAGAAGATATAGACTATACAAGGATGAACTGACATATTTAACCATGCTCTTTTTCAATAGTCAGAACTGTTGCCATCTTGGATAATGCTTGCAATTTATCATGATGTAATCAAATGCCTATGAATGCAATATGAACGTCATCAATCCTACAGCTGGGCATCTCTTGTAAAAGGGGTATATAGCGAACAACTAACTCTCACTGCGCACAGAAATGGAACCATCTTCCTTTTTATCCACCACCTTTTATTCTTGGAAGTCAGTGCCAACTGGAACCACCAATCGAACACCAGGCTTTAGATGCTCGACCAGTGCCCTTAGAATCTCTGGTGTTGTTGCTCCTACATGAATTCCATCACATGGGGCCAGTTCAGGCCAACCCAGCCTTCCATCTGCATCATTTAGCAGCATATTTTTTTAGTCCCCCAAATTAATCAACTTCAAACTAAAAATAAACAAACTACATGCTGTTATAATGATTTTTTTAGGTGGATAAAATAACTGAAAATCAAATATTATTAAAAGTCAATGATGCTATTTTATAGTGTGGTTTAAATTATTAAAAATGTCGATTAGAATAAAAATTGCCATTAGCTTATCATGGAAGTGAGTTTGTATAGTCCTGTACTTCTGAAAGAAATTGTCTTATAGATTGATAGAAACTGAACTAAAAAGAAAAAAAGTACTTTTCCTGCCTGAGTTCACATTTAAGGAAACACATAATAAATCAACTTTATGGAATAGGAAAGTTAGAGATTAAGAAATTTAAAAAGGAAATAAATTTACCAAAACTGAATTAAAATACAAATGCAGTAACAAGTGTATGTAATTTAAACAGTAATAAAAATTAACTGCTATGTCAATTGATTTATTCGAATTGTGTTTATAAAAAAATAGGATGGGTTTACCAAAATTGGAAATTCTGTCAAACCTTACTTTCTCAACGCTAAATAAATAATCCATGATATGCCCTTGTAGTCTAAAAATGAAAAATGTACGAAATGAAAGAACACTATGTTTTGTATCTTAAAATATAAATCCAGTAATAGGTCTATCACTTTTGAGTATTAAAAAAAATTTGTAACTAGTATGTTAATCAAATTATTTGAATAATAAAACACTAAAGCAGGAACAGATTTACCAAATTAAAAAATTTAAGTAAAAAAATTATTCTTTGAATGGTAAATATATAATCCACAGTATGCTCATGTAGTCTAGTAATGGAAAAGATTTTGCGGACCAAGCTTAAAATTCTACCGTGTCAATCAAAATCAAAGAGACTCCACAAATTGATCATATCTAGCTTTTGTAGTCCGTAGTGACCTGTAGTATGGGGCCAACACAACAAAATTGGGAGAAAACAATGCCTAGAATGTATTCCCTAAGTTCATTGTGACATTGCAATAAATAATAATACTTGCACTCGATAAAGAAATAAATGCACTTGGAAGTATATGTGCTAAAGTGTGCGAC
Source organism: Allium sativum (assembly GCA_030737875.1). NCBI lineage: Eukaryota > Viridiplantae > Streptophyta > Magnoliopsida > Asparagales > Amaryllidaceae > Allium > Allium sativum. The sequence goes on from CM060909.1 coordinate 1,004,204,567, forward strand.
AAACAGAAAACCTCGCGTAAAAAGCTTGGCAAATAGACCTCACCATCGAAAAAGGGGCATCTGGTAATTTGATAAAATCGATATGCTCGATACGTCAACGAAACTCATTGCACTGGTAAAATTCAACCTCGGAAGCCCAACTAGTTGACATTGACTAGTTAAGAGCCTCAGGAATAAGGAGTCGTGGATACATTGGTCAGGTCGAATTAAAAGAAATCTCTTATAAGGATGAATTAATTCATTAAGCAAACCTAGAGTGTCTCGATGTAAAGGCCTCCTCGTCTTCGATTCCATGAAAAGTCCTTACAAGTAGTCTTGATCATCCATCATCAATTTAGGTAGTAGCGCCCCTCTGGAAGATGCAAAGCTCCAACCATAAATAACTTAACCCGATGGCATTCTGCTTCAAAAAGGAATAACCTAAGGATAAGCGATGATCAAAAGGAGACTATGCGAACATGACATAGCTCAAATCCAATAGAGCGATAACACTACCAAAGGAATTGAAGCCGATAGCCACCATGGTATGTGAGTAACAAACCAAAATGGTATCAAATACCATTGGAGAAGATAACATACCACAAGGCTATAATATACAAAAGGAATCCTAGCATAAGCAAGAATGTCATAATAGAATATAAGGCGCTCATAAAGTACGGAGAAAGTCAATACATGCTAAAAAAGAAATAATGCAAGAAGCGATTCGTTTCTGCACAAGCATTGATTGCAAGGCCTAGCTCCCAGGCTCATAGTTATCAGGATAGATGCTGTAAAAGTAGAATGAAAAATGCCACCCTATTGCAACTTATTTAACATTGCACGTGAGCCACTCAATTTACCGATACAATCCTGCGGTCATCGCCACCCAAAAGGGTCGACCTAAAATATGGAATATGCTAACTAGGGCATCACTAGTTATTATATGAGTCAGACTAGACCCAAAAAAATTCATAAGAAAAATTGTCAGGTACGCACCTTTGATAAATGTTGAATGTTGTGTAGTAACATTTCGAAAAGAAGATGCTTAGAACCCATAGTAAAAATCTAGACTAGCGAATCTCAAGTATCGTTGACAAGCAAACGAAGTGTTTAACCAACGTAAACTACATTTAGTGGGTCATAAACTCTTAAATGAAACAATTTCACATTGATAACACATTTGAGTTTATGAAAGTTTCTCATGACATATTCCCTCTTCTTGGACTAACCTACTGTCTTCTTGAGCAATTGGCAAGGAATTCGCCGCCAAATAGGCGCAAAAGCTCTTCATTATATGTTCTCTAGACGGGAATATGTGCTAAAAGAGACTTTCTAATACCAAGCTATGGCACTCACTATTCAGTCATCTGATTGGGTCTAAACTAAAATACATACCCTAGAGAGCATGATAGATGTGAATCGATAGCATCTCAAATTGCTGAGGTTTGAAGACTTATGACTAAAAAGCATCGACAGACTGACATCCATTAAGCTCAAAATCCAAAAGCTAAAAGCCATGGGAAAATTTAGGCTCAAATTTCCAAGTCCGAAAAATATCGTATTGCACCAAACCTTGAAGCTATCTCAATGTCCAAAAGGCACCAACCAAGCTATTGCAAAAAAGATGAAAGGTGGACGATCAGCAAATTCCACTTTCCCCGAAAATTTTGCGTCAGATTCAGGAATTCCAAACTGAATGTATGCTTAATTGAAAGCACACTGAGTTAGCATTAAAGGGCATCTCTCCGACGGATTATCAAGAAGACGGGGTACGAGAAAAGACTGATCTACTTCCGACCTTGAAGCTGCAATCTCTCTAATCTCGGTATCTTGAATTGAAGCTCCAATTTGAGCAGAAGAGATTTCCTCTCCAAAACAAGAACTAATCGTCGGTCGAGTATCCATTCTACAGAAGGAATCTCAATTAAATAACTTAAATGTGCGCATTTCCTAAAGTGTAAAGTGTTGTGCAAAAAAAATTATATAAGTTATTAAAGACGAAGCTTGATATCTACCGTTGGCGTATGTCGATTAGTAGACCTCAAGCATCGTCAAGAATTCAAAGTAGAATATCGTGTCTATGAAAACAATGTTCAACAAGTTATAACTGGTTGAGATAAACCACTTGGCTTAGATACTCCATTCAATTCAAATTAATAGATTCGGTGTACTTCATTTTTAAAATTCACGCTAATCTATCATCGATATAGGCAATCGATGACAAAATAATCAACCAAAACGGTGCAAGGTTTTTATTATTAAAGGACTATAGCAAAAAGAAGCCGATTCAACTTGTTCATTCATTTTCAAATTGGGTCATCTTCAACAAGTCCATTGTTAACATGAAAATAAAACCTATGGATCGTTTACTAATAAAGTTCGATCAAAACAATATTAACGATTGGAGGTCGCTGATTTTGATGCATTAATTGTCTATAGTGCACAACTGGTAGAGGATCGCATCGAAAATTGGTTCAACTTCAAAAGCTCCAATGATTGAGTCAAAGATCAACAAATTAAAAGCTTATCAACACACCCAAAATCAGGCCTAGTAGTCCCTGACCAGAACAAGCTCAACAATCAAAGGCTCCCAAGCCCCAATCCATTATTCAAACCAGAAGAACGAATCATCAAAAATATTTAGTCAACAAAGGAATTAACCAATCACTCTCAAAGCCCTAAAACCACCAATGTGCAAAAAGTTGATTCAACTTTAAATTTGAAAGTGAATGACACCTACAATAGTTAGAAATGATCGGATCATGGTTGTAACACCCCACGTCCGTTAATGTCACTCACAAAGGGAATGCATTAACTTCCATGGAGGTTTTAAGTGAATATAGAACAGAAAAATTACAACAAGACAGATAATAAGTAGTACTTGGAAATCTAAAACTTTATTTCATTGCAGCGGAAATTAAACATGTTTGTTACATCATAAAACCATAAATCAGAGTCAAGTACAATATCCATCTTGATAAAACAAAATACATAATCCCATTACATAAATAGCCATTAAAGAAGATAACAAGCTGGACTTTACTTCAACGGTCCAAGCTTTCCAAAAGAGAGATAAAGCAATCCAATCAAGCTCCACTAGAGCTGGGCCCACCCTGAGGACCTGGAGGGGGAAAAAGATAGAAAAAGAGGGGGTCAGGCATAAAGTCTGGCGAGTATGATAATCCTAACAATACTATTATCAAAGTAACTAGACTAAGGAATAAGCTGGAAAACAAGGAAATGTCTATAAACTATTGGGTATGGAAGAGCAGATAAAGATAACGTGTAAGGCACACCTAATTACTAACGAATAATTACTACACTGCACCACACCAGTCACCCTAAAGGTTGATCCCACTTGCTTCACTTAGAAATCATACAAATAGCTTTGTGTACCCCTAGCTGACTACATAGGTGCCGCCTGCCCCTATCTTCGCTAGGTGTACCCCACTACCCACTACCCACTTGCGATCGGCTCCCTACTCGTAGATACCCGTGCTGGCCCCACAGTGGGGTGTATCACTCCCCTAAAGTGGCAACCCGATACAGCTAAAGAATGCACGGCTTATACCTACACGATGCAACAACGTCTTACCTACCAGCCCGGGTCCACACACGCATATGAAACCCGTTGGACTTGCGTTGCCACCGCTAACCCGTTTGGCCTCTTATAGTCAAGCCCAGTATGCGTGTCCCATCCTCGACTTGGGTCGAGCCCACAAAGATACGTTTGGGTTACTGGATGAAATGGGCCCCCAATTACTTACCACAAGCTATCCACCTAAGCTTGTCCCCACTAGTATATCCCACTTAACCCTCTTCTTAGTCATGTTCATTTACATGTGTGTTTGGTTAAGTCTTTTTTTTAGAGCAAACGGATATGTAGCGCGAGGCTACACAGCCGGTTAAATATTAGATAGAAATAGTTTTCCAACTGACAAACCCAGTTGGTAGTTCAAAAAACAACCATCACCCCAAGTTTAAGACACTTCATACAACACAAATAGAGCATACTACGGATACAACTACAAAAGCATGCAGATCAAAGTGCTAACCATCATAATTATACAAATACTACTATGAGAATTAAAGAAGCATCATCAGACTTCACATAAGCTCCATGCTAGATGCTGAATCATTGCTATCAACAGAAGTAGCTGGAGAAGTGGCCACCGGCAGAGCAAACCTGAAAATAGCAGCATGATTGTCTCCTGAACCTGAGCAGGACGAAAAAATATGAATGATGCGGTGACAAATAGTCATGATCGAACTAGCTTTGTTATTAAAAATCCTTGCATTTCTTTCTTTCCATACACACCAACTATAAACAGCCAGGAAGATATCGAGTAGTGGACAAGAATCAGATTCCCAATGATCAAAGAAAGAAGAAATGATGGTGATGAAACCAATTAAGTGGGTACTTGATGCGGCCCAAATTGGGAAGGTAAAGTCGCAGGAGAAGAAAAGATGATGAATGGATTCAGCATGAGAATTACAGAAAGGGCAATTTGGGTCTGAAACCACATTGCATTTGAAAAGCTTCTCTCTTGTATTGACCTTTTCATGAATCAAACACCATTGGAAGAAGAGAATTCTTGGAGCCAGCTTGCATTTCCAAAGTCTTGAGAATTTAAACATTCTACCAGAAAAATTCAGATAATTGTAACACGATGATACAGAAAAGCCTCTAGAAGGAGAGAGAGCCCAGACAAAATGATCAACCAAGATATTTAGTTGAGTGTTGTGTATGAGTGCAAAGATATTCAGCAACTGAGAAAGAGTACTCCGATCAAAAAGCGAACCTGGAACTAAGCTAACATAACCATTGTTAAAAGCATCAGCAACATAAAGCAGAGGATTAGTTTGAAGAGAAAAGAGTGAAGAAAAGGTAAGAGAGAGAGGTAACTGACCGTGCCAAATATCATTCCAAAATAAACAGGATGAACCACCCCCCAAAGAGACATGAAACAAAAATTTAATACGAGGAAGACAAGATAGAATTCCATGCAAGAAGGGAGAGATTCTTGAGGAAGGATGATGATGAAAAACAAGATGAGGATTTGAAGAAAAGTAGCGAGCCAAAATCCAATTTTTCCAAATGAAATTTCCAGGAATAAGGAGTCTCCAAATCCATTTAGCCAAGAAAGCTACATTAAAGTGGTGAAGGTCAAGAACACCAAGCCCCACTTGATCAAAGTGTAGGCATACCGTCCTCCAGTTAATTAATTTCTTGATGCTATGACCATTCCAAAGAAATGAACTTCTAATTGAATCAATCCTTTTAATTACCCATTTGGGGAGTTTATGAAAAGACATCCAGTATGTAGGGATAGCGGAAAGCACAGATTTGACTAGAATTACACGACCCATAGACGATAATGCATTTGCTTTCCAAGCCGCTAACCTAGATTCAATCTTTTTAATAAGGGAAAGCCAATCATTTTTATGAAGCTTAGAGGGTCTGAGAGGTAAACCAAGGTAGGTCATTGGGAATTTTGCTACATTGCAGTTGAGGGAAGAAGAAATCAAATCACCAAGATGATCTGACTTGCCAAGCATGTAAATAACACTTTTATTAAAACTAATGGAAAGACCAGATATCAGCTCGAAGACATATAACAGGATTTTGAGGCAATGGATATGGTAGGGCTCAGGGGAAGAGAAAATAATGGTATCATCTGCAAATTGTAAATTGTTGATACAAAGGGGAGAATTTGGGAGAGAAATACCAGCCATGTAACCATGAGAAGAAGCTTGTTTAACCATTTGATTAAACACATCAGCAACTAGCACAAAAATCAAAGGGGAAAGAGGATCGCCTTGTCTAAGTCCACATTTAGATTTGAAAAGGTTTCCAGAAGCACCATTTACAGAAATGGATGAGCAACATGAATTAAGTATGCTATCAATCCATGAACACCATCTATCTGAGAAACCCCTGTGTTTAAAAACATCCATGATAAAGGGCCAACTTACCGAATCAAATGCTTTGGAAAAATCCAACTTAAGTAAAACACCAGGGGTAGAAGAGTGATGATAGAAGGAGATCACTTCCTGTGTTGCAGCGATACAGTCATGAATGTTTCTTCCCATAATGAAAGCGGATTGTTCAGGTCCAACAAGCGTGGAAATAACTGATTGAAGTCGATTAGCCAACACCTTTGTGATGATTTTAAAAGTAGTATTTAGAAGGCTAATAGGACGGAAAGAAGACAAAGTGTTGGCCCCCGAATGTTTGGGAATGAGGATAATATTGGCATAATTTAGTCTGGCAATTGAAGTAGGGTCATTATAAAATTCGTTGCACATATCAATTATATCAAATTTGACCAAGGCCCAAAAATGCTTAAAGAAAACTGGGCCAAACCCATCAGGACCAGGGGCCTTATCATCCGACATATCTTTCAATGCAGCCCAAATTTCCGATTCAGAGAAAGGATGATCAATGTGGATAGGCGCAGGGTTTGGATAAAGAAGATCCCACTCAACATCAGGTGAATTTGAGTGTGAACGACCAAACTGAGATCGAAAGTAGTCAGAAAAGAGAGAGAGAGGATAACATTTTGATCAGTGTAAGAGTGACCATCTTTAATGATTTCCGAGATGAATGTTGATCTACGTCTACCATTAGCCATCCGGTGAAAATATGAAGTATTTCTATCACCTTCCTCTAACCATTTGGCTTTGGATCTTTGCTTCCATCCAATTTCTTCTTGTTTCATCAGCCTATCCAGCTCGTCTTCTAAAGCACGTAAGTTATTATACTCAGAATCAAGAAGTGGGCGCTGTTCTTCTAGAATGTTAATGTCAATGATTTCGTTTTGAATAGAGGAGATGCGAGAGCGAATAGATCCCCATAAGTTTTTAGCCCATGGCTTGATAATCTTTCTAAGGGCTCTCAATTTTAGGACAATCTTTTGAGATGCTGATAAAACTTCAAAATTTTGAGACCAAATTGAATGAATAAAGTCATCAAACGAAGGTTCAAGTAGCCACAACCTTTCAAATCTAAAGGGACGCTTGTTGCTTATAGAAATATCAGAATTTAGCAGTATGGGGCAGTGATCTGATATAACTGAAGCCAAACCATACACAACAGACATAGGGAAAAGCTCATCCCAAGTGCCATTATATAGAAAGCGGTCAAGTTTAGCCAACGATGGGGATGATCTATGGTTTGACCAAGTGAAGGAGCGGTTACTTATCGGTGGATCAATCAGGGAGCAGTCAAAAATGAATAAATTGAAGTCTTCAGAGTCCTGGGATAAATTGCCTGAGTTTCTGTCATAAAAAAATCTGGTAGTGTTGAAATCTCCCCCAATCACCCATGGGCCCAAGAATTGAGATGCTAGTGAGCAACATTCCGACCAGAGAAGAGATCTATCATTTGCATCTTGGGGACCATAAATATTAGAGAAGAAGTAGATTTGGTTTGAGGGAATATGTCGAAGTGCAACATGAAGGGCCGATTTATTTTGAATAGACCAACATAAAGACCAAATTGATTCATTCCAAGCCGTAATTAAACCTCCATATGTGTCAATGGCCTTAACAAAAGTCCAACCAGAAAGAAAGGAGCCCCCCACAAGTCTAAAATGATACGGAGAAGGGTCATCAAGTTTAGTTTCTTGGAGAAAAAGAATATCGACTTTTAGAGGAAGTAAAACCAAACTAATTGCATGGCATTTTGAGGGGTTGCCCAAACCCCTAACATTCCATGAAACGATTTTCATTTGGCACCATTAAAACGCTCAAGTTCCAAATCATGCATGGAAATGTAGTGTGATTCACGTAAATTAACACCCATGCAACGTGACATTTTTCTACATAGACTTTTATTAGCAGAAGAAAAAACAACAGGAGTAAATAAACTACCCGAGCCTTCGGGATGATCCTCTCTATTCTTGATCCTTGCGCTACGCCTGACATTGACCGGTTAAAGGAACTGGGTCCAATTCTCATCCCCTGTGTTGTGAGAAGCATCAGCAGGGAGGATTTGTTGGAGAGGGAGGATAGGCTGAGGAGGCAACAGGCTGCTTTGAGGGATCACATTAGGAGGGGCAGCAGATTGAGGGTCATCAAGTTGGAGAGGGACAATTGGAAGGGGGACAGAAAACGGGAAGGGCATAGGGATATTTTGAAAAAGATTGTCAGTGTTGAAGAGGTGATTTATGTTTTGTTGAGGAGCTTGATCAACTTCATGCTCAACATCAGGTATGGCCATAGCAAACATATCATTTGGTGTGCCTTCAACAGAATCCTCAAAGTTATCATGCATGCAGGGAACAGTTAGCTCTTCTACATTACCAATAAGTAAGGATTCGGGTTTAACACCAGGATGTTCATGGATACAGCATTGGACTTTTATGAGATGTTTCTTCTTATTAATATTAACCACAAGGAAAGTAATCAGGTCAATCCCCTCAAAAAACTGAATTTTGATAAATAAATTTCTGTGCTCGAAGTGAGCCCATTCACAATCATCTAATGCAACAACTTTTCCCAAAGGACTTAGAATATTCATAACTGCAGAAGAGTTGTACCTTAGAAATTCTGGAAAACCCACCACCTTTGCCCATGATTCACACTCTAACACCGCTTCCGGTTCCCATTCAGCATCAGACCAAGGCTCAAAGAACATAGATCCACCAGGTTTCGTAAAGAGTTTCCAGAACAAGACTTGATTTTTAATCTCTTCGTTTGGGCAAGAAACGATGAAGGAGTTGTTTCTGTATATCCACATGGGCCATTCGCGGTGATTAAAAGCATTAGATAGGATGAAGTGTAGCGATGTAATACTCCAACCACCAGAAATCACAGTTCCAACAATGTAGTTTGATGAATCTTCCATTACAAAGTGATTCATATTTTCAGAGCACAGTGTGGGAGTGTTGGAAGGGGAGGGAATATGAGTTGGAGAGGGCGTGGATTGCTGACAGCTGGAACGATGTGGTCTTTTCTGGGTTCGATCAGATTGAGTTGATGCATGAGGGACCCACGCAACAGAAGATGCATCATTCCAATGGACGCCTTTACGCACATGTTTTGAGGTGTCTCTAAGTATTCTCTTTTTAGGGCAACGTGTACATGAATGGTCGAAACCTGAACAAAAGAAACAAATTTTAGAATTCCTGCAGACACTTGCCACGTGTCCTCTATCTGCACATTGAATGCAGCGACGATCTCTCTTCAGAAAATTGACCATATTCTGAATTGAAGAGAAAGCAGGTAAAACAGATGGTTTTTTCGCAACCCTGCGATCAGGTGGATCCAACGGTGGGGTTGATGCAACCTCGGCATAGGATTTTTTTGGCAGATCATCTGAAAGATTTTTCAGAGCATCAAAACGATTGTTACAGGTAAAACCTTGTGGTGTTGGTGGACTTAAATTTTGACGAGATGAGAATTTAGCAGCGGGAGGATAAACCGGACGATCAACAGGATAAGATGAGGCAAGAGGACGATGAGAGGAAGAAGGAGCAGGTTTTCGAAAAGCTGAGCGAGAAGACTGAGGGTGATAGGAAGAATGACGAGGAAGATACGAGGAGAACGGAGGGCGAGAGTGGATGAAAGAAGGAGGACGATGAACCGAAGGAGGGGGAGGACGATGAGGCAGAGGAGGGGAAGGAAGGATAGGAGGACGGGGGTGGAACGCGGCACGATATTTAGCTGGGAAAGGATAGGAGAAGCGGAGAGAATCCGCCATTAGAAGATATATGTGTTTGGTTAAGTCTTACTAATCGTATGTCAAATGCCACTAAAGGCACTCACTAGATTCTTCATGCCACCCAAAGCACCTACTTAACCCCCATGTCCCACCTCACATGTTTATCTGGTTAAGTATTTCTTAATTCATTAAGGCCATAACCTTATAAAGACCTCTCACATTAGACTGGCATTTATGGCAGCTGGATTTGCCGGGCGGGTCCGGGCAGTCTTACACCATAAAAGAGTCTAACCTCGTGTCTTTACAACTGTTATGCTTTAATTTGGGCCTAGGACCTCTCACATTGGGCTGACACTTGTGACTACTGGATTCGCCGGGCGGGTCCGGGCAGTTTTACGTCACAAACGAGTCCAACCTCGTGTCCTAAGCATTGATTAACACTTATAATCTTTTACCCCAGTTTTAAATATATCCCTATTCAAATCATTAATTAATCCCAATTTTAATGGTGTCCATAATTGACTCAATTATGGCCATCCACTTATGGTATGCAAAATCATATCAATTGCACCCCAATTTCTTAATATTAAATCCTTAATATTACCCCTACCCCACGTTATACGTTCGCTTATTCAACGCAAAATATACGTTAGACTCAAAGAGTCTAACTCATAGCACAAAGATAAATTATCACAACTTATAGACAAATAAAATAGATCTAATCATAATAGGGGTGAAACTTGCATAAAACTACACATGTCATGGATCTAAAGGTGTCAACTTGTTTGGTTAAATGTCACAACTTACATAATATGATCATAACCCAAGTTCATGTATAAACTTGCATATGTGGTTTATGCAACATAATGATGGTGTGAACTAGCATCTAACACATAGAACTCACACATGTCATAGCATAATTCTAGATCTAAATAGATGTCATAATTCTAGATCTAAATAGATGTCATACAATATGTGAGATTATACATACTAATAAATCTAAACTTGCATAGGTACATGTGATTTATCATGTGAATCATCATAGCCCAAATATATATAATTAACATCATGATTCATAAGCTAACTACAACATAATAACATCATGGCTTTGTAACATCGCAACTTAGCATAGAAACTTGCAACATATATAATATCATCATAGCATGATTTACAACATATAGGATATCATCATCACATAACATAGGATTTACAACATACATGATAGCATAAGGTTTACAACAACATATATGACAATTCACATCATTTTCTTATGATCCATATCACATCTTAATCTAATTAGTTTGCTAATAATCTTATTAAGATCATCATACTCACAATTAGAAAAGAAAGAGAGTCTTGATTTGCTTTTGAGTTGAGTAGAATTAGAGTTCTGATTAGCTTTCTAATGCAAAATCAGGCGATCCACTGATTCAATTGACCTCCATAATGAAAATCATGATAGTGCCATGCGTCCATTATGTATGCAAACGTTCCTTAATGCTACATATTATCTCTATATGCGTGCATAATCATCATCTGAATGCAACATTCATATGATATAAAAAAATCCTCATACATCCATTTTACTAAATACATCCATATATATGCAATATGCAATATGAAGTGACTGAGCCATTCTAGTGCCTACAGTGTGTGTATATGCATCCACGAGCAACCACTAGCAAACACTCTCATCCACTATGCATCCATCATACATAACATGTTTCAAACACATGTTTCAGCCATAGGATTTCTCTAACTAAAGGTCAAAGATACTAGCGAGAGGACATACTAAAGATAAGATAAGTACAGGCTAAGCGATAAAGGAGAAATTAAAAGACATACCCTCAAAAAGAAAAGGGTAAAATGAACGCATCTTCTCTTCTGTCTCCCAAGTAGCGTTGCTCTCATCATCTCCCGATTGCACTTTGACTAGTCTGACCTCTCGATTTCTCAGCTTCTTAATCTCTGACCCAAGAATGCGCGTAGGAGCTCGTCGAATCGTCGCATCACGCTCTATCTCCACCTCTCTAAGCAAGTTCGGCTCTACCACCTCCGCGGCCTCGTGTAGGCACTTCCTCAAATGTGATACATGGAATACGTCGTGTACACCACTAAGTCTCTCAGGCAACTCCACTCTATACGCCATCTGTCCAATCTTCTCCTTAATAGGAAACGACCCTACGAACCTTGGTGCTAATTTCCCAACGGACCCAAAGCGAACAACGTTCCGTAATGGAGACACTTTGATAAAGACCATGTCCCCAACATCAAACTCAAGATCTGTCCTCCTCTTATCCGCATAAGATTTCTGCCTATCTTGCGCTGCTTTCATCCTTCTTCGAATCAAATCAATCTTCTCCGAAGTCTCTCTAATCATATCGGGCCCAAGTAAGATCTTATCTGTAGATTTCCACCAACATGTAGGTGAACGACAAGGTCGTCCATAAAGAGCTTCGAAAGGTGCCATGCCAATGCTGGACTGAAAGATGTTATTATATGTGAACTCTACCAACGGAAGATGCTCTTCCCATGTACCCCCAAAGTCTAGGATACATAGCCTCAAAAGGTCCTCTAGAATACGATTCACCCTCTCGGTTTGGCCGTCCGTCTGAGGATGATATGCGGTGCTCAAACATAACTGAGTCCCTACCGCTTCTTGTAAGCTCCTCCAAAATTCGCTAGTGAAGATAGGATCGCGGTCGCTTACTATGCTAGAAGGAACACCATGCAAGCGAACTTTCTCTCGGACGTATATAGAAGCTAACCATGGAGCAGTCCTCTTACTCTTCACGGAAATAAAATGGGCGCTTTTAGTAAGTTTATCTACTATAACCCAAATCCCCGTATTACCCTTCCTTGATCATGGTAATCCATCCACAAAGTCCATCGAGACACTTTCCCATTTCCATAGTGGAACCTCCAATGGGTGAAGCAACCCACCGGGTTTCTTTTGCTCCGCTTTTACTTGTTGGCACACCAAGCATCTAGCGACATGCTTGGCCACATCCCTCTTCATACCGGCCCGAAATAAAACTCGCTTCATGTCTTTGTACATCTTGTCCCCGCCGGGATGAATGGTCATCTTCGAACGATGTGCATCATCAAGAATAGCCTTCCTCAAGTCCTCGGCTCGTGGTACACAAAGTCTACTATCCCTACGTAACCAACCCTTATTATCTAGGGTATACCTACGGAGATGGCTTGATGACTCCCCTCTTTTGAGCTTCTCCACTAACTCAACCAACTATGGGTCGTCTCGCTGTGCCTCTCCAATCCGTCCCAAAAGCGTAGGTCTGAACTCCAAGGATGCTAGCAAACCGGGTACAAAGTCAACGGAAGGTATAAAATCAATCATAGAGATAAATTCTAAGTTTCATCGTTCAACAAACAACGGACTCAAGGACAGTCTTTTCCTACTTAAGGCGTCTGCCACCACGTTACCCTTGCCAAGGATATATGCTATTTCGAAGTCGTAGGACGCTAAGAATTCCATCCATCTTTGCTGTCTTAAATTCAAGTCCTTCTGAGAGAATAAGTATTTTAAATATTTGTGGTCAGTGAATAATTCGAATTTCTCGCCAAGAAGATAAGGGCCCCAAGACTTAAGCGCAAAAACAATTGCGGCCAACTCTAGGTCATGCGTGGGGTAATTCTTCTCATGCACCCTCAACTGCCTTCCACCATAGGCTATTATCCTACCCTCTTGCATTAAGATGCGCCTAGACCTGTCCCACAAGCATCGGTATAAACAGTAAATGGCTTACTCCCGTCTGGCAGCACTAAGACTGGAGCTGAGGTCAAAGCTCTCTTTAAACGTTGGAACGCATCATCACAATCTACGTCCCACGCGAAGACTAGGTTCTTCTTCGTCAGGCGTGTCAATTGAGCTAATATTTTTGTGAAGTCTTTGATAAACATCCTATAGTAGCCAGCCAACCCAAAGAAACTCCTTACTTCGGTAGCATATTTAGGGACCTTCCAATCTTGGATGGCCACCACCTTCGCGGGATCCACAGCTATCCCTTCTTTGGAAACCACGTGCCCTAAGAATCGCACTTCCTCTCTCCAGAAGTGACACTTAGCAAATTTAGCTTTAAGGTTATGCGCTCTTAGAGTCTCCAACACTTCCCTAAGATGTAGGGCATGCTCTTCTTCATTCTTAGAAAAGATCAAGATGTCATCTACAAAGACCACCACGAATTTATTAAGGTACTCCCTAAACACCCTACTCATCAAATCAACAAAGTATGCGGGGGCGTTTGTCAAACCTAAGGGCATCACTAGCCATTCATAGAAACCGTCCGGAGTCCTAAAGGCAGTCTTTTCAATGCTATCCTCAGCCACTCTCAACTGATGGAAACCAGTGGCTAAGTCCAACTGCGAAAACACTGAGGCGCCAACTAACTGATCGAAGAGATCATCAATCCTCGGCAGTGGGTGTCTGTTCTTCTTAGTAAGCTTATTAATTTCTTTATAGTCCACACAAAGTCTAAGGGACCCATCCGCCTTCGTAGCAAATACTACTGGAGCACCCCACTCCGATATACTACGTCTTATGAACCCCTTCTCAAGCAACTCCTTCACTTGCTTATTGAGTTCCCTCCTTTCACGAGGAGCCATGTGGCGTACTGGCAAAGATACTGGTTTTGCATTATCCACAAGATATATTCGAAAATCTATCTCCCGCTTCGGAGGCAAGCCCTTCACCTCCTCAAACACATCCGAGTATTCTCGGACCACTCTAACAGATCATAGATTCTCCACAGACGCGTCAAGCAATTCTAGATAACTTGGCATAACGGAATTTATGGGATTACAAAAGATTTCGAGAGCGTTACCAAGGCGAGTCATGAGCCTAACTACTCTCCTTTCACAATCAATAACGGCCCCATTTCTTGATAACCAATCCATTCCTAAAATTAGCCCATAGCCCGTGAAGCCCAAAACATAAGCATCACATCTAAACTCAACGCTAAGTATAGAAATTTTCAAATCCAAACACATTATGGACAAATAAGCTGAGCCCCCAATTGGATTCGAAACAACTAAGGGATCCTCTACTAAACTGGTGTTTAAGGGCAGTGATTCAACTAATGATGTAGAGATAAACGAATGCGATGCGCCCGAATCGAATAAAGTACGGACAGGATGATCAAACAGAAAAACTAAGCATTCAACGGAAATGGTTCTACCTCGTTCTTGCAGCGGTGGGACCGCGAGAGCCTGAACTTGTCCCCTTGCCGGCCCTGGTGCCATAAGAGCCTGCACCTGTCCTCCTGAGGTAGATCCTGCCCTCTGCCCCTTCTTTGGCCAGTCCTTCACTAGATGTCCCGCTTCACCACAGTGAAAACAGCCAGTCTTCTTTTTCTTTCTGCAATCCTTGCTGAGATGGCCTGGTGTCCCACAGTTAAAGCATATTTTCTTTCCTTTGCCATTATTGTCTTTACCACCCTTCTTATTTTGCTGTTGTGGTTTCTTCTGATCCACTTTCTTCTCGGGTGCCTTATTAGCATTAGCGCCTTTCTCCTCGTGCATGAGTGCCATGTCTACTAGCTTCTCAAAGTGGCCCCCATAGGGATGTGGGTCATAGCCAACCCTTGCAACGGCTCATTCAAGCCTTTAACGAACCTCAGAGCCTTCTTCTCCGGCGTTTTCACTAAGTCCAAGCCAAACCTTGCTAACTGATTAAATTTGTTGACATATTCTTTCACTGATGAGCTTCCTTGCTTTAATGTCAAGAACCTTTCCATGTATAGATTCTCTTCTGCCCTTGAGAGAAACTTTGCCTCAAACCTACGTCTGAAATCTGCCCAAGAATCAACAGGACGCTCCCCATTAGTGACCTCCCACCAAAACGAGGCCTCTTTTCTTCATTAACCAAGCTGTTAATTTGACTTTCCTCCCATCTTCTACTTCAAAGATTTCTAGCAATTCTTCCACCTCCTTAAGCCAATCTCTAGCTTCCACAAACGTTTTTGACCCTTGAAAAGGTTTTCCACCCATAGCCTTAAATTCCTTGCATGTCTTTGCAAAAGTATCAGCGCGAGGAGGAGGAGAAGGAGGAGGAGCGGGTGCAACTGGTGGTGGAGGAACATTGGCTGGACCTGCAGCGGCCCTAGCCCCTAATAACCTCCTATACCATCCTGGTATCGTTACACCCTCCGGAGGGTTAAGATCTTCAGCCATGCTAAAACGAAAAGGAAAGATTCAAAATGGAGACTTCGAAAGATAGGGATATGGCTATTGGGGATTATGTTTTTCATAAACACTTTCCTCTTTAAATTACTCATCAAGACATGTTTTTGAAAACACTTCTTCCAAAAATACTTTAGAAAAATAGTTTTTCTAAAAAAATTATCTGTTCTGGTAACCTTAAGCTCTGATACCACGTGTAACACCCCACGTCCATTAATGTCACTCACAAAGGGAATGCATTAACTTCCATGGAGGTTTTAAGTGAATATAGAACAGAAAAATTACAACAAGACAGATAATAAGTAGTACTTGGAAATCTAAAACTTTATTTCATTGCAGCGGAAATTAAACATGTTTGTTACATCATAAAACCATAAATCAGAGTCAAGTACAATATCCATCTTGATAAAACAAAATACATAATCCCATTACATAAATAGCCATTAAAGAAGACAACAAGCTGGACTTTACTTCAACGGTCCAAGCTTTCCAAAAGAGAGATAAAGCAATCCAATCAAGCTCCACTAGAGCTGGGCCCACCCTGAGGACCTGGAGGGGGAAAAAGATAGAAATAGAGGGGGTCAGACATAAAGTCTGGCGAGTATGAAAATCCTAACAATACTATTATCAAAGTAACTAAACTAAGGCATAAGCTGGAAAACAAGGAAATGTCTATGAACTATTGGGTATGGAAGAGCAGATAAAGATAACGTTAAAGGCACACCTAATTACTATCGAATAATTACTACACTGCACCACACCAGTCACCCTAAAGGTTGATCCCACTTGCTTCACATAGAAATCATACAAATAGCTTTGTGTACCCCTAGCTGACTACATAGGTGCCGCCTGCCCCTATCTCCGCTAGGTGTACCCCACTACCCACTTGCGATCGGCTCCCTACTCGTAGATACCCATGCTGGCCCCACAGTGGGGTGTATCACTCCCCTAAAGTGGCAACCCGATACAGCTAAAGAATGCACGGCTTATACCGACACGATGCAACAACGTCTTACCTACCAGCCCGGGTCCACACATGCATATGAAACCCGTTGGACTTGCGTTGCCACCGCTAACCCGTTTGGCCTCTTATAGTCAAGCCCAGTATGCGTGTCCCGTCCTCGACTTGGGTCGAGCCCACAAAGATACGTTTGGGTTACTGGTTGAAATGGGCCCCCAATTACTTACCACAAGCTATCCACCTAAGCTTGTCCCCACTAGTATATCCCACTTAACCCTCTTCTTAGTCATGTTCATTTACATGTGTGTTTGGTTAAGTCTTACTAATCGTATTTCAAATGCCACTAAAGGCACTCACTAAATTCCTCATGCCACCCAAGGCACCTACTTAACCCCCATGTCCCACCTCACATGTTTATCTGGTTAAGTTTTTCTTAATTAATTAAGGCCATAACCTTATAAAGACCTCTCACATTAGACTGGCATTTATGGCAGCTGGATTTGCCGGGCGGGTCCGGGCAGTCTTACACCATAAAAGAGTCTAACCTCATGTCTTTACAGCTGTTATGCTTTAATTTGGGCCTAGGACCTCTCACATTGGGCTGACATTTGTGACTACTGGATTCGCTGGGCGGGTCCGGGCAGTTTTACGTCACAAACGAGTCCAACCTCGTGTCCTAAGCATTGATTAACACTTATAATCATTTACCCCAGTTTTAAATACATCCCTATTCAAATCATTAATTAATCCCAATTTTAATGATGTCCATAATTGACTCAATTATGGCCATCCACTTATGGTATGCAAAATCATATCAATTGCACCGCAATTTCTTAATATTAAATCCTTAATATTACCCCTACCCCACGTTATACGTTCGCTTATTCAACGCAAAATATACGTTAGACTCGAATAGTCTAACTCATAGCACAAAGATAAATTATCACAACATATAGACAAATAAAATAGATCTAATCATAATAGGGGTGAAACTTGCATAAAACTACACATGTCATGGATCTAAAGGTGTCAACTTGTTTGGTTAAATGTCACAACTTACATAATATGATCATAACCCAAGTTCATGTATAAACTTGCATTTGTGGTTTATGCAACATAATGATGGTGTGAACTAGCATCTAACACATAGAACTCACACATGTCATAGCATAATTCTAGATCTAAATAGATGTCATAATTTTAGATCTAAATAGATGTCATATAATATGTGTGATTATACATACTAATAAATCTAAACTTGCATAGGTACATGTGATTTATCATGTGAATCATCATAGCCCAAATATATATAATCAACATCATGATTCATAAGCTAACTACAACATAATAACATCATGGCTTTGTAACATCGCAACTTAGCATAGAAACTTGCAACATATATAATATCATCATAGCATGATTTACAACATATAGGATATCATCATCACATAACATAGGATTTACAACAAACATGATAGCATAAGGTTTACAACAACATATATGACAATTCACATCATTTTCTTATGATCCATATCACATCTTAATCTAATTAGTTTGCTAATAATCTTATTAAGATCATCATACTCACAATTAGAAAAGAAAGAGAGTCTTGATTTGCTTTAGAGTTGAGTAGAATTAGAGTTCTGATTAGCTTTCTTCCTTCTTAGTTGGCGGCGGCTACACTGAGTTCCTTGGCGACGGCATGACGGCAGCTATTCTATCTTTCATGTGAATTTAGAGTGAGAGACTACCTAGGTATATATAGAGTTTAGGATTTATTTAGACCGTCAGATCAACTCAGAACTAACCTGAACTGTTAAATTAGCCAACTCATCCATAAAGACACATCAGCAGCTCAAGATTGGGCTCTGCCAAAACCTGGCCGACTGGACCAGGTCGACACCCAAGTCGACTGCGCAGTCGACCTGGTCCTGGGGGTGTCGACTGCCCAGTCGACCTGGGGTGTTGGGCGGGAAATTTCCCGCCTGGCCTGTTTGACTTCGAATTTCGAATTTTGAATTTTATGAAACTTCTGATGGCCATATCTCCTTCATACGATGTCCAAATCACGCAAACTCGGACTCTATTCCAACCAGAATTCCGAGACGAACACAATGGCGCAACCCATTTCCCACAATTCTCACGTCTGAGATTAGTTATTCTTTAATTTGTGAATATTAATATTAACAGAATTACGGGGTGTTACAATGATAGTGGAAATTCGTGGGAGTTTGGTGAGGACAAGGTGGTTCAGATCTAAGAATACAACCAAAAACCAGTTCGAAGTAGATGAAATGCAAAGGAAATTAAATTTGAGGAACTCCGATGATCAAAAGCAACATCAATGGTCAGCAACAATGGGGTTCAGTCAACGATAATGCAGAGAATCAGGTCAAATTAGCTTTCTCAAGAGCTCCAACCCTTGAAAATTCATATCCAGCAGATGTAAAGAATAACATGACCAATCCATCATAAGTCACGTGCTCTCATCCATTCAAAGCAGGTTGATCGCATTCCATCAGCAATTATATGAATCGTTCATTTGGAAGCACACCTTCTCTTCGACAACGTGTGCTTCGCGGGGAAAATGTCAATCAGGTTTAAAAAACACACGATCCAAGTACATAAAAACTTGCGGTCCAACAAGGTGATGGATCGGGTCAAAGATTCCATGGGTCGGCTACGCCCATTTCTCGAGAAGTATGAATGCACCACCATGGTTCGTTGTTTATATTTTGTCACGACCCAACTCAAGAAAGTGGAAAGCACATATACTCTGAATAGATACGTGAGCTATATGGATCGAATCTATGTGAGCCACGAGCCACGACCCACGTGTTCTACGATTCATACAAGCATGTAAAAGAATTACACTCCATGTGAATGGGTCGCCAATGTTCCATGCAGACGAAGACATATCGACCCAGCAATGAAGATAGCAGATCGGATCGAAGAATCATGGGTCGCTCTCATCACTCATGGATCACTCACGATCCGACTACGCAAATAATGGATCTGTTCATAGGAAAAAGAAGCAACACAGACACATGTATCAATTGTATTTACTATGCTCACGTGAAGCAAGAGTTGGATCGAAACCATAAGAAAAGTGGAGAGATCTGATGGATCACAATGTTTATGATTGTTCATGATTAAGTGATGGATCTTGACAATGTGGATTAGGTCCTGGTATTATTGATGGACCAGCTTGATCTTGGATCGTAGTATCCATGGATTGAAGAGCAAGTCTTCCTCAAACTCAGGTGATCCATGCATGGATCGTTGATGCATGGATCATTGATACCTGGATCTTGTAAACATGATGCAATGGATCGATGATACATATAGATCGTTCATATCTGGATCACTCATACACAAAGATGTGTTGACATGATGCCCTAAGTCATGGAACGTAGGTCTGCATGGATTGCCCATAAAACATACTAGCGAAGACGTGTAAAGCTAAAGCTCTAACCTGTTGGATCGCTTATATCAGGATTGTGTACACATGTAAATCATTTATATCGGGATTGCTCACAATCCATGCATGAAAGGGACATAGGTCATTTGCTCCAGGAGATGGACCGCAAGTAAACATGCATGGACTATGTACATTTCACCACAAACTCCAAAACGCTCCCACCTCCATATAAATACCAGACCACTTCCTACATAAAAGAGGTTATATTTTCTCCCGCAAGCTTTCCATTATTGATCTCAAGCATCATTTTTCTCCAGAGACTACCGAACTTCTTCATCGAGCTTGATTATCGGATTAAATCCGATAATCATCAATATTCGTGGAATTCGAGTGTGTTTCAAATGTGGAATTGTGTAAATCATTGAGAATTGTTGTAATTGATGATCAATATTGTAACTGGATGTGGAGAAATCGATGAAATGCATTTTCAAAGTTGACGTAGGCCTAATCCCCAATAGAACCACTATAAATTCTGTTTTCTGTTGTACTTTTCTGATAGGTACTTCTCTTAACTTTGTTTTTTCTGCAATTGAAAGGTATTTTCACACCTCTCTGGGTGTCAGCTCATTTTTGATGTTAACAATGATACTAAAAGCATTCTAGTAAAAAAATAACGATTTGTTGAAGTCAAACGAGGAAAGTGAGAGTTCGAGAATTCAAATTAGGTCGTTGCGATTAGAGTAAGATGCCTAATTGTCCAAGTAGTAATGATAGTATCTTATCGAACTAACTTTTAAAGGGTATTCATACCGAAAACCAAAATAAAAATTGGAAATGGTACCAATTTAGGTATGTTGTTTATTGTTTATGGTTGAATGGTAAACATATGATTAATTCTAATCTACAAGCAATAATAAAAAACGATGGAGTATAAACTCCATTTGTTAATACTGTATCCTTTGCAGATATTAAAGTCCCTAAGATTTTCTTATGTTATTTCAGTTGTCTCCGTGATCACATCAGTGAAAGCAACACAAAAAAGTTATGGCTTGAATAGCAATCTACAATACAAAATTATCCATAGGCTAATTTATATATACGAATAAACGTCAATTTAGATACAAATAAACTCCAATTCAATCTCTTGGTTTTTAAAAGAAATATCCAAAAAAGTAAACTTAAGGGATGATCATATTGGTCTTAGAGCATAACAATCCAAATTTTGCATCATTGCATGTTTACATCCATTGTTAGTGTTGTTAAATTTGTACGATTATCCAATTCTCATTTGCGTCAATATATTCGTTTCAGTCCGTCCGGTTTTTATTTATAACAGAAACTAGAAATATTTCTGTTTGAGTCCATCTGATTTTCATTTAGAAGATCAAAATTTATATGAGAAATAAAAAAATCTCATTTGGTCCACATTCGTTCAAATTTATCTAAATTCCTTGTGATTCAGCCTATAATTCAAGAAGAGTCTATTAAAAAAAGAAAAATTTGATATAAATAGCATTGTCCATCCGTGTTTGTGTCGATATGTCAGATTTTTAATGTTCGTTCGATTTTATATAGGCCATGAGTTAATACAATAAAATTTGTACAAATATAAATCTCGTTTGATCTGTGTTTAGTCCGACTCAGTTTAGAATTGAAATTGAACATACATGTTTCCATAATTCCATTTCGATCAGAACATTTTCCTCCTTGCCGACAACAAACTTTGACCACTCAGTAGATATTATTTATTCTATTTATATTGTAGTATAAAAAAAAATCTTATGCTGGAAACTCATATTTTATGTTCAACCACCACATACATGCACAAATTTTGTGCCTTCACTTCTGGTACAACTGTAATGATCTATCATCCACGTCTAGTTCAGTAAATCAACAAACAAATAGGATGGATTCTTAACTACTACACTATAAGGGGAAGGAATGGAGTAAATTTGACACATTGGATTTTAATAAAGCTAACTAGAGGGGCGTTGTCAAATAATAGGACAACGAAGTCAATACTGTTCAACTGCATGGTAACAGGTTACAACTTACGACTTAGTAAATGGCTACCAACGTAAAATAACACAAGAAAAACCTAAAAACAAGAAAATATATATGGAAATCACATACCCATCGACAAAAGATGATTTAGAAGAAAACTCATCCATAGTTTTTTTTATTTTATATATATATATATATATATATCCAATCCAAAGTTTGAAACTACTATCGCCAATCAGTAAATGATCAGATTGCTACAAAAGATATGATTAAAATGGTACTAATTGGTAAATATTCTTGAAAGCTAACATCTAAGGCCCTGTGTGGTTTCATTTTCAACTTTTAGTTTTTAGTTTTTGAAGCTTATTTCCAGTTTGAATGTTTTTAATATTTTGAAATATCTATTTTGTTCAACCATTTTGAAAAATTGATTTTAAGCTGAAAATACAAAATGAGCTAACAAAATAAAAATGAAAATTTCAAATCTTGGTAGAATTTGACTACAACCGAATACACATATTAATATGATATGCAATTAACGACAAACAATCAATGCAATTACATATATAAAATTTGAAATGATAAGCAACAAAAGTAGCAATTCAAATCGATAGCCCATTTCTTAATTACCACTTTATGAAATAGAAATAAAAAATCATAGATATCGCATAAATACACAACAAATCAGAAAAAGGAATTAACTATATGAGCAAAATAATGATAATATTGACATGCTTACTACAATATTTTTTAAACAATCACATCAGCACCTACCTAAATTAGGCTTGCAATAACAATACTATTTACATAAAAATAATACTACATTTAAGATAAAACATATGTAACCTAGGCTAAAAAATCATAAAAGCATACGACAACACTTCTAAGTAGCCTATGTTTCACTAGTCATGGAAAGCTTATCCAAACAAGCTCTGTAGTTTGACTCCACTGACTGCCGCAATTAAAGAGTTACAATAATATGAGTTGAGTATAAATGAAGTAATGACATTCTCTAAATTTACGATAAGTGGAAACAGATGCAAGCCAAAAATATTGCACTAAATCGAATGCATACATGTGCAACAATAAGCGTAATAACAATAAATCCGTAGTTGTTACTAAAATATATGACATGAGCAAGGATAATGGATCAGATTTCTATTATTAAATTAATTTTATATAGAATCAAAATATTAGTATATTAAGTCGTGGACTAATCATAAAAATTCAATTTTTTTGCATGGTTGCAAGATTACAATTAGTATTCTTGTATATACAAACATGATGTACAAACATATCATGAAATAAAATTTGTAATCATATCATGATATACAAACATGATATACATTCATATCATGATATACAAGAATACTGCCAATATATCATGTTTGTATATCATGATTTGTATATCGTGTTTGTAATCATATCAATATTGTATAGCATGTTTGGATGGTTAGAGGATTACATGATTTGACGCAAGATTGTTTAAAAAATATGTTAATGCGCTGTTAATATGCAAACGCAGTGCAAAGTGAGAGTACAACAATAATGTAAACTCAGTAAGCGGATTAAATGGCAAACAGGTGATTTCTAATATGGTGACTGTATGAGTATCACATGTATTCAGCAAAGGCAAAGTGATTATGATATTTTATAAAACTTCAGACGGACTAGTCACCAGTATATCAACATTCTTGCATGTTAAAATCCTTAAAACATTTGCTCTAACTAAAGAGCATACTTGCATGTTAAACGTAAAACAATATTTATCAGGTTGAGCTGCAAACAATAAAACATGAAAATAAACATTATTGAGCAAATATTTGAAGGCAAACTAATTTGTATGACCTAACAGAAGAAAATTCTCAGCTAAATGGCATCACATATATACTCCAAACTAAGAGTCCGTGACACGACCCAAACTTCCCCGTAAAGGAAAGCCCGGATTGAGTTGAGAACATGACAAATCAGAAACCAAACAGAAGAACATTTCATTGCTTATTACAACAATTGCATTAGAGTACAAGAAAAATCAGAGTTTGAATAAATATTATATATCAGAAAAATATCAGAGATTTAAATTACATTTAAATACATAGCAGTGGAAAAATAATACAAAACACAACTGAAAGAAATGCACGGATACAGAGCTTTCCGAATATCGCTTCAGCTGTAAACCAGGATCTAGTGAATATAATATCTGCAAAACCGAAACTACTAGCTGCCCATATGGAAACTAGGGGCACCCAGAGTTTAAGTTTAAACAATAAACTCCAGGTCAATCATGGGACTGGTGTGAGAACTAAAACAGTTATTAATTTGATTTTAGAGTTAGGTAAATCAAGGGAACACGCCGTATAACACGAAATGGGTTTTCCCCCAAGAATACCAGTGCATAAAACAAATAACGCAATGCTAAATAAAGAACAATGAAACTACTATAAGACTCAGGTCCCATCACACAATGCAACGTAAGTCGGAGGATAAAGTTTTAGATTATAATAACCAAATATGCTTGGTACGTGAAATTTCATATTTTATTATTACTATAAGTGAAGAAAATCAACTTCAAATATAAATGTATCAATCATAGATGGCATAATGCCCCATCCCACTATGTCATCATACCAGGCTCTACAATTAAAACCGAAATGTCATATTGGAAATTAGATTTCCATCATGAACCAATGCAAGGGATCATCCTTACCAAATTCGAGACAATCTAGCCTACCATGTCTGTAACGACTCGAAAATTTAGCGACCTTGATTATCCGATATACAACACATATCGAACATCAAGAGTCGAAAATACCGGATGGTTAATGAAAGAAATTAGAGGGTGAGGAAAGATAAGATAGAAACTTAGAATAGAAGAAAAAAAAGATACAACATAAGAGTAACACAAATCTCACAGCGGAACGAACAACATATAATAGATAACATATCCTTGAAATAAAATCAGTATATGTATACAATAACATTATCAGAGTACAACACTTACAACACAGCGGAAATAACTATAGCTATATGAATCCTGAAGCCTCCTGCTCCAACTCTTCAAGTATCTGTAAATCCCGATTACTTCACTGCCCGTACAAAATTGGGCACCCAAGAGTTTAGGGAAAACAAAACAAAATAAACTCCGGGTCAGTCATGGGACTGGTATGAGTAAAACAGTTTCAAACGGTTTGAACAAGAAATTGATATCTCATAAGACCACACCGTATAACGGAACGGGTTTTTCCCTTATGAAAATCCAAAACATCATTATATCAAAACCTTTTGATATTATAGTAATGTCTATCAACCGCAATATAATAATCATCTAGCAGAAACGCTTTCATCCCACGTTCTACATATATAGTATACAATCAAAATCGCAAGCACTTATTGGGTAATAGATTTCCAACTATGACAAGGTATGGAACCATCTTTCGCTAGTGTACCCCTAGAAAGGAATACACTGGTCTCAACAAGAACATCTTGCAACCCGGCCACACGTGACCGACCACTCATTTCGCTTGAGTGTAACGAATGTATATCACCAACAGTTGGGATCAACTACCATTTCCCGAATGGGACAGCATCAACAATAGATTTTTAGAAGTAAATGAAACTCTAGATCAGGTGATTATACACCCTAATAGGTGCGACCTACATAGCCATGCTGCCTGCCCGATTTCTGTCATTTACCGGATGTGAGGCTAAAAGCTACGCTTATCTTTTACATACTACATCTTCATTCACTTTGAATGTCACATCGTCATACCCGCCAAATCACAAATTGATTTCCCAAAAAATAACACTGGTACACAGCTAAGAGAAACGAATTCCTCCGCCACCAAACGTGAATACATTTGAAGAGATCAACATACGCGATCTATTAGATATACTCGGTCAGACATTCTTCCATACAGGTCGTCCTGGGACTGGACAAACCGAAGGCACTATTCAGTATATCCATCTTAGGCAATTGTTATCTAAGATTTATACAACAGCCCTTGCACTTTACTCCGTCTTCAATTATCTTTGGCATATATGATTCGCAATGCTTATGCCAATACGGAGTGGTTCTTTGGATAATAATCCAACCGGTCTCTCCATATTAACAACGTTAAAATGGTCAAAAATTTGATAGTCGGTGATTTAACTATCAAATAAAAACATGTTTGTGTACACACAACGATCTTATTTCCAAATGGAATTATCGATCCAATCATCGACATCCATATATATATATATATCCTCATTTCTATGTTTAGAAAATATACGTTATTAACACTGGAAAACATTTCCATGGCTTAATTACGTATCACTATTCTTCCACATCTATCAGACTCTAACTATAAACTAACAAGAGAACAACTTCCTAAGTATAAACCCCAAAGGCCGAAACCAACATCACATCGATACTTAGGAAACCATTCAACTTATTAATCTCTAGTCAGTTTCTAATTTTTGTTTAACTCCATTTTGATTAACTATGTTCGATTAACTCCTTTTTGTTTAACTCTTATTCGAATAACTAATATTCGATTTACTCTATTCGCTTAACTCTTAATCGCAGCGATCACAATGGTTACGCCTGATTCCCTCAGGAAACATCCGACCGCCGTAGGTTATCTGCAGCCCTGCGAATTACGCTAGCAGTCGTGCAAAATGGCAACTTATCCCGAATAACTATGTTTGACTATCTCTATTCGACTAACCATATTCGATTAACTCGACTTCGAATAACTAAATTCGATTAACTCTTTTATATCTCATCAACTTCCTTTTTTTATAAGTCCTGTTTATTTTCCCAATAAATATTCCTTTTAATTCTATTTACTTTCTAAATACATATCCCTTTATTCTATTTATTTCCTAAATAAACATTCCTTTATTAATTCTATTTATTTTCTAAATAAATATTCCTCTTTATAAAATCCTATGATTTTATAAATACTTTATTTTCAAAAATATTTCCATTAATAAAATCTGTTGATTTTATAAAATTCCTTTATTTCAATATACATTGAAATATTTCTTTTTACATCCCAGGGTTTCTTATGATATTTAAAATACCAATTCACAATGATCGATATCATTCAAACACACATAGTGAACAACAAATTATATCACATCATATATTACAATATATGAACAGAACAATATTTTACACATTGAGGAGTCCAGTTGGACCCCTCCAACCTGTTTCCCTGCATCCATGGATATTATACAATACAAATATAAAATATTCTGATAAACAGAATCAATATTTGATTAACGGTTTATATATATATCGTTATCTATGATTTCAACCAATACACAAGCAATTCAAGCAAACAGTTAACACACAGCAATCAGTCATCATTTATCAGTTCTAAATATACGTTATAAAAATATAACTGTTCAGAGTTGGTGAGTTTTACTCACATTGGACGATCATCGTTAATAACGATAACCATCTCTTGATTCAGACAGACAATTTATTTTGCTATAAATTGTAACGAGCTCTGATTCGCTCCCAGTCAGTTCCATGTTGTAGCCTTAGTCCCTACGATCCCAACGGGTCTTATTTCGTCAAATTCTGATATCATACGGGAAAGATATGATTTTTATAAACCTAAATTATTAATATATATGTTGTGCTCACCATCAATACCATGGCCGGCCCTGACACGGTGCCCACCGAGAATGTGCACTGGTCCGTGATCCGGTACCGAAAAAATTGCGCTGTTACCTTTTTTACTTACAAATCGCCTTTTATGTTTTGCGAAAAATCCGCGCAGTGTTTACCGAAAAGGCGGAATACTACAAGAAAATTTGTACTATTACCTATTTTACCAACGATTCTCCTTTTATGCTGTGCGAAAAATTCCTACTATTACCTTTTTACCAACAATTCGGCTACTATCGGCTTTTTTTTTTAATCCTTTCGAAGTCTTATTTTTTTCCGTTCTAGGATTAGTTGCTGTTACTTTGTGCAGTAAAGATTGTTGGAGCCGGGAAGTCCTCTTGTTAAATTGCTCGGGCTACAGACTGTGACACTATTTTATTCATCCAGGTTTTATTATTATTCTCATCCTCTTGCAATTTAAGTTGAAAATGTTCAATAAAAAACATATGTCTGGTCATGAGAAAAGAAAACGAAAAAAAGAGGAAGAAGAGAAGATTAAACCCCTTAAAGGATCACTTGAAAAACTTTGGAAAAAAGCCAAACCACTTGAAGAAAATGAAGTGCCTGATGTTGAAAATGAAGTGCCTGAAATTATAAGAAATTCTATAGAAGATGAGAATGTGGTTAATGAAGAGACTGAAAATGAAGTAATTGAAGAAGAAATTGATGTGTTTGAAAATATGCTTAGTGAAAATAGGGAAGAAACTAATCCAAGTGATCCTGGTTCCCTGTCTTTGAATATTTATGATCCTCGAGTGTGGGATGGATTAAATAATAAAATGAGGGATTTGCTTGTTGAAAAGGGTCCGGTTAGAGAAAAAAATATCAATTTTCCTAAAGATAAGTACAATAGGGGGTTCTCTATATATTATTTTGATCAGAAATTAAGAAACGGGGAACTTATTGACAGAAAATGGTTAGTTTACTCAAAGGAATTAGATAAAGTGTTCTGTTTTTGTTGTAATGTTGTGAAAAAAGCTCGTTCACAAAGCAATTTAGCAAGTTCCGGAGTAGATGACTGGGTGCATTTGGGTGAAAAACTTAAGCAACATGAAGATAGTCGTGAACATCTTATTAACCTTAGAGCTTGGGCTGAACTTCAAATTAGACTGAAAACAAATCAAACTATTGATAAAGAATTGCAAGAGCAAATAAAAAAAGACACTGAACACTGGAGAGATGTTATGATCAGAATAATTGCTGTTGTTAAACGCCTTGCAATGAATAATTTGGCATTTCGTGGGACGCATGACAAAATATTTGAAGATTCAAATGGTAATTTTTTTGGGTTTTCTGGAGTCAATAGTTGAGTTTGATCCTGTAATGAAACATCATTTTAGACTCATTCAAAATAGGGACATTCATTATCATTATCTTAGTCATAAAATTCAAAATGATTTGATTGAAATGTTGGCATCGAGTGTCAAAAGTGCCATAATAAAAAAAATAAAAGAAGCAAAATATTTTTCTGTGATCCTTGATTGTACTCCTGATGCAAGTCGTATTGAACAAATGACTTTGGTGATTAGATATGTTGATGTCGTCAGCTACCCAATAAAAATAGAAGAATATTTTTTAGAGTTTTTGAAAGTGGAGAACACTTCTGGCTTGGGGCTTTTTGGTGAATTGGAAGCTTCTCTTAACTCTCTTGATTTAGATATCAATGATGTAAGGGGACAAGGGTACAATAATGGTTCTAATATGAGGGGAAAACATCAAGGTGTTCAAAAAAGATTGCTTGATGTTAATCCTAGAGATTTTTATATGCCTTGTTGTTGTCATTCTCTAAACTTGGTACTTTCAGATATGGCAAACTCTTGTGTGAAAGGAAAATCGTTTTTTGGAGCATGTCAAGCATTATATAATGTGTTTGCAAATTCCACTAAAAGATGGCATCTTTTGCTTGAATATATTGATGATTTGACTTTAAAATCCCTATGTGTGACAAAATGGGAAAGTCGAATTGAAAGTGTTAAAGCAATAAGAACTCAAGCTCCTAAAATTAGAGATGCTTTACTGAAACTAGCTGAAGTTTCTGATGATCCAAAAATAAGCTGGGATGCTGAAAAATTAGCTTCTAATGAATTTTCAAGTTTTGAATTCTTATTGAGCTTAATTATTTGGCATGAAATTCTGTAAAAAATCAATTTGGTGAGCAAAAATTTGCAATCTGAAGATATGCGTCTTGATGTAGCAATTGCAAGTTTAAAAGGGTTGGTTTCTTTCTTTGAGAAATATAGGGAAAATGGGTTTGTATCAGCTATGATTAATGCTAAAGAACTTGCAGATGAAATGGACATTGAACCTGTTTTTAAAATAAAGAGTAGGATTAAAAGAAATAGACAATTTGATGAGAATCCTAACACGGAAAGAGAACAGCAATCTGCTTCAGAGAACTTTAGAACTGATTACTTTCTTGTTCTAGTTGATATGGCACTCTCTCGGTTGAAGATAAGGTTCGAACAAATGGAACTTTTCGAGTCTATATTTGGTTTTTTGTTCGATGCTTCCCGGTTGATTTCTTTGGATGATGAAGGATTGAAAGAATGTTGTGTAAATCTTGAAAAGTCCTTGACTCATGGTGATTATTGCGATATTGATGGAAAACGCTTACTTTCTGAATTACAAATATTACAGGAAATGCTTCCTAGTGTAGCATATGAGTGTGAGATTCCATGAAATTCTATCAGAGTTTTGGAATTTGTGAAGAAGATGGACATGTTTCCAAATATTTTGGTTGCTTACAGGGTATTGTTAACTATACCTATTACCGTGTCTTCTGCTGAGCGGAGTTTCTCAAAGTTGAAGTTAATTAAATCTTATTTGCGCACAAGTATAACTCAAGATAGGTTGAATGGCTTAGCAATTTTGAGCGTTGAAAAGCATATGCTGAAAAATATCAAAGTGGAGCATATTATCGATGATTTTGCTTCAAAAAATGCAAGAAGATGTCACTTTAAATGAGAATTGATGTTTGTTTTTGCCCATGATCTTTGTACAGGTATACTAACTTCATTTATAATTCATAATATCTTATTTTTTTGCTTAATGTGTCTTATTATATGATGTTCACCCCATATAATTAATGTCAAATTTAGATTAATTTTAATGAGTTATTTACTTAGAGCTGCTTTTTCTTGTCAGGATGCGTAATATATCTCCATTATGAACTGCTCAGTGAGAAACAATGAGATCCAACACTTGTTAAGTTTGCTTTAGAAAGGTTAGGAAAATTTATTCAACTTTCTTATTTCTGCTTATTACCAGTTAAACATGTCATGAGTATAATAAAATTTAGTTGACATATGACAATGATATGACATATGACTTAACTTCAATTTCGTAAAAAAAAAAATAAGGGCCCAAAATTTTCTTTCCGCACTAGGCCTACAAATACTCAGGACCGGCCCTGATCAATACCTGGCCCATTCATTTACTGCAGAACGAACTGTTCCTGCTGTGAGCTCCAACGTCATTCGATTTGCATGTACCCCCCTTCCATTTTCCAACACCCTTCCTATTTTAAAGTTCCAGGCCCTTGGATTTTTCTTTAAAACAAAAGCATCACTCCTTACCCAAAATGTCGTGCATTCATTCTCACTGGACATCCCCTATAGGTAATGCAAGTAGCATATCTCCATGCCAGGCACATCCTCTTTCCACTTTGTTTGCAAAGCCTGATGCCACTGCCAATTTCAAGAACAACATCCTTCCAATACCGTGAATTCCTTCTTTCCATAAAACACCTCATATCCTAACGTCCACCTTCATACTCTTCTATTAAACCACTACTGTTAACACCAAATGAAATCCACATATGTTCTTCTCATGGCCAATGCAGTCACTCCATCCATCAGATTCGCACCAGCCATTTCATTTGTACACACACAGTATGGCCAACGCAGTCACTCCATCACCTTCCTCATCGAATCATCCCTCCTCTCTAGTCGCTTGTTGTGCCGACTTCTCCAAAAACCCCACTCTAGCTTGACTGCTTGGAAGGACAGGGCACACGGCAACTAGCATCCGCCTTCCCAATCCAACATCTCGACGTCGCCCACTCCACGGCTTCATCAACTTCATCACTCTACTTTCCATCCATACGTCCTCACACTCAGCCATGCCAACCGGTACACAAAACTCGCTGCACAGTCCTTTATACATCCGCGAGATCCCCTTGCTTCACATCATCAGCATGCCTCAGATCTAGACGTGCTATCATGCATGGAAAAACGTACCACATACATTCGGTGGGTTTAGTACAACAGAGAAGAGTGGATAGAGAAGAAGGAAGTACTTTACTGTAAAGAATATTTTTTTTCGAGAAGCCATGGAAAAAGGAAATGAAACAAGGACCTACGTGTATTTATGATTAATGGTACTCTTCGCATTGAAGTTTTTGGTCAGATTGATGGGATTATAGAAGCTTACTTTGCCATGAAGTTTCAGGGTATAGGACGTGGATACCTTACTACCAGAGATGTGGAGTAAGTTTCAGGGTATAGGATGTGGATACCTTACTACCAGAGACGTGGAGTAAGTTTCAGGGTGTAGGACGTGGAGTGTATTGGTATTGATAAAGGTTTGTATTTATTTGTTTAGTAATAGCACAGTTGGAGTGTTCACAGCTATCGTAGGGACTATCGGGACACACATATAATTTACAAACGCGACAAACCAAGTGGTTACAATTACTTGTATTTTATAAAGGTGAAATACACTCAGTGGAATGCAGCGCTGCTTGGACCCTTTAGTGTTTATTTTCTTTTAAATTAAGCGTACCATGTTACGTAAAATCGCATTCATATCCAAGCCAGTTAGGATGGAAATGAGAACACAGTCGTGTCCAGCGAGGTGCCACGATCCCAAAAAAAAAAAAAAAAATATCGGTAGATTAACTTATATTGTGAAACCCCGAAATGCTGATACAGGGTGTTAAATACTCCAAATAAAAAGTTGCTTATATAATTAATTAAAAATTACCATAAAATTCTAATAATTAAATTATCACTACGTCTCAAAAGAATCTTGTCTAAATTCGAAACCAGTATCTAGTTATATCGAATAAACTTTTACGGTCGATAAACGATTCTATAGCGACAATTTTAAAATTTGATTTGGACTTAAATAAAAATCAACACGACGAAATCCCGATTTTTCTCTTCCATTAGAAAAATGTACTTCACCAGCTCCTAACGTTTCTTGTTTCATAGAAAACCGATTTAAAACGAACCCTGTACATTTAGTTGAAGTTCAAATCACCAAATAGCGAACTACCGCGTCATTTCGAGCTCGATTTTAATTGTAATATAATTACAGGTTCAAACTTCATTTATATAATGCATTCGTGAATATAATTCAACTCTAAACTGAATTATATATTTCAAATAATCCAATTCACACGATATTGTGAATTCCACTATTTTTGATTATTTCAGAAATTAAATATATTAATCTATTATTTAATTAATTAAATATTCCATATAATTTAATTAAATAACCATTTTATTCTCTACATCACTATTTATATAATTAAATAAATTAATTATTACCCGAAAAAATATGGGTCGTTACGTTCTTTCCCACTTAAAATAATTTCGTCCTCGAAATTGCTAAGGTAGAAAACAAACTCTATTGACTGGTTAGAACTTATTTGTTCACTTCTTAACTTCAGTTTCAACTAAACCAATTAATATCAACTAAAATATTAATTTATTCCAACTAACTAAAATTTTCAAAAATTCTGAAAATTTTCCAACGCCTTAATTTTTTGGAAAATTTCGCCATAACCTCCTTTGTACAGCCCTATTGGTAAAACCATAACTCGCCTCTCTAGGCCTTCTCCAACCCAAAAGAAAATCAAATAGCCAAGCGGCTTGCCTATTCGGCTCATAAATCTCATATCCATATAAAATACAAACTGGTACCTTTTTGTCAGGCATATCGTTATATCCTTTACACCTGCTACCAATTTAGCATATACCAATGTCCTACCGGTCAAACTCCAATCACTTTTATCTCAAATCCAACCATTCGCTTACACCTAAGTCGAATTCAGTTTCAAATCAAAGTTCCATTTTTCGATTTTTAAATTCTTAACTCATCAATCCAATACCATTTCAGATTCTATCTCACAATTCAAAATCTAATTCTACTTGATATATCGTATCCAATTCAATTTCCAGTTAATTGGTTTCAATTCAGTTCCAGCTTGGTTTCACAAATTTTTATTTAAATTTATTTTTAATTCAAACAGTCTCTTCCTGGGAGTTTTAAACAACTTTTCTTTTCTAAAACCAAATTTTCCTTTTTGTATTTCAAACAACTTGTTTCTCTCAAAACAATTCAAAAACAAAATCTTTTCGGTAGTAATCCGTTACTTACAACTCGAAATTGAACACCGATGATGTCATGATCATCATCGGAATCTATTTCCAGCTTTCGAAGTGAGTTCAATACTATATCGCTTTTCAAAACCATTTCTAACATTTCCACTTTGAAATTTATTTCAAAATATCCTTACAATGCTTGTAAAACAATTTTAAATCTCCTAGGATTTTAAAATTCTCATATACTTAATTTAACTCCATTTACAAACACCTTTCAAATTCCATGGTTTTCAGATTTAATTCAATTCATTATGCTTATCTGAATTCTGATCAGTTATTTACATAACCATTTCACATTTTTATAATCTTATTCGATTATAATAACAACTAATTTATCCAATATGTATTCATTCCAATATATATATCTTCTCTATATCAAAATATACATTGGGTAAAATTATTTTCATTTACCCTCTTTTCAAAACATATTTTGTCGACCCATAGTATTTGAGTGTTTAGAAACCCTTATCGATATTGTGGTGCCCCACCATCGACCAGAATCCATAAACAACTCCACCAATAAATCTACTCAATATAAAATGATTGACATAGAAATGTGTTTATTTTATGCTCTTATATCTTATCTTTTGTATATAAATAAATATTACTTGGGTATTGTTTTGTTATTTTTACAGATATTCCAACCCAGCCCGCATGCAACCAGAAATGTAGAGAAATAGAGTTCAATTTGCTGTGTATTTGCATTTTGAAGAATTGTAGATGAAGATATCACATCTAGTTGCTGTTGGACAAGAAAAGGATTGATAACAAGGCTTTGCACATCACAAATCAATGAAGAAGTGTCAAGGAAGCAAGAGGAAAAGAGAAAAGGCCCAGATTTGCTTTATTTATCTAAGGCCCATTTATGTTTCTCATTGTAAACTAATTAGTGATGTAATGACCAGGCCCAATTATCATTAGGGTTAGGGTTAGGGTTTGGCTATCTACCCTATATATACCCTTGTAATGGCATTGTAGCCACCATCTCATCTCTTATTCCATTGTTCTAATAAAAGTTCTTCTTTCTCTTTTATTTTCTGCATTTTTTTTTGTTTTCTTAGCAACTAGTGTTGTCTATACGATTAGATTCGGTAGAACACTATTTGTATTTTGCACTTGTTTGCATTAGTGATTTACCGTCTGATTAGATTCAGCGGAAATCCTAATTTTAATTCTTGTTTGTTATTTCAATTTCTGCAATTTCAATTTCTGCTTTTTATTATTTTCTTAGGTCAAATTGGGTTTGATTAGATTCAAATCTAATTCATAGTTTCATTTGCTTTCCATTGAAATTGTGATTTGATCGTCGGTTCAGTTAGATCTGTTCTGAATCAAATTACAGTTTTAATTTTGTTTTGTTTTGCAAAATCAACCTCCAAAGTTCGTCTAACACGCCCACGAAACATATAAATAATAAAATTAAACTTTCCTCCCTGTGTTCGACCTGTATGCTACACACCTGTATGCTTGCAGAATTTATTACAAATGTCGCGCTTTTCTAATTCATAGACTAGCGTCGATCATAAAACCATTTATATCAAATAACAAATACGTTCACTCATATATATACACTCAAACTCAATCTAGGGTATTACTAACCCCATCTCTACTGAGTCACGCCACAGAGCCAAGGTAATTTACTTAACCTTAAGCTCTGATACCAACTGTAACGACCCAGAATTTTAGCGACCTTGATTATCCGATATACAACACATATCGAGCATCAAGAGTCGAAAATACCGGATGGTTAATGAAAGAAATTAGAGGGTGAGGAAAGATAAGATAGAAACTTAGAATAGAAGAAGAAGAGGATACAACATCAGAGTAACTAGAATCTCACAGCGGAACGAACAACATATAATAGATAACATATCCTTGAAATAAAATCAGTATATGTATACAATAACATTATCACAATACAACACTTACAACACAGCGGAAATAACTATAACTATATGAATACTGAAGCCTCCTGCTCCAGCTCTTCAAGTATCTGTAAATCCCGACTACTTGACTGCCCGTACAAAATTGGGCACCCAAGAGTTTAGGGAAAACAAAACAAAATAAACTCCGAGTCAGTCATGAGACTGGTATGAGTAAAATAGTTTCAAACGATTTGAACAAGTAATTGATTTCTCATAAGACCACGCCGTATAACAGAACGGGTTTTTCCCTTATGAAAATCTAAAACATCTTTATATCAAAACCTTTTGATATTATAATAATGTCTATCAACCACAATATAATAATCATCTAGCAGAAACGCTTTCATCTAACGTTCTGCATATATAGTATACAATCAAAATCGCAAGCACGTATTGGGTAATGGATTTCCAACTATGACAAGGTATGGAACCACCTTTCTCTAGTGTACCTCTAGAAAGGAATACACTGGGTTCAACAAGAACATCTTGCAACCCAGCCACACATGACCGACCACTCATTTCGCTTGAGTGTATCGAATGTATATCACTAACGGTTGGGATCAACAACCGTTTCCCGAATGGGACAGCATCAACAATAGATTTTTAGAAGTAAATGAAACTCTAGATCAGATGATTATACACCCTAATAGGTGCGACTTACATAGCCATGTTGCCTACCTGATTTCTGTCATTTACCGGATGTGAGGCTAGAAGCTACGCTTATCTTTTACATACCACATCTTCATTCTCTTTGAATGTCACATCGTCATACCCGCCAAATCACAAATTGATTTCCCCAAAAATAACATGGGTATATAGCTAAGAGAAACGAATTCATCCGCTACCAAACGTGAATACGTTTGAAGAGATCAACTTACGCGATCTATTAGATATACTCTGTCAGACATTCTTCCATACAGGTCATCCTGGGACTGGACAAACCGAAGGCACTATTCAGTATATCCATCTTAGGCAATTGTTATCTAAGATTTATACAACAGCCCTTGCACTTTACTCCGTCTTCAATTATCTTTGGCATATATGATTCACAATGCTTATGCCAATACGGAGTGGTTCTTTGGATAATACTCCAACCAGTCTCTCCATATTAACAACGTTAAAATGGTCAAAACTTTGATAGTCGGTGATTTAACTATCAAATAAAAACATGTCCGTGTACACACAACGATCTTATTTCCAAATGGAATTGTCGATCCAATCATCAACATCCATATATATATGTATATCCTCATTTCTATGTTTAGAAAATATATGTTATTAACATTGGAAAACATTTCCATGGCTTACTTACGTATCACTATTCTTTCACAACTATCAGACTCTAACTATAAACTAACAAGAGAACAACTTCCTAAGTATAAACCCCAAAGGCCGAAACCAACATCGGATCGATACTTACGAAACCATTCAACTTATTAATCTCTAGTCAGTTTCTAATTTTTGTTTAACTCCATTTTGATTAACTATGTTCGATTAACTCCTTTTTTCTTAACTCTTATTCGAATAACTAATATTTAATTTACTCCATTCGCTTAACTCTAGATCGCAGCGATCACAATGGTTACGCCTGATTCCCTCAGGAAACATCCGACCGCCGTAGGCTATCTGCAGCCCTACGAATTACACTAGCAGTCGTGCAAAATGGCAACTTATATTGAATAACTATGTTTGACTAACTCTATTCGACTAACCATATTCGATTAACTCGACTTCGAATAACTAAATTCGATTAACTCTTTTATATCTCGTCAACTTCCTTTTTTATAAGTCCTGTTTATTTTCCCAATAAATATTCCTTTTAATTCTATTTACTTTCTAAATACATATCCCTTTATTCTATTTATTTCCTAAATAAATATTCCTTTATTAATTCTATTTATTTTCTAAATAAATATTCCTCTTTATAAAATCCTATGATTTTATAAATACTTTATTTTCAAAAATATTTCCTTTTATAAAATCGGTTGATTTTATAAAATTCCTTTATTTCAATATACATTGAAATATTTCTTTTTACATCCCAGGGTTTCTTATGATATTTAAAATACCAATTCACAATCATCGATATCATTCAAACACACATAATCAACAACAAATTATATCACATCATATATTACAATATATGAACAGAACAATATTATAAACATTGAGGAGTCCAGTTGGACCCCTCCAACTTGTTTCCCTGAATCCACAGATGTTAAACAATACAAATATAAAATATTCTGATAAACAGAATCAATATTCGATTAACGATTTTTATATATATATCGTGTCTATGATTTCAACCAATACACAAGCAATTCAACCAAACAGTTAACACACATCAATCAATCATCATTTATCAGTTCTAAATATACGTTATAAAAATAGAACTGTTCAGAGTTGGTGAGTTTTACTCACATTGGACGATCATCGTTAATAACCATCTCTTGATTCAGACGGACAATTTATTTTGCTATAAATTGTAATGAGCTCTGATTTGCTCTCAGTTAGTTCCATGTTGTAGCCTTCGTCCCTACGATCCCAACGGGTCTGATTTCGTCAAATTCTGAAATCATACGGGAAAGATAAGATTTTTATAAACTATTATATTGTAAAACATTATTCACATTAAAAATTATAAAATTATATTTAAACCTAAATTATTAATATATATGTTGGGCTCACCATCAATACCCGGCCAATTCATTTACTAAAGAACGAACTGTTCCTGCTGTGAGCTCCAATGCCATTCGATTTGCATGTACCCCCCTTCCATTTTATAACACCCTTCCTATTTTAACATTCCAGGCCCTTGTATTTTTCTTTAAAACAAAAGCATCACTCCTTACCCAAAATGTCATGCATTCATTCTCACCGGACATCCCCTGTAGGTAACGCAAGTAGGATATCTCCATGCCAGGCACACCCTTTTTCCACTTTGTTTGCAAAGCCTGATGCCACCGCTAATATCAAGAATAACATCCTTCCAATACCGTGAATTCCCTCTTTCCATAAAACACCTCATGATCTAACGTCCACCTTCATACTCTTCTATTAAACCACTACTGTTAAAACCAAATGAAATCCACATATGTTCTTCTCATGGCCAACACAGTCACTCCATCCATCAGATTCGCACCATCCATTTCATTTGTACACACACAGTATGGCCAACGCAGTCACTCCATCACCTTCCTCATCGAATCCTCCCTCCTCTCCAGTCGCTTGTCATGCCGACTTCTCCAAAAACCCCACTCTAGCTTGACTGCTTGGAAGGACAGGGAACACGGCAGCTAGCATCCGCCCTCCCAAACCAACATCTCGACATCGCCCACTCCACGGCTTCATCAACTTCATTACCCTCCTTTCCGTCCATACGTCCTCACGCTCAGTCATGCCAAAAAGTACACAAAACTCGATGCACAGTCCTTTATACATCCACGAGATCCCCTTGCTTCACATCATCAGCATGCCTCAGATCTAGACGCGCTGCCACGCATGGAAAAACGAACCACATACATTTGGTGGGTTTAGTTCAACAGAGAAGAGTGGATAGAGAAGAAGGAAGTACTTTACTGTAAAGAATATATTTTTCCGAGAAGCCATGGAAAAAGGAAATTAAACAAGGACCTGCGTGTATTTATAATTAATGGTACTCTTCGCATTGAAGTTTTTGGTCAGATTGATGGGATTATAGAAGTTTAATTTTCCATGAAGTTTCAGGGTATAGGACGTGGATATCTTACTACTAGAGATGTGGAGTAAGTTTCAGGGTATAGGACGTGGATACCTTACTACCAGAGACGTGGAGTAAGTTTCAGGGTGTAGGACGTGGAGTGTATTGGAATTGATAAAGGGTTGTATTTATTTGTTTAGTAATAGTACAGTTGGAGTGTTCACAGCTATCTTGGGGACTATCGGGACAGACTAATTTACAAACGCGACAAACCAAGTTGTCACAATTACTTGTATTTTATAAAGGTGAAATACACTCAGTGGAATGTAGTGCTGCTTGGACGCTTTAGAGTTTATTTTCTTTTAAATTAAGCGTACCGTGTTACGTAAAATTGCGTTCATATCCAAGCCACTTAGGACAGAAATGAGAACACAGTCGTGTCCAGCGAGGTACCACAATCCCAAAAATATAATAATATCGGTAGATTAACTTATATTGTGAAACCTCGAAATGCTGATACAGGGTGTCAAATACTCCAAATTAAAAGTTGCTTATTTAATTAATTAAAAATTACCATAAAATTATAAAAATTAAATTATCACTATGTCTCAATAGAATCTTGTCTAAATTCGTAACCGATATCTAGTTAAATCGAATATACCGTTACGGTCGATAAACGATTCTATAGCGACTATTTTAAAATTTGATTTGGACTTAAATAAAAATCTACATGACAAAATCCCGATTTTTCTCTTCCATTAGAGAAATATACTTCACCAGCTCCTAACGTTTCTTGTTTCACAGAAATCCGATTTAAAACGAACCCTGTACATTCAGTTGAAGTTCAAATCGCCAAATAGCGAACTGCCACGCCATTTCGAGCGCGATTTTAATTATAATATAATTATACGTTCAAACTTCATTTATATAATATATTAATGAATATAATTCAACTCTAAACTGAATTATATATTTTAAATAATCCAATTCACACAATATTGTGAATTCCACTATTCTTGATTACTTCAGAAATTAAATATTGTTGACGTCAAAAGTTGGTCACTAGTGACGATCAACCCCCAATCGCGTGATCAACACACGACTAAAGATTAAAAATGCAGTAAAAAAGGTAAAAGAACGGGGAGCACACACAGAATTTTTATAGTGGTTCGGCAAAGGCAATGACTACGTCCACTTTATATATCATTTCTTTTTCTTTTGATTACAAGTACAATGTTTTTTCTGTTTGAAGAAAAGAAAGAAAATGATTATCTTCCTTTATTCCTTTTGAGAGATTGATATTCTGGAGAAGAGTAGAGATGAAAATCTTATAGAAGCCGTCTGGCCAAAAGAAGTCTTTTTTTCTCTTTAAGCTTGGAGGTATTTATAGGTGGAAAATGCAGCTTGGGCTGTTGTGAAACGATCCGGCCATTTCGGGAAGGCTCGGACACGTGAAGTCAATCCATTAGCTCGAGTGGCGGCAAGAAGACTAACTCCACTGTTCATAGATAGTATCCTCAGAAATTATGGCTGATGTGGCATCCATGATGAGGCATATCAAAAGTAGAGCTTTGTCCGCGTACAGTTGACCGCCTTTATCTCCTTGGAAGTCGGGATATTAGGTGGACTGGCTCTGTAGAAGATTTCCACGCTGGCCCGAAATAATCGGTCGACTCACTCCGACAAACTCGGTCGACTAGGAGGCCTATTCTTCCGGAGTGAGCTGTTATTTGTTGAATCTGGACGTAGACCGATGTGTGACTATTTTGGACCCATTATTGGCTGTTGGGCTTCCTGAAATGCGGCTTTGTATTTGACTGCGCGTTTGGACTTTGTTCGTTGAGACTCTTGCCAAAAAGAGGGTTAACACTTTGCCCCTCAGAATGCATCTTCATCGACAGAGGGAGGTGTGTTCTGAAATCTGGACCGAAGTACAAATGCTCGAGCTGCTATGGTCGCACCGGACCATATTAAGGCCAGAAAACCGACGGTCCGATGTTGTATTAAGACCAGAAAACCGACAACCATCGGGAACCGTAGTAAGGCCGAGATGACGATTGCCATAAGAATTGGTTCCTGCAAATACAAAATAAACCATTCTCGTTTGGAGAAGGGTGATGGGTCGTGCATTTTATTCCACTTGGCTTTAGAGGATGGCGAGCATAAACCATGCTCGGCTTGGTGGCGAGCGTAAACCATGCTCGGCTTAGTGGCGAGCGTAAACCATGCTCGTCTTAGTGGCGAGCATAAACCATGCTCGGGTTAGTGGCGAATGCCAATCTGGTTCGGCTTAGTTAGGGCGAGTATTAACCATAGTCGGCTTAGCGCAAGTGTTTCTCATGCTCGACTCATGTTAGGTTAGTTTAACGAGCTATGCACGCTCGTGGTGTAAAGAAAGAGAGCGTAATCCACACTCGTGTTTAAGAAAATGTGACCTCACTCACTTGAAGGAGTAGGTGTTTGAAGTGGTGGTGGGCTTTCGCTCTAACCACATAAAACGGGGGGCGAGCATTAACCATGCTCGGCTTAGAAATTTTACAACACGATCAACTTTTGCAAAAAGTAAAGTTCATAACTGCTAAGCAACTATTACAACGGAATTCTACGGGGACAGCGATTGATTACAGAACATCAAGGCGTCCTAGTTATTGAAAGAAATACATCGAAAGAAAAGATAAAGAATCTAATTAATGACAATTCCGCGAGTGCTAGTCTCAGGGTCCTTTCCATTTCTAGGAGCTCGCGGACCATCCTGAGGAGCTTGGGCAGAAGGTCGCGGCGACATGGTCGGGGCGCGATCTTTGACATATTCAGCGAGTTCCCCTTTTCTGACTCGTCCTTCGATGAGATCGCGCAGATGTCGACAATCATTTGTATTATGTCCAGCTACGTTGTGGAATATACAATGCTTGCCAGAATCAAGTTCCATCTGGGTCGGTCCTCGTCGAGGTGGCCTTGGAGTGGGGAAGAACTCGTGCATATCGAGATAGATATCAAGCAAAGAGGAATTGAGCTCGGTGTACAGATCGTACTTATTTTCATTTCGAGGTCGGACATTACGTTCACCCTTTTCCGGGACCTTTCCTCTTCCTTTATGCTGGCCAGTTCCATTGAGTGGCCCTTGTTGTTTGGCTACTAAAACTTCAAGGCTCTCCATTTCAAGGCTGGCATCCTCTTGTCAGAGGAATCTCTCGGCCTCGGAGTAAAAATCATCTATATCTTTGGGAGGATCCCTGGTGAAACACCCCACCCTCCGTTAAGGTCACTAACAAGGGACTGCCTTAACTTTGGTGGAGGTTTGTAAGTAAAAGTCACAGATAAAACACAAGACAGATATAAACACATATATATAAGCAGCGGAAACAAACAGACTTTTATTTCATAAAATACTTGTTCATACAAAACATTTCCATAATTGTCTCATAACAACTTCCAAAACATTACAACATCATTTCTGTCTTGGTTATTAAATAAAGAAGCATAAAACATGATTAAAACTGCATAATTCTCCATGATTGTGTCCAACTGCCAAAGCCAAGGAGAGAGAGTCCAAGCCGTACATCTACTATCTTGAAACTTGCAAAGAGTCTGACTAAGCTGAGTTGTTTCCTCCCTGTGGACCTGGGGGGGGGGGGGAACGGAAGAAAAGAAGACGAAAGAAAATAGGGTCAGACATAAAGCCTAGTAAGTCTAGTGACTCTTCAATATGAGAATAAGAATAAGGGCATGATAAGTATAAACTGGAAATAGGAGAGTGTCATAAACTAAGACAAAGCAGTTTGAATCGAATATACTATCACAATCCATACTATATCTCTGCACCTACTTATATTCTCTTAACTGGCACCCCATGCTGGAGGTAAAGTGATCCCCTTTTTCTAAAGATTGGCTCCTACTTGCATAATCATCTATGTCTTACGGCCCCTAAAGATTGTAGATACCTATGCTGGCCCTACCATGGGGTGTATCAAGTCCCATGGTGGCAACCCGACACAAAACTAGAAATGCATAGGTTATACTACTGGTGCCCCCAGTGCCCTGTTTGTCTGATGGCCCCCAAAGATTGTAGATAC
The DNA here is from genome assembly GCA_030737875.1 of Allium sativum. Classification (NCBI taxonomy): domain Eukaryota; kingdom Viridiplantae; phylum Streptophyta; class Magnoliopsida; order Asparagales; family Amaryllidaceae; genus Allium; species Allium sativum. The sequence continues at coordinate 1,004,248,525 of CM060909.1, forward strand.
CTATGCTGGCCCTAACATGGGGTGTATCAAGTCCCATGGTGGCGACCCGACACAAAACTAGAAATGCATAGGTTATACTACTGGTGCCCCTAGTGCCATGTTTGTCTGCTCCGAAGTGTGTGCACGCCCGCACTCCGTTAGAATCCACACTGTTGCACCCACCACCGTCTCTTTTGACCGCTTACAATCAGCCCAGTAATCGTGCCCTACCCTGCCTAGTTTCAGGGTACCATGATACCTAATTGGGTTAGTGCTAAAATGGGTCCCCGTTACTAGGGTTTTCTAGTCAAACATGTTAAGTGGTTAAGTGTCTGTATTTACCTAACCCCATCCATCAATTTCATTAACATGTTGGATTGGTTAAGTGCTTTAGTTAACTTAACCCTACCATCCTAACAGTCTGTCCTTAGCTTTTTAAAGCACCGACCACTCACATTAGACAGGTATTGTTACGGTTACTGGATGTGCCGGTCGGTTCCAGGCAGATTTACACCGTAACTCAGTCTAACCTCGGGTCCTTGTTGGGCTTCAAGCTTAACCAACCACATTGGATAGGTATTGTTGTGACTACTGGACAGCCGAGCGGGTCCGGGCAGGTTTACATCACAACTCAATCCAACCTCGTGTTAAGCGTATTCGTATTTTCTAAATTTGCATATTTGTCTTTATCACTTAATATATGTAAATTTGTCAACAATTAAATGTTGTGGCCCACTTTCTAAGTTCATCCTTTTTGTATAAGAATTTATACCGTTTAAATGCCACCAATTTTGGCATGTGACAAACACGCCAGTTTCATATATTTTTATGACAAGTTTTTCTAATATTCCCAACGTTACCCTGTTTAAACATTAGGCTAACAATCTTAGCCTAATTTTCGTTTGCTTGGTTTTTAGCATGTAATATTAGGCTAAAAACTTAGCCTAATTTAGCGCATACAAATTGGCATAAGGGAATTCATAAACATAAACATGACATAGGTGTAAACTTGGCATTTTTGGCATAGTAAATATGAACATCATAGGTGTGAACTTGCAAAATAGTCAACATGAATTTGAACTTGCAACATAGCCTAAATCAACATATATGTGAACTTGCATTGAAATAGGTATTTAACCAAATAGGTGTCACATAAATTAGCATATGATTTAGATAACATAAGCCTAAACTTACTTTTTGAACTAGGCATAACATCGAGCATAACTAGCATATGACAAGGACATGATAATTTCATAATTTTATGACAAGGGTGTGAACTAGATCCATTCATATGTCTAATTACAACATGAAACACATATTAAAGTGGATCTTGACATGGATCCAATTAACTTGCAACTTTCTTACAAACATAATAGCATGTATGTGAACATAATCGTTTAAGCATTAAGGTTCTAGCATATATATATACATGAGATCTTAATCACATACAACCTATATATTCACATAAACATATAGGTGTCGATTACAACATGAACTATACAACTTGCATGTGATAATAGGATCAACATAAACTCAATTATACCACAAACGTCATAATAACACAATCATTACATCGCATATGAATCAACATCGTTGTTATACAATAACATAGTTTCATTTCCAATTTACATCGAATCAAGACTTAATTTTATTCACATCGGAAGAATCACTATACTTACAACGAACGCAGAACTTGAATTCTGGATTCTGAGTTCTGAATTTGAATTGCTTTCCTTTGGGTAGACTAACGTTGTTTTGATTCATGTTTTAAATTTGATTTTGGCTCGTCACTAAGATTTTTTACAAGTGGAGGCTCCTCCTAGTTTTCTCCCGACAGCATGGCGGCTCCGTCTCTAATTTCTTATGTGAATTTAGGTTGGAGTCTTATGTTGTTTATATAGAGTTTCAGATTGATTTGAGCCGTCAGATGATCATAGACGAATCTAGACCATTCACTTCGAAAGGAGCCAACCAAAATGCGACATGTCAGCCCTAGTGACACAGCCAAGCCTTAGAAATCGACCAGAACTCGATCAGGCCAGCCAGGGCCAAACCAGGTCGGCAGGGCAGGTCGACCCCCAGATCGACCCTATGGTCGACCTGGCCACCCAGGTCGACCCCCAGGTCGACCTGGTGCCTGGGCAGGAATTTTCCCACCCAGCCCAGTTTGGGTCTGATTTTTGAATTTTGAACTTCGTTTTGAACCGTTTGAATTTTAATTTGAATTCTGGAACTTCCGGAGGTCATAGCTCCTTCATACGGAGTCTGATTCACGCAAACTCGGACTCTATCTCAAGCAGAATTCCGAGATGAACGCAATGGCGTAACCCATTTCCCTTAATTCTATCATCTAGAATTAATTATACTTTAATTTTTTAATTTACAGTTAACACAAAATTCGGGGTGTTACATTCTCCCCTCCTTAAAGGATTTCGTCCCCGAAATCTTCAAGTCTTGGAGAACTTAAGTCCTAACATCCAATCGTTCATCTACTCAACCAACAAACACAAGCGTCCATTGTCCTTAAAAGACTACTAATGCTTCATGATCATATGCACAGTGTGTGTACATGTCCTTATCTAATGCAAAATCAGGCGGTCTACTGATTCAGCTGACCTCCTTAATGCGAATCATGTAAGTGCCATGAATCCATTATGTATGCAAAATTTTCCCTATTCATAATTCTACATGAGTGCGCAACCATTCATATAAATATGACATCCATATGTCAACATATCAATTTTCAACCATATACAAATATGAATACACATATGCATATGCAATATGAAGTGACTGAGCCGATCTAAAACCTAGGTTGTGTGTGTATATGCATCCATGAGCAACCACTAGCAACCACTTGCAGCCATTAACCATAACATCTTTCAAATACATGTTTACATCCAAAGGGGTTTCTACCTAAGGATAAAGGATAATATCGAGGAGATCATACCTAAAAAGATAGATATAAGCACAACTTAAGGAAAAAGAAAGGTCAAAGATGTACCCTCGAAAAGAAAAGGGTAGGCCACACGTATTCTATCTTCAATTTCCCAAGTTGCGTCTTCCTCGGCGTTGCTCCACTGAACTTTAATGAGTTTGACTTCGCGGTTGCGTAGCTTTTTCACTTCAGTTCCAATGATTCAAGTTGGGACTTTCCTCAAAGTTGCTACGCGTTCCACTTCGGCTTCTTCTAGAATGTTTGGCTCCACCACTTCCGCAGATTCATGTAGACATTTTCGGAGATGAGAAATGTGAGACGTTATGGATTCCATCCAATCTTTCAGGCAGCTTTACACTATAAGCCATTTTCCCAATCTTCTTGTTAGATCAAAATTTGGACCTAACACCCAAATCGTTCTGATTCTTATAGAGTTTTAACTAAAAAATGAAGAAAAAGAAGAAAACACACAGAATTTATAGTGGTTCGGCGTTAACGAGCCTACGTCCACTTTATATGTTATTGATTATACTTTGAATACTGGTACAATCAATGATTTCTCTCTAGCTCACTTTTACAATTGTGATTTCTCTCAGTAATCTAGTAATAAAACTGATAAGAAATGGTAGTATGACAATAATGGCGGAATCAGTCCTCAGTATTGCCAAAAGGATCCCAAAAAATGCCAAGCTCCGGGCTATTTATAGCTGATCTTGTCAGGCGGATCGTGGTCATACGTGGCACGAATCCCGAGAACATCGGATCGCATCGCAGCCGATGAAGAAATAGTCAAATTAGCCGTTACGGATAGGTGTCGCGATCCCCTTGAAAATCGGATCGAGCAAATGGGGAGAATCGGTCAAAATGACGGTTGGGGACACGTGTCGCTGGATCCGTGCATCTCGGATCGCCGAAGACTAGCTCGTGCTTGAACGGGTCAGGGGCTTCGCCGTGCATCAGAGGATCGGATCGGTCTATACTGGGCAGCAATGTTTGTACGGATCGAGTCGCATAGAGGTGGTCGTTTCGCTGATGCAATGGGGGCGATCCGATGAGGGGCGATCCGATGAGGTGCGATCCAATGAGGGGCGATCCGATGGTGCGATCCGTTCCTTCATGTACTTAGGGAATGTAGTTTCATACTTTCTTCTTGTGAATGAACCTAGGTGGCTTGGTCAAAAAGCTAGCCAACATTTTGCCCCCTCGAAGTATGTTTTATCGATGATGGAACATGCTTCGAAGCTATAAAATCGTCTTTTCACAACGAGACGCAAATCAGTGAACAATTCCTTTTCTGGGAACTTTCAGAGTCTTCATCACTGAATCTGTCTGTCATTTATCGATTCGGATCGCATGCGCAAGTCGCGGTCTGTTAACGAGTCATTCGCCTCGTTTTTTGGTGAGCCCTTGGGCCTCTTCACGGATCGGAACGAGATGGGCTTCTCTTCGAGGCGTGGTGGGCTTTTGTTTCGCGGCCCGTCTATTTTCGTGGATCGAATAAGACAAAAAAAGGGAGACAAACGGTCTCCCCTTTTGCCTATATAAGTCGACCCTCCCTTCCACTTTTCTTCCTTCTTCTCGCTTTTGTATCGTATCGCCAGCTCCATTGAGGAAAAACCTTATTTTCGATTTCCAAATTCTTGCTCGATTTCGAACTTTAAAAAGGTAACTAGACGATTTCTCTTAAATTTCTACCGTGTTCGCACTAGTTTAGAGAGCATGAACAGCGGGATTTTATAAGATTTGGTGAGAGTGGACGTGAGCGTACCTGGTGCGAAGAGGAAAGCTGAGGAAGGAGAAGGAAGGGATGACCAGGTCGGTTCGTGGGCAAGGTCGGAGTTCGGAGTGGTGGCGAGATGAGGGGAGAGGGTACTGAACTGGAGAGTTGATTTGGGTAGCGGATCGGATCGCGGAAATGACAAGGCTTCGATTCGTATGAGTGTCGTTTCACGGAGATACTAGAGCTTCGGATCGTGAGGATAGGGGCGATGCGGATCGCCAAGAAGCCATCGCGATCCGTTCAGGATGAGTTGATGCGCCTCACGGTTCGAAGCTTTTCCCTGTTCTAATACCCCTACGCGTATCGAGTCCTTCCCTGCGATCCGTCCACATGTGGCGATCCGAACCTGTCTTGAGATTCGAGTGCTGACTAAATAATATGATGCGACTTTAACAAAATCGATGAACAGTTAGGTTAGAGCCCTTGATACGAACATTTCAGATCGAATAACTGCATAATCTATCAATCGAACGATGACCAATGTCTGGATGATTTTATTGACCCTTGTACTTTTCTTTAATGCATGCACAAGCACACACACCGGCACTTGCACACACGGGGGACGGGTAGTTTTAATCTTATTTTTCATGTTTTCTCGCCTAACAGTAATGTCGGATATCAATCTTCTTCAAGATCCGTTACAGAAACGGAGTCCGAGGTTCCTGGGCAATATAACCCCGAGGTCCCTCCAATTAACCCAGGAGGTGAAGATTCTGGATCTGAATACGAGGCAACGGAATCGGATCCGTCTGAAAGTACTTCATCTAGTGAAGAGTCTGAGATAGACAGGCGAGCTCCCGACGAGATTCCTGGCGCACTCGGGATAGAGAAATTTTCTGATTCTTTAGCATCTAAACTCGATGATATAAAGCTTAAAAGAATCTGCCTGAGACATGGGATCCCTTGGGATGATGTGATGACACCCGGTAGCGAAGATAGACCCCACTTAGCTCCGGAAGGGTATATGGCAGTCAGTCGAACCATGTGCTTGGTAGGAGCTATTCCTCCGTTTCCTCCAATTGTCATCGAGACCTTAAAACGACTGGGTATCGCTCCGATGCAACTTCATCCTAACGCTTACGCATCTCTATACACCCTATATATTGCATACGCGGAGATCCTACATACTGAACTCACATTTAGAGATTTAACATTCTTCTTTCTTTTCAAGCATCGCTCTTCGGCAACTCCAAATTTCTCTTTCTTTGAATCGGTGGCGAATAGGAAGGTTCTGTATGACGGATACAGCAATATAGGGGATCCCAAGTCCGATTGGTTCTATATAAAGAAACAGGCCGGGTGCTCAAGAAGATGGCTTAAATCAAGTAAACTTTAATCTTTTGACTGAATATCTTGTTCAAGAAGCCGAAGCAATAACATTCTCCCCCCTTTTTCTTTGTTTTAAACAGATCACGTCTTCCCGAAAACGGAGGGCCCGTTATACAATAATCGATTGTCTATTCTTCTACAAAGCAGGTCCGACTTTCTAAGGATCAAAAAGTGCATCACTGACGAGAATCTTCATAAGCATCATCTTCTGGATATAAGATTTGGACTTGGTGCTGGCGGTAAACCCTATAGATACGTGCCCCCAACGGAGGGAGAGGGAACATCGCAGGCAGTAGAAACAACTAAATTTCGCAAGAGTCCTTCCCCGATAGTCATCCAAGACGATGAGGACCTGAACATATATAGAGGGGATGAGGCCCGTGGTGACAAGTCCAAGAAAATCCCAGTTTCTCCTCCGATCGAACCCGCTGCTCCCGATGATTTGACAAAAGAACAGTTATTCAACGAGATGAGCAAAATTCCTCTACCCGATGATGTATACACAGAGAGGGACTTTGAGGGGGAGCCATTCTTCCCTGCTTCTGAAGAGACCATCGCTCCAACTAGGGAACAAGAAACTACTCAGATGAGCCTGTCTTCAGGCCCGGGTCTGTTAGGGGGAATTATATGGGATGCACAAATCACACACACTGTCTGACCCCGCACTCTTACATCGTCAGTATTCAAAGTTTTAATATGCTCTTTTCTCTTTTGCAGGAAAGATGTCTCGCAGGCGATCTTATCCTTATTGTTCTCTTCGTGAGGGCACACCCAGTCTTCATCCGAGTACCGAGCGCTCTCGCGGCCCTTCTCACAAGCCGACTTCCTCGCAACCCCGGTCTCCACCGAAATCGACATCTGGCAAGCTTCCCAGTTATCCGATGGTTCCTGCAGGGGGAAAACAACTTCCCAAAGAGCTAACTCCTCTTAAGAGTGCACCCTCTCACAGCAGGTCGTCGAAAAGACATCACGAGTCTAAGGATAAAGGCAAGGATCCAATCAAAGATTCTGAAAAGGAGAGGAGTGACATCGTCCCTTCCAGCCAGTCGGAGTTGGCTGCCCCCGGGTCACGGGATTACATCCATGGTCCCGAGATTCAAGGTAGGCTGGAAAAGTTGCGGGAAAATTCCCCAACATCTTCTTTGAAAGGATGACGTTTGTTCCAGCTTTGGAGCCAGTTCCTAAGAACTGGGATAATGAAGTCGTCGGGCACATTCGCCATGTAGCCTGACAGTATGAGATGATAAAGAAACATGCGGTCAATCTTTCAGAAGTCATCCGAACGCTCGAAATGGAAGCACATAGATCTAAAGCAAAACTTGATAACAACGAAAGGGCCAGGACAAAGATGGAGAAGGACTTGGAGGATGCTCAATCCCAACTCGCCTTAGCGCGGAGAGATGCTGAAAATTATAAGATTGAATTGGAGAATGCTAAGAAGCGCTTTCATTCGGAAATTGACTCCAATAGCCAAGAGAAGATGGCTTCAAAGAAGGAAGTAGAAGATCTCAAAATGGCCAACATTGAGTTGAAGACAGCACAAGGCCATTTTGAAGCTGAGAGAGCTGCTTGGGAGGCAGAAAAAGCAAGTTTGAAAGAAAGTTTAGCTTTGGCTGAATCGGAAAAGGTGATTTTACATGATCAAGTCGCGGATGCGGAGAGACGGGCGGCTCTCGCCGAAAAGAATATTGAAAGTGCCATCGAAATGGCTACTGCTTCTAACAACAAGCTCCTCGAGAGAGAGAAGGATATCGAGGGGTTTGAAGAGATGATTTTTGACTTCCTGGGCCAAGTCCTCAAAACCCGCAACATCTCGTGGATCCCGGATTACCACGTTACTTTAGCCAATTTATGGGATGCCATCGTTGAGGGTGAGAAGCAGAGATTGGGAGTCGAAGAAATTGATGAAGATGAGTTGATGAAAAGCATCTTGAGGGATAACGAGCCCGAGGACCTGGCAGAAGGTCGTCGTCTGTTTCAAGCGGAAATGGAAAAGGAGAGGGCCCTGGCTAAGGGTAAAGGCAAAGCTGACGAAGGTTCGAGTTCAGCCGTGGAGACCAAGACCTCCGAAGTTGAGGAATACCATCCTGATGATCCACTAATCCCTTTGGGCCTATATCCTGTGGTTGTTGGAGCTCCTGCAGCTACCCAAGAAGGAGGATCTGCGGAAGGTATCTCCCTTTTTTCCCCACAATTTGTCAAAGCAATTGTGAATTGTCGTCGTTTGGTAGAACAACCAATTGAATTAGTAACGTGTGTTCCCCATAATACAGGTGGTAAGCCCGTCGACAAGGGTGTTGAAATAGGAGAAGAGGCGGAGAAGGAGGTCGTCTCGCCAGGTGCCGGTGCTGATATATCGAAGCAGACTGAGGATACAACAGCAGAGAAAAGCGTCCTGGCACTTAGTGCTGATGTTCCCAAGGATGCTGAAACCATCGAGGCCTTGAAAGACATGGATGGGCGCCATGTAGAGGATGAGGAGGATATCATTGGCGCCAAAGAGACAGAAGACGATGACGACGAAACTTTGGCCAGCAGAAAAGCTAGGCAGGATAAGGAGATGGCTTTGAAGATGGTGGGACAAGAGCCTCTAAACATAGTCCCTATCGCGGAACTTGATCCCAAAACTGGGATGATTTTGAAAATCCAGCCCAAATCCATCACCAGACAACTTCATTTTGCGAATCCTGATGATTTCCCAGCTTCCCTTACTGATAAAAGGAAGAGAAAGGAGGCGGAAGAGGAATCTTCTGAAGAGTCGGATGTTCCTCTCATAGACAAAAGGAAGAGAAAGAAAGGAGATCAATCTAACGCTGACAAGGCGAAGCTGGTGAAACAGAAGCAGGAGAAGAGGTCAAAGCGTAAATAGGATATTGTCGCTTGTTTATATTTTGTCTTTAGGTTTCCCACTGGCCAGGAAATGTAATTATGAGACTGGACCTCACTTTTGTTTTCTAGGTTGTTTTTCACTTTGTAGGCTTGCAGTATATAAAGGAAAGTTTATCTCTTTTTGCATCATTGTGTACATGTATTCAAATAAACTTTCCATGTTTAGTCATAGACCATCCAATTATAACTACAAATCAGTCAAACAGCAGAAAGAAAAAATAAAAAATTAAAAAATTTTGTGCTGCATTGCTGCATTAAAGTTCATGTGTATATGCATATGGCCCCCAATCAATCGTTAATGTAGCGCTTAACTAGGGCTTATTAAAGATTGATTAGCAATTTTCGCATGTGGCCCCCTATTTCTGAATATGGGGGACTTAGAAATTTTCATAAGATAAATGTTCTTGTGGTACTGAACTTCTGGCACCTTTCTCAGTGCATACTCGGAGACGCTTTTATGCTCTCCCTCTCTCTGGAGGGTTAGAGTTCGAGCTCAGCAATTCAACCGCTCCCCGATCCTTCAGCGGGGAAGGAGCTCTTTCTCAGCGCTCAATCGGAGATGCTTTTATATTCTCTCTCTCTCTGGAGAGTTAGAGTTCGAGCTCAGCAATTCAATCGCTCCCCGATACTTCAGCGGGGAAGGAGCTCTTTCTCAGCGCTCAATCGGAGATGCTTTTATACTCTCTCTCTGGAGAGTTAGATTTCGAGCTCAGCAATTCAATCGCTCCCCGATCCTTCAGCGGGGAAGGAGCTCTTTCTCAGCGCTCAATCGGAGACGCTTTTATACTCTCTCTCTGGAGAGTTAGAGTTCGAGCTCAGCAATTCAATCGCTCCCCGATCCTTCAGCGGGGAAGGAGTTCTTTCTCAGCGCACAATCAGAGACGCTTTTATACTCTCTCTCTCTCTGGAGAGTTAGAGTTCGAGCTCAGCAATTCAATCGCTCCCCGATCCTTCAGCGGGGAAGGAGCTCTTTCTCAGCGCTCAATCGGAGACGCTTTTATACTCTCTCTCTCTCTGGAGAGTTAGAGTTCGAGCTCAGCAATTCAATCGCTCCCCGATCCTTCAGCGGGGAAGGAGCTCTTTCTCAGCGCTCAATCGAAGACGATTTTATACTCTCTCTCTCTCTCTAGAGAGTTAGAGCGCTATCAACGATATAATTTACTTTATTGCATCCTCAGAATTTTGACTTGTGATTACATTCCATTCTGATGGAAGGCATTTATGATTATATGCTTCTGGGATCGTTGCATTATTCACAGCAATTTCCATAAAAATAAAAAGGCAGATAAATAAAGGTGCAATAAAGGTAAATGACACACAATATTTTTATAGTGGTTCGGTCGAATCATGACCTACGTCCACTTTATAATTTTTTGCTTTAAGAAATCAGACTATTCTGGGCAAGTCGTTCCTTTTACATGGTTCTTAATAAAGAAAAAGAACAGATTTGAAATTTTTATGTTAAGTATGGCCGTAAATGTTGGGCATTCCACACTCTGGGGATTTCCTTTCCATCTACGGTTGCCAGCTTGAAGGTTCCATTATCAAGCTTGCTCAGAATGGAGTACGGTCCTTCCCACTTCGCTCCCATATGAGTTGGGGGTGGAAAGACACGTTTCAGAACCAAGTCTCCGGGTTCCCAGGTTCGGGCTCGAACCTTTTTGTTGTAGTATCGAGCGACCTGTTTTTTGCATCTCAAGGCACGCAGGTCTGCTTCATCCCTCTTTTCTTCGATCATATCCAGGGACTCAAGGAGCAATTCATTATTGGTCATCGGATCGTAATAAGTCACTCGGTGAGAAGGTACCTTTATCTCAACCGGGATGACTGCTTCCGCTCCAAAAGCAAGGGAGAAGGGGGTATGTCCTGTCGCCGATTTATACGTTGTCCTGTAGGCCCATAGTGCCAGGGGAAATTCATCAGCCCACATGGCTCTGGCCCGCTTCAGTCTTCTTTTCAGAATGGACTTAATCACTTTATTCGCCGCTTCGACTTGTCCGTTCGATTGCGGGTGCGCCACAGAGGTGTACCGTTTCTCAATATGGTATTTCTGGCAGAAGTTTCTGAATTCAGTGCTATCGAACTGAGTTCCGTTATCCGTTATCACAATCTTTGGAATCCCAAATCGACAGATGATGTTTCTGACGATAAAATTGATCACTCGCTTGGCTGTGATTGTAGTCAGTGGTTCAGCCTCGACCCACTTAGTGAAATAATCTACGGCTACTATAGCGAACCTTGCCCCGCCCCTAGCTATGGGGAGACTTACGATGATATCAATTCCCCACATAGCGAAAGGCCATGGGCTCGTCATCGTTTTTAACTGATTAGGAGGTGCTCTAGGTATCTTTGAAAATCTCTGGCACGCATCACACCGTCGTGCGTATTTTGTCGCATCCTTGTTCATGGTAGGCCAGAAATAACCATGCCGCAACACCTTTTTCGCTAATGTTTGCCCTCCATTGTGATCACCGCATTCGCCTTCGTGTACCTCCTGCAGCACACGCTTGATGTCATCATGGGCTATACACCGGAGAAGGGGCATCGAAAATCCTTGTCTGTAAAGAACTCCGCCTTGCAGAACGTATCGGGCGGCTTTACGAATTACTTTACGCCTCTCGCTTTTCTTGGTCGGAAGCGCTCCATTCACTAAGAAATTCTTTAGAGGGGTCATCCACGACTCCCTTTCTGGTTTCGTCACTAATATTGGATCGATTTCCATTTGATCTATACTAGGGGACCAAAGTACTTCAACGGGGGCTAGCCCGGTCTCTTCAGGATCGTCGGAACTAGCCATCTTTGCTAACTTATCCGCCTGCTGATTTTCTGACCGCGGAACGTGAGATATGCTGTAATGATCAAAGTCGTTCAGCAACTCCTTCACTTTCTTCAAGTATAAAATCAGTCTTGCACTTTTGGCTTGGAATTTCCCGGTAACCTGGTTCACAACTAACTTGGAGTCACAAAAGATGTCCAGCTTTGTGACTTCTAACTCCTTTGCGATCCTTAGTCCGGCTATCAGGGCTTCATATTCGGAGTCGTTGTTAGTGGCGTGAAACTCCATCCGGATAGCATAGGATATCAATCGTTTCCCGGGAGTTTCAAGCACAATTCCAGCGCTGGATCTCTTGTCATTCCTAGTGCCATCAGTATACAATCTCCAGGCACTGGGATCGAGAAGTAATTTTGAGGGGTCAACTCCTTCATTCGCTATATCCTCCTCCGGGACGGTAAACTCTCCTATGAAGTCGGCTATCACTTGCCCTCGAATTGACCGTCGGGGCTGAAAGTTTAGATCAAATTGACTTAACTCAATTTTCCATTTGAGTAATCTTCCAGACGCCTCTGGCCTCTGTAAAACTTGCTTGAGTGGATGATCAGTGTATATGGTAATGGGATGCGCCTGAAAATAATGTCGAAGCTTTCTAGAGGCTATCAGTAAACTATACGCCAACTTTTCTATCCTTGGATAATTACGCTCTGCTGCCGTCAACTTTTTGCTCACGTAATACACAGGTCTTTGGACCTTATCTTCTTCTCTTACCAACGCTGAGCTGATCGCGTAGGATGACACTGCCAAGTACACGAATAAGTCCTCGTGATCCATCGGCTTAGATAATATCGGAGGTTTCTCCAGGTGCCTCAGTAAGTTCTGAAATGCTTCTACGCAGTCAGGCATCCATTTGAAGATGCGTTTTCCCCGCTTTATTAATTCGAAGAATGGGATGCATTTGTCCGTAGCCCTGGAGATAAATCTGCTTAGTGCGGCTACTTTTCCTGCAAGGCTTTGCACATCGTTAATTTGCCTAGGTTACTGAATATTTCTAATTGCCGCGATCTGGTCTGGATTAATCTCAATCCCACGAGAACTGACGATGAACCCCAAGAATTTTCCAGAGGCGACACCGAATGAACAATTTGTTGGGTTGAGTTTCATCCCGTACTTTCGAAGAATGCTGAACATCTCTGCCAAATCCGCAGTGTGATGGGAGGGTTGCTTGGATTTAACCAACATGTCATCGACGTATACTTCCATCGTTTTCCCGATCTGGTTATAGAACATTCTGTTGACTAACCGTTGATATGCAGCGCCTGCGTTCTTCAAGCCAAAGGGCATCACTACATAGCAATATAATCCCAGGTCCGTGATAAAACTAGTGTGTTTTTGATCTGGAACATGCATTGGAATCTGGTTATATCCTTAATAAGCATCCATAAATGAGAGAAGTTCATGACCTGCCGTCGAGTCCACCAACTGGTCGATCCGGGGTAACGGAAAACTGTCTTTTGGGCAGGCTTTGTTCAAATCCGAGAAATCGATACACGTTCGCCACTTCCCGTTGGCCTTCTTTACCAGGACTGGGTTTGAAATCCAGTCTGGGTATATCGAGTCTCTGATAAATCCATTACTCTTTAGCTTTCCAACTCTTCTTTCAAGGCAGCGGACCTCTCTGGGCCCAGCATTCGCCTTTTTTGCTTTACCGGAGGATGTTTAGGGTTAATGCTTAATGAATGGCTCATGATTAATGGGGATATCCCGCACATGTCAGCGTGGGTCCAAGCAAATACATCCAAGTTATTTTTTAATAAATCCGTCAGTTCTTTAGCGAGATTCGGATTTAACTGGGATCCAATCTTAAGGACCTTCTCTGGGTCACTATCATCGATCGGTACATCCACAGTCGCCACGTTGGGAGTCGCCATTCTGCCCCCAGGTTCTTGGTCCTCTCTGGGATCTATATCCTCGGGCAACTCTCTGGGCGACTCTCCTACGGTTATCCTCTTTAGTTGCTATAAGGTCTCCGCCCTTGTAGGGGGAGAAGCGCCCTTGGTTTCTATGTCCTCTCCATTGCGAAGTAACTTTTGCTCGGCAACATAACATGCTCGTGCGGCAACCTGATCTCCTCTGACAATACCAACGCCAGCTTCTGTGGGGAATTTCAATAATAAGCACCAGGGGGCTATACAGGCTCAAAACTTTGCGAGGGCCGGTCGGCCCAAGAAGGCATTGTAGGGTGATTCAACATCCAAAACCACGAAGGGAAGGATTCTCACTCTCTGGCGTTCTCCTTCCCCAAGCGTAAATGGTAACTCTACATAACCCATTGGAGCAGTGGATGCTCCGTTAAATCCACGGATCCATCCTTGACAGGGCTTCAAGTCTTTTATTTCGAGGTTCATCTGGTCGAATGTCCTTTTGAAAAGAATGTTGATGGAACTCCCGTTGTCCACTAAAACCTTATGAACAGTGGCTGGTCCAATAGGTACTGTGATTACAAATGGATCTTCAGTCGGAGCATGGACTCCAATGCTTTCTCATTCGCGGAAAACGACATCGTCGGACATCATCTTTTGTTGCTTTACCGGGATATTGTCCTCGGGGTTGCTGCACTCCCCTACCTCGAGGTGTTGCTTGGCTGCATTGACATATTGATCCAATGCCTTGGAACTGTGTCCGGCGAGATAAAGCCCTCCGATTACGGTATTGATAATGATGTCCTTTCCCTTTTGCTGGGCAGTTGGCCTGGCAGCAAATTGATTCTGGTTCTGATTTGGGGCCTGTACGGCTTGCCCCCTATCTCTGGGCGTTACTCTGTATTCATCTAATTTTCCTTCTCGAAGAAGCCTCTCGACTACATCTCTTAGGTGACGGCATTCATTTGTCGAATGACCAAGAATCTGATGAAAGAGACAAAACTTCCCCGTTTCACGTTATTTCTCCGTCGACTCTCTGGGAGGCAGCCTCTTATTCTGGAGGACGTTGTGCGAATCCATGAAGATATTTTCCAGAGTATCATTTATTGGCGTATAACTCTCAAAGGCCCTGGGACGAGTCCTTCTCTGGGAGTCATTCCCTCGGTTCCTCTTCTGGCTGTTGCCATTACTATTATTATCATTGTTCCCTGACTGACGACCACCCTGATTCCGATTTCCGACATTAACTTCGACCTTCCCCGAGCTGTCTCCTGTCTGCTTAATGGCGACATTGCTCTGGATTTCCTCCTTATCGGCCGTTTTTGCCTTTCGGTTAGCATATACTTCTTCCCGGCGTAAATGTACGTTAGCTTTTTCGTAGAATAACTCTCTAGTATGGGGTGGCTTGCCTGCCAGGTATCTCCCAAATTCAGTATCTTTATCTACTCCGTCAATCAGAGCTACGACAATGGTTGGCTCATGAGGATCTTTAACTTCAGTAGCGGCCAGGTTGAAACGGTCTAGGTACACCCTCAAACTCTCGCCTGGTCGTTGCTTGACAAGGAACAAGTCAATCACACTCTTTGTCTTTTGTGCGTAGATACGGAACTGTTCCACGAACCTTTCACTCAACTCCCTGAAGCTGTAAATTGATCTTGCTGGTAAACGAGTGAACCATAACAATGCTACATCCTCCAAGAATATGGGAAATGCTTTGCACTTGACAGCGTCAGAAGTTGCGGCAGCGGTCATTGACCAATAATATCTCATCAGATGCTGGACGGGATCAGATCTACCCGCGTAACGGTTCATCTGTGGCATGTTGAAGCGCCTCGGGAAAGTCGCATCTAAAATATCATCAGTGAAAGGGGTATGACTGCGGTCAATTCCCCAATCTTCATTCCGTTGTCCACAGCTATCTGCCAGGATTTGATGGATCATAGCTGCAACATTTGCACTGGTCAGCGAAGGTTCGGGGTCAGTGCTTCTTGCTCGACGGGGTTCTCTAATCTCTCTTCCGGGAGCAGTCACAAAATCCGCGGCTCGGATTGGGCTTCGTTGACCCCTGTTACCATGAGCATTTGCGCGGCGACGGGGCTGAGGTAGTCTATTCTGTACAGGACTGTCCACACCTCGAGCTCTGGGAGTTGCGGCGTGATCGTTCACATTACGGTTTGAGGGCCCCGCATCCAGTGCTTCTTCTTCCCGTGATGGCAGGGTTCCAAATCGAAGCTGCTCTATGTTCTCGGGTCTCTCGTATGGTCGCCGCGGTGGTCTCGGCGATTCCTCTGACGAATAAGAATATTCCGGGGTGAGCGGACGAGCTGGTGGCGTCCTTTGCCTTGCGAGTTCATTAAGCCTTCTATCCATAGCAGTCAAATTTTGTCACAGGACGGAGCTTTCCTGCCTTTGAGCAGCCAATTCATCAAATAATCTTTCCCACATTTCGGAAAAGCAAGAGAGATCCCCCTCAGTAACGGGAGCAGAAGGGTCATAGTGATCATCATCACTTTCTCTTATGCGCAAAGAGCTTGAGCCAGGTCGAGTGGAGGGGCCAGGACGGTAGGAGCAAGCCATAGGCTCCTTTCCAGGTCGAGTTGTAGTCCGATCATCAATACAGATCGTTGTGGATCAAGGATGGTGGCTCGCAGCGCCCCCCGGGATCGATTCATGGTCACGGTACGCGGAGAATTCGAGGCGTTATCTCGGGATCGAGTAACAACCCCTTCAGCAGTCCGGATCGCCTCGTTCTCGTTGACTCGGAGTGTGGTATCTTCATCGGATCGGTTCGCCCCGGCGCTCCGCGATCCAAAGTTCCCTCATTGCCTAGCTCGTGCACACTTTCTTCAACTGCTTCATTCGCGGTTTCATTGGTTCGTGAAGCGCGTACTTCCTTAGATCTCTTTCCAGCCATGATATCAGATGTCGCTGGAATCTTCAAAGAACTGAATAATGAAGTTTTAGGACTGTTTTCTCAGTGAAAGCACCAAAATGTTAGATCAAAATTTGGACCTAACACCCAAATCGTTCTGATTCTTATAGAGTTTTAACTAAAAAATGAAGAAAAAGAAGAAAACACACAGAATTTATAGTGGTTCGGCGTTAACGAGCCTACGTCCACATTATATGTTATTGATTATACTTTGAATGCTGGTACAATCAATGATTTCTCTCCAGCTCACTTTTACAATTGTGATTTCTCTCAGTAATCTAGTAATAAAACTGATAAGAAATGGTAGTATGACAATAATGGCGGAATCAGTCCTCAATATTGCCAAAATGATCCCAAAAAATGCCAAGCTCCGGGCTAATTATAGCTGATCTTGTCAGGCGGATCGTGGTCACACATGGCACGAATCCCGAGAACATCGGATCGCATCGCAGCCGATGAAGAAATAGTCAAATTAGCCGTTACGGACAGGTGTTGCGATCCCCTTGAAAATCGGATCGAGCAAATGGGGAGAATCGGTCAAAATGACGGTTGGGGACACGTGTCGCTGGATCCGTGCATCTCGGATCGCCGAAGACTAGCTCGTGCTTGAACAGGTCAGGGGCTTCGTCGTGCATCAGGGGATCGGATCGGTCTATACTAGGCAGCAATGTTTGTACGGATCGAGTCGCGTAGAGGTGGTCGTATCGCTGATGCAATGGGGGCGATCCGATGAGGGGCGATCCGATGAGGTGCGATCCAATGAGGGGCGATCCGATGGTGCGATCCTTTCCTTCATGTACTTAGGGAATGTAGTTTCATACTTTCTTCTTGTGAATGAACCTGGGTGGCTTGGTCAAAAAGCTAGCCAACACTTCTCGATGATAGGGAACGATTCTACAAATCTTGGGGATAGCTTTACTGCGGATCCAAAGCGAACGACGTTCCTTAAAAGGGATACCTTAAGGAAAACCCTGTCCCCAACCTCAAACTCAAGGTCGGTCTTCTTTTGTCGGCGTAGGATTTCTGTCTGTCTTGGGATGTCTTCATTCTCCTTCGTATCAAGTCCACTTTTTTTGAAGTCTCTCGAATCATGTCTGGCCCAAGTATAATCTTGTCAGTAGACTCCCACCAATAAGTTGGTGATCGGCACGGTCTTCCATATAGAGCTTCGAAGGGCGCCATACCGATAGTGGCTTGGTAACTGTTGTTGTAGGCGAATTCCACTAGAGGAAGGTGATCCTCCCAAGTCCCTCCGAAGTCAAGAATGCATAGTCTCAAAAGATCTTCCAATACCGTATTCACCCTTTCTGTCTGGCCATCAGTTTGGGGGTGATAGGCCGTGCTCAAGCATAACTGTGTGCCTACAGCTTCTTGCAGACTCCGCCAAAATTCGCTCGTGAAGATGGGATCTCTGTCACTAACTATGCTGGAGGGTATTCCATGGAGTCGAACTATTTCCTTAAGATAAAGAGAAGCTAGAGACGAGGCAGTCCTTCTACTTTTGATGGGTACAAAGTGGGCGCTTTTAGTAAGCCTGTCCACTATTACCCAAATGCTAGTATTGCCTCTCCTTGACCTAGGCAACCCGTCAATGAAGTCCATTGAAATGCTATCCCACTACCATTGTGGGACTTCTAGAGGATGAAGCAGTCCTCCGGGCTGCTTTTGTTCCGCCTTGACCTATCGGCATGTCACACACTTAGAAACGAAATCTGCCACGTCCTTCTTTAGGCCACTCCAATAGAAAACTCTCTTTACGTCCTTGTTCATCTTGTCTCCACCTGGATGTATTGTCATCTTGGAACGATGTGCTTCCTCAAGAACCTTCTTTACTAAATCCCTTGCTTGTGGGACGCATAGCCTTCCATCCCGTCTCAGCCAACCTTTATCATCGATGGAGTACCTATTGAGGTGACTGGAAGTTTCACCCCTAATTAGCTTATCAATCACATCCACAAGATGAGGGTCTTCGCATTGTGCGACCCCTATTGAGTCTAAAAGAGTGGGTCGTACTTCTAGGAGGCCAATAAACCAGGTACAAAATCAGAGGATGACCTAAAGTCAAAACTGGCTATATACTCCAAGCTTTGCCTTTCCACAAAGAGAGGGCTTAAGGTCAGTTTCTTTCGTCTCAACGCGTCTGCTACTACGTTGCCTTTGCCAGGAGTATAGGAAATTTCAAAATCATACGAGGCAAGGAATTCCAGCCATCTTTGCTGCCTTAAGTTAAGATCTTTCTGCGAGAAGAGATATTTCAACGATTTATGGTCAGTATATAATTCGAACTTCTCACCTAGGAGATAATGGCGCCAAGATTTAAGCGCAAAGACAATGGCGGCCAACTCAAGATCGTGGGTTAGGTAGTTCATTTTATGAACTTTCAATTGTCTTCTACCATAAGCTACTAACCTCCCTTCTTGCATCAGAACAACGCCTAGCCCCGTACCACAAGCATCTGTGTATACATTGAACATCTTGCTTCCATCTGGCAAAGTCAGAACTAGGGCAGTTGTGAGAGCCCTTTTTAATCATTGGAAAGCAATCTCGCAATCCAAATCCCAAGTGAACGCCAGATTCTTCTTTGTTAGCTTTGTGAGTGGAGCTGAGATTTTCGCGGAATCCCTAATTTAATTTCGGTAAAACCCGGCTAATCCAAGAAAGCTTCGGACTTTGGTTGCATTTCTCGGTGTCTTCCAATCTTGCACTGCCACCACTTTCACGGGGTCCACGGCTAACCCTTCTTTGGACACTATATGCCTAAGAAACCATACCTCTTCTCTCCAAAAGTGGCATTTGGAGAATTTGGCTTTTAGCTGATGTGCACGGAGAGTATCCATTATTTCCTTTAGATGCCAAGCATGTTCTTCCTCATTCTTTGAGAAGATCAAAATATCGTCTACGAAGACCACCACGAACTTATTGAGGAATTCTCTGAACACTCTGCTCATTAGGTCCACGAAATAAGCGGGTGCGTTTGTCAAACCGAAAGGTATGACAAGCCACTCATAGAAACCGTCTGGGGTTCTGAACACTGTTTTATCAATGCTATCTTCAGCTACCCTTAGCTGATGGAACCCAGTAGCTAGATCAAGTTGGGAGAAGACCGACGCACCTACAAGCTGACCAAACCAATCGTCTATTCTGGGAAGCGGGTGTCTATTCTTTTTAGTCAGCTTGTTTAGCTCCCTATAGTCCACACAAAGACGTAGTGAACCATCTGCTTTGGTGACGAACACCACTAGAGCACCCCATTCCGAGATACTTCTCCTTATAAACCCCTTCTCGAGAAGCTTCTTAACTTGCTTACT
This sequence comes from Allium sativum, assembly GCA_030737875.1. Classification (NCBI taxonomy): domain Eukaryota; kingdom Viridiplantae; phylum Streptophyta; class Magnoliopsida; order Asparagales; family Amaryllidaceae; genus Allium; species Allium sativum. The sequence continues at coordinate 1,004,268,375 of CM060909.1, forward strand.
GAGCTCCTTTCTCTCCTTTGGAGCCATGTCTCTAACAGGCAGAGCAACAGGCTTTGCATTATCAACAAGATATATACGGAAGTCTATTTCCCGCTTCGGATGTAAGCCTTTCACCTCTTCAAAGACATCCGGATATTCCCGGACCACTCTAATCGAATGCAAATTCTCAACAGAAGAGTCAAACGACTCTAGATAACTAAGCATAACAACATTCAAGGGATTACAAGAAATTTCTAGAGTGTTACCGAGCCGAGTCAAGAGTCTAACCACTCTTTTCTCACAATCAAGAATGGCACCGTTACTGGATAACCAGTCCATGCCTAAGATCAATCCATATCCTGAGAAGCCCAAAACAAAGGCACTACATCTAAATTCAACAATTAGAATAGAGATTTTCAAATCCAAGCAAACCATCGACAAATAAGCTGAGCCCCCAATTGGATTTGAAACAACCAAGGGATTTTCTACCATACTAGTATCTAGGTGCAGAGATTCTACTAAAGCAGATGAAATAAAGGAGTGTGATGCATCAGAATCCAAGAGAGTGCGATCTGCATGATCATACAGATAAACTAAGCTTTCTACCGAAATATTTCTACCTCGTTCCTGTGGAGATGCCACCAGCGCATGAACCTGTCCTCCTGAGGTGGATCCAGTCCTCTGTCCCTGCCCCCGTTTCTTTGGGTAGTCCTTAGCCAAGTGTCCAGTCTCTCCACAATGGAAACAACCCCCATTCATCTTTGCCTTCCTCTTCCTGCAGTCTTTTGCTATATGTCACACAATGCCATAGAAATTTCACTTTCTCTTTTCACGGGTTTTGTTGCTCTTCCCGCCTTTCTTAAAGTCTGCTTTCTTAGCTTGTAGACCCTCTTTCTTTTCTTGAGGCACTTCCGCCTTTGCCTCTTTCTTGCCTTCATCTTCCTCGTGTAGCAGTGCCATGTCCACCAAGCTTTCATAGGTCGCCCCCATGGGTATATAGGTCATTGCAAGGCTGTGTAGAGGTTCATTCAGACCTTTGATGAAGCGAAGGGCCTTCTTGTGTTGGGTGTTTACTAAATCTAGCCCAAATCTGGCCAGTTGATTAAACTGATTTACATACTCCTTGATTGTCATACTTCCTTATTTAAGGGTTAGGAACTTCTCCATTTGCAGGCTTCTTTCAGCTTGGGAGAGGAATTTCATCTCAAACCGCATCCTGAAATCCTTCCAAGTCTCCACTGGCCCTTCAGCATGGGTAACTTCCCACCAATAGGATGCTTCATCTTTAAGTAACCACACTGCTAGCTGTATCTTTTTCCTGTCGTCAACTTCGAAGATGATGAACAAGTCCTCGGTCTACTTCAGCCAGTTCCTTGCTACTACAAAGGATTCAGTTCCATAAAAGTCCTTTCCCCCCATAGCTTTGAAGTCTCTACATATCTTAGCGAAAGTATTTCCACGAGGAGGAGGAGGAGGTGGAGGAACCGCTGCCACTATTGGAGGAGGAATGTCTGTTGGGCCCGCACCATTGGCCCTAGCCTCTAGGTACCTTCGGAACCAGCCAGGTATTGTTACTCCTTCCGGAAGGTTAAGGTCTCTAGACATGCTGGAACAAAATGGAAAGTATTCAAGACAAAGGATAGAGAGAGATAGTGCGTATGGCTTTGGGGAATTTATGCCTTTTAAAAACAAGACTTTTTCTTGAAAAAGAATGCTTCTTTAAACTTCTTTTGAAAATAGTTTCAATTTTTTTTATCTATTCTGGTAAATCTATGCTCTGATACCAAGTGAAACACCCCACCCTCCATTAAGGTCACTCACAAGGGACTGCCTTGACTTTGGTGGAGGTTTGTAAGTAAAAGTCACAGATAAAACACAAGACAGATATAAACACATATATATAAGCAGCGGAAACAAACAGACTTTTATTTCATAAAATACTTATTCATACAAAACATTTCCATAATTGTCTCATAACAACTTCCAAAACATTACAACATCATTTCTATCTTGGTTATTAAATAAAGAAGCATAAAACATGATTAAAACTGCATAAATCCCCATGATTTTGTCCAACCGCCATAGCCAGGGAGAGAGAGTCCAAACCGTACATCTACTATCTTGAAACTTGCGAAGAGTCTTACTAAGCTGAGTTGTTTCCTCCTTGTGGACCAGGGGGGGACGAAAGAAAAGAAGATGAAAGAAAATAGGATCAGACATAAAGCCTGGTAAGTCTAGTGACTCTTCAGTATGAGAATAAGAATAAGAGCATGATAAGTATAAACTGGAAATAGGAGAGTCTCATAAACTAAGACAAAGCAGTTTGAATCAAATATACTATCGCACCCCATACTATATCTCTGCACCTACTTGTATCATCTTAACTGGCACCCCATGCTGGAGGTAAAGTGATCCCCTTTTTCTAAAGATCGGCTCCTACTCGCATAATCATCTGTGTCTTACGGCCCCCAAAGATTGTAGATACCTATGCTGGCCCCACCATGGGGTGTATAAAGTCCCATGGTGGTGACCCGACACAAAATTAGAAATGCATAGGTTATACTACTGGTGCCCCAGTGCCCTGTTTGTCTGCTCCGAAGTGTGTGCACGCCCGCACTCCGTTAGAACCCACACTGTTGCACCGACCGCTGTCGCTTTTGATCGCTTACAATCAACCCAGTAATCGTGCCCCACCCTGCCTAGTTTCAGGGTACCATGATACCTAATTGGATTACTACTGAAATGGGTCCCCGTTACTAGGGTTTTCTAGTCAAACATGTAAAGTGGTTAAGTGTCTGTATTTACCTAACCCCACCCATCAGTTTCATTAACATGTTGGATTGGTTAAGTGTTTTAGTTAACTTAACCCTACCATCCTAACAGTCTGTCCTTAGCTTTTTAAAGCATCGACCACTCACATTAGACAAGTATTGTTACGGTTACTGGATGTGCCGGTCGGTTCTTTGCAGATTAACACCGTAACTCAGTCTAACCTCGGGTCCTTGTTGGGCTTCATGCTTAACCAACCACATTGGATAGGTATTGTTGTGACTACTGGACAGCCGGGCGGGTCCGGGCAGGTTTACATCACAACTCAATCCAACCTCGTGTTAAGCATATTCGTATTTTCTAAATTTACGTATTTGTCTTTATCACTTAATATATGTAAATTTGTCAACAATTAAATGTTGTGGCCCACTTTCTAAGTTCATCCTTTTTGGTATAAGAAATTATACCGTTTAAATGCCACCAATTTTGGCATGTGACAAACACGCCAATTTCATATATTTTAATGACAAGTTTTTCTAATATTCCCAACGTTACCCCGTTTAAACATTAGGCTAACAATCTTAGCCTAATTTTCGTTCGCTTGGTTTTTAACATGTAATATTAGGCTAAAAACTAAGCCTAATTTAGCGCATAGAAATTGGCATAAAGGAATTCATAAACATGACATAGGTGTAAACTTGGCATTTTTGGCAAAGTAAATATGAACATCATAGGTGTGAACTTGCAAAATAGTCAACATGAATGTGAACTTGCAACATAGCGTAAATCAACGTATATGTGAACTTCCATTGAAATAGGTATTTAACCAAATAGGTGTCACATAAATTAGCATATGATTTAGATAACATAAGCCTAAACTTACTTTTGGATCTAGGCATAACATCGAGCATAACTAGCATATGACAAGGATATGATAATTTCATAATTTTATGACAAGGGTGTGAACTAGATCCATTCATATGTCTAATTACAACATGAAACACATATTAAAGTGGATCTTGACATGGATCCAATTAACTTGCAACTTTCTTACAAACATACTAGAATGTATGTGAACATAATCGTTTAAGCATAAAGGTTCTAGCATATATATATATATATATATACATGAGATCTTAATCACATACAACCTATATAATCACATAAACATATAGGTGTCGACTACAACATGAACTATACAACTTGCAAGTGATAATAGGATCAACATAAACTCAATTATACCACAAACGTCACAATACCACAATCATTACATCGCATATGAATAAACATCGTTGTTATACAATAACACAATTTCATTTCCAATTTACATCGAATCAAGACTTAATTTTATTCACATCGGAAGAATCACTATACTTACAACGAACGCAGAACTTGAATTCTGGATTCTGAGTTCTGAATTTGAATTGCTTTCCTTTGGGTAGACTAACTGTAACGGCCCAGATTTTTTCGAACATTTAGTTTAATATTTTTTTTTTATTGTTTTGGAATTTTAAATGGTTTAATTTCAATAATTTTGAATATTTTATTTTATTCCGAAATGGTAGAAATTTAGTGGATCTGCAATATAATGTGAACTGGCAGTATAAAAGGATAAATTTTTAATTTATAATAGTACGTTTACAAAGGATGTAGTAGCTAACGAACTCAGATTTCGATGAAATCAGTTTCATTAAATCCGAAATGATGAAATTAGGTAACCAACCAAGTTATGTCAAAAATGACATCCGTAAGTGGAAAAGAAAAAATAAAAAGCCAAAATTTGAACTAAATTTTGACGGTAATTGGAATTTGCTAATGCTAACGGCAAAACTGGAACCTGAGACCTATCCAGGAAAATTCTAAACATAGGATATTAGCTATATACGAAATCTGGGAAAATCCTATAACGGATATAGAAAGTTATTAAGGAAACAAAATTTAAATAAATTATTTGAAAATCTAAACGAACTCCGATTTTTGATTTGAATACATAGGATTGAAGTACGTTAAAAACCGGACCAGATGGTGGAAGAATTTCTGAAAACCGTTATCGTTTGATACTCTAACATGAGACCGGAAGGTGTTGAAACTAACACAAAACACTATTTTGAATTTGAATTTAAATTATTTGAAAGTTCAAACAAATTCAAAATTGATATATTTTTATATAATATTGAAGAGCAAGAAAAATTGAACAACATGGTTGAAAAAGATTTTGGATAAGGCATCAATAAGTTAGTCAAATTAACGTCCGAATAGGGTTGAGAAAACACACTTTACTATTCATAAATTATTAAATTTATTTATAATTTAATTAATTTAAGGATTAATCCTAGCCATCCATTTTCGACCGTTGGATTCGCGTCACCTCAGCAATCCATGTGACTCGTTCGGCTATAAATAGCCCCCCCTTCATTTTAAACTCACTCCTCCTCCTCCTCTTTCAAGCTTTGGCAATGGCAGAAATAATAATAAAATATTAGGAAATAGGGAAAATGGAAGGAAGGGAGAAAGGAGGGCAAGACGGGGAGCTAGGGACTCTTAGGCAGAGGCTTAGGCTTCACGGGGTAAGTTTTTAAATAATATTTATTTATTTATTTATTTATTTGTGTAATATATATATATATATATATATATATTATAATTAAAATAGAATTTGTAAAAATAAATATCAGAACATTCTAAGGGTGACAGAGAGGATAGTGTCTAAGGCTTGAGTTTGGAAAATATAGTTTCCTGCTCTCCCAGGCTATCCCTAACTGATCCGATGGATGGGATGATTAATTTAAATTTAAATTTAAATTTAAAATCTAATTTGAATTTAAAACAGACTAGGTGCATTTTCGTAATTTTTAACCATAAACTTTAAAAGCTTATAATTTTTTCAAAACAAGTCGGATTTCCACGAAACAAGGACCGTTGGATTCTTACCGAAAAATACTTTGAAATGAGTGAAAGCAGATTTTTGATCCGGGTTAAAAAATTTAAGTTATAATTAAATGAATATTTTTAAATATTTTATTTGAAAATTAAATTTAATTAATATTAAAATGGTTTTTCAATTTTAAAAAAAATTGGATATGGCTAGAGATGGGGAAGTAGGATTTTTTAGAAGTGCAGGGAAGGTAACTTGGCTAATAACGCAATTAGAAATTAATTAAGATAAAAATAATTTAATTAATTTAATTAAATATATATTCATTTAAATTAGGTAAATATTGTAAATAGCATAACTTTTGCATACATTAACGAAATTTAACGAAACAGGATCCGTTGGGATCGTATGGACGAGCACTACGCAATGGAACTGACCGCAAGTGGATTGGAGCTCGTTTGGATTTATGGTGAAATTTAACGTCTGAACCAAATCAATGACCGATTATCGTTATTCAACGATAAACCGTCCAAGGTGAGTAAATCTCACTAACTCTGAACACTTTATATTTTTATAAAGTATTTTTAGAATTGATAAATATTGATTGAATTGCTGAGTGTTGATTGTTTGGTTAAACTGCTAGTCAGCTGGTTGAAAATACCGATATAGTTATATATATCGTTAATCGATGTTGATTTTGTTTATCAGAATACCTCATATTGAAATGAAATTGATGTGAATTATATTGTGTAACATCTGTGGATGCAGGGAAACAGGTCGGAGGGATCCAACTGGATTCCTCAACATTTATTTACCGTTTTTCATATATTCTGTTATATGATGTGTTACATCATCTGTCGTTGAACCCGTGTGTTTGGATGATGATCAAACCTTTTGATTTGGTATTTTTATACCATAAATGATAACGAGAAGTGAAAAGGAAATTTCAAAGTATATTTTGAAAATAAATTATTTATATAAAATCAATAGATTTTATATATAAAAGGAAAAGAGTTTCATAGAGGAAAATAATTATAGAATCAAAGAAATTGAGTAAAGGAAAATATTTGTGAAATCAAATATAAAGGAGAAGATTTGAAAAGAAAAACAAACATAGAGGAAATACATTTGTAAAACAAATGTAAAGGAAAATATTTGCAAATCAAATAGAATAGGGAAAAAGTAGCCATTTGTGAAACCTTTACAAATAGAAATCAAAAGGGAATCATTTGTAAAACGATTACAAATGGAATTGAAAAGCGAATTTTCATTTAGGGAATAAAGGAAAGTTAAAAGAGATATTTATGTAGAGAATAAATGGAAAAGCTAAAAGTAATAATTATTTGTTAAATAAATAGAAGTAAAAAGGGAATAGTTATTTGTTAAGTAAACAAATAGAAAAAAATATTATTCAAAAGAGTTATTCAAAAAGTGTTATTCAAAAGAGTTATTCAAAAGAGTTATTCAAAAGGAGTTATTCAAATGGAATTATTCAAAAGAGAAAATTTAAAGGGGTTAATTCAAAAGAGTTAATCAACCAAAGTTAATCTGTCAGAGTTAAACAGTTAGAGTTAAACCATTAGAGTTAATCAGAAAAGTTAGTGATTAGAGTTAAACTGTTAAAGTTAAACAGTTAGAGTTAAACCATTAGAGTTAAACTGTTAGAGTTAAACTATTAGAGTCTAACAGTTGGAGTTAATCTATTAGAATTAAACCGTTGGAGTTAAGCTGTTAGAGTCAAACAGTTAGAGTTAGTTAGTTAGAATTAACCAGTAGAGTAAATCAGTTAGAGTTAAGCGGTTTGAATCAAATCGAACTAGAGTTATTCGAATATAGTAACCGAATAAGGGTTAAATTGAATATAAGTTATTCAATTAGAGTTGATCGAACTTAGTTATTCGAGATAGAGTTAAACAGAAGTAGTTATTCAGTCTAAATTGCCATTTAGCACGACTGCTAGCGAAATTCGCAGGGCTGCAGATAGCCTAAGGTGGTCGGATGTTTCCTGAGGGAATCAGGCGTAACCATTGTGATCGCTGCGATCTATAGTCAAGCGAATGAAGTTAAATCGAATATTAGCTATTCAAAATGAAGTTAAAAACAGACATAGTTAGTCGAATATAAGTTAATCGAATATTAGTTATTCGATAATAGTTAGTCAAATTAAGTTAAATAAGTTGAGTTAAATAAGTCGAGTTAATTAAGTTAAGTTAGTCAAGTTGAGCTGATCAAGTAAGTTGGTCGAGTTGAGTTAATCAAGATGAGTTAATCAAACCGAGTTATCCAAATAAGAGTTAATCCAGTAAAAGTTAATAGAATAAGGGTTATAGATTATAGTTAACCGAATAGGAATTGATAAATTAGTTGTTCGTGTATTTATTTGAGCTAGAAAGAAAAAGTCATATTAAAGTTATTATATTTCGGACGCAGGGGATTATAACACCATTATTATAATCAAATGACTTCCGTAAAGGAAGTAGATTCATAAATAGAATCCGAGAGTTACGTAAGTAAGTGGTTGAAAGTGTAAAAAGGTGAACTTTGTCTGTTTCGAAGTTAGAAATGTTGTTCAGTTAAGGTGTGAGAGGTAATTATACCCCAACTTGATTGACTTCAGTTTTAACTAAGAAGTGGATAAGTTCGAAAGTGAAAAGTGGTTAAGTGAATTTAGTTAATGAGCGTAATGGTCTGTGTTGACATAGCGATGTTTATTCAAACATCTGTTTAAACCCAATGAAGGAATTTTGGAAATGTTTTCCAAATAAGATCAGGATATTTTCTAATATAGAAAACAAGAAGTGGAAATGTTTTCCATTGTTAATAACGTATATTTTCTAAATATAGTAAATAAGAAATATAGGGAAACAGGAATAAGGAAAAGAATAAATTTATGATAATTTAATTTAAGAATTAATGATGATTGATGATTGATCGATAGAATTTCCATCTGGAAATAATATCGTTGTTTGCACACAGACATGTTTTCATTTGATAGTTAAATCACCGACTATCAAAGTTTTTGACCATTTCACGTTGTTAATATGGAGAGACCGGTTGGATTATTATCCACAGAACCACTCCGTATTGGCATAAACTTTGCGAATCAAGTATGCTGAATATATTGAAGACGGAGGAAAGTGCAAGGGCTATCCTGTTTACAGAATAGTGCCTTCGGTTTGTCCAGTCCCAGGACAAACGTGTATGGAAGAATGGCTGACAGAGTATATTCAATAGATCGCGTAAGTTGATCTCTTCAAACATACTTACGTTTGGTGGCGGAGGAATTGGTTTCTCTTAGCTTTATACCCGTGGTGTTTTTGGGGAAATCAATTTGTGATTTGGCGAGTATGACGATGTGGCATTCAAAGTGAATGATCTGTCAGAGATAAGCGGGGCCTCTAGCCTCATCAACCGGGAAATGACAAAAATCGGGCAGGCAGCATGGCTATGTGGGTCGCACCCATTAGAATGTATAATCACCTATCTAGTGAAATTCCAACTGCTTCTTAAATCTATCGATGCTGCCCCATTCGGGAGACGATTGCTGATCCCAACCGTTGGTGATATATATTCGATACACTCAAGCGAAATGAGTGGTCGGTCATGTGAGGGCCGGGTTGCAAGATGTTCTTGTTGAACCCAGTGTATTCGCCTCTAGAGATACACTATCGGCAGGTGGTCCCATACCTTGTCAAAGTCGGAATCCAATCTCCAATAAGTGCCCGCGAGTTTGATTTTTATACTATATATGTAGAGCGTGAGATGCAAGCGTTCTACTAGATTTTAATTACTTGTGATTAGACATTATTATAATATCAGATAATATATGATTTCCAAAGTGTTTTGGGTTATCGTAAGGTAAAAGCCATCCGTATTTATGTGTGGATTGGTCTTACGATTATCTTTTCTTTTGAAAAGGATTTTGAAAAGTTAAACCAAATGATTTGAGTTTACTCACACCAGTCCCATGACTGACCCAGAGTTTTATTTTGTTTTGTTTTCCCTAAACTCTTGGGTGCCCAAATTTGTACGGGCAGTCAAGTAGTCAGGATTTTACAGATAGACTTGGAGAGCTTGGAGCAGGAGGCTTCAGGACTTATATAGCTATTGTTTATTTCCGCTGTGATGCAAGGGTTGTACTCTGATAATGGTATTGTATGCATATACTGCTTTTGATTTCAACTTATGTGATATATTATATTTTATTCGTTCCGCTGTGAGATTCGTGTGACTCTGATGTTGTGTTCTTCTTTTTCTTCTTCTATTCTAATTTTCTATCTTATCTATCCTCACCCTCTAAATTCTTTCATTAACTATTCGGTAATTGTCGACCCTTGATGTACGATATGTGTTGTATATCGGATAATCAAGGTCGTCTTTTCCCTGGTCGTTACACTAACGTTGATTTGATTCGTGTTTTAACTTTGATTTTGGCTCGTCACTAAGCTTTTCTACAAGTGGAGGCTCCTCCTAGTTTTCTCCCGACAGCATGGCGGCTCTGTCTCTAATTTCTTATATGAATTTAGGTTGGAGTCTTAAGGTGTTTATATAGAGTTTCAGATTGATTTGAGCCGTCAGATGATCATAGACAAATCTAGACCATTCACTTCGAAAGGAGCCAACCAAAATGCGACATGTCATTCCTAGTGACACAGCCAAGCCTTAGAAATCCACCAGAACCCGATCAGGCTAGCCAGGGCCAAACTAGGTCGGCTGGGCAGGTCGACCCAAGGTCGACCCCAGGTTGACCACATGGTCGACCTGGTTACCCAAGTCGACCCCCAGGTTAACCTGGTGCCTGGGGGGGAATTTTCTCGCCCAGCCCAGTTTGGGTCTGATTTTTGAATTATGAACTTCGTTTTGAACCGCTTGAATTTTAATTTGAATTCTGAAACTTCCGGAGGTCATAACTCCTTCATACGGAGTCCGATTCATGCAACCTCGAACTCTATCTCAAGCAAAATTCCGAGACGAACGCAATGGCACAACCCGTTTCCCTTAATTCTATCATCTAGAATTAATTATACTTTAATTTGTTAATTTACAGTTAACAGAAAATTCGGGGTGTTACACCTGGTTAAGGAGTTCGAGAATTCTGATCTCTTCTGGACTCCCGCGATGGCTGCCATCAACACCATCAATGGCTCGGGCCGATCGACAGATGCTACAGCTGCGTTGAACCTTTCGAGGAAGGATCTTAGCGTCTCTCCGGATCGTTGTTTGATGGTAGATAAAAACATGACACTTTTCGGTCGAGAGATATGCACTCGAAACTGCTCGATGAAGCGGGTGACCAGAGTATTCCAACTACTGATAGATTCTGTTGTTAGTTGCCGAAACCACATACCGGCTATATTTGTGAGAAAGAGAGGAAAGCACTTAGCCATGAAATTGGTTGATGCACCAAGTACTTCCATATGTTGCATGTATCGCATGAGATGAATGGTCGGGTCAGTGCGACCGTTGTACGGCTCGATGGCTGGGAACCTAAAGTCCGAAGGATTTCGAGAATTTCTGATTTCTCTGGTGAAGGGGCTGCGGTTGACATTGTCTATGTCTTGCTGTGAAGAATTGCCCCGAGTAAAGCATCGGATGATGCTTGCGAGCTGACTCCCATCTCCGAGGAGTCGTTGCCATGAACTTAATTCTGCCTCCTGAGAAGGTTCTGCACGAGGATCTGGCAGAAGCATGCTCGGAAGGGTGGCCGTTGGCTGGGCTCGACCTCCGAGATCTGAGCGAAGGTGTGAGGGAAGGTGAGATCTGGCAGGTGGTTCTGGGCAGAATGGCCCCTCTGGAACCTAATGAGTCATGGGTCGAGTCATACCCGTAGCAAAGGGTCTAGGCTGATCCAGCATAGCATGTGATGTTCAAAGGCCAGGGTTGCCCCCGTTTGAAGCGAGGTTAGGAGGGTCTACGGTAGCATTTTCTTCCGCCATGGTGAGGACAGGCATAGTAGGGTGGCTTCCCTCGTTCGAAGGGAAGGCTGTGCCAGCTCTTTGCTGAAGGGAAAGAGTGGTTAGATTAGTTTGTGGTAAGACTCCGGGTTGTAATGGGAATGGCATTGATTCTGATGGACCCGGTGGGAGCTCGACCGATTCAATAGGTCGAGATATTCCAGAGAATGGAGGCATATTTTCCAGACGACCTAGATCTTGATCGCCCGCCTCCTGAGGTTCTATGGCCACAGCTGTGTTGGTCGCATGAAGCGATACCCCCGGTTGTGCTCGACTGGTTGGTGGGACCAAACTAGGATGAAATAAAGGTGTAGCCTGGTCAATGGCCTGATTTCGCATAAACTAAAGGTCAGCTGCTTCCCCAGTCTCGGCTTGTGGAGGAATTGATGTTGAAGCGTTCAATCCCTTTTCCAATCGACCGAGAAGGTGATCCATCAACTGCTGCTATCGTTTGAGGACTCTACCCTGAGATGTCATATGGTCTCTGAGCTCGACCATGATTTTATCCATGTCGCCCCGGGTAAGGAATCGAGACATGTCATCATGAAAGGAAACTTCGTGGCTTGCTTCTGCAGCATCGATATCAGTTGCATCGGAATTTGCGGGACGAGAAGATGTTGCGTCTTTCTTTCGTTTGTTCGCCATGACCTGAGATAAGCAAGAGCTCGATGGTGGTGTCGGTGCGCTACCCCTTCCTGGGTCGCCAAAGTGTTGACGTCAAAAGTTGGTCACTAGTGACGATCAACCCCCAATCGCGTGATCAACACACGACTAAAGATAAAAAATGCAGTAAAAAGGTAAAAGAATGGGGAACACACGCAGAATTTTTAAAGTGGTTCGGTAAAGGCAATGCCTAAGTCCACTTTATATATCATTTCTTTTTCTTTTGATTACAAGTACAATGTTTTTTCTGTTTGAAGAAAAGAAAAAAATGATTATCTTTCTTTCTTCCTTTTGAGAGATTGAGATTCTAGAGAAGAGTAGAGATGAAAAGCTTATAGAAGTCGTCTGGCCAAAAGAAGTCTTTTTTTCTCTTTAAGCTTGGAGGTATTTATAGGTGGAAACTGCAGCTAGGGCTGTTGTGAAATGGTCCAGCCATTTTGGGAAGGCCCGAACACGTGGAGTCAATCTATTGGCTCGAGTTGCGGCTGGAAGACTAACTCCACTGTTCATAAATAGTATCCTCGGAAGTTGTGGCTGACATAGCATCCATGAAGTGGCATATCAAAAGTAGAGCTTTGTCCGCATACGGTTGACCGCATTTATCTCCTTGGAAGTCGGGATATTAGGTGGACTGGCTCTGTAGAAGATTTCCACGCTGGCCCAAAATAATCGGTCGACTCACTCCGATAAACTCGGTCGACTAGGAGGCCTATTCTTCTGGAGTGAGCTGTTATTTGTTGAATCTGGACGTGGACCGATGTGTGACTGTTTTGGACCCATTATTGGCTGTTGGGCTTCCTGAAATGCGGCTATGTATTTGACTGCGCGTTTGGACTTTGTTCGTTGAGACTCTTTCCAAAAAGAGGGTTAACAAATATATTAATCTATTATTTAATTAATTAAATATTCCAGATAATTTAATTAAATAACCAATTTATTCTCTACATCACTATTTATATAATTAAATAAATTTATTATTACCCGAAAAAATACGGGTCATTATAATGTCTCAAGCTACAATCGCAACTGCACCTAGGATCTTCAAGGTCGGTCCTCACTTACGTTTAAGGATTGGTTATTCCTGAACAATTTGTTTCCCCGCCCTATGGGGGCATAATGGTCAGTATGTCGACCATATCATCCATCGGCCCCGTAGTGACCGATATATTCAAGGTACCTCGCTTTCCAACATCCACATAAGTAAAAAATGTCTGGGCTCTATACCATGACACCACTCCTAGCTAGAAAGAAATGCATGTCCTCCCTGCAGTCCTTCAACCCGTTTCTGGTCCATACTGGGGTGTGAAGCTCGAGAATTAACGCTACACAAAGCTATGCTATATTAAAGCCGTGCTTTGATCATCAACCACAAGACTCTGCTTTTCAATAGAAGTCTCAATCCTTTGCATCTCAGCATGCCACACAGGAAATTCACGCCATGCGACTGATGTCTATCGATATATAACGTCTGAGCTCATACATCTCAGAGAAGGGTGTTAAGCAAGAGAATAAATTCTCCGTCACCAAACATATATATATTTAATAGAGATCAATCAACATAGAATAAAATCCAATGTCAGACACAAATCCAATGTCAGACACACATCCATTTACAAGTTCGTTCTGGGTTTGAACGAAACTAGAGGCACCTTATTCCTCGTCCCATATGTCTAATACAGGAGAGAGGTCCTCGCATATCCGGTCGATCTCCAAGTACGTCTGGACGATCACCACTTATTACCTTGTCTTGGGTGTACAACCCAATCAAGACATTAGTAATCATCCAAACGATGTGAAAACCTCCGGTCTTTAACCACTTTCTTCATCGTCGACTTATCGTCGAATCAATTATTCAAAATGGGTATAAACCCGACCTTTCCAAATAATTCAAGTATTTTTACTATAAAACAGAACGTACCCCTCATTCCAATTATAAATATTCTTTTATTTAAATATTCATATCTTTTGGGAAAGGTCCCATTAATTTTATCAAAGATAAATTCTTTAAATTTATTCTTTAATCTTCATTTGGATATCGACTCAAACCAAATTAAGGTTTATCCAAACTAGTCGGGATTAGCGCACCTTACCGAAGTAATCATTTGTTTAATTTTCCAATCCCAACCTATTCATCCCACAGAGAAAAACAGGTAATACTCCGTATCTAACAACCTGGAGTTACTGGTAAATTTAATTACCATTTCACGTTCAAATCTAATTATAGATTTTACTATCGCTTGGAGCAAAACTGGTGATACTCCATTCTCGATCATTTCCCAAATTTGATAATTTAAATTATCAATTCACATTTCAATCTAATTAAAGATTCATTAAAACTTCACTTAGTTTTAATCTTCCTAAAAATCAATATTAATGATTATTTAACTTTGGGAAATCAAACATGCCGCATCGACAATTTACACCATACCATTGATTTCTGCCTATGTATAACCTCTAAGCTCATACGTCTTAAAGAAGGATGTTAAGAAAGAGAATAAATTCTTCGCCACCAAACAGATATATATTCAGCAAAGATCAACCATACAGTTCGAAATACAATGGTCGATATGTAATCCTGTCTTTAACTGGGTTAAAGAACCAATGTCATTTAAAACACAGTTCACGATAAACCCAAAATCATATTCCATTAATTATGGAATCTTCATGGAAAAACAGATCAATATATATATCGATATCAATTTACGTATCCGACTAGTAATATAAATGGAATAACGACAAAGCCTTTTAAATTCCATATATATTAACAGTCTTCCTCCACAGAAGTTCATTTCGATTATTACCGAATCAAATTCCATTCCATCCCAATTAATTATTAATTAATTAGAAAACTTTACTTTGGAAAATCCCATTAAGTCTTAATAAAAGATTTATATATTCCAAATCACATTTTACTGTAGATCGGGTTAAAGAACGAATGTCGTTAAAAAGACAGTTCACAATAAACCCAATTCACATTCCATTTTCAATTCTAATTAAATGTTAATTAATTGATAATTCTTCTTTAAATCTTAATTAAAAGATTTATTCTTTTCACATGGGGTTTAAGAATAGTGTTAATAAAGACACCACTCACGACAAACCCAAAATCCAATTTCAATTCAATTTCAATTAAATAATGATTAATTGGTAAACTCTTCTAAATCTTATTTAAAAGATTTAATCTTTTCTCAACTGGGTTTAAGAACAGTGTCATTTAAAACACAGCGCACGACAAACCCAAAATCCAATTTAATATTAAATACAAGGCTCTAAATAGAAATTATATCGACTTATATTCAATACCAAATTCTGAAATCAATTAATATCGTATTGGGAATAACGATATATATATCTTCCAAATTCCTCCAGAATATCTGTAAAATCACGGAATTCAATATCGAATTATTCCGAAGATAATTTCGATTCAAATCCATTCAAATTCATATATTGGAAATTCTGGTTATTTTTAAAACCAATTCAAATCCAATTTATTTATTTAAAAATATTGGATTATAATTCTAGTTCATAACTAGTTCATTTTGATAAAAATATATTATTGTCTTTACAAACGTGGAATTTTTCATCCAAATTCTTTCCAAATCATTTATTATTATTTTTCACAAATTATAAATGTTTTTAATAATTTTATCAAGCCCGTACAGTCGATTTCCATAAACGGCCATCGAACTGCACTCACAGCGACCTTTTCCAAATTTTATTTGGACATAATTCCAAATCCAACCATTAGATTTCAAATCTCTTATATTTGTTGGAAATCTCTTTTTGATGCGAACCCAACGGTTCCGGTTTTTGGAGAATATGACGGTCGGATCTCCCGTAATGTCAATTCGAGGTCAATGGTCGAAATTTGCGAACAGTCGCGGTGCAGCGCATTCTATTCAGGCCATTAAATATATATAATATATATTATATATATTTCGTCGATTTCCATTTAAATCATATTGTATAAATCGTTTATAATTTCGTTTTAAAATGATTCCCACTTCATTTTCAGTTTTAAATCAAAATTGATTTCTCCTTATCATTATAATATATAATGATAATATTTCCAAAATATCAGATTTTGAAATCATTTCCTTTTCGATATTCATTATAAAAATGAATAACATTGATATACATATCGTTCGCATCAAAATGGCGCAATCTAATCAACACGGCTTAATATATTTCAATATTTTTGTGTCCATCCCAAATCGGACATCAAAATCATATTTTGATCCATTATTGAATATTATTTTAAAATATTAGTTATTTCAAAATATTTATTATTCATCATTTTAAAATATTTGTTAGTTTAAAATATTCGTTCTTTCTGAATTGGAATCAGACACAGTCAATTACCATATAATATTATTTATATGGATTTCATACAACACATGTACATAACAATAATGATACACAATCAACCATCATCTAGAGTGCAATTTACAGCTGTATAAGCGTTAAAAATAAATAATTAATGCTCATCGCGGCCTGTCAACCCATCGATTGACATACAACTAATATTGGGATTAGTGTATGTCCAATATCATCCTAATACCCGTATGGGGTTTTCAAACAACAAATACTGGTTATCATTTGTGCAGTTGGTCGATGTGTAAAATTTATCGACCCAATCAATATTAGTTAAATGGGTGTACATAAACAAATCATCTGATTTGTAAATGAATATTTATTTTCAGCACATGACCTTTTTATATGGTTCATATATTCAATAAAAAATGATATTTTTATTGTTCAAATAATTTTTTATGCATGAGTAATTTATATATTATATTCATTCAATAAAAATGATATTTTTATTGTTCAAATATTTTATTCCATACATGTATGTTTTATATATTCTATTCATTCAATAAAAATGATAATTTTATTGTTCAAATATTTTATTCCATACATGAATATTTTATATATTTTGTTCATTCAATAAAAATGATACTTTTATTGTTCAAATATTTTATTCCATACATGAATATTTTATTTTCCATTTCACATCACAATCACAATCAATTTCCATAACACAATACAATCAAACAAGTCGTTCATGGCCTATGGACGACGGCGTCAGGAGCTACTAAGCCCCGTCTGCAACCTTGTATATACTTAACTGTAAAATAAATTGAGTGAGAACGACTTCTCACCTTGATCGGTTTCAGAAATCACTTATATATCGATTGTTTTTCACTAAATTAAA
Source organism: Allium sativum (assembly GCA_030737875.1). Taxonomy (NCBI): domain Eukaryota; kingdom Viridiplantae; phylum Streptophyta; class Magnoliopsida; order Asparagales; family Amaryllidaceae; genus Allium; species Allium sativum. Next base: position 1,004,285,830 of record CM060909.1, read on the forward strand.
CTGTTCGTTTACTTTAGTCAAAATTCACCACTAGCTCCTTTTCCGTTCCGGTCTGCTCCATGTTGTAGTGCTCTTTGACATGATCGCATTGCAACTTAAATCACTGAATTTCGTTTCCGTATGCAAAAGTTACAATATTTTAAACTTTGAATAAATTTAATTACATAATTAATAAATTAATAAAGGTTTTAAACATTAATCATCTTCCACCGTATAACGCCGAACTAAGCTCTGACCCTAGGGTTGATAGCGGCCACCGCCACAGCCAGCTTCACCCAGATCGAAGGCCACCTCGAGCTGCGCCCCTTCGAGCGCTTCCACCTCCAGGCGACGCGACGAACTCGGAGGTCCCCAACGCCTCAAAATCTCGTGCGAACTCGACTGGTTTGGGGCCAAAAATTGAGCTCTTCACTTCACCAGCGATTATCATACGCGTATAGATTAGACGAACTCAAGAAGCTCTACAAAGTCCTCCAAAGGACGGGGGTTTAATTCGATCTGAATTGGGAAAATTTTAAGGTTTTTCTTTTGGAGCAAAAGGGGCCATAGGAATATATGGCGGCGGATTTCAGAAAGAAAAGGGGCTAGGGTTTTGATTGGCCAGGGGTTTTATAGAAATATTTTTATTAATATTTAATTTATTTATTTCCAAATATACATGTTTATTCATCCGACCTCCAAGTCAAACCCAACGACTATCGCCTCTAGCTAATTACCGCCATTCTGGACACAATGGGATATGTTTCGTAACCTAACTCGGCTGTTATGATCAGTTTTTCTTTAAATTAAAATATAAATCAATATATATTACATTTGAACGTAGATTTTAATTTACTAGGGCCACATACTGACTCCAAAAATTCCCAAAAAATAAATTTGGCTATGTTTTGACAATACGGTCACTACAACAAAATGACCCTATTACAACGGTGGAACACCGTTGTAATATACATTTTACAACGGCGGGAAAACCGTTGTGTATTAAGAAGTTGTAATAAACTAATATCTTTTACAACTTTTTTGCACTGTTGCAACACCGTTGTAATATGTATATTTTACAACTTTTTTCCACCGTTGTAATAAACTTTATTACAACAGTTATGCACCGTTGTAATAAAATCTACTACAACTGTTATGCACCGTTGTGATTGACATTTGGGTTTTTAAAAAAAAAAAATTTTTTGCAACTGAAAAGAACAATACACTAAATATAGCAATACTCCATAAGCAAATTCGATATTATAGTTATTTGCAAACTAATTTGTTAAAATACTCAAATATTCAGTATTACAAACAATAAGTTTTAGACAACATTTCGTATATTATTACATATTTGACCGTTACAAAGCAACTTAGTACAAGCACAAGTTATCCACAAAAAAATTGCATATCCGACGGGAGTACACTAGTCGAAGACAAGGAAATCTTTACGCCATTTATCTTTTTGGTCCAAGTTCACTGCAGTGATCAAATCTATTGCATAAGAATATGTCTGTTGTTAGAAAAAAGAACAAAAGGTGTTTTTTTAAGCCAACAATACCAAAACTTAACAATAATGCTTAACGTACCTGATAGCATGAACGACATGTGGTACAAAGCCCCTTTTTAAACAATTGGATGTTGCACAACTTCTAGAAAAAAGAGCATCTACACTTGGACTTTCAGAAAACACAAATTAGCAGATGATAACATTGACATGGTAGCTAAATCCATTAATAAACAAAGTAGTCATTTAATCCAAACTTTCTAACCTGTGAATGAAACATTGCCAAACTAAAACAGTAACATGTTAAGGTTATTGCATCTCCTCACTGCCAAACTTACACCGTAGAGCAATGAAGAAAACTAATACTAAATTACATAGCAGAACATTACAAAGAAGTAGCTTAAGCTTACTGCATCTCCTCACTAAAACAAAAAAATTATAGAAAAGCTCCATTATTCAAATTCAATCACCACTCAATACACACAACAAAAGAACAGCAGCACCATATCCATACAAGTAATTCATCATAGCAGACCAAGATGACATAAAAAGATCCTTAACATATCAAAGTATCATGGTACAACACATCACCAAAACATGGAAAATCGATGCAGCAACTAACGTAACAAAATTTTCACAAAGAAAGTGATAACAAAGGCAATAGCTGCTGTAATTTGTAGGATAGGAAAAGGGCTGTAAGAAATCCATACACTAGTCGAAACAATCCTCTTCGTTGCAAGAAATCAAAAAGGGACGCAGAAAGGCTTAGTGCACTACGAACTATCGACAACCCAGAGCAAACCACAACAGCAAAAGAAAAAAAATACTGTCCAAACAAATATGAAAGCCAACATAGCCTTACAATGCCTAAGGTATCTCAGATCACAAGTAAATCCTCCATGCTAGTTGTTCGGAAGGAAACAGCCAAGCCCCAACATGTCAAGTAAAGCAAGACAAATTCGAAGCCAGACTCATGAGGAGTCTGCCATAGTATCAATTATGCAAGACTATTACATTAATTTTTATCGTGACTATCAAAATATATAATTCGTAACCATAACTTTGACCGTAACATTTACCATTGTAGATGGTTTTGAACCAGTTAAAGTTAATTTTTTTAAGTAGGGAATAAACTTTAGTGATTCCTTGCCGGTGCAGCACGGTATTTGATTATTATATTAACAACAGACTAAACAATTTTAGCTTAGACAAAAAATGAAAATTTGGAATTGTTAAAGATTATCACTTTACTTTCTCCTGCGTGTTCATCTAATCAACAAAATTGAAATCGTAGAACCAAAAAATGCAACCAATTTGAATTTATCACCAACTGAAGTTAAATCTTAAATCAAAATATAGTATAGAATCATATGAAAAAAGAAATCATCTCTTGGTTCTGCAAGTTCTGGCGACTAAAATGCCAGAAGGCGGAGCAGTCATCTCAATCAAACACCTCCCATAAACCCAATACGAGACATGCCCCAACCAGAAGTACGCCCTAACCCTAAAAGCGCCCCTAACACTATACACAACTTTACTATTCCTCACCTCGTTCAGGATCTGCAACGCCAGTTGCTCGGACAAATACACCTCGCTCGAGAGCATATGCACAGTCTCCAATCTCGACTCACCGCTCCTCTGCCGGAACGGGCCGAGCCCGTGGGCCGCGATGAGCCTGCCACCATAGTAGAGCTCGATGCTTAGATCCTCGTACTTGACGTCGATTTTGGAATTAGGGTTGGAGAGGTTGGCCAAAAAGGTGAGGTCGTCGTTGTAGAAGATAGGGGAGTCGAGGTAGAGGGAGTTGAGGGTGGCGCCGGAGATGTCGAAGGAGGGGATTCCGGGTTTGATAAGGAGGAAGACGAGAAGGGCGAAATTTGAGAGCCAAAAATTTGGTTTTGGAGCCTAAAACAAGTCTTGTTTTGGAGCCGAAAATTTCAATTTGGAGCCGAAATTTTCAATTTGGAGCGAATGAAAATTTGTGTGCTCCAACAAAAAGCATGCTACTTACTGCTGTTCGTTTGCAAAAATACAACACATGGGATATGTTAGATCCGAAATTTCAGTCTTCTATTTAAATTTCGTATTTTGCGTTGACACAAACAACCTATTTTCTTTCAGAGTCAGTTTTTTATTGATTATAATGAAAATTTCATCCAAAATTATAAAATCAAAAGTCAGAATTAATAAGTAAAAAATATATTAAATATAATATGAATTACTTGAGAATTATATTTTATTTAAATAATAAATATTACTAATAAACAATAGCTATAATTAATTATTTCCTATTTCTTCAAAGTTATAATTGAATTTCAACTATCAAAAGTTAATTATTATGTAAATGTTATTTATTATATACTATTAAATATTTAATAGTAATTTTTAAAAAGTAACTATTATTTATTAATCATCAATTAAGCGGTTTTTATCTAATCTAATAGTAATTAATAGTAATTGGTATTAATTTGTAAATTTATTATTGAATATGAATTATTCTTAAATGTTAATATTACTAATTATTAAATATAAGTTGTTATTAATATTTAATAGGTCTCTAATACAAGAAATAGAAAAAAGAGTTTCTAAAAATAAGTTGAAACAACTTTCTAATTTAACTATTAATTATCAGAAATTAATTATTAAATATTAGTTATTACAAGAGACAAAAAAGAAAAGTTGTGATATATATGTTTATTACAACAGTGATTTTTTCATAGTTGAAAAAAACATTTATTACAACAGTTCATTTTGCACAGTTGTAAAAAAGCATTTATTACAACTGTGATTCTCGCACAGTTGTAAAATTAAAGTTGTAATATGGTGTTTTTGTTGTAGTGGGTCCTAACAAAACTAATTTCGTAAAATTTGGAGACCGTTTGAAAAACGGTCATTTTCTAGTCGATTAAATTCAAACTGAAATCATCAAACACGTTTAAATTCACCACGCTCACATATTTATTCCAAAAATTATGAAAATTGGAGTCCAGCAATAATTTGACATTCCAAATCCAATAAAAGTAGTTTCGTCAAAAACGAAGGTCATTTGCAAAATTGCTATTTTAAAGGGTTATATATTATATTAATTCCATAGCGACTATTTTGAATTTTCAACTGGACATAACTTTTTACTCTCGTTATGAAATCTGGATTTTTCACATTCGTTAGAAAGATATTTTCAAACAGATTCAAATATTTCTGGTTTTACTGAAATCCAGTTTGTTTTGAATCCCGTACATTCATTTGAAATTTGAAATCGAAATTTCAAACTACTGCGCCATTTCAATCTCGTTTTATAATTATAATAAATTTATTTGTTCTAGCTTCAATTTAAATAAATTTTTAGTCGTTATTATTTAAAATAAATCATTTTAAATATTCAAAATACATTAAAATTTCCCAAATAAATTTTTTAAATCGGTTCTGATTTTCTGGGTTGTTACAGTCCGTCCCATTATGCCTTGCACGTTTGAACACAAGGAAATGAACATATGGCAATTCTTATGAAGTAGCACGTGTATTACTAGTCAAATGTCAATACTTTAGATCATGTGTAGCTAATATCAATTCTTGCATGTGCTAGTGGTCGAAATATTTGTTTATTTCTAGTTGCTTATGGTACTGACTATGTTTTATGAAGTAACAAATAGCTAACAATCAGTTCAAATATGCCTCACTTGAATTATTATTTTGTACAAATTGTAACATTTGTTTTATTCTCCAAACATTTATCTTAGTCAAAAATATATTATAACAAAAACTTTTTTTTATTTGAAGGTGGTATAGATCTGAGTTAAAATTATGGTGTAAACAAAGCAACAAATAGATAAGTAACGTTAGGAACGTAGGGTAGAATCCTATAATAAAATCACTAAACAGTAGTAGTAGCAATTTTCTAACCAAAACTCAAGCAAATGTATATGTAGTTTTATGAACGCATTTGTGCTCATATACGAGTCAAAAAAGCCGAGAAATCCAAGTGTTACTACTGTAATAAAACTGCATCTGACCTGATTTATTGGAAAGGTAGAAGATACTTATAATTAATTAGCAAAAAATCTAAGGAAGTTCAACTTTACTACTCATACCCCTCTAACACATGAGAAAAATGCAATCTTAACAAGTAGAGGCGCTATAAGACTACAGAGGAAATAAGAAAATATCAGTAAAAAAATATTATATACTTTCTAGAAAAGAAAGATTCGAGAGAAACAAATTAAATGAATCATTATCAAAATCTTTATGGAAATGGGGTTCCAATACTCACTAATATTACACAACTTCTTTTATGAATTAGGATCCAGCACGTATCAAACGCAAAATTATTACTCTATCATTTCAATCTAATTATCAAATACCTAACTCACAAAAATTAACCAAAGGGATCCTTAAATCATTCTCGCTTAAACCTAGATATTATTAGTTTGAAACAAACGAGATAACCGTGGAAAAACACCCAATTTACTTGATTTTTGGCATATTATCTGAAGATGAAGTGGACTTTGCTCGCGACCTAATTTGAGTTTTCGTGACCGTGAAACATAAGCAAGGTTTTAAACGCATTTGTTTTGCTTCTGATATTCGGGTTTTAAGGCTTTCACAATGGGCTGAAAAAAGGAAGAACGATAAAATACAGTTTTTAAATTTCTTTTTAAGCCCATTTTCAAAAATATTTTTTTATAAAAGAGTAAAGAAAACAAGTTTTCATTATTTTGTTAAATAAAAAATTGTTTGAAAACGTGTAACCAAACAAGCCCAGTTTGCTTTTAATTTCAAGGAATCAAACAAAAAACCAAAAGTTGACTAAAGTGAATTTAATTGCTCAAATCTGTCTCTTAATTCTAAAAATATCGTGGGAACATTATGATATCCTTTATTTTTTTAAAATTGAAAATATGACTCATATTGAGAAAAAATAGATATTTGCAGTAAGAAAAAAATTAATTTTGTTTTTAATAGCCATTTTGTTCATCGAATTTATAGCTAAAAAATGATATTTTGTTAAACACATTTAGCATTTAGAGCTTCTAACATATGTAACCAAATTCAAATTCTCCTTTGCACTCTTAAACAAAAAAAATAGAATTTTTTTCTTTCTTTTGTTAGTTGAAATAAGATAACAAACTGGGAGTTGTAAGCAATGATTCATTGAACACTGCAAAATATACAAACAAGCTAAATAAATTAAAGCGGTGTTTCATAACAATTGTGGTATACCTACAAACAAAGTAATTGAATGGCGTATTGTCATCCTAAATATACAATCATAAATGCAGCTAATTACTCCAAAATTAAACTAAAGATGCTACATTAGAAATTAGGTATACCGAAAATCAAGTTAGATTTGAGAGATTGTAGATTTGAAATTGTTACGCTTGTATGCGTATTCGTTATTCCCCTTTCGTGCGTAGCCGTATACGGTATGCCCTTGCGTGTCTTCAGCTTTGTATGCCCTTGTTCTCTTCCCTGTTGCGTGCTTTGCCCTTGTTCTCAAATGCGATATTTAATTTCGCATTTTCCCCTTCCGTTCATTTTTTTTCTAAACGCAAGATGAATTTTGATGCCCTAGAAGTCGATGATGCCCAGTGTGTATGTCCCGTTTGCACTAGGCCAGGGCCATCTATGCCTTTGAATACAGTGAGACTGAAAGCGTTCAGGTAAAAAAACAAATATTTGTTGAAGTTAAGCAAGCAAAGTGAGAGTTCGAGAGTTCAGATTAGGTCGTTGTAGTTAAAGTTAGGTGTCTAATTGTCCAAGTAGTAATGGTAGCATCTTATCGAACTAACTTTCAAAGGGTACCCATACCCAAAACTGAAATGAAAATTGTAAAAGGTACCAATTTAGGTATGTTGTTTATGATTAAATGGCTAACAAACGATTAATTGTAATCTACAAGCAATAATAAAAAATGGTGGAATTTAGACTTCATTTTTTAATATGTTTAAATCCTTGTAGATATTAAAGTCCCCAAGATTTTCTTATGTTATTGAATTGTATCCATGATCACATCAGTGCAAGCAGTATAAAATAGTTATGGTTTTAATAGCAATCTGCAATACAAAATTATCCATAGGCTAATTTATATATTGGAATAAACACAAATTTAGACACAAATAAACTCCATATCAATTTCTTGGGGATTAAACGAAATATTCAAAATAGTAAACTTAAGGGATGATCATATTGGCCTTAGAGCACAACAGTTTGAACTTTGCATGTTTACATCCATCGCTAGTGCCTTTAAATTTGTATGATTGTCCAATTTTCATTTGCGTCCGTAACCAAAATTTATTCACGTTTGAGTCTGTCCGATTTTCATTTACAACACAAAGTAGATATATTTCCCTTAGAGTCCATCTAACTTCCATTTAGAACAACAAAATTTACATTAAAAAACAAATCTCGTTTGGTCCATGTTCATTCAAATTTATCTAAATTTCTTGTAATTCATCCTATAATTAAAGAATAGTCTATTAAAAAAGAGTAAAATTTAATATAAGTAGCGTTGTGGCTCCGTGTTTGTGTGACCGTGTTTATGTCTAATTGTCAATGTTCATTCAATTTTATATAGCACATGAGTTAATACAATAAAATTTGTACAAATATAAATCTCGTTTGATCCGTATTTGGTCCGACTCTATTTAGGATTGAAACTGAAAATACATGTTTCCATAATTCCATTCCAATCTGATCGATTTACCTCCTTCTCGACAACTAACTTTGAAGACTCAATAGAAATTATTTATTCTATTTATATTGTGGTATAAAAAATCTTCATGTTGGAAAATCACATTTCATGTTCAACCACCACATAAGTGCACAAATTTTGTGCCTTCACTTCTGGTGCAACTATAATGATCAATCATCCACGTTTTGTTCAGTAAACCAACAAATAAATAGGATGAACTACTACACTATAAGAGGAAGGAATGGAGTACATTTGACACATTGTATTTTAATAAAATTAAGTTGGGAGGCGTAACAAGTTACCAACGAAAATAACACTAGCAAAACCTAAAAACAAGAAAATATATATGGCAATCACATACCCATCAACAAAAGATGATTTAGAAGAAAACTCAGCGGTAGTTTCTTTTATACCTATCCAGTCCAAAGTTTAAAGCTATTATCACCGATCAGTACAATGATCAGATTGCTACAAAAGATATGATTAATTAAAATGGTACTTGGTACATATTCATGAAAGCTAATATCTAAATTGTTTTTATTTTGCAGTTTTAGTGATTTTTCCCCATGTTTTGTTATAACTGCCGTAGAAGTAGCCAAGACCATATTCATGAATGCAATAATGTGATTAGACTTGATGAATATTGGATTGATCATAAGAAACCAAAAAATTGTTTTGAGACATGATATAACTTTATTGATAAACTCAGCAGGTCAGGGTACAAAATATTGGGTACTTAAGCAAAACAACAACAATTACTAGTAGCATCATTGCCGGGAACTAAATCAGCGCACTTTCCACCGACAAAATGAAGATCAATACAAGCTTGATTGCAGTCTGGGAAGTTCTGGCATGGACCTTGAGGAATAAGGCGCTCATCTTCTATAACATACCTTGCATCAACACTAACTATATAGAGAATAAAGTGGTCAGTCAGATTCAAATATAACATTCACTAATTGTAACAGTTATGTATTCACCTAAATTGAGAGCAAATGACATAAGAGTTAAGGTAGCTAAACAGTAGATGAAAAATGGTTTAGCAGCCATTGATTACGAATATTTTTCTTTTCTTTGTTGATTTGAGTGCTTAAACTCAATGCATTCCAACCTTTATATAGCTTTTTTTGCCAATCAAATAGAGAATATTGATTACAGATTCATGCATGTACTGGAGAAAAGAAATCACTTTACCATATGTTATTATAAACCCAATCTAATAAATTATGTATTTATTGGAAAATAAATATACGTGTGAACGCATCCTAGTGCTAGTTAAGTTAGTCTCCGAGATTTTCAAAGTAATATCTTTAATGAATATGATTTTTCTTTTCTTTTTTAATTATATATTAATTTATCCTTCGCAGTTAAAGGTTATATGCATTATTAACAAAGATATAAATGAATTATTTTACCATATAAAATTAATCCAATAAAGATTACAAGTGTATAAATGTGTCTGTACACACATATATACAACGAAACCTTGCTGTTTAAGTTAATCACCAACACTTCAAAAGTAATATCTTGAATGAACAAGAATTTATTTAATTATAAGTTAATCCATCCTTCCTAATTAAGGTTATAAGCACTATTTCTGTTAAAAGCACGTTGAGTGTGACATCCCGTAAATTTCGACCATTTAAATATTTATTTATATTAAATTTTTGAGGAAAAAATTATTTTTGATTTCTTAATGTAAATGATACACAACGATTTTAATAAGTCGAAATTTTATTAATTGAAATAGTCAATTAAATAAGAGCAAGTTAAAAGCAGTTTGTGCTCTTCATTAAATCAAATTAGCATTTAAATGAAATTAAAATATATTTTGAGAAAAATAAATTTTATATTTTCATTTTATAGTTAAGGATAATTCTATAAAGAGAATAAATGTAAATCTTGAAATAATAGTTTACTGTCATAGAATAATACCTGTAAACGATATAGAAATAGTTTTGACGTTAAACTTAAAAACTTTAAATTTGAATTTGAATTTGGATTGCATGTATTTAGTTTAATTTAAATAAATTAGACCGATCGTTCAATTACAAATTTCATAATGCATAAAACACTAAGCGGATATGGTATTCAACAACATTTAAATAAGAAAATAAACAATTCTACTATTTAGTACGAATCTACAGTATTTATATAGGAACTTATGAGTGTATATATTGAGATTATAGTGTATTATGCAATTACACACACACACACACACACACACACACACACACACACACATATATATATATATATATATATATATATATATATATATAATGAAGAGCGTTCAATGACACCCCAAATAATGAGCACCGTGAAAGCCCCCCTACAGAAACCAAGCATTTATATTAGTTTAGGTTAGTGGGAACTGGGAAGTGAGAGAATAAGTGAAGGGAGAGAGAAATGAGATATGTGGTGGAAATCAGAGGGCATTTTGGGGTGATGCACGGTTTCGTGTTCCATTAGACGCTCGCTATATAATATATATATATATATATATATATATATATATATATATATATATATAAGTATAGATATTGCAGACATAACTTATATAGGCGTTTGTTTAGTGCACATATTAATTAAATGTACAGATAGTAGAAGAAAATAGAATTAAAATATTGCCTTAGTCAATCGCTTAATAACAAGGGTGCTATTTCTGATTCTTATAGTCTCTTAACAACATACCTAAAAAAAGCCTTAATTATTCTAATTAGTTATTATTGAAATTCATTAATTTTCGCAGAAAGATTGATTGAGAATAATGGGTAGACAATATATAAAATAAATTCTGACAACATACATGTATATCATTTTGGTTATACTTTCTAGCACTTTCCCTATCTGTAAAATTTTTACATTTAGGAATTCGGAATGTGGATTACACAAATTCAAACATTCATTAATTTATTTATTTTTAAATGTGAATTGCTGCATCCATTTTCAATGTCCTTTCCGCTTCGTTATTTCCTTAAAACTGCATGATTTCTCACCCCTCAAAATTGGCGCATTCATTTTATTTTTCATTTCCTAAATATTTCATGATATTTTTGACATTCAATTAATTCATTTGCATTCATTCTATTAATTTATTTTCATTCATTCTATTAATTTATTTCTCTTTATTATATTTTCATACATCTTATTTCATTTGCATATCTTCATTCCTCTAATTTCCATCTCCTTTTTTCTCCATTCCCATTTTGTATCCTGTTATTATTTAAACAAGCCATCTCCATGTGTGTTTGTATATATACATATATCTATCTTTTCTTTTCTATATCATGTTGTTTATATTAAACAAAAAAAGCATAACAAAAAAAAAATCCAGCAAAAGTGTCAACATTGTTCGTGCATATTTCTAGTAATTTTCGCTACCTTATTCCTGCCTGTCCAAATGAATATGTTTCTTAAATTCTAAAATTTAATATTCTGTATTTTGAAATTTGAAAAGTCCCAAACTTTCTAACAGTCAATGTTAGGCAACAAATCACGCATTCATTTTTTTCATTTATTTATTTCTATATACATTTGAATTTTTAATAAGAAATAAATATTGATTAGACCATCAGCTCATGCCTAGTTAGCCAATTTATTAAATCACGTATCTTTTTTTCCTCGTTCCTTTCTTTCTCTGTAATTGTCTTGTGCTAATTTTAGATCTTCTACCTCCCATCCACAAAATAAAAAAATAAAAAAACATAGTATTCTAATATATTTCCTCCTTCAGTCTTGTTTCTTCTCTGTTCTTATCCTTCTTCTCAGAATTAGTTGCACTACAAGAAAAACCGCAAATAATGAAAGATAGCAAAAAAATCAGTCGTAATTTATCAATAGTTTTTCGTGGAATTTTAAGGGATATTATCTAGGATTTTTTTTATTTCAACTTGTTTTAAATTATTACCATCGAATTATATTTTTTCTGCCGCTAAACAACAGAAAATTGCAACAATTTACTGTCATCATTTTTTCATTGCTAAATTCCATTGCAAATGGAGGCAGTTTACCATCTTGTATGCTTTGAAGCTAATTTGCAATAGGTTTTCATGAGATTTGCAAGGGGCAGGTATGTTTATTCTTCATAATATGTTTTCTACTATTTTTTTACTAAATAATTGATAAGCGTAAATAAATTTTAAATAATTAGTGTTAATAATAATATACTGATAACAAAAATAAGTAACGACTATTAATAGTAAGTAATATTCAATAGTCAGTTGTAATGTCCCGTAATTTTCACAATATAATAATTTATTTATTTAATTATTTAAATAGTGAATTTGAAATTTAAATGGTTCTATAATTAAATAATAGTGAATATTTAATTAAATTAAATAATTAAATAATTAAATAATTAAATAATATATTTAAATTCCAGAATAGTCGAAAATAGTAGAATTCACAATACGATGTGAATTGGATCATATATAAGCTATAATTAAGATTGAAATTGAATTACGATAACGAATATATTATTTAAACGACAGTTGAACATATAATTTATATTATAATTATAATCGAGCCTGAAATGGCGCGGTAATTCGTAATTTGGCGATTCGAACTTTAAACGAATATACAGAATCCGTTTCAAATCGGATTTCTGTGAAACGAGAAATGTTTGAATCTGTTGAATGATATTTTTCTAATGGAAGAGTAAAATCGGGATTTCGTCATGTAGATTTTGATTTACGTCCAAATGAAATTTTAGAAATGTCGCTATGGAATTCCTTTATAATTTCTATCGATTTATTTATATTATAAAAGGAATTTAATATAAATCGAATATCGATATAACTGGGAATTTTGAAATATCGAGTTATAAATCCCATTGGAGCTGTGTGATATTCTATTGTGAATATATAGGATAATATTTATTTATAAATATTTAATTTAATTATTTTTAAATATATTTAATATTTAAAAGGGTTTATTTAGAGCTTTAAAAATAGCCAGTTTTTCAAACGACTTCCGTTTTCGATGAAACTAATTTTGTTAGATCCGGAATATTAAATTATTGTTAGATTTCAATTTTCGTGATTTTCGGAGTCAGTATGTGACCGTACCGATTTTTAATGTGAAAAACAATCGATATTTTGACGGTTAAAAATGCGCTGTGTGAGCAGACGGAGCCAGAATTCGACAAAACCAGCTTCGTTGGGTCCGTAATGTCGAACTCTAGTTGTATGTCCATTTTCATGGTTTCTGGATATTGTGTTTGGTCACGTGGATTTTAAATTGGCAAATACAAGTAGTCTTATTTTATAAATTAGTAAAATAAAATACAAAGCTTACATTGGAAGCTATCTACACTTACAAAACCAAGACATATCCTAACCTAACCCTAGAATTTTCAATACTTTGGTCAATACAAAATACGCCGTCAGTTTTTCCTCTCAACAACCAAAAATCGGCAACCTTAAATCAATATAAAATCAAAGAAAAACCAGAAAATCTCAAATCATATATATATGAATTCGTTGTCACTTGCTCTTCGATTGGGCATAGCTGTTATGGTGTTCGATTCGTTTTCTGTCGATGGGTTTTCTCTACCATGCGCCTAGGGCTTCCAAGCACCGATGAGTGTGAAGATATTGGATCGAATGATGTCCATTGTGGGATTCAGGGTGGCTCGGCGAAACCATTGGCAAATTTCGGTTGACTCTCATGACGAAAAGTGACGCGGTCACTACAGAAGATGTGAATGTCGCGGTTGGTATCTAGGGTTCGACTTTGGCACGGTAGCTGTGGGGAGGAGGAGTGTTCGAAGAGGGGCACGTAGGTGGTATCAATCTGTGAAACGGTGAGGTAACAGAGGAGTTAAGGAGAGGGAGAAGATCGATAATGGTATGAGGAAGCTGGTGCGCGTTTTGGAAGTAGGTAAGAAGGAGAACAGTTCGAGTTAATTGAAAAGGGGATGATGGTGCGGTGCTTTTGGAATTCGATGCAGACAGTTCAAGCCAGCCGTGAGGAAGAAAAGGGTTTTAACGGCTTGGTTATACCTAAACTAAGTGATTTGTTTTGACTTAAAAACTATAATTAAGGAAAGCACGAAGTCTCATTTCTGAATGAAGAAGACGATTAACCAAAAGGAAACTGTGATGTATTTTTCAAGAGGGCGTGGAATTTGGGAAGTTGTCAATTCCCATTGAAGAAATTGTTTTGTCTTAAAAGAATAATGGGATGTTTAACAGAAGGAACTGCAGATTTTTTGTTAGTAAAGGAGAAAGATTATTGTGCATCGTGGTATTGGAAAAGGGGATGGGCCGATGTAATTAGTGAAACCCAGAGAGGAAAAAGAAAACAAATGATAAGGGAAATTGATGCATCAGTTCGAACTAGAGGGTGGTTTCTTTTAGTCGGAGAAGAAGTTAGAAAGTTGTCGGGGGTTATAAATGGAGACGGACGGACATTTATTGCTAAAGATTATTTATATTATAAATTAAGTTTTTTTTAAATAATTAATATGTGCCCACTTAAAAATGAAATATCTTTGCATACGGTGTCAGATTAACGAACGATCAGATCCGTTAGGATCGTATGGACGACGGCTACACAATGGAACTGACTGGGAATGAATCTAAGCTCGTTACAATTTATAGCAAAATAAATTGTCTGTCTGAACCAAAGACAGTTAATCTTTATTTAACGATAACTATCCAATGTGAGTAAAACTCACCATCTCTGAACAGTTATATTTTTATAATATATTTTTAGAACCGATAATTATCTGTTGATTGTTGTGTGTTAACTGTTTGGTTGAATTGCTTATGTATTGGTTGAAAATATAGATAACGATATATATATATATATATATATAAAAAAATCGTTAATCAAATATTGATTCTGTTTAGTAGAACATTTCATATTGAAATGAAATCGATGTTAATTATAGTGAATCTGTTGTTGATTGTGCGTGTTTGGATAATATTGATCCGTGATATATGGTATGTTAAATATCATAACAAATACTGGAATATAAAAAGGGAATTTCAATGTTATATTGAAATTGAAATCTTTATAAAATCAAAATATTTTATATAAAGGAATATTTATAAAATCAAGGGATTTTATAAAAAGAAATATTTGTAAAACAAATAAAAAGGGAAAATATTTGTAGAACAAATAGAAAAGGAAATTATTTGTATAGCAAATAGAAAAGGAAATATTTATTTCGAAAATAAATAAGATCTTTTAAAAGTGTATATTTGAAATGAAATATTTATAAAATCAAAGGATTTTATAAAAAGAAATATTTATCATTTGATAAATAAAATATAGTTTATTCGAAAGGAGTTAATCGAATATAGTTTATTCGAAAGGAGTTAATCAAATATAGTTTATACGAAAGGAGTTATCGAATATAGTTTATTCGAAAGGAGTTAATCGAATATAGTTTATTCGAAAAGAGTTATCGAATATTGGTTATTCGAAAGAAAGTGAATCGAATATTAGTTATTCGAATAGAGTTAATCGAATATTAGTTATTCGAATAAGAGTTAATCGAATATTAGTTATTCGAATAGGAGTTAATCGAATATAATTTATTCGAATAGAGTTAAAGGAGTCAATCGAATATAGTTTATTCGATAGAGTTAAAGGAGTTAATCGAATATAGTTTATTCGAATAGAGTTAAAGGAGTTATCGAATATAGTTTATTCGAAAGGAGTTAATCGAATATAGTTTATTTGAAAGGAGTTAAGTGATAAGAGTTAATGAATTAAAGTTAATCGAGTTAAAGTTAATGGAGTTTGGGTTAATTGATTTGAGTTAATCGAGTTTTATTTTGGAGTTACATATTTCAGAAGTAGGCATTTTAACGCTATAGTTATAATCAATGTTTTTCAATAAAGAAGTGGATTCGTAAATAGAATCCAAGAGTTTCGTAAGGAAGTTTGTTAAAGATTTGAAAGGTGAATCTTGTCTATTTCGAAATTAGAAATGTTGTTCAGTTAAGGTCTGAGAGGTAGTTATACCCCAACTTGATTGGCTTCGTTTTTAACTAAGGAATGGTTAAGGTTCGATAGTGAAGGTTGGTTAAGTGAATTTAGTTAATGAGTGTAATGGTTTGAGTTGGTATAGCGATGTTTTATTTAAACATCTGTTTAAACCCAATGAAGGAGTTTTGGAAACGTTTTCCAAATAATTATCAGAAATGTTTTCTAATATAAAATAACGTATATTTTCTAAATTTAAAAAATAAGGATTTGGTGAATATATGGAAATGAGAAATGGGAAAATGAATAAGTGTTGATTGATGATTGATCGATAGAATTTCCATCTGGAAATAATATCGTTGTTTGCACACGTGTTTTCTTTGATAGTTAACTCACCAACTATCGAAGTTTTTGACTATTTTTTCGTTGTCAATATGGAGAGACCGGGATCAGATATGTTATCTGAAAAACCACTCCGTATGGCATTAGCGTTGCGATCAAATATGATGAAGATAATTGAAGATGGAGTTATGCAAGGGCTGTTCTAGCGATCCTAGGTACAAATTGCCTAAGATGGATTTAAAGAATAGTGCCTTCGGTTTGTCCAGTCCCAGGACAACCTGTATGGAAGAATATCTGACATAGTATATTTAATAGATCGCGTAAGTTGATCTCTTCAAACGTATTTACGTTTGGTGGTGGAGGAATTCGTTTCTCTTAGCTGTATACCCATTGTATTTTTTGGGAAATCAATTTGTGATTTGGCGAGTATGACGATGTGACATTCAAAGTGAATAAATGTGTGATCTGTTGGAGATAATCGTGGCCTCTAGCCTCACAACCGGGAAATGACAAAAATCGGGCAGGTAGCATGGCTAAGTGGTCGACTGCCAATAAGGGTGTATTATCACCTATCTAGAGATATTCATTTCATTCTATATTCTATTGTCGATGCTGTCCCATTCGGGAAACGATTGCTGATCCCAACCGTTGGTGATATACATTCGATACACTCAAGCGAAATGAGTGGTCGGTCATGTGTGGTCGGGTTGCAAGATGTTCTTGTTGAACCCAGTGTATTCCTCTCTAGAGGTACACTATCAGAAGGTGGTTCCCTACCTTGTCATAGTTGGAAATCCATTGGTTTTGATTGTATGCTATATATGTGGAACGTGAGATGAAAGCGTTCTGCAAGATGATTATTATATTGTGGTTGATAGACACTATTATAATATCAAAAGAGTTTTGGTATAAAAGATCATTGTTTCTTTCAAAATGATTTGAAAGTCAAATCAAATTGATTTGGATTCTCATAAGGGAAAAACCCATTCCGTTATATGGCGTGGTCTTATGAGATATCGTTTAACTGCTCAAACTGTTTTAAATTGTTTTACTCACACCATTTTCATGACTGACCCAGAGTTAATTTTGTTTTCCCTAAATTCTTGGGTGCTCAAATTTGTACGAGCAGTCAAGTAGTCAGGATTACAGATGCACTAGAAGGAGCTGGAATAGGAGGCTTCAACAGCGTTTATATATCTATAGTTATTTCCACTGTGACGTAAGTGTTATACTCTGATAATGTTACTATATACATGTACTGATTTTATTTTAAAGTATGTATCTATTATACATTGTTCGTTCCGCTGTGAGATTCGTGTTTACTCTGATGTTGTATGTTCTTCTTCTTCTTCTATTCTATGTTTCTATCTTATCTATTCTCACCCTCTATTTTCTTTCTATTAGTTTTCTGGTTTCCAGTGTAATTTGGGTTGGACTTGTGTTATTTGGTCAGCTCAAATTGTACTGGAATTTCGGGACACTACATTAGTATTGATTAATTAACAATTACTAAATAATTAATAGGTAATAATAATTAAAAATGTAGTTTAATAAGTAACCTTTAATAATAAATGATCAATAAGTAATTTTTAATAACTAAAATTTATTATTTAATGTGTAATAATTAATATTTATCATTTAATTAACTTTTAATTTTAATAATTCATTATAGTTTAACATGTAGTTTATAATAAATAAATAACAATTAATTTATTATATAATATTATATTTTATAATTAATTATCGAAATAAACAACTATTAATTACATTAATAATTAATAGTGACAATTAATAATTAATAACTAATAATTAAGACTAAATAATTAGTAATTATGTTCAAATAATTAGTAGTTAATAATTAAGGATAACATTTAATAATTATTTTATTTGGCAAAGCAATGTCGGTTTTATAGTGGTCGTACCACTTTTTTAGAAGTAGGTAAAAAAGAACAGAGTTCTGCATATGCACAGAAACTCTATCTGGTTTGAAGTGCCAGAACTCTATACATTAGAAAACAGGTGAGTGGCAAGATGCTACTACTACTAAATAGAACTCACAATTATTCCCTCTGAGAGGAACAACTGGAGCTATCACTAGATCCTATAACATGGACATACTCCAAAAAGTGCACAGCAAAGTTAGGAACATAACAAGGGTTAGGACTACGAAATTTGCATACCCAATCCCATGTAGTGTCATAGAACATAGACCTGTTCCAATCACCTAGCTCACCATCCTCAATAAGCTCAATTTTTTTATCTTATAGGGTTATAATACAGTCTTCTATTATCATCCTCTATATCGTTAACATATTTGTAATACAAGTTATCCTGGGGATCATATCTCATTCCAGAAATTTGGTGTAGCCATGAGTGGTCATCAGATTCTTAGTAGATACCATCAATCCTCTTCATATGAACTATTACTATCTTCCATCCTATCTTCCTCACATTGTGTAGTCTCTGCATGTACTGAGTTCTGAATATCAGTCGCAACATCTTCTTTTAGTCTATCTTACTCATAAGGGGCTGTCTTATCCTGTATTAGGACAACAGGATCCTTATGTACATGCATCACAGTGGGACGAGGAAGAGGGATATGATCCGCTAGGGGAATGGGAGAAAGAGCATCAGCTGAGGGGACCCAAGAACATGTTTCCTGTAAATGAGCAAACGAGTGACAGGAGGTGCAAATACCAGGCCTCAATGCATACGTGACACGAACTTCAGTCACATAATCTATTATAATTATTATGAGAATAGGAATGTAATATAAATTGATGTTACAAAAGTAAAGGTTTGGTTAATGTTAATGAACTAAGGAAAATGTGAATAACGGGGAATATAACCTATTATAATTATTATGAGAATAGGAATGTAATATAATAGGTAGGCTTGTCTTAGGGACAAGTGGAAATTATGACATAAGTTATGATAAATGAAAAGGAAACTCATTAATATACCTTAGTTAAGGGAATTAAGCCAACAATACAACAAATCTGACCTTTAAGGACGTAAATAACTGTCACAAAAAATAAGGTTTGCATCAAAAAAAAAATCTTTAGCAACACAAAATTTTTCGTCACTCTAGCATCGTAAAAGATGGTGACGGAAGAAAAACTTTATGTCATAATTATGCTTTGTAAAAGACACATCATTTATGACATATTATATGTCGTGAAAGGTTCTTAAACGTTGCAAATTGATTTCGTCGCAAATTGGACAAAACTTCTCTATTAACATTTGCGACATAGTATTAATATCGCTAAACAGTGTTAGCTGCGACGGAAATTTTCGCTGTAAGTTGTTGATTTATTACCGATGGATTTTAGCGTCACAAGTAATTATATTTCTACCAACATCTTATGTGTCGATAATATGTATATTTTTAGCAACACATAATGCGGTCATTAATGATAGGTGTAAGCTTGAATGAAATACCATTACTTACGATGTTTGTTCTGTCGTAATTGTTGCCATATAGCGACCTCCACAATAGCCACATTCGATTAGCTTCATGCTCACCACCTACCTTCATATTTGTTTAGTATTAGTGAAATTGAAGATATTGTTATTGGTTGAATGTAAAATCTAATAAATAAACATTTTTAATGTCATTATTGATTATTAATTAACTAGACAAATAAAAATAGAAGTCAAAACAAGAAAAAAAATTACAAATTAGAAAGAAAAAAATCAAAATAATTACACATGACCATTGATTTTTTTTTCTTAAATGTGTTAAAAATAGACAATTTTTAAAAACAAAATTCATGTATTATGATCACAGGGAAATCACGTTCCATTATGCTTTAATGAAGAAACTCTGTGTGCATGCTATAGGAGACTATTCTTACATTAAGATGTTCTTGCTATATAAAAAAATACTCAATTCTCATTATGATTGAAGGGTCGATTTCAGTGTTTACAAAAAAAAAAACTTAGATCTAGCAAATATATTAGCAATACAAAATAATTTAACCAAGCGATCAAATTGCGGATTAGGAACAAAGGCAATATCACCCGTCTTCAATACTCTTTTACAGTTCACTTGCTTCAAAATACATATGCCCAAAAAAATATGAAATTAGTCACACTGAAAAGATCACAATGGCGAATAAGTGTACTGGAAAATAAATAAACAAATAGTCTAAATGAATTTCTTAACCTTTAATTCGAGGTTTGAGACACCATGGTAGTATTTTTCTTTTCTGGCTCGCCTGTTAATATAATTCCTGCAAACTCTATAGTGCATGTGAAGATAGGTAAGTGAGCAAGCCCAGGGCAGAGGTCGCTTATGATGGTAATGATGCTTCTACCCTTTGAGATATTTCCTGCGAAAGGTTTTTGTTTTCAGGCTAATCTTAAACTAAAGCAACACAACGATATACCCTGGTTGACTGCGAGTGTTTTACTGTGTATTTGGTATATATAGAAGCAACCATCAATTTGTTATATAACATATCCATCATTTCAAGTAAATGTTGGTGCTCTACAAAATATAGAATTCTGCTCCGTTTCTAAAAACATGTAAATGTGAATCCGAAATTACACATATCATTTAATGATCTCTTTCCATCAATCAGCCATCTATTTATTCAGAAATAACCAAGATGCTAGTCCAACTACAAGTCAGTGATCCAAGGGAAAAAAAATGCAAAAACACGTTATTTTTAGTTAACATAATTATGAAATAAACATTCCAAGGAAATAATCATGAAATACGCATATCAATTAATGATCTCTTACAACAGAGTGTTGGTTTCTAAAAGTTTGTTGCCATTTTGTGATGTTTAAAGGCATAAACAACTAGTAAATGATCATACATGTCAAATTGATCTTTCCCTTAAAAAACACAATTCTAATACATGTTATTGCATGACTTAAACAACATTGCAAGTATTTTCAAACTTATATTTATAACTGCTTACATGTATCATAAATGGCTTAGGCTGTGCATGTATCATAAATGGGTATATATTTAAATTCTAAAAAAAGGGACATAGAGGGCTTGGGCTATGCATGTATCTTAATTGGCCATAATTCATTATTCCAAGGATTAGATCTACCAAATTTTTGCAAATTACATTGCAGGAATCATGCGCAAGTCCAATCGACGTAGAAACATAAGAAAATTCCTGCAACCCATAAACCCGTGCATAACCTTTCAAATCATACAACTCATACGCAAAACAAGTAATAAGAAAAGAAGAAGGCTCGTTTAAACTAGAACTCAAAACAAAAAAATTAACCCAAAACTTCCAAGACATGAATATTAAATACTAGCTTACAAAGTAATCAGTTAAATCATTGAATATGATAATTTGTTTAGGTAATTTTTATTCTAATCCACATTTTAAAAAAGTTAATCCGCCATTTTACTTAAATTTTTTAATCCACAACTATTTTGTTTGTTAATCCACAAGTGGATTAACTTAAAGATTTCATGTTTTTTTTTTTCAAAATCTATGTGTTTCTTCTTGTACAAAGAGTTGGACCCACGAACTGACTTAAAATACGTGCAACGATGAAAACCACACCATACAAAAGTTTTCAGTAAATAGAAGGAAACACAAAATACATCACCAACAATACTAGTTCACCATACAAGAGCTAGAAATATAATAGAAGACACAGACTATACAAGGATGAACTGACATATTTAACTATGCTCTTTTCCAATAGTTCGAACTGTTGCCATCTTGGATAATGCTTGCAATTTATCATAATGTAATTAAATCCCTATGAATGCAATATGAACATCGTCAATCCTGCAACTGGGCATCTCTTGTAGAAAGGGGTATATAGCGAACAGCTAACTCTCACTGCGCACAGAAATGGAACCATCTTCCTTTTTATCCACCACCTTTTATTCGTGGAAGTCGGCGCCAACTGGAACCACCAGGCTTTATTTGCTCGACCAGTGCGCTTGGAATATCTGGTGCTGTTGCTCCTACACGAATTCCATCATATGTTCCCAGTTCAGGCCAACCCAGCCTTCCATCTGCATCATTTAGCCGCATATTCTTGCAGTTCCCCAAATTAATCGACTTCACACTAAAAATAAACAAACTACATGATGTTATTACATTTTTTTAGGTGGATAAACTAACTAACAATGAAATATTATTAAAAGTCAAAGATGCTATTTTATAGGGTGGATAAAATTGTTAAAAATGTGGATCAGAATAAAAATTACCATTAGCTTATAATGGAAGTGAGTTTGTATAGTCCTGTACTTCTGAAAGAATTTGGCTTACAAATTGATAGAAACTGAACAAAAAAGAAAAAATTACGTTTCTAGGCTGAATTCACAGTTAAGGAAACATATAATAAATCAACTTTATGGAATAGGAAAGTTAAAAATTAAGAAATTTAAAGATGTTCATGAAAAAGGAAATAAATTTACCAAACTGAATTAAAATACAAATTCAATAACAGGTATTGCTAATTTAAATAGTAAAAAAATTAACTGCTATGTCAATTGATTTATACGAATTGTGTTTATAAAAAATAGGATGGGTTTACCAAAATTGAAAATTCAGTCAAACCTTACTTTCTCAACGCTAAATAAATAATCCATGGTATGCCCATGTAATCTTAAAATGAAAAATGTACGAAATGAATGAACACTATGTTTTGAATCCTAAAATATAAATCTAGTAATAGGTCTATCAAATTTGAGTATTAAAAAAAAATATGACTAGTATGTTAATCAAATTATTTGATAATAAAACACAAAAGCAAGAACAGGTTTACCAAATAAAAAAATTTAAGTAAAAAAATTATTTTTTGTATGGCAAATATATAATCTACAGTATGTTCATGTAGTCAAAAATGGAAATGATTGAAATATAAATCACGATATTTTTATATCTGAATTTTATGAAGTGAAAACTTCAGTCGAAGAAGGCAAACTATCATTTTATTTCAATCCATAGGTTCCATGCACAAATGAATACACATATACACACATAAACAGTTTGATATTTACATATAATTATGTTTTTGTTTTCATTTTAAATAATCATATATAAACATATTGTATGCATGCGCATGTGTATAAACAAACATAGCAATAAATTTGCATTATCTTAACATTGAATCATTATTTAAGTAATCTAAAAGCAAAAGTAAAGGAACACATGCTACAGTGCAAAACAACGTAAGACCACAACAAAAACACTCATTTTGTATTGAAATCATAGCAACTGTATCGTGGTCCAAACCGTAATGATTGATGGTTTAAGGTTTTGGCGGTCGAACCTTCAGAACCATGAATTTTTTATTTTAAGAAATTTACACATTTATATACAAGATATAACCAATAGAAAAAAAATTAAAGTACACAGTGCAATTGCTAATTATCTCACAAACTTACTATGTATTGTCTGCAAATTAGCACATTATAATTGCATTAAGAAAACATGGTGAATACACAAAAAAGAGAGTAAAGTAAGATGCTTAGATAAAATATTACAGTCTGCATAACATCTCCAACATGCATAAATAACATAAACTGCATTACCTCTCAGCGTGATCCAAAATAACATAAACTGTTTTAACTCTCATGCATGATGCAAAATAACATAAACTACTTTAACTCTCATGAATGATGCAAAATATTGAAATAGTCTCCAACCCACTAACACAAAATATCTCGCTCACATTCTAACATAACATGCTTAGAATCACTTGCACAACATAATCATCCACCTCATCAATCCATCATCCATACCGGTGCTTGCATACTATTACTGCCACTGCCTTCAACTTCTTGCAACATCGCGGTATATGTCATTGTCAGATCAAAGTTAAATATTTCTACACCATTATTTATTTCATGAAAACCACCTTCGCTACCACTAATATTACAAAAAAGCACTCCCAGATCATCATTATCAACATCCGTTACATAGTCACCGTTATCAACAACACAAGCATCTACATCATCCAAAGAGACTTCCAAATCATTATTATCTTGTTCAGTATTTGTGATGTGATCAACGTCTAATAAAAAAATAGAAATTTCAATTGTTAACAATTTCAGGTGTTAACAACATAAAATGATGTTGCCTGAGATGTATAATAACTTGCATACAAGGAATTTTAGGTGTTAACAATTTTGTCAAAACTATTATAATCTCAATAAGTTTAACAGTGTGTTCATGTTTCATTTTCATGCCAATAAGTTTCTAAACTAGGTGCATGAAGTCCTCCAAATTCACACTGCAGTGCCAGACAACATATGAAAATAGAAAAGCATAAAAACTGAAAATAAGACAGAAGGATAAATGCAGTTTCTAAACAGGGAGTTTTGGGTATATTTAACATGAAAATATGTGAATGTGTTAACTATTGAAGTGGATACAATGCATTAACTATTGTACTGAATACAATGAACTTTAAAATTAAATAAACATGGTTACACTACTGAAGTGGCAGACAATAAAAACAACAACATAGATACAATGCATCAACTAAGTACTGAACATGAAATAAACAATCTTTAAAACTGAATAAAAGAATACCTTCTTCGATATATAATGCATTAACCTCATCAACCGTCACTAACGGTGGTTCCTCCTCCACCACCCAGGTGCTAGTTTCATCGAACTCAAAAAAGCTTATAGGATCACAGTTTCGCCCCTTTAATTCACACCTAAAATATTATTGTGAATTGGATTGCAATAGCATCTCAAATCAATGAAAAAAATACATGAGGCAAGTAACTTACTTTTGTCCAAGTCGAAGATTATAATGTATGAAAACTAGGTCATTCAATTTTTGATGCTCCAATCGATTCCTTTTCTTTGAATGGATGTGTTTAAAAACGCTCCACTTCCTTTCACAACCGGATGGGCTACAAGTTTGACTCAATGCTCGAATCGCCAACTTTTTTAAATTTGGTGCATTACTTCCATAAATTAACCACCACTCATCTTCATTTAAAGTACAATATCAATCATGAGTAAGTATCATAATTATAATTATTGTAACGACGATCACTATACAACATCAAAAATGTTTACTCGGAAGCATTTGCGTACGAAATGTGATATTTAAAACAACGAATTCCACCACCTCTAAATACTTTGTTACAAAACATACACTTTATCTCTATATGTCCGTTATTTACCGTTAAAGTACAATATTGCCAGACTGGATCAGATTTTGGCCTATTTGATGGACGGATCATAATTTCTCACAGTGAACAATAAAATAATGCATTCCATATTCAATGCAACTAAGTGATAGGGACGTGTGTCCTTTAGCATGTAAATAAACCAAGACAACATGGAGAAGGTGAGAACTAATTCAACGAATAGTGGTAAGGATGCATGAAATGAAAATAGGGCGCATGTTCTAAACTAAAATTCAATGCAAGGTCAACTTCAATGTAAAACGATAGCATGGATGCAAGACGGACTAAGCCAAAATTGATTTGTGTGACTAGATTTTTAAGGCAACAAGCAAGACATACAAAATTTTGCACCTAAAGCATGCAAAGAAGACAAGGAAGAATGGGAAGTCATGATACTAATTTACAGCTACCAGATATCAATGAATTTTTTTAATACCTATTTTCAACTACAAACTCCAAAGCGAGCGGTTGCAGTTTCTAGCGGAGAAATGGCTGAAGCACGTGGTGAAGTGATAGAGAAGGGAGGATTCTAGAATTCTGCAGTAGGCGAGTCTTGTGAGGGAAGTGGTAAAGGGAGGGCATGCTTAAAAGGCAGTAGGTTGGTGTAGTCCTCGAAGTGGATAGGTGTTGAGTGGACTATATTGTGATAGTTTCCTTAGTTTGATAATTATATAAAATTAATACCTGTACATCACAGCTATATATAAAGCAAAGAACTAAAGGAGTGAAATATTTGTATGTCATGTGAAACAGCAAGACGTCGCTTCCTTTTCTACCGCTCTACCGCAAAAAGAGTAGAAGCTACTCAAAAACATATGTCAAAATTAGAAAATTAATAATCAATATAGCCTTTTCTGATGTATTGCTTACTGTCATCTATTTTGAAGTAATTTGTAACCAACCAAATAAGAAGCAAGACTGATTTAGTACCTTTATTAATATGGATAAGTCGCATTTATCCTAGGTTGATCACCTTTCAGCTTTGTCTATAGAACAACCAAATTTGAAATTAAAAACCAATATAGAAATTTCTCTATCATTATACAAGAAATAAACAATAATACTCGAATAGGCCATTTCCATGAAAGCCCAGGATTTGCAGGTAATTTTTTGTTGTTATTTCACTGCAAATCCAAGTTCATGCTTTCATCCCTTCTCAAGAAATAAAACATAATACCTGTACATAAGAAATTATTGAACCAATCATAAATCTAAGTTGGTGCGTTCACAAACAACCAGCAACATCAATAGCCTTTGAACTGCTGCTCCGTATTCAACATCAAGCATATGCTACTATTGCCACACTGCAACCAGTTCAAACAACCCTCCTTAGCGCACGCAAGCATGCACGTGATATAGGCAATAAGTGGAATATGGAATTTTAAGTGATATAGGCAAGCATGCACGCAAGCATGCACGCTTCCATGTTACAGGATTAATATTAAAATGCATATGTAATATTCAAAAAACTACAGCATAATCTAACAAATGGAAATCATAATTTTATAACTAACGACAAATACATAATTTGACTTGTAACAACCCGCCTTTTGCCTGATTCTTGCCAGTAATTAAACCAACTTAAATCGTTCATAAAATGGATAGTTACGGGTACTAACATAACTATCCATTTTTGTGAATGATTTAAGTTGGTTTAATTACCGGAGAGAATCGGGTAAAAATGCGGGTCGTTACATCTGGTATCAGAGTTTTGGTTTATACAAAGCTATGGGTACTAACATATTTAAACAAAATAATAGGACTTTTATTCCATTACAGAAATTTTACAGAAGAGTTAAAATGAATCAAAGTACAACATAACCTCAACGGGAGAAGCAATATCATAACTATCCGTTTTTATGAACGATTTAAGTTGGTTTAATTACCGGTGAGAATTGGGTAAAAAGGCAGGTCGTTACATGACTCAACATTGATTGACGTCTGAAACAAAAAAAATTGTCATAAGGAAATATGAAATGCATTTTTAATTTTCATTAATTATTTATAAACCATTGTAAACTAGTTACCTAAAAATGAGTATTGATTTTTTTTCCTTATAATCAATGTTGCACTATATTAATCATTAAGATTTAGATGATACTAACACCATATTAATTTTTTGGCAAAGAATATTACATCGTTTGTCATGGTACAATATAAACAAAATTGATCTGTCCTTTTTACTGATTCCGCTTTAGATTAAGCAAGAAATAAAGATGCAAAAATAAGTAAATAAATTATGGTAGCCTTATTGCATAGGAAATTTTGGTTACAACTACCTTAACATAAATAATTCAATTATTGACCTAATAGAAAATAACTCTTCTTTAATACACTTTATCATAACATCATGAACTTTATCACTACATGTTGAAACCAAAAAATGGCCACAACACCAAATGTTCTCTTAGAGCACTTCATCAAACGACATGGTTTGAAGTTACGGAGCCACAAACATAAAATAAAGAGCAAGAAGTAAAAAAAAAATTTAGAGTGGTTCGGTCAATTTAGACATACATCCACTATGGAAGCACTATTCATTATCTCTTTTGGATTTATAACATACATGAATTCGCTCACATCTCTCATTTCTCTCTTTAACAATGATCTTCTACATTTTTCTCTCTTTACACTCTAGATTTCACTTGGAGTTGCAATGGAATCGTGAGATCTTTTAATTTGTGATGGTAGTTGTGTAGATATTCAACAACTTTGACACTTAGATGATCTTCACCGGATCCATGAGTATCTTTTGTTGGATCTAGGCCTTGGAAAGAATTAATGCCAGAGCTGTAATTATGGTGTGCAGGGATTGGGTCGGCCTCAAACTTATTTATGAAAATTCCACTGGGTTACTTTACAACTGTCATACATTTTGAGCCCGACCCAAAATATTTACGAAAATGCCACTAGGTTAAATTTCCGACCGACCAGGAAATGATGTCGACCCATATATTAAACTCAAGGCCGATCAACACCTTTATTTTGATACCGATTAGTCCTATTGTATTTTATAAACCAACCCAATAGTTCGATGCCGATCCAAAGCATTATATGTGCCATATCTTCTTAATAACCGACCCAATGTATTGCAGTTTTGCCACCACGTTATACTTGAAGCTGATCCATGCATTTACTGAGTTGTTGACAACTGTCTTCAATGATCGTGTGTTTTTCTCATACTGTGACCAACCCGTCCGGTACTTTACTACTGATCATGCAATACCATAAGGTACCTACCATCATCATTTAAATGTACCGATCCATTTTGGTTTGACTATGTTGTATAATTGTGGAAAGTAGTGTCCATGCATCCCCATTGTTTACCCTAGTATGAAATGTTCGGTCCTAAACATTACAATCTTGCCATTGTAGAGAAATAATAATGTCTATTTCATGTTAAATCACGTAGCCTTGCATGGAACCGTTTTGTGCAATATTAATACAAGTGTGTTCCATGTATTTTTGCCACCATATATGTTCTTCACGCATGTACATGCTTATTGTTTTCTATATCATATACTGAGTGATTTGGGTCCATGCTAGCTTTAAATGCCAATCATGCAGCTTCAACACGTTGGCTTCACGCTTTCTTGTTTCAAGTAGCTCACGTGTTCTTTATGCATGCTGCGTGTACACTTTATTTAATTCTGCCGTTGTCTTCCAGATTCAAGAAGTGGGCCAACCCATAGACTGAGAATGAAGTTGATCCACGTGGCATCTAGAAGGACCGACCTATACACTTTACATGCGTATGTTGTAATCCACTATACCAATTTTCGATGCATGAAGATATGCTTTTTGTTATGCTGCATGACTTTTGCACGTGTATTTGTCACGTATGTAAATTAGCGTGCCACATATTGTATCAAACTCTTTTGGTCATTTCATACTGGCACCTTTATATGTTGTGATTCACTCTCTTAATACATAGAAAGATTAATACAACATCTTACCAACCGACCCATAAGGTTTAATTTTTTGATGCCGATCCACCCAATTATTGCAACCGACCCGCGTTATCAATAACAGTGCCCATGCATAGTTTACAACGTGACCGACCGATCCATCGTTTACAACTTGACCGACCGATCCATCGTTTTGTGAATATAAATAATCTACCACTCTTGCATGTTATAAATCATGATTTTTAGACCATGCTTTATAACGGATTTAACATTTGCCCCTCGAAATTTATTTTTTTCTTGTAAAAAATATATACTTCAAAATGATTGCCACAACCGATGTTAACGCGCATTGATAGATTGTCTGCATGTATTTTTTGATGGATAGGATACGAGATAATTTTGGAGGATCAGTTTTCTGGTCATTGGTTGTTCTGCTGTTGAATCGATGGTTAGAATTTTGAGTCTGAGTCAGATCTTTAAAATCAACCATTTCAATGTTTTGTGTTTGAACCCAAATCTCGACTTATTTAGGGTTTGAAAGCATGGATCCGGAAGTTATCTATGATGATGGTTTATGCCGTAGCATTGGCTGCTTGTTTTTGAACAATTGCTTGGCCACTGAGCCTCTTTTGGACCAATTCCCATCTTTTGATGGAAATTGATAAAGATTTGTCTTTGTAAGCTCAAGCATGTTCTTTTTTAGTGATACGCCCTGCTATGTAATAAAAGATGAACATTACATGTTTTTGGGTGAATATTTTTGCTATTTACAGTCCATATCGATAACATGTTAGTTAATCATTAAAAAGTCGACTATGGAGAATTTAATGATCTGAACTAAATGACGTAATTAATCAGGATCATTTCGTCTGATCGATTTGTCAAATATTACCCATGTATATACTACATTCTAATCTAAATTTGCAGCGATGTTTGAAACCGGGTAACCGGCACGTATCGACTGTAGATTCCAAGCATCGTCTTTTGATGACTTATGTAATCTTGTACGATGGTTCATATTTTACGAAACGTGTACCTGTTCAAATTGGAATCTCAATTTGTGTTTCTGAGGATATAGCGACTGCAACTTTTGGATTGTAAAAGAATCTTTCTTTGGTTATTCCTTGTCCTCTGGACAATTTGCTAGGAAGATGCCATTCTGTGCTAACTCACTATATTTTTAATAAATCATGCAAATTTGTCGCAAATTTTCCAAGGAAATAAGAATTCACTGATTGCCTATTAAATTGATCGGTGTAGTTTAGTTAGATTTTGAATTTTGAATTTTGAATTTTAATTCAATGCCCCCGCTTGGGGAGGTCCTTGGATTTTGAGACCCCGATAGGGGAGGAATTTGGGTTTAGTGCCCCCGCTCGGGGATGTCTTAATATTTTGTGCCCCCGCTCGGGGAGGTCTTATATTTTGTGCCCCCGATAGGGGATGTCTTATATTTTGTGCTCCCGCTAGGGTAGGTCTTGGGATTTAGTGCCCCCGCTCGGGGAGGCCTTTTTATTTTTCCCCCCACTATGGGAGGTCTTAGGATTTAGTGCCCCCGCTCGGGGAGGTCTTATATTTTGTGCCCTCGCTAGGGGAGGTCTTGGGATTTAGTGCCCCGCTCGGGGAAGCCTTTGGATTTAGTGCCCCACTAGGGGAGGTCTTATATTTTGTTCCCCCGCTAGGGGAGGTATTCGCGCTTCACTTGGGAAGCGTTTTTTTTGTTTTGGAGGGTTTTTCTTGATATATCATTTCAGGAGGCTAGCGCCAGTCCCTTTGTTCAACGCTTGACTTGGCAGGCTACCTTAAATTAGGAATTAGGGCCTTGGACTTCTCTCTCGGGAAAGTGCCCCTTCGATAAAAGTTACAACCCTCTTGTTTGTTTGTTGTGGCGCTTGCTCTCTATTTGAATTTTTGCGACTCTTTCCGTTCACTTTTCAAGGCGGTGCTTTTCTATTTTTGCATTTGTAGTATTTGACGCCCGAATTAGTGTTGTTGGGGTCTCCTTGCTTTGTTAGATTTAAAAGAAACAAGCGCTTGGCAGATGGCCTACAATATAAAATCGTCTTTAAGCAAATTTTGATTTGACAAAAATTTTTGCAAGTAGAAGATTTATTTAGGCAGATATGCTCTTAGTCGCAGTGCTAATGTTCAGTATAGTGCTTGTAAAATATTACAGACTGTTATATGAAGTTCAAATACAACATAATGTAAAACATGAAGTAAAGCATGAAATAAAGTTGGGGCGATGATGGTTGCTTATTATGAGCCGTTAAAGTTGGAGCACCACTACTGGTCATTAGTTTATGAATGGCCTTGCATTAACCCGTGATGGAGGTTCGTACCTTGGACCGGATTGACCATTTGATATCTCTAGCCCCTGGGGTGTTGCAGAAGGATTTGTGGCTTTTGTTTTTTTCATATATTGCTACAGTTTGTTCTTCCTAATCAACTCCTCGATTAAATTCTTCAAGTGCCGGCATTCATTAGTATCATGCCTAGGTTGATTGTGAAGGCGCCAGAATTTTCCAGAATTAGCAACTCTCTTAATGATATCCAGCGATGGTGGTTTTGGATAATGTTCTACATCCTTTGTAGAGAGGTAGATATTTTCCAAAGTATTATTCAGAGGGGAGAATTTAGCAGGTGCAAAGAAGCAAGTCTTTTTGCCATCTCGATCATACTTCCCATCGTTTCCTCTCCTTTGACCTTTAGGATTCTTCTGATTGTATTGAGTAGCAGCATTTTTGGGAGCTTCAAGAAGTTGGTTAACATTGATAATCTGAAGAGGTATAGGATTATTGTCCACTCTCATATATTCCTCTGCTTTTTTACAGAATTTTTCAAGAGTGTTTGGTTCTTTCATTTTAATCCATCTAAAAAATTCGCTCTTTTCATCTATGGCACCGATTAGAGACATGAGGTTTATGCGAGGCTCTGGATCCCTCAATTCAGACAAGGAAACATTGAATCGACTAAGAAGAGCTTCTATGGATTCCCTTGGATTCAGCTTCATTGCTGAATGTGTTATAGCATTGTTGGCTTTGGTAGCATACAGGTGGAACTTCTCCTTGAACTTTTAGGTCAAGTCAGAGAATCAGTCTACGGACTTAGGTGTTAGTTTCGTGAACCATAGTGATGTAGCACCTTCGAAGTATAGAGGAAAGTATAGGCATTTCATCTCGTCTGTTGCCTTTGCTGCGCTCATGTTCCACTCATACTTGAACAGAAAGTAGTTAGGATTAACAAGGCTGTTGTACGGAGGCAAAATTGGAGGAGTGAACTTCTTTGGACACTTTGTTTCTCAGATTCTCTTGGTAAACAGAGTCTTATCGGGAGAGAAATCCCATTCTCTTTCATCGCCATTGCGTGCTTGATTCTTCTTCATGATTTTTTCTAATATATCTAAGATATACTCTTCAGTGGTACGCCGCTTCGCGGGGCTGATTTTGATATCTCTACCAAATGTTCATCTAGGTAAGTGATCATGATTAGAAGACTTGGGCCCTTTAAGGAAGTGCCCCCTTTGCGAGACTAGTAACCCTTTGAGTATTTACCTCGGAATAATTTTTAGCTTCTGGCTTCAAGTCCTCGACGTCAGCTTCGTCTTTGTCGCTCAACCAATCATTATAATCTTCCAAGTTGTTGTTGCAGTTACGATCAGAAGTGGATGAATCGTCATTTTCATCAAGAACAACATGGACCTTTTGAGGGGCTGGATTCTGGTCGAGCATTGAGAACCGCATCTAACTTCTCCATCAAAGCCTTAGTAGAAATATCCATTCACTTGTTTACATTGGCGATAGCGGTGTCCAATTCATTCCTAGTCACAATGACTCCACCTATTTAGTTTTCTCCAATCTCATAGCGGTTAGTAAGTGGGGTAGACTCATCGTTTGCAATGTTGTCAAGTTCTCCCATGCTTTTACTTGCAGTTTTCTTAGATTTGGCCATTATTTTGGACAACGCTGTGAATTTCGGAGAGAAATCTTGGAACATCAATGCAAGGCTCTTAAATTTGAGAGAAGTGTGAACGTTGCCCCATGGTAGGCGCCAAATGTTGAAACCAAAAAATGGCCACAACACCAAAGGTGCTCTTAGAACACTTCATCAAATGGTATGATTTGAAGTTACAGAGCAAAAAATACAAAATAAAGAGCAAAAAGCAAAGAACAAGGAATTTTTAGAGTGGTTCGGTCAATTTAGACCTACGTTAACTACGGAAGCACTATTCATTATCTTTTTGGATTTACAACATACGTGAATTCTCTCTCATCTCTCATTTCTCTCTTTAACAATGATCTTCTACTTTTTTCTCTCTTTTCACTCTAGATTTCACTTGGATTTGCGAAGGAATCGATGAGATGTTTTAATTTGTTACGGTAGTTGTGTAGATATTCAACCACTTCGACACTTAGATGATCTTCACCGGATCCATGATGATATTGTGTTGGATCTAGGCTTTGGAGAGAATTGATGGTAGTTAGAGATCCCTTAGATTGAGTTCAAGAGATTTCTAATGGAGTTTGGAGAAATTTGATCCACTTGTTGTTGAAGGAATGTAGACTGAGCTTGAGAAGCCATTAATGGAGCTTGAAGTGCTTGAGAGTGGTGGAGAAATAATTTTGGCAGCCCTACATGGTAGAAAAATTGGTCCCTTGATTGGTGGAGAAACGAGTTATTTATAAGTGTAGTTTAGGGGTGGTGGCAGAGCTATAATTATGGTGTGCAGGGTTTAGGTCGGCTTCATACTTATTTATGAAAATGCCATTGGGTGCTTTACAGTTGGCATGCATTTTGAGCCCAACCTAAAATATTAATGGAAATGCCACTGGGTTAATTTTACGATCGAGTAGGAAATGATGCTAACCCATATATTGATCTCAAGGCCCATCAGCACCTTTATTTTGATACCGACTAGTCCTGTAGTATTTTACAGACGGACCGAATAGTTAGCTGCCGATCCAAAGCATTATAAGTGTCGCATCTTCTTAATAACCAACCCAAAGTGTTGCTGTAACATCCCGGATTTTTACCAACTTTGTTAGTCGATAAATTATTGACTTTGTCAATGAACGATTAAATTAGTTGAAGTTAATACTTGAGGAATATTTAAAACTTGATCTTTTAAGCCTATGAATGTGTATGTGTATGTGTATGTATATATATGTTATATACATTAGTTTGTTATAAAAATATTTATAGATGTGTATATACGTAAGAATGGAAAGTAAGCAATGTTGTTTACATTTTTATTTAGATTTTTAGCTTATGTAAAAATCAATATTTATGTGTAGAATATTGTATTGCTTTATATAAGGAAACAAAGGAGATAAATGAAGATTTTAAAACTTTTGGTACTTAAGCTATGTACATATATGTACAAATCATGTGTTATACCTGTTCCTATACACACATGAAATCAACTAGCATCTAAGCACTTGTTCCAAGTTACATAGTGACAACTCATGCTTGCATGTAAAAAATAAAATCGATCTAGCCGAATTGATTGAAATCAAAGCACGACTGTAAGAATTATACTCATGCATGTGCTGCAAGCTATTACCAACCATTTATAGCTAAGAAATCATAGCTGATACACTAGGAAATCTATTCACTTCTAATCACATATATACATGCATCCTCAAACTATAAATACTTTAAATCAAAGCATGCTGTCCAATCAATGTTTGCACATGGTTTTAGTACATTGCACCTCACTTCTACATCATCCTACATCCATGAAATCCAAAATCAGACTAAGCTAGCATAAAGAATAGGCTACATTTAAATTAGGTAGAGTAGCTAGTTTCTTAGGAACTAAGCATTTAGTTTTAACAATCCTTGCATATGTTGTACATCTTCTAACCGTAGCCTTCCCATTTTACACATCTAAGTTGTCTAGACAAAAAAAATCAATCAATCAAACTACTAGCCTTAGAAACCTGAAATGTTTTCTTTTTAAAAACTTATTCTCGCATGTTCAAACTGTTGTACATTGCTGACTGCCTTTCAACATCCAGAATAACTTAGAACCTAGAGACAGCCATCACCATACAGTAGCCAGTTTACACCACTTCTAAGCTATGACAGCTACCTCTGTTCTGTTATTTCAATTCCTATGATTTGAAACCATACGCTATTTTAATCATATTATTTACCTATAAATATGTAACCATACCCATAAATTTTCACACACAAATTCATATTGAACACTCGAACTAAACTGAGCAAGGAAATCTATAGAGATAGAACCTGGGCAGAGCAGTAGAACAAGGAACAGAGAACACATTTATTTGTGAGTAAGCTCAGCTGTTAAATCTCTGTTAAATTCTTTATCGTGGTTGTATTGAGTGTTTGCTAGTGTTTAGTTTTGTATGCATCATCCATTTACACTGCATACTGATCTGTGTTGACAATACAAATTAAGCCCCTGTATATTTAAACATAAATATAGAAAATACCCACTGATTTCTCTATTAAAATCATGACATGATCATATGCTAAACATTGATACTCATGCATATATGTTTGCACTAGTATATGTATCGGTTAAAAATATTTCAGAAACAAACATTTAGAACTAACCCTGTGACTTCTTGTGTTGATTAGCTGTTGTGTACTGATAAACATAAAATTTGTCAAACATTTAAAATCAATTACCTATATTCTAGTGGGTTATAGATGTTGTTAATTGAGTGAGTGATGGTTGTCAAGGTCTAAGATATTTGTTAAAAATAATCTCATTTGTTAATAAATCATATGCATGGTATTATGTGACATATACAGTAAAAATGGTTATCAACCAATAATTTCAACTAGTTTAATTTCAGATTTCAGGTATAAAAATGTTTTCGTACTTCAAAAATATGAATTTAGGAAGTGAAACCTAGATTTTTAGTATAAAGAGTGAATAGATTTCTTGAGTTGATCAATAAACCAATTTAGGAAAATTTCCGGCAGTCGCGGCGACTAGAGGCCAAGGTGATGGTGTGGAAGGTGCTTCCGGAAGTGGTGATCTTAGGAAAATTTCTTCTTGGATTTTAAATTATTATTTTGAGAGATAGTAATGGAAATAGGTCCTTAGAGGCTGTTTTAAAGCCTCTGTTCATTGTCGAACTGCGCCGATGACATAGGGAGGTAGAAGACCAGATCTGGGGGTTTGGAAGGGAGTGACATAAGCTTCGTATAGCCAAAGTTAGATGGAGTTCGATGAGCAGTAGAGGCAAGGCGAGCACAAACAGTAGAGGTGTGGTTTATGTTGGATTTCGGATAAACAGTAAAAATCCAATCAAGAGCATTGGAGATGGGAGTGGGTGCGTGATTGGACTCGAGAGACGATGAGTGACGTGCGGTGAGGGTCAAGGCAGCACGACAGTCAACGGTATGACTGTGTATGTGCAAACATGCATGGGAGTGTATCCCAGTAAGGAAGGAGAGAAAAGAAGGGGATTAAGGCAACAGAAAAGGAGAAAGATAACAGCTGGCCGAAGTGTTTACAACACAATGATGTAGGGCTCGACAAATGATCAGGGATCGGTAAGAAGTTAACCAAGCTAGAAGAAAGAAGAAGATGGAATCAGAAATAGGAGCAAGGAGAGGAAGTGGGAGTGCTGAATTATTTTCCATTACTGTGTTGGACTGTGTACCTTGGATCAAAGAATCCAAGCATCAAATTGTGCTCAATATAAGCACACGAAAGGGTTCCTAGACTCACATATGAGTTGAAAGAAGAAAACAAGAAGAAAAGTAGAAACAAGAGAAGTTAAAGGTTCATATATGCACATTTTGAAATGCATATGCATAATCTAAGAAACAAAACATATTTTTACAAAATGTTTCTGGTAATAACTACTAGTGAAATAAGTTATGCACTGAGGATTGGCCTGGTAAATTACTCCTATAAAATGTATAGTTTTTGCAGCAGTTTGCCTAAGGTAAAACATGGGGTTCAGTATAGTTCTCCACTGTAAAATACAATTACAGAAATATAACACCAGTACCATAATAAGAAGTATTCACACTTTAATGCATGACTGCTGCGCCTTTACGAATTTATCAATCATCCGCGACTCCTCGCTCCTGCGGACATTCATTTATCTGAAACAGAAAGTAATTTCTATATTAATATAAGCAACATGAAAGCAAGAAGAAGAATGACATGGGGGTAGAAGAAGCTAGGTATATGATTGGGCTTGGTCACTGTGGTCGGGATACATGAATCAAACAGCTCGTATGACATGGGGTTGTTAGCGCTGGAAAGAATGGAGAGTCGGAGCAACAGTGGGTGATCGAAACTGTTTTCTGGAGCAATTGTAAGACACATAGTGACAAGCCAGGAGGAAATGTAGAGAAGAAAGAAAGGGGTTGTGGGCCTGTGATAGGATAATGGAAAAATGGGTTTCTAGGAAATTAAAAAAATATTAAAAGGGAAGAAGGGGGACGTTTGGGCCAGAGGGAAACCATAATAGGCTGTAGAGAAGTAAATAAAAAAATAATGAGGAAGGAAAGGAAAAGTGAAATAAAGAAATAATTAAAGTATAAAAGGAGAAGTAATTAAGATTATGGTAGTATAAATAAAAGGAAATGTTTTATAACTTAATGTTTTAAAAAATAATAACAATACAATTTACAAAAAAGGGATATTATTGTATTTGGAATAACAAATGGGATAGTAAAAAGAAGTCATCGATAATAGATATGAAGTCAAAAGTCATCTATGATGTATTAATCCAAGTAGTAATAAATTTAAGTAGGAATTTAATCATTCATTTTGAATAATTTAAATAACTAAAAGGAGATATTAATCAAATCAAACTCAAGGTCGAGAAAGTAGTTGTAGTCTAAGGTGTTCAAATCAATGATATGTCAGGATATGAGGAGATGGCTGATTATCAAAGATACGACATGATAGTGAACCCAATTAGTTAATTTAAAAATCAAATCAAATTATATATATATATATATAATTATGTAGTTATATATATTAGGAAAGAAAAATGAATCATATAAAAAGATAATTTACAAAGTGCGACCAAGGTATAAAATGCATATAATTGTGGTATAAACAAGCTAACATTTTTGAAAGAAGTACCGTGTGTGAAGCACACGCTTTAGTTGTTCATTTATAATAGACCGTCAAATATCTAGATTTTTACCAATATAGAGAAATGCTATTCAAGGC
Organism: Allium sativum; assembly: GCA_030737875.1. Lineage (NCBI taxonomy): Eukaryota > Viridiplantae > Streptophyta > Magnoliopsida > Asparagales > Amaryllidaceae > Allium > Allium sativum. Next base: position 1,004,324,518 of record CM060909.1, read on the forward strand.
TTATAAATTAGAGAGTATATAAAATGAATTATATGTAATCCAGTTCATTTTAAGCTGATAACTATTTCTTTAAAGAAATGTTTGAGATCAAATAAAATATTGAAGTCAGTTTCCTTAAGTATTGATTAACCGTAAAAGACATTGCGCTAATCATTTCGAAGATTCCGGAATTAATATTCCACTTTGATTTGATTTATACACCATTGAAGTAAATTGAAGACGGAGATATGCAAGGACTATTTTGTTTTACAGAATAGTGCCTTCGGTTTGTCTAGTGCTAGGACAACTTGTATGGTCGGGTGTCTTACAACGTACATCTATCAGATCTTACACATCAAAACTTTTTTGAAGTATATTATGTTGGTAGCGGAGGAATTCGTTTCTCTTAGCTTTATGCCCATAACGTATTTCGAAAAATAAATTGTGTGTTCTGACAGAAATGACGATGTGTCATCAAAAGTAATTAAAGAAGTGATCTATCAAAAAGAACGAAATTGACCTCAAGCTTCACAACCGGAAAATGACAAAAATCGGGCAGGCAGCATGGCTATGTGGGTGGCTCCCATTAGGGTGTATTGTCACCATCTAGAGAATATTCACTTTGTTACTTCTTTCGCTTCTGTATCCTCGAATAACGATTATGCGGGCCCAACCGTCGGTGACAATATATTCGATACACTCAAGAGAAATGAGTTGTCAGTCATGTGTGCGCCGGGTTGCAAGAGGTTCTTGTTGAACCCAGTGTATTCCTCTCTAGAGATACACTATCGAAAGGTGGTTCCGTACCTTGTCATAGTTGGAAATACATTTTCCATAAGCGCCAAGCGGTTTTGTTTGTATACTATATAGTGGAATGTGAGATGCAAGCATTCTTCTTGATTCTAAATTATTTGTGGAAAAACCTTAGACACTATGATAATATCTTATTTAAAGTATTCAAAATGTTTTGTTCTCATAAGGTAAAAATCCGTTCCGTACTTACGGCGTGGTCTTATGAGATATGTTTATTTCTTAACTTGTTTTAAATCATTTACTTACACCAGTCCCCTGACTGACCCAGAGTTTATTTTTCTGTGTTTTCCCTAAACTCTTGGGTACTCATAACACTTGTTATGAGTAGACAAGTGAACCAGGTGTTTATTAAATTTTGGAATAACTGGATGAGATGGTTTCTACATGGTGGTCTATATTATACCTATGAAGTCTTCAAACTAGTCTATCAACAACCTCTATGTATAATTATGAAGTGTGCAGGTTATGATGGGCATATATCCATGTATCTGATGTACTGTACTATGATGTATTATGACTCTGATGTATAATATTGTGTGATATTATATTTTGTTTAAATTCCGCTATGAGATTCTGATGTTTTTCTTTAGTTCTATCTTTTATCTATTCTTATTCTTAAATAATGGCACGACTTATGAGGTGTTCGAAAGTCGGGTCATTACAGTTGGTATTAGAGCTTGGGTTACAGAATACCTAGGCTTTGGGTGAGTATTGAGAGAGCGCATTTGTAATTTTATATTATTTTATATGTATATATATAGGGGGTCAACTTGAGTTATATACAAAATAAGACAAATTAAGATTGGATTCAAACCAGATTTTGGAATTTAAAATCCTGGGTATTGGAAAAAAATATTTTTCTGGATAAATATAAAGTAATATAGTATTACATTGAAAAAATTGGATAAAACCATTTTTGAATGGATTTTAAAAGTGATAAAGCACTGAACTCACTTCAGTCACTGGAAAATGATTCTGATGATGACTACAACATTATCAGTATTCATTTTCGAGTTTCTAAATGATGAATTGCTACCTTAAAAAATTTCTAATAGAAAGTTGTTTGAGAGAAAACAAGTGGTTTGAAAATTCAAATGTTTTGAATTTGAGACAATTATAAATATATGTATATATTTGTGCGATTTCTTAAGAAATTAAAATAAAACCCCAGGACTTTGAGTTCTAGAAATAAATTTTTATTTAAGCAAGCTAAATAGAAGAAGTTCTGGAAGGTACTCCGTCCTTTTAAATAAAAAGGAATTAAATTTATTCGGCTCAGTCTAAGAATTGGCTGAATAAAGTTGAATTAAATTAGAATAATATCTAATCGTATTAATGGAGTTAAAATTATAAATAGAATTATAATTTGATATTTCCAGACTTAATTGGATGTGAACTCATGGAAACTGAACAAGTTGATTTTGCTGAAATAAAACCATATTTCTAATGGATTTAAGAATTAATTAGTTAAGGGAGACTGTGAATGAAACTTAACATGGTTAAATGAATTAGCCTGATGAGCTAAATATGGATGCGAGTTTAAAAAGAGAATTTGATTCGAATCGATGAAGTAAATAAGATTTGGAATTTATTTTCCAAATAAAAAAGGATATTTTTAAGGTAATACCAAAAATTGGAACCTAACTATAAATTGGCTGAGTTGAATGATTTTCTGGGTATCGATCTGATGTTGATTTCGGTCTTCAGGGTTGATACTTAGAAGGTTATTCGCGTGCCGATTTATGGTCAAGACAGATGGATGTTGAGGGATAGTAACGCAGAGATGGAAATGTTTTCAAATGACATTGATAGGTATTTCTAGTTATAGAAATGACTGTGATTAATAATAAATTGATGACGTGTGTTATTTATTGGTATAAGTCTATAACTCTAATTATAACTAAAATCTACTCGCTAAGCTTTAATTTCGGGGACAAAATTCTTTAAGGGGGGTAGATTTTAATATCCTGGATTTTTACCGACTTTGTTAATCGATAAATTATTAACTTTGTCAATGAACGATTAAATTAGTTGAAGTTAATACTTGAGGAATATTTAAAACATGATCTTTTAAGCCTATGAATGTGCATGTGTATGTATATATATATGTTATATATATTAGTTTGTTATAAAAATATTTATAGATGTGTATATATGTAAGAATGGAAAGTAAGCAATGTTGTTTACATTTTTATTTAGATTTTTAACTTATATAGAAATCAATATTTATGTGTAGAATATTGTATTGCTTTATATAAGGAAACAATGGAGACAAATGAAGATTTTAAAACCTTTGGTACTTAAGCTATGTACATATATGTACCAATCATGTGTTATATCTGTGCCTATACACACATGAAATCAACTAGCATCTAAGCACTTGTTCCAAGTTACATAGTGACAACTCATGCTTGCATGTAAAAAAATAAAATAAAAAGATATAGATCTAGCCAAATTGATTGAAATCAAAGCATGACTGTATGAATTGTACTCATGCATATGCTACAAGCTATGAGTAACCATTTATAACTAAGAAATCATAGCTGATACACTAGGAAATCTATTCACTTCTAATCACATATATACATGCAGCCTCAAACTATAAATACTTTAAACCAAAGAATGCTTTCCAATCAATGTTTGCACATGGTTTTAGTACACTGCACCTCACTTCTACATCAACCTGCATCCATGAAATCCAAAATCAGACTAAGCTAGTATAATGAAAAGGCTACATTTAAATTAGACAGAGTAGCTAGTTGCTTTGGAACTAAGCATTTGCTTTTAACAATCCTTGCATATGTTGTACATCTTCTAACCGTAGCCTTTCCATTCTGCACATCTAAGTTGTCTAGACAAAAAAATCACTCAATCAAACTACTAGCCTTAGAAACCTGAAAGTGTTTTCTTTTTAAAAACTGATTCTCACATGTGCAAACTGTTGTACATTGCTGGATGCCTTTCAACATCCAGAATAGCTTAGAATCTAGAGACAGCCATCACCATACAGTAGCCAGTTTACACCACTTTTAAGCTATGACATGCATGTGATTAGTATAATTTATATGCACCAAGTGATGGCCGTAACTTCCCTTTTTCATGTAGTAGGTTTATTCAGCTAGCAAATACTGATAAATCTTTTCAAATCAAAGAAATAGCTACCTCTGTTCTGTTATTTCAATTCCTATGATTTGAAACCATACACAATTTTAATAATATTATTTACCTATAAATATGTAACCATACACACATTTTCACACACAAATTCACACTGAATACTCAGACCAAACTGAGCAAGGAAATCTGTAGAGATAGAACCTGGGCAGAGTATTAGAACAAGGAATAGAGAAAACATTTATTTGTGAGTAAACTCAGTTGTTAAATCTCTTTTAAATTCTTTACCATGGTTATATTGAGTGTTTGCTAATGTTTAGTTTTGTATGCATCATCCATTTACACTGCATACTGATCTGTGTTGACAATACAAATTAAGCCCCTGTATATATAAACAGAAACATAGAAAATACCCACTGATTTCTCTATTAAAATCATGACATGATCATATGTTAAACATTGATACTCATGTATATATGTTTGCACTAGTATATGTATCGGTTATACATATTTCAGAAACAAACATTTAGAACTAACCCTGTGACTTCTTGTGTTGATTAGCTGTTGTGTACTGATAAACATAAAACATGTCAAACATTTAAAATCAACTACCTATATTCTAGTAGGTTATAGATGTTGTTAACTGAGTGAGTGATGGTTGTCAAGGTCTAAGATATTTGTTAAAAATAATCTCATTTGTTAATAAATCATATGCATGGTATTATGTGACATATACAGTAAAAAGGGTTATCAACCAATAATTTCAACTAGTTTAATTTCATATTTCATGTATAAAAATGTTTTCGTACTGCAAAAATATGGATTTAGGAAGTGAAACCAAGATTTTTAGTATTAAGAGTGAATAGATTTCTTGAGTTGATCAATAAACCAATCTAGGCAAGTTTCTAGCAGTCACGGCGACTAGAGGCCAAGGTGATGGTGTGGAAGGTGCTTCGGGAAGTGGTTATCTTAAGAAAAATTCCTCCAGGATTTTAATTTAGTATTCTGAGAGATAGTAATGGATATAGGTCCTTAGAGGCTGTTTTGAAGCCTTTGTTCATTGTCGAACTGCGCCGATGACATAAAGAGGTAGAAGACCAGACCTGGGGGTTTGGAAGGGAGTGACATAAGCTTCGCATGGCCAGAGTTAGTAGGAGTTCGATGAAGAATAAAGGCAAGGCGATAACAAACAGTAGAGGTGTTGTTTTTGTTTGACTTCGGCTAAATAGTAAAAACCCGATCAAGAGCATCGGAGATGGGAGTCGGTGAGTAGTTGGACTCGGGGGACGATGAGTGACGTGCGGTGAGGGTCAAGGCAACACGACAGTCAACGATATGACTGTGTATGTGCACACATGCACGGGTGTGTATACCGGTAAGGAAGGAGAGAAAAGAAGGGGATTAAGGCAAAAGAACAGGAGAAAGATAACAGCTGGCCAAAGTGTTTACAAGACAATGATGCAGGGCTCGACAAATGATCAGGGATCGGTATGAAGTTAACTAAGCTAGAAGAAAGAAGAAGACGGAATCAGAAATAGGAGCAAGGAGAGGAAGTGGGAGTGCTAAATTGTTTTCCATTACTGTGTCGGACTGGGTACCTTGGATAAAAGAATCGGAGCATCAAATTGTGCTCAATATAAGCACATGAAAGGGTTCGTGGACTCACATCTGAGTTGAAAGAAGAATGCAAGAAGAAAAGTAGAAACAATAGAAGTTAAAGGTTCATATATGCACATTTTGAAACGTGTATGCATAAACTAAGAAACAAAACATATTTTTACAAAATGTTTCTGGTAATAACTACTAGTGAAATAAGTTATGCGCTGAGGATTGGCCTGGTAATTTACTCTTTCAAAATATATAGTTTTTGCAGCAGTTTGCCTAAGGTAAAAGATGGGGTTCAGTATAGTTCTCCACTGTAAAATACAATTACAAAAATATAACACTATTACCATGATAAGAAGTATTCACACTTTAATGCATGACTGTTGCGCCTTTACAAATTTATCAATCATCCGCGGCTCCTCACTCCTGCGGGCAACCATTTATCTGAAACAGAAAGTAATTTCTATTTTAATATACATAACATGCAAGCAAGAAGAAGAACGACACGGGGGTAGAAGAAGCTAGGTATATGATTGGGCTTGGTCACTGTGGTCGGGACACATGAATCAAACAGCTCGTATGACATGGGATTGTTGGCACTGGAAAGAATGGAGAATAGTAGCAACAGCGGGTGATCAAAACTGTTTTCTGGAGCAATTATAAGATGCATAGTGACAAGCCAGGAGGAAATGTAGAGAAGCAAGAAAGGGGTTGTGGGTCTGTGATAGGATAATGGGCCCAATGGGTTTCCAGGAAATAGAAAAAATGTTAAAAGGGAAGAAGGAGTGACGTTTGGGCCAGAGGGAAACTATAATAGGCTATAGAGAAGTAAATAATAATAATAATAATAATAATAATAATAATAATAATAATAATAAGAAGGAAGGAAAGGAAAAGTGAAATAAAGAAATAATAAAAGTATAAAAGGAGAAATAATCACGATTATAGTAGTATAAATAAAAGGATATGTTTTGTAACTTAATGGTTTAAAAAATAATAATAATACAATTTAAAAAACGGGATATTATTGTATTTGGAATAACAAATGGGATCGTAAAAAGAAATCGTCGATAATAAATATGAAGTCAAAAGTCATCTATGATGTATAAATACAAGTAGTAATAAATTTAAGTAGGAATTTAATTATTCATTTTGAATAATTTAAATAACTAAAAGGAGATATTAATCAAATCGAACTCAAGACCGAGAAAGTAGTTGTAGTCTGAGGTGTTAAAATCAACGATATGTCAGGATATGAGGAGATGGTTGATTATCAAAGATACGGCATGATAGTGAACCCAATTGTTTAATTTAAAAATCAAATCAAATAATATATATATATAATTTATGTAATTATATATATTCGGAAAGAAAAATGAATCAAATAAAAAGATAATTTACAAAGTGTGACCAAGGTATAAAATGCATATAATTGTTGTATAAACAAGCTAACATTTTTGAAAGTAGTACCGTGTGCGAAGCACACGCTTTAGTTGTTTATTATAATAAACCGTCAAATATCTAGATTTTTACCAATACAGAGAAATGCTATTCGAGGCTTATACATTAGAGAGTATATAAAATGAATTATACATCATCCAGTTCATTTTAAGCTAATAACTATTTCTTTAAAGAAATGTTTGAGATCAAATAAAATATTGAAGTCAGTTTCCTTTAGTATTGACTAACCGTAAAAGACATTGCGCTAATCATTTCGAAGAGTCCGGAATTAATATTCCACTTCGATTTGATTTATACACCGCGTGTTAGAAGTTATTGAAGTAAATTGAAGACAAAGATATGCAAGGGCTATTTTGTTTTATAGAATAGTGCCTTCGGTTCGTCAAGTCCTAGGACAACTTATATGGTCTGGTGTCTGACAACGTATATCTATCAGATCTTACGCATCGACTTTTCCGAAGTATATTATGTTGGTGGCGGAGGAATTCATTTCTTTTAACTTTATGCCCGTAACGTATTTGGGAAAATAAATTGTATGTTCTGACAGATATGATGGTGTGGCATCCACAGTAATTAAAGAAGTGATCTGTCAAAAAGAACGAAATTGACCTTAGGCTTCACAACCGGAAAATGACAAAAATCGGGCAGAAAGCATGGCTATGTGGGTCGCTCCCATTATGGTGTATTGTCACCATCTAGAGAATATTCACTTTGTTACTTCTTTCGCTTCAGTATCTTTGGATAACGGTTATGTGGGCCCAACCGTAGGTGACAATATATTCGAAACACTCAGGAGAAATGAGTGGTCGGTCATGTGTGCGCTGGGTTGCAAGATTTTCTTGTTGAACCCAGTGTATTCCTCTCTAGAGATATACTATCGGAAGGTGGTTCCATACCTTGTCATAGTTGGAAATCCATTATCCATAAGCGCCAAGCGGTTTTGTTTGTATACTATAAAGTGGAATGTGAGATGCAAGCATTCTTCTAGATTCTAAATTATTTGTGGAAAAACCCTAGACACTATGATAATATCTGATTTAAAGTATACAAAATGTTTTGTTCTCATAAGGTAAAAATCCGTTCCGTACTTACGGTATGGTCTTATGAGATATGTTTTATTTCCTAACTTGTTTTAAATCATTTACTCACACCATTCCCCTAACTGACCCAGAGTTTATTTTTCCGTGTTTTCCATAAGCTATTGGGTACTCATAACACTTGTTATGAGTAGACAAGTGAACCAGGTGTTGAATAACTTTTGGAATAACTGGATGGGATGGTTTCTACAAGGTGGTCTATATTATACCTATGAAGTCTTCAAGCTAGTCTATCAACAACCTCTATGTATAATTATGAAGTGTGCAGGTTATGATGGGCATATATCCATACATCTGATGTACTGTACTGTGATGTGTTATGACTCTGATGTGTAATATTTTGTGATATTATATTTTGTTCAAATTCCGTTGTGTGATTCTTATGGTTTTCTTCAATTCTGTCTTTTATATATTCTTATTCTTAAATAATGGCATGACTTCCGAGGTGTTAGAAAGTCGGGTCGTTACAGTTGCAGTTTTGTCACCGCGTTATACTTGAAGTCTTTCCATGCATTTACTGAGTTGTTGCAGTTGTCTTCAATGATCGTGTGTTTTTCCCATACTGTGACCGACCCGTGCAGTATTTTACTACTGATCATGCAATAGCATAAGGTGCCGACCCATCGACATCTAAATGTACCGATCCATTGTAGTTTGACTATGTTGTATAATTATGGAAAGTAGCGTCCACGTGTCCCCATTATTTGCTTTAGTATGAATTGTACGGTCCTAAACATTATAGCCATTGTAATGAAATAATAACATCCATTCATGTTAAATCACGTAGCCTTGCGTGGAACCATTTTGTGCAATACTAATAAAAGTATGGTCCATGTATTTTTGCCACCATATCAGTTCTTCATGCATGCACAAGCTATTTGGTTTGCTATATCACATACTAAATGGTTTAAGTCCAGGCTAGCTTTAAATACCAATCATGCAACATCAACATGTTGGCTTCACGCTCTCTTTTTTTTAAGTGGCCCTCGCGTTCTTTATGCATGCTTCGGGTACACCTTGTTTAATTTTGCCGTTGTCTTCCAGCCTCAAGAAGCCTGCCAACCTATGAACTGAGAACGAAGTTGATAAACATGGCGTCTAGAAGGATCGACTAATACGCTCTACATGTGTACGTTGTCATCCATTGTACTATTTTGCAATGCATGGAAGATATGCTTTTTATTGTGTTGCATGACTTTTGCACGTCCATTTGTCACGTATGTAAATTAGCGTGCCACACATTGTATCAAACTCTTTTGTTCATTTCATACTGACACCTTTGTATGTTGTGATTCACTCTCTTAATACATAGAAAGATTAATGCAACATCTTACCAGCAGACCCATGGATTTGAATTTTTGATGTTGATCCATCCAATTATTGCAACCAACCCGTGTTATCAATAATAGTGTTGATCCATAGTTTACAACATGATCGACCTATCCATCATTTACAACTTGACCGACTAATCCATCGTTTTGTGAATATAAATGATCTACCACTCATGCGTGTTATAAAACATGATTTTTAGACCATGCTTTTGGCCTTGAAATTTATAATTTTGCGTGTGAAAAATATAAACTTTGAAATGATTGCCACAACCGGTGTTAACGCATATTGATAGATCGTCTATACTCATTTTTTGATGGATAGGATACATGTTAATTTTAGAGGATCAATTTTCTGGTCATTGGTGTTTCTACTGTTGAATCGATGGTTAGACTTTTGAGTCTGAGCCGAATCTTTAAAATCGATCATCTCAATGTTTTGTGGTTGAACCCAAATCTTGACTTTGTCGATTTAGGATTTGAAAGCATGGGTTCTGAAGTTATCTCTGATGTTGGTTCACGCCATAGCATTGGCTGCTAGTTTTTGAACACTTGCTTGGCCACTGAGCCTCTTTTGAACCAATGCTCATCTTTTGAAGGCAATTGATAATGATTTGTCTTTGTAAGCTCAAGCATGTTCTTTTTTAGTGCTACGCCCTGCTCTGTAATAACAGAAAAACATTGCACGTTTTTGCATAAATTTTTTTGCTATCGACTGTCCATGTCGATAATAGGTTAGTTAATCATTAAAAATTTGACAATGGCGAAATTTATGAATTGAACTGAATGACATAATTACATAGGATCGTTTCTTCTGATCGATTTGTTGAATACTAACCGTGTAGATACTACATTCTAATCTGAATTCGCGGTGATGTTTGAAACCGACTAACCAGCACATACCGACAGTTGATTCCAAGCATCGTCTTTGAATGAATTATGTAATCTTGTACGACGGTTCATATTTTACGAAACGTGTACCTGTTCATATTGGAACCTCGATTTGTGTTTCTAATGCTTGAGCGACTGCAGCTTTTGGATTGTAAACGAATTAGTCTTTGGTAATTTCTTGTCCTCTGGACACTACCAGGAAGATGCCATTCTGCGCTAACTCATTATGTTTTTAATCAAGCGTGCATTTATTTTGGAATTTCCAAATTTGTCGCAAATTTTCCAAGGAAATAAGAATTTTATGATTGCCTATTAAGTTGACCAGGGTAGTTGACCATAGTAGCTTAGTTAGATTCATTTATTTGGAGGTGCAACTCACTATGTATTATTTTCAGTATTATATAGCTTAAGTTGTGCTTTCCCTTACATTCGTTTATTTGAAATAAATAACGTAATACATTTAGTTCTTTGATCATAGGAGGCAGTCTTATTCTGAAGAGCCATATGCATTTTTGTTTGCTAAGGTTTTAATAGTAATACAAAAGCATACATGACATGTTTTTATCAGACGCTATGTATTAAGTTTTTAGCAGTATTATAAACACAGACATGTGTATCATAAAAATAAAAATAAAAAATAAAATCAGTACAAATACATCTATAACAAACACCATGTACTGTGTTATATGTAATAGACATCATATACCGTGTTACTCATTACTTGTGTGTCATGTAGGACGTAAATATGGGTAATTTAAATTATTCATGGGAACTTAAATTTAAATGGACGTTGTTTTCGTGGATTTAGATATTTTCAATGGATTTGTTCCATATACTTTCTAACAATTAAAAAAAAGCTCTTCAACAACTTCTTTTCGGTGAGGTGCCTGTTAATTGCGACCGCTGTATTTCATTCTTCTCTTCTTTACAGCATGGTGTTAAGGCCGCGAAGCTGTTATGGCTATTTCTTTTTACAACTCATTTCCTCTTGAATTTTTTTTCTATCTATTTGTCTAACTTCTATACTTTCGCTTCTTTAATAATTGAAGGAAAATTTTTAAGTCAACCTGCTTTACTATGTGATTTGAATTACATAGGGTTTGGCTTCTATTTTTGATGAGATATTATTGGTATTATTAGTATTACCTAAAAATTGTATTACATTAAATTGTCTTTATAATCTGACATGCTTACAATATAAACATTAGTAGTCTTACCTTTACTTTGGTTCCTCACTTTAATTTTTAGGATAGTAATTCAAGTTTCCAAATAGGCGAGCCTATCATATCCAATATGTTATGAGTTTGTGTTAGAATAGAGCTGAGAGCAATAATTTATAACTGTAATTGAGTTAGCAGACTATTTTATATGGTAAAGTCAGACTATTATGCATAGTTAATTTTCTTACTCAGCTTCGTAATTATATCTATTATTTTGCTGCAATAGGTATCATGTTAAACGTCCTGGAGTTTCTTAATACCCCCATCATCTCACCTTTGTATTTATACATAAGCAACCAAATTTTATTGGGGAAGAAAAGAATAACAAGATATGCGTTAACTAGATGATGCGATTGAGTGTCCATTCATTGTGTACTACCCTTTTTTGTGGAAGACACAGACAAGAATCATTAGACATTTTGTGTCTTCTCGATAAATAGAGAATTCCAGGTTAATAAAGTTGTCTAATATATTTGCCTTCTATTTGCTGAGATGACCGACCATTTACTGGTTATTTGCTCGTGTATTTTCTAGGGTAAATAGGAATGTCTAGTATTTATACTTAAAGCATAGGTCGCACAAATATTGGTCAAGTAACCAATTTTAGTTTAACCTTTCCAGTGTGTTTTTCGTACACCATCCTTTTGCTTTTAAATCCTTCTTCTACATTCAATAAACCACAAATTTCTTCAATTTAAACCGTATTAGCTTTTGTGCTGTTTGTAATGATTTATTAATTCTGCCCAACTCTCTTAAATTTTTAACCTTAGTTTGATGCAATCCCTCTCTAGCATTAGTCTAATTTCACACTATGCTTTCTTTACTTATATAAACATTTTAATTTTGTACTGAATAAGTTCTACTTCCCCTACCTTACTTATACGTCTTGGTATTACATAGTGTACTTGTATATCCACTTACAATACTTACCTAACACTATATGCTTAGTTACTGAATTATATATCCTCTTACAATACTTGGATTGCAGATATTTTAATTTTATATCCAGCATCAACTAAGTTGTAACTCTTTCCAATCTAATTAAATTGCAAAAACTTGGAAAGATACATGGAGCACACATAATATCATAGCATGACTGCTATAAATGTGACTTATTTTAATCTTGTGAATTGTATTAGGAAGTTATGAATCATAAGGATACAGCACAACATGCTGCCATAGACGCTATTCAGGAGGCTTCTACTGTAGATTTTCAAGCTTATATTCGTAAAAAATCTCCAACATTCAGGTTAGTTTTCTTACTAATTTTTTGTAGATAGTCGACTGTCATTTCTAGTTACATTTTTTACATAGAAATCTGCAGCGAGGAGATCAATGTCCTCCTTTCCCTAGGAAACCAGAGGCTCCGTATACATGAGAGTTTAGAGGTCAGAGATGATTAATAATTAAACTACTCTTCTTGTTTCATGCTTCAGATTTACATTTATCCGTTACATTTACAAAGGAGAATTTTCCTTGTTGGTCTTGGAGAAGAAATTGAAAATAGTGTGGTGCAAGTGAATGAGCTTCGAAGGCTTGGGGAAGGTATTTTACTTCAACATAATAAAATTTTATTCTTGTTATGAATAGATAGTGAATTCCTATTTTTCAAATGATGATGAGTGGAAAAATTAATAACTTATTATCATTAGAAAATTTCTGAGTAGGGATGAAACGACCCAAACCTCCCCTTACGGGAAAGCTCGGATTGAGTTGAGAACACGACAAATCCGAACACAACCAGAAGAACATTTCATTTATTATTACAACAATTTACATCAGAGTTCAAAAATATACAGAGTATGAATAAATATTATACATCAGAAAAATATCGGAGATTTACAATTTATAATGCAGGGGAAAATAATACAAAACACAACTGAAAGAGTTACATAGATACAGAGCTTTCCGAATATCATTCCAGCTGTAAACCAGGATCCTGTGAATATAAATCTGCAAAACCAAAACTACTAGCTGCCCGTGTGGAAAATAGGGGCACCCAGAGTTTAGGTTAAAACAATAAACTCCAGGTCAGTCAGGTGACTAGTGTGAGAATTAAAACATTTATTTAAAATTTTACTTTAAAATGAAGTAAATCAAGGGACCACGCCGTTGAAACACCCCACCTCCGTTAAGGTCACTCACAAAGGGAATGCCTTAACTTTGGTGGAGGGTTATATGTACAAGACATAGAAAAATTTACAAGACAAATAAATATAAGCAGCGAAATTCAAATATTTATTTCATACGTGGTTCAATACAAAAGTATTCTAGCAAATTGTCTCAAAATAACTTCCAAAACATTACACCATAATTTCTGTCTTGATTATTTAATAAAGTAGCATAAACCATAAATAAAACTGCACAAATTCCCAATGTTAGTGTCCAAAAGCCATAGCCAAGGTGATAGAGTCCCAATCATACATCTACTTCCTTGAAGCTTGCAAAGAGTCTGACTAAGCTGGAGTATTCCCTCCTTGTGGACCTGGGAGGGGTGGACGGATGAAAAGAGGTTGAAAGAAAATGGGTCAGACATTAAGTCTAGTAAGTTCAGTGATTACTAGTATTTAAACAAGGAAAGGGATCATGACAGTAATAACAGAACATAGGACAGTACCCTAATATAAGACAAGAGGAACATGTGATCGCACCCATTACTATAGTCTCTGCACCTACTTAACCATTGGTTCAACCTGCCCCACGTGTTCATAACAAACGATCCCCTTAATGATCGGCTCCGACTCGCATGCATTCATATCCTGTGCCCTTCGGCCCCACTTGACAATAGATACCTGTGCTGGTTCCATCATGGGGTGTATCAGCCCCTCTAGTGGCAACCCGACACGATTCAAGATGCACAGTTTATACTATTGATGCCCAGTGCCTGCTTTTTCCATTCCGGAGTACGTGCATGCCCGTACTGCGTTGGAACCTACACTAATGCACCAACCGCCAATGTTTTGACCGCTTATAATCAGCCCAGTAATCGTGCCCCACCCTGCCAAGTTCAGGGTACCATGATACATCTATGTGGGTTACTGGTGAAATGGGTCCCCGTTACTAGGGTTTTCTAATCAACATGCTTATTTGGTTAAGTGCCCAAGTTTACCTAACCCCACCCATTCGTTTAGTTAACATGTTGAATCGTTTAAGTGTTTCCCTAATTGATTTAACCCTACCAATCATGACTTAGCTTTAATTTATTCATTAAAGCACCAACCACTCACATTAGACAGGTCTTGTTGTGGTCACTGGATATGTTGGTCGGTTCCGGGCAGTTTTGCACCACAACTCAGTCTAACCTCAGGTTCTTTTTGGGCTTGATGTACTAACCACCCACATTAGACAGGTCTTGTTGTGGTCACTGGATATGCCGGTTGGTTCCGGGCAGTTTTACACCACAACTCAGTCAAACCTCGGGTTAGTCATATTCGTCTTTTCTAAATCAATATATTTTCTATATATGTCTAGTTCTATATGTAAATTAATCTTAATTTAATCATGCTATATTTATCCTTTGATTATGCTCACAATAAATGGTATATCAAATATACCATTTTATGAACAAATCTATGCCATGAAATTTTCATACTTTCCCATCGCTATCCCTGTGGAACGTACGCATGAATCACATAAAATGTTGGGCTAGTAAATTAGCCCAAACCCATAAACAAAAAGGGGTAATAAACAAGGGACATGAAATAAACATAAAATAGCATACATTTAACTTATCACGTGTAACTTGGCATAGAAGTATCATTAACTTAATTAAACGAGTAAAGGTGAACTTGTGACTAAGTTGGATCTAATTGTCATGTAAACTTGATATAGGTCTAGCATGGAGGTTTAACATATAAACACAATTTTTAAACCACAACTTAGCATATTAACTTATGTATGTCAAAACATAAGAAAGCTACTATAAACATATTTAAATCACAACTTAGCAAGATAACTTATGTGTGTTAAACATCAGAGAACTATTATAAACATATTTAAATCACAACATAGCTTGATAACTTATGTGTGTTAAACATAAGAGAGCTACTATAAACATATTTAAATCACAAGTTAGCACTATAACTTATGTGTGTTAAGCATAAGAGAGCTACTATAAACATATTTAAATCACAACTTAGCATGATAACTTATGTGTTATAATGTAAGAGAGCTACAAATCCAATCTTGCAACTTAAATAGATTCAACTTAACATGGTTCTAAATATACATGAATGTTGATCTAACATGTAAGCATGTGCTTTAGATCATAAACTCGCAAGTAATCACAAAATTATAACATGACATGTTTCACCATTTAATTAGCATAATACGTTCATTTCCCAATCATAATAGATCCCAATATATAAAATATGGTATGTTCATCACTGCAAGCATATAGAAATGAACAATCGTAACGGTAATATAAGATAAATGAGAATCAAACTTTATTTATCTTATACATAAGCATCATTCTATATTCGAATTACAACATGTCATGATTCATTTGAAAGAATGTTTAAATCTACGTAATAACCAACTTATAAACTGAAAAGGAATTCTTGATTTCTGAAATATGAATTCTGAAGTTGGTATGCTCGCCTTTGATGTAGATCGTTGAATTAGATTACTTTAATTTGATTTTGATTCAGGTTTTTTTTATCTTGTCTTTGAATTGAAAGCGGTGACGGCTACTCCAAGTTCTCTATTGACGGCATGATAGTTCCAGGATTATTTTTGTGTGATTTTAGGTTGAGCATTGGGTTGTTTATATAGAATTTCAATTTAATTAGAGCCGTCGGATGATCCTAAAGTTAACCACAACCATTCAGTTAGGATAGGGTGACACCTCATCCCTAAAGACTCAGCAAGGAGTCAAAAAGGACTCAGCAATGACTCACAGTATGGATCAGAACACACCAAAAAGCTGTGCAGGCTCTCAGTCCGGCCTGGGCGCACTTGGCAGGTGCGCCAGTGATTTTTTTTTACTGGTGCACTTCCCAAGTGCGCCAGTGCATTCCCTTTTTTTTCTCTTCTTTCTTCTAGTTTTCTGCTTAACTTCGTTCGTCCATATCTCCTTCATACTGTGTCCTTTTTATGCAAATCGGACTCTATCTCAAGCAGAATTCCGAGACGAACGCAATGGCGTAACCCATGTCTTTGATTCATTACTATAATGTTAACAGAAAATACGGGGTGTTACATTCTCCCCTCCTTTTAGGATTTCGTCCCCGAAATCTTCAAGTCGAGAAGAACTTATAGCCTACCATCCAATCACCCATCTACTCAACCATCAAACACAGGCGTCCATTGTCCTTAAAATATTTCTAATGCTTCATGATCATATGCATAGTGTGTGTACATGTCCTTATCTAATGCAAAATCAGGCGGTCTACTGATTTAGTTGACCTCCTTAATGCTAATTATGTCAGTGCCATGAGTCCATTATGAATGCAATTTTTCCTACTCAAAATTTCCTACATGAGTGTACAATCATTCATACAAATGCAACGTCCATATGATAACACATCAAGTTTCAATCCATATACAATTACATATATGCATCCACGAGCAACCACTAGCAACCACTTGCAACCACTTGCAACCATCAACCATAACATGTTTCAATTACATGTTTACATCCAAATGGATTTCTACCTAAGGATAAAGGATAGGATCAAGGAGATATACCTAAAAAGGTAGATATGAGCATAAACATAAGGAAAAAGAGATCAAGGATGTACCCTCAAAAAGAAAAGGGTTGGTTGCGCGTTTTCTGTCCTCAGTTTCCCAAGTCGCGTCTTCCTCGGCGTCGCTCCATTAAACTTTGACGAGCTTGACTTCACGGTTGCGTAGCTTTTTGACTTCTATTCCCAAGATACGGGTTGGAACTCTCCTCACAGATGCTTCTCGTTCAACTTCTACTTCCTCTAGCATGCTTGGTTCTACCACTTCCACAGACTCGTGTAAGCACATCCGCAGGTGAGAGACATGAAAGACATTATGAACCCCGACCAATCTGTCGGGCAGCTGTACCCTATAAGCCATCTTCCCAATCTTCTCGATGATAGGGAACGGCCCTACAAATCTTGGTGCTAACTTCCCTGTGGATCCAAAGCGAACGACGTTCCTTAAAGGAGATACTTTAAGGAACACCTTGTCTCCAACTTCGAACTCAAGGTCAGTTCTTCTTTTGTCTGCGTAGGACTTCTGTCTATCTTGGGCAGTCTTCATTCTTCTTCGTATCAAGTCTACTTTCTCTGAAGTTTCCCTAATCATGTCTTGTCCAAGTATGAGCTTGTCTGTGGACTCTCACCAGCAAGTTGGTAACCTGCACGGTCTTCCATATAAAGCTTCGAAAGGTGCCATGCCTATGGTGGCTTGGTAGCTATTGTTGTAAGCGAATTTCACCAAAGGTAGATGATCCTCCCATGTACCTCTGAAGTCAATAATGCATAATCTCAAGAGCTCTTCTAATACTCTGCTGACTCTTTCCTTTTGGCCATCTGTTTGAGGGTGATAGGCCGTGCTTAAGCATAACTGTTTGCCTACAGTCTCTTGTAAACTCTTCCAAAACTCGCTCGTGAAGATAGGGTCTCGATCGCTCACTATGCTGGAGGGTATCCCATGGAGTCGTACTATCTCTTTAAGATGTATGGATGCTAGAGATGAGGCAGTCCTTCTACTTTTGATAGGTATAAAGTGAGCGCTTTTAGTAAGCCTGTCCACTATTACCCAAATGCTAGTATTGCCCCTTCTTGACCTAGGCAACCCATCTATAAAGTCCAACGAAATGCTATCCCATTTCCACTGTGGGACCTCTAGAGGGTGAAGCAAACCTCCAGGCTTCTTCTGTTCCGCCTTGACTTGCTGGCATATCAAGCACTTGGAGACGAATTCAGCTACATCTCTTTTCATGCCACTCCAAAAGAAAACCCTTTTTATGTCTTTGTACATTTTGTCTCCACCGGGGTGTATAGTCAACTTGGAATGGTGTGCCTCTTCGAGAACCTTCTTTACCAAATCCCTTGCTTGTGGGACGCATAGTCTTCCATCCCGTCTCAGCCACCCCTTATCATCGATGGAGTATCTATTGAGGTGACTCGATGTCTCACCCCAAATTAGCTTATCTATTATATCAACTAGGTGAGGGTCTTTACGTTGCGCGGTCCCTATTGAGTCCAAAAGCATAGGCTGCACTTCCAATGTTGCTAACATGCCAGGTACAAATTCAGAGGATGGCCTAAAGTCAAATTTGGCTATGTACTCCAAGCTTTACCTTTCTACAAAGAGAGGGCTTAAGGTCAGTTTCTTTCTACTTAGGGCATCTGCTACTGCATTGCCCTTGCCAGGAGTGTAGGAAATCTCAAAATCGTACAACTCAAGAAACTCCATCCATCTTTGCTTCCTCAAGTTGAGATCTTTCTGCGAGAAAAGGTATTTCAACGATTTATGGTCATTATACAATTCAAATTTCTCACCTAGGAGATAATGGCGCCAAGACTTAAGCGCAAAAACGATGGCTGCCAACTCTAGGTCGTGGGTTGGGTAGTTTTTCTCATGTACTTTCAACTGCCTTCCACCATAAGCCACTACCTTCCATTCTTGCATCAGAACAACGCCTAGTCCCTTTCTGCGTGCATCTGTGTATACTGTAAATATCTTGCTTCCATCAGGCAATGTCAGAACTGGGTCTGTTGTTAGAGCCCTTTTCAAACGTTGGAAAGCAATATCGCAATCCAAATCCCAATTGAAAGCTAGGTTCTTCTTTGTCAACCTTGTAAGTGGAGCTGAGATTTTTGCAAAATCTTTGATGAACTTTCGATAAAAGCCTGCTAGCCCGAGAAAGATTCAGACTTCAGTTGCGTTTCGAGGAATCTTCCAATCTTGCACAGCAACCACTTTCACGGGGTCCACAGCTATCACCTCTTTGGACACCACGTGTCCAAGGAACCTAACTTCTTCTGTCCAGAAATGGCATTTGGAGAATTTAGCTTTCAACTGATGTGCACGGAGAGTATCCATGACTTACTTTAGATGCTAAGCATGCTCTTCCTCATTCTTTGAGAAGATCAAAATATCGTCTACGAAGACCACTACAAACTTATTGAGGAACTCCCGGAACACCCTGCTCATTAAATCAACGAAGTAAGCGGGTGCATTTGTCAAGCCGAAAGGCATGACAAGCCACTCGAAGAAACCATTTGGAGTTCTCAATGCGGTCTTATCAATGATGTCTTCAGCCACTCTTAGTTAATGAAACCCAGTAGCTAAATCTAATTGGGAGAAAACTGATGCACCTACAAGCTGATCGAACAAATCATCTATTCTCGGGAGTGGGTGCCTATTCTTCTTGGTCAGCTTGTTTAGCTCCCTATAATCAACGCACAGGCGAAGCGAACCATCCGCTTTAGTTGCGAACACTACTGGAGCACCCCATTCAGAAATACTCCACATTATAAACCCTTTCTCAAGCAATTATTTAACTTGCTTGCTGAGTTCTTTCCTCTCCCTTAGAGCCATGTGTCTAACGGGTAAAGCAACGGGTTTTGCATTGTCAACGAGGTATATGTGAAAGTCTATCTCCCGCTTCGGAGGTAAGCCCTTTACCTCTTCAAACACATCCGAGTATTCACGGACTACCCTTACAGACTGCAAGTTCTCAACAGACGGATCAAGAGATTCTAGATAACTAAGCATAACAGAGTTCATGGGATTACAAGAAATTTCGAGAGTGTTGCCAAGATGAGTCATGAGTCTAACCACTCTCTTTTCACAATCGAGTACGACACCATTACTGGATAGCCAGTCCATGCCTAGAATCAACCCATAGCCCGTGAAGCCCAAAACAAAGGCATTACATCTAAACTCAACGCTTAGTATAGATATTTTCAAATCCAAACAAACCATTGAAAAATAAGCTGAGCCCCCAATTGGATTTGAAACAACCAAGGGATACTCTACTATACTGGTGTCTGGGTGCAGAGATTCCACTAACGCAGTAGATATAAAAGAGTGCGATGCACCAGAATCAAATAGTGTACGAACAGGATGATAAAAAAGATAGACTAAACTTTCAACAAAAATATTTCTACCTCGTTCTTGTGGAGATGTTGTGAGAGCGTGAACTTGTCATCCAGAAGAAGTTCCATCTATCTGCCCATGCTTCCTTGGGCAGTCCTTAGCCATGTGTCCTGCTCACCACAGTGGAAACAACCACCCATCTTCCTTTTCTTCTTCTTGCAGTTTTTGACCAGATGTCTAGGAATGCCACAGAAATTACACTTTCTCTTGTCACGGGGTTTGTTGTTCTTCCCGCCTTTCTTTGAACCAGCCTTCTCGTTCTGTGACCCCTCCCCCTTCTTATCTTGAGGCACTTTCGCTTTTACCTCTTTCTTGCCCTTGTCTTCCTCATGTAAGAGTGCCATGTCCACTAACCTCTCGTAAGTAGCCCCCATAGGTACATGGGTCATAGCCTGGCTGTGAAGTGGCTCACTCAATCCCTTGACAAAACGGAGAGCCTTCTTCTTAGGTGTATTCACTAAGTCCAGTCCAAATCGGGTGTAACGACCCAGAATTTTGGGGCCAATTTAAAAATTTTATTTTAGAAATTTTAATGGATTTTAATATTTAAAATAATTTATTTTAAATAAGAACGACTAAAAATTTAGATTAAAACGAATAAATTCAATTTAATTATAAATGGAGCTTAAAATAACGCTGCAGTTTGAAAATTTGAATTTGAACTTTGACTGAATGAATATGATTCAATTTAAATCAGAATTGAGTGAAACAAGAAATATTTAATCTGTTTAATCATATCTTTCTAACGAAACTGAAAAACTGAAATTTCGTTTTAAAAATCAAAAGTTATGTTCAGTTTAAAATTTTGAAAAGTCGCTGTAGAATTTATATATATTAATTAAATATATTGGCCTTGAAAATAGACATTTTTCAAACGACCTCGGTTTTCGATGAAACCACTTTTGTTGGAACCGGAATGTCAAATTATTGCTAAGTTTCAATTTTCATAATTTTTCGAAATAATATGTGAGCGTGGTGAAAGAAAATGTGTTTTGACTGTTTAAGTCAAATTTAATCGACTAGAAAAAGGCCATTTTTCAAACAGTCTCGGAATTCGACGAAATTAGTTTTGTTAGGACCGTATCATCAAAA
This sequence comes from Allium sativum, assembly GCA_030737875.1. Classification (NCBI taxonomy): domain Eukaryota; kingdom Viridiplantae; phylum Streptophyta; class Magnoliopsida; order Asparagales; family Amaryllidaceae; genus Allium; species Allium sativum. Next base: position 1,004,346,199 of record CM060909.1, read on the forward strand.
CATAACTAGAAACAATTTTTCTGGAATTTTCTGAGTCAGTATGTGGCCCCGGTGAATTTATATATGTTGTTAAATTAAATAAATAAAAGATTTAAATATTAATTTAAATAAAACAGGGCTCAGACGATCAAACTGGCAGACGGGACCTAGCCCATCGCGTTCGGAGCGTGGGTATTTGCTTAGTTACAAAGTTCGTTGGGCCTGAATTGGAGTTGTTAAGGATAATGGGCTTAAACTGAAATTTTGGAAATTAAATAATATAAATACTCTAAAAAATACGGTCCTAATACCAATCAAATACGTAACCCTAACACCCTAAAAGACCAGCCGCCATATGCTTCTTCCACGACTGAAAATCACCGAACTTTGATCAATAAAAACTCACAATTCACTCCAAATAAAATCAAAATTCCAAGACCAAATGAAAGAACACTTCAAGCTCTTGAAATTCATACGGCTACGATCGATTTTCGCTGAGGATTAGGCGTGGATTTCTAGGCCAAAGGGGCCGACTTTGGGTTCGTTTTCTGGGGGCTTGGGGACGACGAGTTCGATGACGAGGGGTGGCGAAGGACGGCGGCGCTCGGGGCTTGGCGGCGGCGGTCTTGGATCCGGTTCTGGTCCATCGTAGTGTGGTGCGTTCGGGGTCAAAGATGGGAGCCTTATGGGTTCGGTGTAATAGAAAGAACAACGGTGGAAGAAGGATTAGTCAAAGTCATTAGGGTATAAATTTTTAATTAATTAATTATTCAATTTGTATTATGTTTAAACAACGATAACTTTGTCATACAGTATCAAAATCAAACGCAACTCGTTGCGTTGGATTCGTATTTTAGAACACTACAACATGAATCTGCCTAGATCTGAAACCAGACACATTGGAAATTCAGGAAATTTCAGATCTGAATTGATCGGTGAGAAATCCTGATTTATTTTTATTATTATTTATTTTAAAATAATTAGAATAAATCATTGATTGACTGTATATACTGGCTAAGTGATTAAGTTGTATGTGATGTGCTAGTTTGTTAGAGTGCTGAAATTTACATTTATGTAAATTAGATAATTGGATCAAAGCAAAATTATCATTTTATTAGATTGTCAAAATTAACATCTCTGTTAATTAGATTAAACAAAATTAACATCTATGTTAATTAGATTAAACAAAATTATCACTTTGTCCAGTGGATTGTTAAATTAACATTTCTGCTAATTAGAATTAGAGTAAACAAATTTATCATTTTGATTATTTGATTTGTCATGTTAGATAAAAACAAACATTCGTGTTAGAATTGTTAGTTAGAAGAAAAATAAAAATGACATTTTGTTAAAAATGTTTATTTAGAATAAAAATAACATTCTTTGTTATAAAATGTTGCCTTAGGATAGAGCTAACATTTTTGTCATAAAATGTTAAAATAGAATAAAATGTAAAGAAGTAGCGGCAAATTTCATATTTTTGTCAATATAAAGATGTATTTTTATTGTAATATAAAAGATTAGAAAAGAGTACACAATAAAAAGATTTATTTTTATTGTATTATAAAATATTAGAAAAGTGAAGACAATAAAATTACATTTTTTTATTGTAATATAGAATATTAGAAAAGTTAAGGCAATAAGATTACATTTTATTGTAATGTAAAATATTTGAAAAGTGAAGACAATAAAAAATTGTATTTTTGTTATAATATAACACATCAGAAATATTGTTGCATTAGAAGTATGATTACATTAGAAATAACGTTACACTAAATTATGTACATTAGAAATATGCATACATTAGGAATGTGATATTAGATAAGATATAACATTTTAGTTATAAAATGTTAGAATAAAGAGATATAACATTTTAGTTATAAAATGTTAGAATAAAGAGATATAACATTTTAATTATAAAATGTTAGAATAAAGAGATATAACATTTTAGTTATAAAATGTTAGAATAAAGAGGGATAACACTTTAAGGTATAAAATGTTAAAATAAAGGAGAATAACATTTTTAGCTATAAAATGTTAGAGTAAACAAAAATAGCATTTTTGTCAAAGAATGATAATTGAAACAAAAATAGCATTTCTGTCAAAGAATGATAATTGAAAAGAAAAATAGCATTTTTGTCAAAGAATGATAATTGAAAAGAAAAATAGCATTTTTGTCAAAGAATGATAATTGAAACGAAAATAGCATTTTTGTCAAAGAATGATAATTGAAAAAAAATAGCAGTTTTGTCAAAGAATGATAATTGAAAAGAAAAATAGCATTTTTGTCAAAGAATGATAATTGAAACGAAAATAGCATTTTTGTCAAAGAATGATAATTGAAATAATAATTGAAATGAAAATAGCATTTTTTGTCAAAGAATGATAATTGAAACAAAAACAGCATTTTTGTCAAAGAATGATAATCGAAACGAAAATAGCATTTTTATCAAAGAATGATAATTGAAACAAAAATAGCATTTTTGTCAAAGAATGATAATTGAAAAGAAAAATAGCATTTTTGTCAAAGAATGATAATTGAAATGAAAATAGCATTTTTGTCAAAGAATGATAATTGAAACGAAAATAGCATTTTTGTCAAAGAATGATAATTCAAAAGAAAAATAGCATTTTTGTCAAAGAATGATAACTGAAACGAAAATAGCATTTTTGTCAAAGAATAATAATTGAAACAAAAATAGCATTTTTGTCAAAGAATGATAATTGAAAAGAAAAATAGCATTTTTGTCAAAGAATGATAATTAAAACAAAAATAGCATTTTTGCCAAAGAATGATAATTGAAAAGAAAAATAGCATTTTTGTCAAAGAATGATAATTGAAACGAAAATATTATTTTTGTCAAAGAACGATAATTGAAACAAAAATAGCATTTTTGTCAAGGAATGATAATTTAAACAAAATTATGCATCTTTGTTAACATTAAAAGGATTTGACAAAATTATCATATTTTGTACGTTAAAAAAAAAGTTAAAACAAAAATAGACATTTCTGTTTACATTAAAGAATTAGACAAGATAATCATTTTTGTTTACATAAAAAGAATCAGACAAAAATAGTCATTTTTGTTACATTTTTGTTAAATTGAAATTATCATTTTTGTTTACATCAAAAGGAGATATTTTGTCACTTTGTAAAGAATGACGTAAACTCATTCATTTTTGTCACTTTAGAAAAATAAATTAGAAAACATTCATTTTGCCACTTTGAAAGAATGAAGTAAAAATGGACATTTTTGTCACTTTAAAAGAATAAAGACAAAAATGACATTTTTGGTTTACACTGAAAAGATTAGACAAAATTATCTTATTTTGTTACATTGAAAGAAATTTGACAAAAGTATCATATTTTGTACATTAAAAGAAATTTTGACAAAATTACAGTTTTTGTCACTTTAAAAGAATTAGAATAAAAGAGACATTTTTGTCATTTTAAAAAGAATGTAGTAAAATATTCACTTTGTCATTTAAAATGAATGAGAGTAAAATTGTACATTGTGGTCAATAAATAAGAGTTAAGATTTTTATTGTCGTTTGTCAACAATATAAAGAATGGGAAAAAAAGACAAGATTTTTATTATCGTTTGATCGTAATAAAAAGAATTGAGATGTTTGTCTGTGTTGTTGAAATGTGTGACATGTTAAATATAATGTTAGTATATTCAAACTGAATATTACACTTCCATTTACAAGTTACCCGACTTGTTTATGTGATTCGAACGATAATTTTTACACATCGCCCAAGTGCACAGATAATTTACTATTTGATTGTTGGATGAAACCCCACACGGGTGTTGGGATGATATCTGATCTAAACTAGTCCCAATATTTAGTGTAGAATCCACTTTGGTTGTTATTTGGATGTGTGATAATTATTTATCATGATTGTTGATTACGTACAATATATGGTTGTTGATTGAGTCACATTCCAATAAAGAATATTCTAGAAAAAGAATATTTTAGAAAATATTTTAGAAAAAGAATATTTTAGATGAAGAATATATTTTAGAAAAATATATCTTTATTGAAATAAACCAGTTATCAACTAGGATTAGTCATTAAATTTAGATTTAATGAAGTTTTCCAATTATTTAATATTTAAATGAATTTAAATTAAATAAATTGGATTTTGGGTTTGTCGTGAATAGTGTCTTAAATAACACGGTTCTGAAACCCCGTATGGAAGAATAATCTTTTAATTTAGATTATTAAAGTTTTCAATCGAAATAAGATGAAATGTTAGTTGGGTTCATTGTGAGCTGTGTTTTTATGCGACACTTGTTCTTTAACCCAACTGACAGTAAAAAATTATGATTTGGATTATATAAATCTTTTATTAAGATTTAAATAGGAAATTTCCAAAAGTAAAGTTTTCCAATTTAATATATTAAGTTGGAATTGAATAGAATTCGAATTAATTATAATCGGGATAAGCTTCTGTAAAAGAAGACCGATACTACATATGGAATTTAAGAGGCTTTGCCGTTATTCCATTTATATTATCAGTCGGATACAGAAATTTATAACGATTATATAATGATTTGACTTCTGTGAAGATTCCATATTTTATGAAAGACAATTTTGGGTTTACCGTGAACTATGTTTTAAATGACATTAGTTCTATAACCCAGTTAAGAATAAGATTAATTCCTTAAATTTAAATAATCATTGAATAATGATTTGTGATAGTAAAACCAAATTGGGTTTATAATAAATCTTTAAAAGAAAGATTTAAGAATAAATTTGAAGAATTTATCTTTGATGAGATAATGTGAATTTTTTATTTAAAAGAATATTCTGGATTGGAATGAGACGTTGGGTGTGCTTTTATAGTACTTGATTTTATTATAAAATACGCGAGTTATTCGGAAAGACCGGGTTTAACCCATTCCGAATAATTACTACGGCGATGAAGAGTCGAAGATGAAGACGGTGTTTGAAGACCGACGATCTTCACATCGAATGGATGTGTTGCTACAGAGACCCTTGATGGGAGTAGCTACCTTGAAGGGGCTTCAGTATTGGTCGTCCGGACTATTGTTGATTGTTCGGATTTGGTTTTCGCTCAGACCCAGAGCGTAAGCTTGTAAATGGATGCGTGTATGACATTGGATTTCGTTCCATGTGAATTTAATCGATTTCTGTTAATGTATGGCTGTTTGGTGTTGGAGGATTTATTCTCTACTTAACACCCGGGTATATATTAATAGTGATTGATCGCATGGCGTGAATTGTCAATGTGGCACGCCAAGATGCAATTGATCAAGGCTTTTGTTGAAAAGCAGGGCCTTGTGGGATGACCAAAGTAAAGCCTATTACGGCATAGCTTTGTGTATAGCGTGACTTCGCGAGCCTCACACCCCGGTACGAGTCAAAAACGGGATATGGACCGTAGGGAGTGCACACGTTTCTTTCTAGCTATTGGTAGTGTCATTGCTTAAACTGGCTGGCATTTTACTTATGTGGATGATGGATTTTGAGGCGCCTCGGATTTTTATAGGCCGTTAGTGGTCATACTATAGGTTCAAAGGAACCGGGAAACGTGTGTTCAGGCATAACTAATCCACTGCCGATAGGCGGGGACCGGCCCTACCGCATCCAAGGGTTCAGTGCGGGGGATCCTGAGGCATTTGCTAGAGTGTCTCGAATCGGAGAGGAGCTTGCCCCTAGCCTCGACTCATGATGGAAATCCAATTTCTAATACGACCTTGCGGTTTTGATTGTAGAACTAGTATGACGACATAGTAGGATGGGGTACTATGTCGTCTATGATTAATACATTATGATTGAAATTGTTTTTGAAATATATATATATATATATATATATATATATATATCCACATATATACACACTAATACTCAATCCGTTTTATCGCATCGAGCATCTTTTGACCATTATAAAGTAAAACCCTATCCTCCGGTTTGCGTTGCATTGTGTGATGGGACTTGGGTCTTATAATGGTTTCATTTTTCTAAAAAGCATTGCGTTGTTTAAACGATTTACTTTATTTTATGCACTGGCAATCCAATGGAGTAAACCCGTTCCGCGTTAGCGGCGTGGTCCTGTGATTAGCCTTATTATTAGATATTTAAGTTAAGATTTCTCATACCAGTCCCATGACTGACCTGTAGTTTGTTTCACTGGCAAACTCGGGTGCCCATATTTTCCACACGGGCAGTCGAGTAGCTTTTTGCAGATATATTTACAGGATCCTGGTCTACAGCTGAAGCGATATTCGGAAAGCTATGTATCCGTTATTCCTTTAGGTTGTATATTTGTATTATTTTCCGCTGTTATTTAAATGTAATTTAAAACTCTGATATTTTTGTATTTCTCTTTCTTTAATAAGTATTCATACTCTGTTACATTCTTGCACTCTGATGTAATTGTTGTAATCTGCGATAAAATGTTCCTTAGTTGTGTTCTGATGCGTATTGTTCTCATAGCAATCCGGGCTTTCCTTTACTGGGAAGTTTGGGTCGTCACATGTGGTATCAGAGCTTTGGTTTACAGAGCTCGAGAACAAGACACATTTGAACCGAACGAAAGAATTCATCAGAGATTGGATTAGCAATATCCAATAAGAATAACTCGTTAGAGATGGGATCAGTAGTATCCTAGAACGAGTGTGAAGAGTATTATTTTCTTTAAAAATAAAAGTAAAAAACAAATTTAGTTTTGAAAATTTTATCTAAAAATACATATTTGATTATATTATATTTTAATGTGGACAATCGAGTTTATAAATTTTTTGAATATACGAGTAATTAACGGATATTCGAAATTTTAATATACTGGATAGATATAGAATCACACTCTAGTCGCCCGGAGATGGTTCTGATGATTGCTAGCGTCATCAGAATTTATGTTCGAGTTTCGAAAGTGGGATTTCTATATATTTCCATTGACTGGTATGAGAGCCAAAACTTAGTTAGTACACATTGCTGTGATTTGCACTCAAAATATGATTTTTGACTATATGTAAAAGTTATTTATATTTGAAAAGTTAATCACCTAATTGATTGCTGGTTGTGATGTTTGATAATTAGTTTCACTAATTAAATGATAATTAAATTAAACCAATAAATAAAAAATTTAGAAGTTGAGTTAGCTAATTAACAACTTTTAGCTTCGTTCCTTTTCGAGGATAAAAAGATTTTAAGTGGGGGCGATTGTAACGACCTGGAATTTTGGGGCCAATTTAAAAATTTTATTTTAGAAATTTTAATGGACTTTAATATTTAAAATAATTTATTTTAAATAAGAACGACTAAAAATTTAGTTTAAAACGAATAAATTCAATTTAATTATAAATGGAGCTTAAAATAACGCTGCAGTTTGAAAATTTGAATTTGAACTTTGACTGAATGTATAGGATTCATTTTAAATCAGAATTGAGTGAAACAAGAAATATTTAAATCTGTTTAATCATATCTTTCTAACGAATCTGAAAAACTGAAATTTCGTTTTAAAAATCAAAAGTTATGTCCAGTTTAAAATTTTGAAAAGTCGCTGTAGAATTTATATATATTTTAATTAAATATATTGGCCTTGAAAATAGCCATTTTTCAAACGACCTCAGTTTTCGACGAAACCACTTTTGTCGGAACCGGAATGTCAAATTATTGCTAAGTTTCAATTTTCATAATTTTTCGAATTAATATGTGAGCGTGGTGAAAGAAAATGTGTTTTGACAGTTTTAGTCAAATTTAATCGACTAGAAAAAGGCCATTTTTCAAATAGTCTCGGAATTCAACGAAATTAGTTTTGTTAGGACCGTATCGTCAAAACATAACTAGAAATAATTTTTCTGGAATTTTCTGAGTCTGTATGTGGCCCCGGTGAATTTATATATGTTGTTAAATTAAATAAATAAAAGATTTAAATATTAATTTAAATAAAACAGGGCTCAGACGATCAAACTGGCAGACGGGACCTAGCGCATCCCGTCCGGAGCGTGGGTATTTGCTTAGGAACAAAGTTCGTTGGGCCTGAATTGGAGTTGTTAAGGATAATGGGCTTAAACTGAAAATTTGGAAATTAAATAATATAAATACACTAAGAAATACGGTCCTAATACCAATCAAATACGTAACCCTAACACCCTAAAAGACCAGCCGCCATATGCTTCTTCCATGGCTGAAAATCACCGAACTTTAATCAATAAAAACTCACAATCCACTCCAAATAAAATCGAAATTCCAAGACCAAATGAAATAACACTTCAAGCTCTTGAAATTCATACGGCTATGATCGGTTTTCCCTGACGATTGGGCGTGGATTTCTAGGCCAAAGGGGCCGACTTTGGGTTCGTTTTCTGGGGGCTTGGGGGCGGCGAGTTCGATGACGAGGGGTGGCGAAGGACGGCGGCGCTCGGGGCTTGGCGGCGGCGGTCTTGGATCTAGTTCTGGTCCATCGTAGGGTGGTGCGTTCGGGGTCAAAGATGGGAGCTTTATGGGTTCGGTGTAACAGAAAGAACAACGGTGGAAGAAGGATTAGTCAAAGTCATTAGGGTATAAATTTTTAATTAATTAATTATTTAATTTGTATTATGTTTAAACAACGATAACTTTGTCATACAGTATCGAAATCAAACGAAACTCATTGCGTTAGATTCGTATTTCAGAACACTACAACATGAAACTGCCTAGATTTGAAACCAGACACATTGGAAATTTAGGAAATTTCAGATCTGAATCGATCGGTGAAAAATCCTGATTTATTTTTATTATTATTTATTTTAAATTAATTAGAATAAATCATTGATTGACTGTATATACTGGCTAAGTGATTAAGTTGTATGTGATGTGCTAATATAGATTTGTTTTTTATAGTGCTGAAATTTACATTTATTTAAATTAGATAATTGGATCAAAGGAAAATTATCATTTTATTAGATTGTCAAAATTAACATCTCTATTAATAAGATTAAACAAAATTAACATCTCTGCTAATTAGATTAAACAAAATTATCACTTTGTCCAGTGGATTGTTAAATTAACGTTTCTGCTGATTAGAATTAGAGAAAACAAATTTTTCATTTTGATTATTTGATTTGTCATGTTAGATAAAAACAAACATTCGTGTTAGAATTGTTAGTTAGAAGAAAAATAAAAATAACATTTTGTTAAAAATGTTTATTTAGAATAAAAATAACATTCTTTGTTATAAAATGTTTCCTTAGGATAGAGCTAACATTTTTGTCATAAAATGTTAAAATAGAATAAAATGTAAAGAAGTAGCGGCAAATTTCATATTTTTGTCAATATAAAGATGTATTTTTATTGTAATATAAAAGATTAGAAAAGAGTACACAATAAAAAGATTTATTTTTATTGTAATATAAAATATTAGAAAAGTGAAGACAATAAAATTACATTTTTTTATTGTAATATAGAATATTAGAAAAGTGAAGGCAATAAGATTACATTTTATTGTAAGGTAAAACATCTGAAAAGTGAAGACAATAAAAAATTGCATTTTTGTTATAATATAATACATTAGAAATAATGTTGCATTAGAAGTATGATTACATTAGAAATAACGATACACTAAATTATGTACATTAGAAATACGCATACATTAGGAATGTGATATTAGATAAGATATAACATTTTAGTTATAAAATGTTAGAATAAAGAGATATAACATTTTAGTTATAAAATGTTAGAATAAAGAGGGATAACACTTTAAGGTATAAAATGTTAAAATAAAGGAGAATAACATTTTTAGCTATAAAATGTTAGAGTAAACAAAAATAGCATTTTTGTCAAAGAATGATAATTGAAACAAAAATAGCAGTTTTGTCAAAGAATGATAATTGAAAAGAAAAATAGCATTTTTCTCAAAGAATGATAATTGAAACGAAAATAGCATTTTTGTCAAAGAATGATAATTGAAACGAAAATAGCATTTTTGTCAAAGAATGATAATTGAAACAAAAATAGCATTTTTGTCAAAGAATGATAATTGAAAAGAAAAATAGCATTTTTGTCAAAGAATGATAATTGAAACGAAAATAGCATTTTTGTCAAAGAATGATAATAGAAACGAAAATAGTATTTTTGTCAAAGAATGATAATTGAAACAAAAATAGCATTTTTGTCAAAGAATGATAATTGAAAAGAAAATTAGCATTTTTTCAAAGAATGATAATAGAAACGAAAATAGCATTTTTGTCAAAGAATGATAATTGAAACGAAAATAGCATTTTTGTCAGAGAATGATAATTGAAACAAAAATAGCATTTTTGTCAAAGAATGATAATTGAAAATAAAAATAGCATTTTTGTCAAAGAATGATAATTGAAACGAAAATAGTATTTTTTTCAAAGAATGATAATTTAAACAAAAATAGCATTTTTGTCAAAGAATGATAATTGAAACAAAAATATACATCTTTGTTAACATTAAAAGGATTTGACAAAATTATCATATTTTGTACATTAAAAAAAAAGTTAAACAAAAATAGACATTTCTGTTTACATTAAAGAATTAGACAAGATAATCATTTTTGTTTACATAAAAAGAATCAAACAAAAATAGTCATTTTTGTTTACATTTTTGTTAAATTGAAATTATCATTTTTGTTTACATCAAAAGGAGATATTTTGTCACTTTGTAAAGAATGACGTAAACTCATTCATTTTTGTCACTTTAGAAAAATAAATTAGAAAACATTCATTTTGCCACTTTGAAAGAATGAAGTAAAAACGGACATTTTTGTCACTTTAAAAGAATAAAGACAAAAATGACATTTTTGGTTTACATTGAAAAAATTAGACAAAATTATCATATTTTGTTACGTTGAAAGAAATTTGACAAAATTATCATATTTTGTACATTAGAAGAAATTTTGACAAAATTACAGTTTTTGTCACTTTAAAAGAATTAGAATAAAAGAGACATTTTTGTCATTTTAAAAAGAATGTAGTAAAATATTCACTTTGTCATTTAAAATGAATGAGAGTAAAATTGTACATTGTGGTCAACAAATAAGAGTTAAGATTTTTATTGTTGTTTGTCAACAATATAAAGAATTTGAATAAAAGACTAGATTTTTATTATCGTTTGTTCGTAATAAAAAGAATTGAGATGTTTGTCTGTGTTGTTGAAATGTGTGATGTGTTAAATATAATGTTAGTATATTCAAACTGAATATTACACTTCCATTTACAAGTTACCCGACTTGTTTATGTGATTGAGACGATAATTTTTACACATCGCTCAAGTGCACAGATAATTTATTATTTGATTGTTGGATGAAACCCCACACGGGTGTTTGGATGATATCTGATCTACACTAGTCCCAATATTTAGTGTAGAATCCACTTTTGTTGTTATTTGGATGTGTGATAATTATTTATCATGATTGTTGATTACGTACAATATATGGTTGTTGATTGAGTCACATTCCAATAAAGAATATTCTAGAAAAAAGATATTTTAGAAAAAGAATATTTTAGATGAAGAATATATTTTAGAAAAATATATCTTTATTGAAATAAACCAGTTATCAACTAGGATTAGTCATTAAATTTAGATTTAATGAAGTTTTCCAATTATTTAATATTTAATTGAATTTAAATAAATTGGATTTTGGGTTTGTCGTGAATAGTGTCTTAAATAACACTGTTCTTAAACCCCGTATGGAAGAATAATCTTTTAATTTAGATTATTAAAGTTTTCAATTGAAATAAGATGAAATGTGAGTTGGGATCGTTGTGAGCTGTGTTTTTGTGTGACACTTGTTCTTTAACCCAACTGGCAGTAAAAAAATATGATTTGGATTATATAAATCTTTTATTAAGATTTAAATAGGAAATTTCCAAAAGTAAAGTTTTCCAATTTAATATATTAAATTGGAATTGAATAGAATTCGAATTAATTATAACCGAGATAAGCATCTGTAAAAGAAGACCGATACTACATATGGAATTTAAGAGGCTTTGCCGTTATTCCATTTATATTATCGGTCGGATACAGAAATTTATAACGATTATATACTGATTTGATTTCTGTGAAGATTCCATATTTTATGAAAGACGATTTTGGGTTTACCGTGAACTATGTTTTAAATGACATTAGTTCTATAACCCAGTTAAGAATAAGATTAATTCCTTAAATTTAAATAATCATTGAATAATGATTTGTGAAAGTAAAACCAAATTGGGTTTTTAATAAATCTTTAAAAGAAAGATTTAAGAATAAATTTGAAGAATTTATCTTTGATGAGATAATGTGAATATTTTATTTAAAAGAATATCCTAGATTGGAATGAGACGTTGGGTGTGCTTTTATAGTACTTGAGTTTATTATAAAATACGCGAGTTATTCGGAAAGACGGGGTTTAACCCATTCCGAATAATTACTACGACGATGAAGAGTCGAAGATGAAGACGGTGTTTGAAGACCGACGATCTTCACATCGAATGGATGTGTTGCTACAGAGACCCGTGATGGGAGTAACTACCTTGAAGGGGCTTCAGTAGTGGCCGTCCGGACTATTGTTGATTGTTCGGATTTGGTTTTCGCTCAGACCCAGAGCATAAGCTTGTAAATGGATGCGTGTCTGACATTGGATTTCGTTCCATGTGAATTTAATCGATTTCTGTTAATGTATGGCTGTTTGGTGGTGCAGGATTTATTCTCTACTTAACACCGGGTATATATTAATAGTGATTGATCGCATGGCGTGAATTGTCAATGTGGCACGCCAAATGCAATTGATCAAGGCTTTTGTTGAAAAGCAGGGCCTTGTGGGATGATCAAAGTAAAGCCTATTACGGCATAGCTTTGTGTATAGCGTGACTTCGCGAGCCTCACACCCCCGGTATGAGTCAAAAACGGGATATGGACCGTAGGGAGTGCACACGTTTCTTTCTAGCTATTGGTAGTGTCAGTGCTTAAACTGGCTGGCATTTTACTTATGTGGATGATGGATTTTGAGGCGCCTCGGATTTTTATAGGCCGTTAGTGGTCATACTATAGGTTCAAAGGAACCGGGAAACGTGTGTCCAGGCATAACTAATCCAGTGCCGATAGGCGGGGACCGGCCCTACCGCATCCAAGGGTTCACTACGGGGGATCCTGAGGCATTTGCTAGAGTGTCTCGAATCGGAGAGGAGCTTGCCCCTAGCCTCGACTCATGATGGAAATCCAATTTCCAATACGACCTTGCGGTTTTGATTGTAGAACTAGTATGGCGACATAGTAGGATGGGGTACTATGCCGTCTATGATTAATACATTATGATTGAAATTGTTTTTGAAATATATATATATATATATCCACATATGTACGCACTAATACTCAATCCATTTTATCGCATCAAGCATCTTTTGACCATTATAAGGTAAAACCCTATCCTCCGGTTTGCGTTGCATTGTGTGATGGGACTTGGGTCTTATAATGGTTTCATTTTTCTAAAAAGCATTGCGTTGTTTAAACGATTTACTTTATTTTATGCATTGGCAAGCCAATGGAGTAAGCCCGTTCCGCGTTAGCGGCGTGGTCCTGTGATTAGCCTTATTATTAGATAGTTAAGTTAAGATTTCTCATACCAGTCCCATGACTGACCTGTAGTTTGTTTCACTGGCAAACTCGGGTGCCCATATTTTTCATTCGGGCAGTCGAGTAGCTTTTTGCAGATATATTTACAGGATCCTGGTCTACAGCTGAAGCGATATTCGGAAAGCTATGTATCCGTGTATTCCTTTCGGTTGTATATTTGTATTATTTTCCGCTGTTATTTAAATGTAATTTAAAACTCTGATATTTTTGTATTTCTATTTCTTTAATAAGTATTCATACTCTGTTACATTCTTGTACTCTGATGTAATTGTTGTAATCAGCGATAAAATGTTCCTCAGTTGTGTTCTGATGCGTATTGTTCTAAAAGCAATCTGGGCTTTACTTTACTGGGAAGTTTGGGTCGTCACATCGGGCCAGCTGATTGAATTGGTTGACGTATTCCTTGACCGTCATACTTCCTTGCTTAAGAGATAATAACTTTTCCAGCTGTAAACTTCGCTCAGTTTGTGAGAGGAATTTCATCTCAAACCTCATTCTGAAATCCATCCATGTTTCAACTTGTCTTTCAGCGTTAGTGACTTCCCACCAATAGGAAGCTTCGTCCTTGAGCAACCATACAGCCAACTGTATCTTCTGCCTATCGTCCACCTCGAAGATAACGAACAGATCCTCAGTTTCTTTGAGCCAGTTCCTTGCTTCTACGAATGATTCAGTTCCCTTATATCCTTTCCACCCATGGCCCTAAAGTCTCTACAAATCTTTGAGAAAGCATTTGCACGAGGAGGAGGAACCGCTGCAGCTGGAGGAGGAGGAATATCTGCTGCGCCTGCGTCGTTAGCCCTAGCCTCTAAGTACCTCCTGAACCAGCCAGGTATCGGTACACCCACTAGAAGGTTAAGATTTCCAGACATGCTGAAATGAAAAAGAAAAGATTCAAAATGAAGGATAGAAAGATAGTGCATATGGCTTTGGGGATTATGCCTTTTTAAATTTAAAACAACACTTTTTCTTGTAAAACGCTTCTTTATATTTCTTTTTGAAAATAGTTTTCGAAAACTCTTATCTGATCTGGTAAACTTTTCCTCTGATACCAAGTGAAACACCCCACCTCCGTTAAGGTCACTCACAAAGGGAATTCCTTAACTTTGGTGGAGGGTTATAGGTACAAGACATAGAAAAATTTACAAGACAGATAACTATAAGCAGCGAAATTCAAATATTTATTTCATACGTGGTTCAATCAAAAGCATTACAGCAAATTGTCTCAAAATAACTTCCAAAACATTACACCATAATTTTTGTCTTGATTATTTAATAAAGAAGCATAAACCATAAATAAAACTGCATAAATCCTCAAGGGTAGTGTCCAAAAGCCATAGCCAAGGTGGGAGAGTCCCAATCATACATCTACTTCCTTGTAGCTTGCAAAAAGTCTGACTAAGCTGGAGTATTCCCTCCCTTTGGACCTGGGGGAGGGGGAAGGGGGAAACAGAAGAAAAGAGGACGAAAGAAAACGGGTCAGACAATAAGTCTGGTAAGTTCAGTGATTACTAGTATTTAAACAGGGAAAGGGATCATGATAGTAATAATAGAACATAGGACAATACCCTAATATAAGATAAGAGGAACATGTGATTGCACCCATTACTATAGTCTCTGCACCTACTTAACCATTGGTTCAACCAGCCCCACAGGTTCATAACAAACGATTCCCTTAATGATCGGCTCCTACTCGCATCCATTCATATCCTGTGTCCTTCGTCCCCGCTTGACTGTAGATACCTGTGCTAGTCCCACCATGGCATGTATCAGTCCCTATGGTGGCAACCCGACACGATTCAAGATGCACAGTGTATACTACAGATGCCTAGTGCCTGCTTTTTCCACTTCGGAGTACGTGCACGCCCATACTACGTCGGAACCTACACTGACGCACCAACCGCCGACGTTTTGACCGCTTATAATCAGTCCAGTAACCGTGCCCCACCCTGCCTAGTTCAGGGTACCATGATACATCTATGTGGGTTACTGCTGAAATGGGTCCCCGTTACAAGGGTTTTCTGATCAACATGTTTATTTGGTTAAGTGTCCAAGTTTACCTAACCCCACCCATCCGTTTAGTTAACATGTTAAATCAGTTAAGTGTTTCCCTAATTGACTTAACCCTACCAATCCTGACTTAGCTTTAATTTATTCATTAAAGCACCAACCACTCACATTAGACAGGTCTTGTTGTGGTCACTGGATATGCTGGTCGGTTCCGGGCAGTTTTACACCACAACTCAGTCTAACCTCGGGTTCTTTTTGGGTTTGATGCACTAATCACCCACATTAGGCAGGTCTTGTTGTGGTCACTAGATATGCCGGTCGGTTCCGGGAAGTTTTACACCACAACTCAGTCTAACCTCGGGTTAGGCATATTCGTCTTTTATAAATCCATATATTTTCTATATATGTCTAGTTCTATATGTAAATTAATCTTAATTTAATCATGCCATAATTATCATTTGATTATGCTCACAATAAATGGTATATCAAATATACCATTTTATGAACAAATCTAGGCCATGAAATTTTCATATTTTCCCATCGCTATCCCCGTGGAACGTACGCATGAATCACATAAAATGTTGGGCTAGTAAATTAGCCCAAACCCATAAACAAAAAGGGGTAATAAACAAGGGACATGAAATAAACATAAAATAGCATACATTTGACTTATCACGTGTAACTTGGCATAGAAGTATCATTAACTTAATTAAACGGGTAAAGGTGAACTTGTGACTAAGTTGGATCTAATTGTCATGTAAACTTGATATAGGTCTAGCATGGAGGTTTAACATATAAACACAATTTTTAAACCACAACTTAGCATATTAACTTATGTTTGTCAAAACATAAGAAAGCTACTATAAACATATTTAAATCACAACTTAACATGATAACTTATGTGTGTTTAACATAAGAGAGCAATTATAAACATATTTAAATCACAACTTAGCATGATAACTTATGTGTGTTAAACATAAGAGAGCTACTATAAACATATTTAAATCACAACTTAGCATGATAACTTATGTGTGTTAAGCATAAGAGAGCTACTATAAACATATTTAAATCACAACTTAGCATGATAACTTATGTGTTAAAACATAAGAGAGCTACAAATCCAATCTTGCAACATAAATAGATTCAACTTAACATGGTTCTAAATATACATGAATGTTGATCTAACATGTAAGCATGTGCTTTAGATCATAAACTTGCAAGAAACCACCAAATTATAACATGACATGTTTCACTATTTAGTTGGCATAATACGTTCATTTCCCAATCATAATAGATCCCAATATATAAAATATGGTATGTTCATCACCGCAAGCATATAGACATGATGAATCGCAACGGTAATTTAAGATAAATGAGAATCAAACTTTATGTATCTTATACATAAGCATCATTCTATATTCGAATTACAACATGTCATGATTCATTTGAAAGAACGTTTAAATCTACGTAATAACCAACTTACAAACTGAAAAGGAATTCTTGATTTCTGAAATATGAATTCTGAAGTTGGTATGCTCTCCTTTGATGTAGATCGTTGAATTAGATTACTTTAATTTGATTTTGATTTAGGTTTTTATCTTGTCTTTGAATTGAAAGCGGTGATGGCTACTCCAAGTTCTCTATTGACGGCATGATAGTTCCAGGATTATTTTTGTGTGATTTTAGGTTGTGCATTGGGTTGTTTATATAGAATTTCAATTTAATTAGAGCCGTCAGATGATCCTAGATTTAACCACCACCATTCAGTCAGGATAGGGTGACACCTCAGCCCTAATGACTCAGCAAGGAGTCAAAAAGGACTCAGCAATGACTCACAGTATGGATCAGAACACACCAGAAAGCTACCCAGCCTGGGCGCATTTGGCTGGTGCGCCAGTGCAATTTTTTTACTAGCGCACTTCCCAAGTGCGCCAGTGCATTCCATTTTTTTCTCTTCTTTCTTCTGGTTTTCTGCTTAATTCATTTGTCCATATCTCCTTCATACGGTGTCCGTTTTACGCAAACTCGGACTCTATCTCAAGCAGAATTCCGAGATGAACGCAATGGCGTAACCCGTATCCCTTAATTATTCGTTGATTCGTTACTATAACATTAACAGAAAATACGGGGTGTTACAGCCGTATAACACGGAATGAGTTTCCTTCCAAGAATTCCAGTGCATATAACAAACAACGCGATGCATTTTGGAAAAATGAAACTATTATAAGACCCAGGTCCCATCACATAATGCAACACAAGCCGGAGGATAGGGTTTTCCCTTATAATAGCCGAACATGCTTGGTACGTTTAAACCAAATCATATGATACTATTATAAGTGCGTAGTGTACAAAACAAATTTAAATATAAATGTATGAACCATAGGCGGCATTGGTACCATCTATCATGTCACCAATACTAGGCTCTACAATCAAAACCAAAATGTCGCGTATTGGAAATTAGATTTCCGTCTGTGAACCAAGGCTAGGGATCGTCCTTACCACTTCGAGACAATCTAACCTACCATGTCTCAGGCAAGCGCGAAGGCAAGCCTTGGATCGTCAAGGCTGGTCCACGCGAAGTGGATTAAAATGCGTGAACAATTTGTTTCCCCGCCCTATGGGGTGAAAAATGGTTATATATCGACTAAAACATCCATCGACACTGTAGTAACCGATATAACCGAGGCGCCTCGCTATCCATCATCCACATATGTAAAACGTCTGGGCTTGCAAAACCCAGACACCACTCCTACCCAGAAGGAAACGCATGTCCTCCTTGATGTCCTCTCCCGTTTCTAGTTCACACCGGGGTGTGAGGCTCGCGAATCAACGCTATACACAAAGCTATGCTATATTAAATTCGTTCTTTGATTATCTACCACAAGACTCTGCTTTTCAACAGAAGCATTGATCACTTGCATCTCAGCATGCCACACAAGCAATTCACGCTATGCAACTGATGTTTATCAATCACACAGAATGAAATCCAATGTCAGACACGGGTCCATTTAAAAATTCGTTCTGGGTTTGAACAAAACCAGGGGCACCTTATTCCTCGTCCCATATGTCCAATACAGGATAGAGGTCATCGCGTATCTGGTCGATCTCCAAGTACGTTTGGACGATCACCACCTATTACCTCATCTTGGGTGTACAGCCCAATCAAGACATCAATAATCATCCAAACGATGTCAAGTCCTCTGGTATTTAACCACCATCTTCATTGTCGACTTATCGTCGATCCAGTTATTCAGAATGGGATAAACCCAGTCTTTCCGAGTAACTCACGTATATAATAAACAAGTGCCATAAAAACACAGCATACACCTCATTCCAATCCAGAATATTACTTTATTCAAATATTCTTATACTTCGGGAAAGGTTCCCATTAATTTTATCAAAGATAAATTCTTTAAATTTATTCTTTAATCATCCTTTGGATATCAATTCAAACCAAATTATGGTTTATCCAAACTAGTCGGGATTAGCGCACCTTATGTAAGTAATCATTTGTTATATTTCCCAATCCCAACCTATTCATCCCATGAAGCAAAAATGGTAATACTTAATATCTTACACCACGGTGTTATCGGAAAATTTAATTACCATTTCACGTTCAAAACTAATTAAAGATTTAATTATAGCTTGGAGCAAAACTGATGATACTCCATTCTCGATCATACCTTGAATTTGATAATTCAAATTATCATATTCACATTTCAATCTTATTAAAGATTCGCTAAAACTCTAATTTAGTTTTAATTTCCAAAATCATTACTTAACGATTAATCAAAGTTAAGAAATTAATCTTATCTTTAACTGGGTAAAAGAACTAATGTTATTTAAAACACAATTCTAGATAAACCCAAAATCACATTCCATTAACAATGGAATCTTCATGGAAATCAGACCACTATATATATATATATATATAATCGATATAAATTTCCGTGTCCGACTAATAATATAAATGGAATAATGACAAACCCTTTTAAATTCCCTATATATTATCAGTCTTCCTCCACAGAAGCTCACTTCGATTTTTATCCAATCGAATTCCGTTCGATTCCAATTTATTGTATTAAATTGGAAAATTTACTTTCGAAATTTAATTTTAAATCTTAATAAAAAGATTTATAAATTCCAAATCACATTTCACTGTAAATCGGGTTAAAGAACAGATGTCGTTAAAAACACAGTTCACGATAAACCCGATTCACATTCCATTTTATTCCAATTACCAAATATAACTGGAAAATCCAATAATCTTAATTAATAGATTTATTCTTTCCCCAACTGGGTTTAAGAACAGTGTTATTTAAGACACCGTTCACGATAAATCCAAAACCCCATTTGATCTTAAATACAAGGCTCTAAATAGAAAATATGTCACCTTATATTCAATATCAAATTCTAAAACCAACAAATAACGTATTGAAAATAACGATACAAAATATATCTTCCAAATTTCCATAACAATATCCATAGAATCACGAAATCCAGTATCGAAATATTCCAACGATAATTTCGACACAAATCCATTCCAATTCATATATTGTAAATTCTAGTTATTTTTAAAACCAATTCAAATCCAATTTATTTATTTAAAAGTATTGGATTCTAATTCTAGTTCATAACTAGTTCATTTTGATAAAAATATATTTTTATCTTTACAAACGTGGAATTTTTCCTCCAAATTCTTTACAAACCATTTATTATGATTTTACACAAATTATTGATATTTTAAATAATTTTATCAAGGCCCGTACAGTCGATTTCCATAAACGGTCATCGAACTGCACTTACAGCGACCTTATCCAAATTTGATTTGGACATAATTCCAAATCCAACCATTAGATTTCAAATTCCTTACATTCGTTGGAAAGCTCTTTTTGATATGAACCCAAGTTTCGGTTTTAGGAGAATCCGACGATCGGATCTCCCGTAATGTCCATTCGAAGTCAATGGTCGAAATTCGCGAACTGTCGCGGTGCGACGCGTTCTATTCAGGCCATTAAATATATATAGTATATATATTATATATATTTCGTCAATTTCCAATTAAAATGTATTTTTATAAATCGTTTTAAATTTGTTTTCAAAACGTTTTCAACTTCATATTAAATTTTAAATCAAAATTTAATATTCTATATCATTATAATATATAAATGATAATATTTTCAAAATTTCAGATTTTGAAATCATTTCCTTTTTTATATTCATTATAGAAATGAATAAAATCGATATAAATACGTTAACGTCAAAATGGCGTTAATTTAATCAACATGGCTTTATATATTTAAATATTTTCGTGTCCGTCCCAAATCGGACATCAAAATCATATTTTGATCCATTACTGAATATTATTTTAAAATGTAAGTTATTTTATAATATTCATTACTCGTCAGTTTAAAATATTCTTTAATTTAAAATATTCGTTCTTTCTGAATTGGAATCAAACACAGTCAATTACCATATAATTTTATTTATATGGATTTCATACACACATGTACACAACAATAATCAAACACAGTCAACCATCATCCAGAGTGCGTTACACAACTGCATAAGCGTTAAATATAAATAATTAATGCTTACAATAGTCTGTCAACACATCGATTGACATACAACTAAATATTGGGATTAGTGTATGTCCAATATCATCCTAATACCCGTGTGGGTTTTCAAACAACAAACCCTGATTATTATTTGTGCAGTTGGGCGATGTGTAAAATATATCATCTCAATCAATATTAGGTAAATGTGTGTACATAAACAAATCTTTCGATTTGTAAATGAATATTTATTTCAACTCATGAATAATTTATTCAGTTCATATATACAATACAATAAAAATGATATTTTTATTGTTCAAATATTTTATTCCATACATGAATATTTTATTTTCCATTTCACATCACAATCACAATTAATTTCCACAACAAAATACAATCAATAAGTCGTCCATGGTCCGTGGATGACGATGTGAGGAGCTACTAAGCACCGTCTGCAACCTAGTATATAATTTACTGTAAAAGAAAATAGAGTGAGAAGGATTTCTCACCTTTGGTTTCAACTTTGTCGTTTTATTTCTGAATTTCTGAACAGCTTGGATTTTCCCGAAATTCCAACGCCACCCTTTTTACGCTGTTCATATATAAAATCACATTTTTATTTATACACAGAAAATCACATTTTTATTTATACAAAGTAAATCACATTTTTATTTATACAAAGAAAATCACATTTTTATTTGTACTATATATATATTTAAAAATCAATTTTTTTTATAATGATATTATATATATAAAAATCTAATTTCTATTCTAAAATGATATATATATATATATAAATCATATTTTTATTTTTATAACACTATTCCTATTATAAAAATCATATTTTTATTATACTATATTTATAATTTAAAAGGCGCATTTTTATAACCATGCCATATACAAAAAAATTGCATTCTTATTCCAAAACATTTCTCATACTAAGTTTTATATATTTTTAAAACAATATCTATTTTTATTTTTAAAACAATATCTATTTTTATTTTTAAAACATTGTCTATTATTGTTTTTTAAAACAATACCTATTTTTATTTTTAAAACAATATATATTTTTGTTTTTTTAAACAATACCTTTTCTTATTTTTAAAACAATATCTAATTTTGTTTTTAAAACAATACCTATTTTTATTTTTAAAACAATATCTATTTTTGTTTTTAAAATAATACATATTTTTGTTTTTAAAACAATATTTTTTTTAAAACAATACCTATTTTTATTTTTAAAAAATATCTATTTTTCTTTTTAAAACAACATCTATTTTTAAAAACAATATATATATATTTAACTCACTAGACAATTAAATTAATAATTAACTAAACATCAATTTCTCATTAAGCGGTAATTACCCCCATTCCTTCTTCCATCGGGTATGAGCTCCAGGCTACGGCCATTTTTCCTAAACCAAAGTCCGCCCCTAGGGCTCGAAATTTCTACTGCCACCATCATCTGAACGTCGATCAAAAGTGTCCCCCTCGTCGGCCTACGCACAACCTTCCCAATGCCGGAATATGGACGAACTCGAGCCCCCCCTTTGTGCTAAAATCGTCTGCGAACGAGTGGCTTTTGAGCTCGAAATTCGCGCTCCCTCCCTCACTAGAAACGATCAACGGGGTATGAATGGAAAAAGCATGAAGAATTCTACCATTCCCCTTTGAGATCTCATCCTAAATCGGTGAAGATTAGAAAATTTTATTGATTGAATTTGGGAGCTTTTCAGCCCTATATCTGATAGTGGCGGCGCGTCGTTTTCCTGAATTGGGGAACTTAGGGTTTCAGATTTGAGTTTATATATATATATATATTACAGTAATATTTTATTATATTTATTTTTTCTTTAGAAATTTATCGCTCTAAACTCCAAATGAATCCCAATGACTATTGCCCCTAGCTAAATACCCTCATTCCGAACCCAATGGGATATGTTTCGTGACCTAATTCGGCTGTTACGATCAGTTTTGCTTTAAATAAAATTATAAATCAATATAAATTTAATTTAAACGTACATTTTAATTTACCGGAGCCACATACTGACTCCAAAAAATTCCACAAAAATAAATCTAGCTTTGTTTTGATGATGCGGTCCTAACAAAACTAATTTCGTCGAATTAGGAGACCGTTTGAAAAACGGTCATTTCCCAGTCGATTAAATTCAAACAAAATTCACCAAACACATTTAAATCCACCACGCTCACATATTGATTCCAAAAATTATGAAAATTGGAATCTGACAATAATTTGACATTCCAGATCCAACAAAAGCGTTCTCGTCAAAAACGGAGGTCATTTGCAAAATCGCTATTTTTAAGGTCTAAATTCCATAGCGACTATTCTGAATTTTCAACTGGTCATCACTTTTTATTCCCTTTATGAAATCTGGATTTTTCAGATTCATTGGAAAGATATTTTTAAACAAATTCAAATATTTTTGGTTTCACTAAAATCCGGTTTATTTTGAATCCTGTACATCCATTTGAAATTTGAAATTAAATTTTCAAACTATCGCGCCATTTCCAATTCCTTTTATAATTAAAATAAATATTTATATTTTAACTTCGATTTAAATAAATATATATGTTCTAATTCTATTCAAAATAAATATTTAGTCATTATTATTTGAAATAAATCATTTTAAATTTCCTAAATTCATTAAAATCGCTAAAATAAAAAATTTAATTGGTTCTGATTTTCCAGGTTGTTACTAGGGATTGCAACTGAGTTTTTGAAATTAAGTTTGCAACTCTGTTTCGAAAACCGAATTGTAACCTTAGTTTGCAAAACTGAGATGTAAACTCAACTGAGTTTGCATCTCAGTTTTCAAACTATTTTCCAAATTATGTTGCAAAACTCAGTTTCGAAAGCCGAGTTGCAAACTCAGTTTGCAAAATTGAGTTGCAAACTCAATTTGCGAAACTAAGATGCAAACTCAGTTTTGCAAACTGAGTCAACTCAGTTTTCAACTGCAAAATGACTTTGCATCTCAATTCTGCAAACCTGAGTTAGCATCTCGGTTTTGCCAAACTGAATTTGCAATACAGTTTGTAATTTTTTTTAAACTAGCAAAACTGAGTTGCAAAACTCAGTTTGTATCTCATATCTGTACTTATGTGCAATAATTCGTCATATAGAGTTTATCATCTAGGTCCATATCTACTGAATCAAAGAGGAATATTATTCATATATTAGTTGTTTTACCATATTACTGTTCAATTATTTCTATTCTATGCCTTTAGATTGGTTATAGCTTTCTTAAGTTTGAAAATTAAGTTGTGTGTGCCATTACCCTAAGTATTTGGTTTAGAAACATTGAGCGTTTGCATGGGTTTTTAACGTTGAGTGTTTATATTAATGCATGAATATGTAGATGAATACTATGAATTCTCATATAGGAGTTTGAAAAATATGGAAAGTTTGCTCAACATAACACTGAGTTGCAAGTAGCTTAGTTTCGAAAGCCGAGTTACTGCAGCTTAGTCTTCAAAACTGAGTCGAGCAACTCAGTTTTGAAAGCCGAGTTTCTGAAACTCAGTTTTCAAAACTTAGTTGAGAAACTCCGTTTAGAAAATTGAGTTGCTACAACTCGGTGTTTTTGCAACTTAGTTTGAACTACCGAGTTGCAACTCAGTCCGTTTATTTTTATCATTCTTAAACACAATTTCCGAAAGAGGGATTTATAGCCATTCAAATTTTTCTATGTAGTCACATAGACAATCTAATTGGATTTTGCATGTGGACACACACAGGCATCACGCATATGTTAGTAGTTATATATGTGTACTACAAATGTGTGTGTGCAAGTTTTGGTTTATCATTATGATGACTTCTAGTTTTTTGTAAAAATGAGTGCACATATATTTTGTAGGCACTTGTGGAGGAGAAGGAAAATACAGAATTTGGAAAGCAACAACAACACCTGCATGCCTAACAGCTCAATCCTACAGCACTTTAAAAACAATATTGTTTAAAGTATAGAATACTACATCATTATGTGGGAAAGCTTCAGCATAGAGCACAAAAAACATGGTTGGAATGTGAATATTCATCCATTAGTTATTTATTTGTTGGTTTTTATGTCAGGCGTACTTGATCATCACCTACCATTTTTATATGTTATACAGATTATGCAATCATTAGTTATGAATATCGCTTCTGTTTCAGATTTCCTACTGTATCGTCTACTTATTCGGTTTGAGAAGATTTATGCCACAGTTCAGCCTAACCATCGAGAAATTTAACAGGCTCATATTATTCACTTTTTAATGCCTTTGTGCTAGGTTTTTGTATATAACAGTTCTAAGTTTTTTTGCATAACAGTATTGCTTCAAGCTTATGAAATTCAATATTATGTATCAACTAATTAACAAAGATAGAACTCGTGTCCTGCTTGTTAGTAGTAAATAGCCATTATTTGTGCCTCAGCATGGTATTGTTACTATGTATTGAATCTGGAACTAATTCAACAAAAACTGGGTTCTAAAGAATGATATGTGTATTGAATTTAATGTGGTTATCAATGTAAATTAAAGCTTAAAACAATATTCTTGAAGTTTATGTTACTTAAAAAAAAATTACATACTCATTTTGCAAAGAATATGGGCTGAATAAGCAGGCCAACGAATACTTTAAAGTGCAGTTGTTGGCTTAATAATAAGGGCTTTTCTTAAACTCTTCAATACCGTTGTTATCGAGGTTTGTAATCTGGATCCTAGGATGATAATAATGACATTAGTTTGAGTTGTTGACAAAAACACTGAGTTTGGAAAGTGGGTAAGGATGAAAGAGCCCAATACACTCGAGAAGTTCAACAAAAAGGCCGATGAGTTCATGAGGTTGGAAGACGTCGCTCTCACTACCCAGAGTGTGGCTGGAAGCAATGCTGTGGAAGATAAGAAGGAAGCCAGGGGCCTGAAAAGGGAAAATGAAGACAAAGGAAAAAGGGAAAATAATGTTGTATATAACATTGTTGTATACACAATTATATGATTTTTGTTTGATGATAACAACCAAATATATATTAATATAAATGTGTTTGTTATTGTACTTTTATTCTACATCACAGACAAGAATATAATATTTTTATTTATATAAAATAAAACTGTACAAGAATTTCAATATTCACACAGTATTTTATTTAAAAAGAATATTTTATTTTAAATATTCAAACAGTACAACTTTTACAACTCCACTATTTGTACAACACACTGTAATTCATTAATACATTCACAGTCAATTTCTTTTTACACTGTGCTGCTCACTACTGTTCACTCATCACTCAATACATTCATTGACACTGTTACATACACTCAGTCACTCTATACAATTTCATATACATACATTCACTGACATATACACACACTGATGTTCTTGTCTTCTGTCTTCACAGCACCTTTCGGTCAGTCCAGTCATCCATACCTATCAAATACAACACATACACACACACACAATATACTGCAATGAAAATAAAACTGAATACATGCATATGTAAATTTTATTTTTAAAATTTTATTTTCCTTAGTATTCTGGTGTGTTTTCTCATCATTTTTCATGACTTGATATAATTTATTAATTCATCCGACTGTGTCTAGACAGCTTGTAATATTCACAGTGAAACACTGTAAATACCACAAGGCACTCAATGTATATAAAAAATATTTCAGTGCAGGGACAAGAAAATTTTCTGAATGGCTGCAGATACACACATGTATATATATACATGCGTGCACTGCCTCGCTAATCCAGTGTGGAACTGAGGAGCAGCAACGTAGACCAACTCGACTCAATGCACAAGAAAACAACTCAACATAACAAAATAGTCGAGTCTCAACAAATACATAGTTTCCGCAAAATGGTCAACATACATGGTCGAGACAAGTGAAAGTCAAACAAGTATTCAAACAACACAATTGGTCGAGCCATGGTCAAGTAAATCATGATTCATCAACATACAATTTCAAGGATGTTCAAATGGAGGCAACAAAGTGATGTTCAAACTGGTCATGCCGCAATGATTTCATTCTATACTGTAGAGCTACGGCATTTTCAAAGTGTCCAGCAGGTTAACAATGTATAATATATCATGGAACAACAAATGTAGTTGATCACATATCAACCAAATCATGTTCAAGCTAGCATAAGTGGTGCTACAAGATCAGTTCAGACTTTTCAGTGAAGTCGAGTCTTTCAGGTGCTCTCAAATTTGTGAAGCGTAGAAGGATATAATGGCATATACAAAAGCAAAATCAATTTCAAGTGCTACATGTTTAGATATGTATCATGTGTTAGAATGACAATTCAGTTCAGCACAGAATTTTATGTACACAAATCAGTGAAGCAGCAAGGTTGGCAAAATAGTGAGCATACATGATACAAGTCAGTTGCACAACTATGGTGAACATGGCGAGATGTCAAGGAAAATGGATGATGAGAAGTTCAAGCGAACACAACATCATATATAAATAGTTCAAGGTTCACAAACCAGCTTTAGTGCATAGTGAAGGAGAAAAAAAATAACAAACATGGTGTGCACAGTGGGGAACAATCTAGAACTCATGCATGTGGGCATTCAAATGAGCAGTGCAACAGAATACAAGTACATTGGTGCAAAGAATGAGCATACAAGATGCAAAATAACTCATGGCAGTATATACATGGCATTAACAAGTACATGGTTATTAATCAAACCAGTGAACAACATATTTGGGCCAAGTTTTTAATTCTTTCCAGTTTTAGACCAAGTTATTTTGTCAAAGTATCAGCAATGGTGGTAATTCAGTCAGCCTAAAATCGTTTCATTCATGAGAGTTAATACACATGGATAAGAAATGCATGGTGATGAAAATTCAGTAAATCTTTTTTAGCAAGTGATAAATAATTTCCAGATTTCCGGAAAAATTAGAGAGAGGATATCCATCTTTGGCAAGTTCAATAAGATTGTTTCAACATGTTTAGAAGTCTCCAATCTGTTTTTTGGCTAAAGAAAAATTAATTTTTGGTAAAAGTTCAATTCAACAACCAGGATACACGCACAAATTTAATTCAATGGGACTGCAAAATTTATTTTGAACTCATTTCCAGAATTTCTCATATATTTCAAATCTGACTGAATTCAAACAAGGGCATCATTTTGATATCATTCTAAGCTGATTCAATCGATGAACCAAAAGGGGAAAGCAACTAAAAATCAGGGGACAAGAAACCTGTAGTGTCCCGAAATTTCGGTAACACAAGTCCAACCCAAATTGCACTGGAAACCAGAAAACTAATAGAAAGAAAACAGAAGGTGAGGATAGATAAGATAGAAACTTAGAATAGAATAAGAAGAAGAACATACAACACCAGAGTAAACACGAATCTCATAGTGGAACGAACAACATATAATAGATAACATATCTTTGAAATAAAATCAATATATGTATACAGTAACATTATCAGAGTACAACACTTACATCACAACGGAAACAAACAATAGCTATAAAAACGCTGCTGAAGCCTCCAGCTCCAGCTACTTCTAGTATATCTATAAAAACCTGACTACTTGATTGCCCGTACAAAATTGGGCACCCAAGAGTTTAGGGAAAACAAAACAAACTCTGGGTCAGTCATGTGACTGGTGTGAGTAAACTCAAATCATTGATTTAACTTTCAAAAATCCTTTTGAACCAAAGGATAATCGTAAGACGATCCACACATAAACACGGATGATTTTTACCTTACGATAACCGAAATATTTTTCTAAAATGATACTTGTCTGATATTATAATAATGTCTAGATCAAGTAAATAGAAATCTAGCAGAAACACTTTCATCTCACGTTCTACATATACAAGATACAATCAAAACCGCGGGCTCTTATTGGGGAAAGGATTCCAACTATGACAAGGTATGGATCCACCTTTTGATCAGTGTACTCTAGAAGCGATACACTGGAGTTCAAGAAGAACATCTTGTAACTCGACCACACATGACCGACCATTCATTTCGCTTGAATGTTCCAAATATATTATCACCTTACGGTTGGTATACCAACATAACCGTTCCCAGGAGATACAGAACTAAAAGAAGTAACATATATGAATATTTTTTTGATGGTTACAATATACCCTACTTGGGTGCGACCCAGTTAGCCATGATGCCTGCCCGATTTCTGTCATTTTCCAGTTGATGAGGCTTGAGGTCATAACGTATCTTTTAACAGATCACTCCTTCATTTACTTTGAATGCCACATCGTCATCCCGTCAAATCCCAAATTGATTTCCCAAAAAATACCATGGGTATAAGCTAAGAGAAACGAATTCCTCCGCCACCAACGTAAATACGTTTGAAAAGATCAACTCACGCGATCAACCATATATACTCTATCAGATGTTCATCCATTCAAGTTACCCTTGGATTGGAAAATCCGAAGGGACTATTCTGTAAACAGGACAACCATTGCATAACTCCATCTTCAATTATCTTCATCATATTTGATTCGCAACGCTAATGCCATACAGAGTGGTTTTCAGATAATATATCTGATCCCGATCTCTCCGTATTGACAAAGGAAATGGTCAAAAAAATTGATAGTCGGTGATTTAACTATCAAAGGAAAACATGTGTGCAAACAACGATATTATTTCCAGGTGGAAATTTTATCGATCAATCATCAATCAACATTTATTCATTTCCCCATTTCTCGTTCCATATATTCATCAAATCCTTATTTTCTAATTTCAGAAAATATACGTTATTAACATTGGAAAACATTTCCATTTATGATTCACGCATCACTATCTTCTCACATATATCAGTCTTTAACTGTAAACTAGTAAGAGAACAAACCCCTACGTATTAACCCCGACATATATCAGTCCGACCTGTTTTCCCAACGGATCAAACCTTCGAAATTCTGATATCGTATGACAATGTTATGATTTGTACAAGTTTCATATACTTTTAAATAAAATAAGAACTTGGAATTAAATAACTAATGGCCTACCCCTCTATTAAATATTTCGGCCCACAAACACTTTTAAAACCGGTGAACAGTCTTCTTCCTCCCATGATTCACGAGCTCAACAACAGCATTTACGGCCGATTCTTCATCAAATCCCTCCTCCTTTCAACTAAAACCCAAACTAAGAACACAAATCGAACTCTCCTCAAATTCTCTTCAACCTCATACCACCATGGTTCAACTCGGCTTCCTCCATCGAGTAGCGTCTCCAGCTCGACGCCGTGAAATATATTGAAGACATCGACAGTTTACTTTCCAGAATTCAACAAACTTTTTCTTTTTGATGTTATTCGATCTCGTGAGTCCAAATACGAACTCCAAAACACGGATTAAAGCTTCGACTCGCGAATTCCTCTAACCATTGCGCTACTGCCAAATTTTGAGCATCTCAGGAGTGCGTCGCACACTATGAAACAAACACCAGATTGTAGAGGATGCTCACAGGGATTCATATACACATATAACATGGTTTATAAATTTTACTTTGATTTTCTTTTGATTTTTAAATTTCCCATTTTACTGTTTGAAGAAGAACAAAAGCGACGGAAGTTTGGTTGACCAGAGAAAGAGTAGTTTAGGGTTTAGAGAAATGTAGTGGTATACATAGTGTATTTTTAATAATTTAATATTCGATTAAATATTCATTTTTAACCAACCGCTGTTTGTATTTATCCCTTAAAAATTCCTGTGATCACATACGATACCCAAAAATCACGAAAATGGACATACAACTAGAGTTTGACATTACAGACCCAACGAAACTTGTTTCATCGAATTCCGACTCCGTTTGCTCACATAGCGTATTTTTAAAGGTCAAATTATTGATTGTTTTTCACATTAAAATCCCCCACGGCTACATACTGACTTCAAAAATGAAGAAAATTGAAATCTAGCAATAATTTAATATTCCGGATCCAACCAAATTAGTTTCGTCGAAAACGGAGGACGTTTGCAAAACTAGCTATTTTTAAAGCTCTAAATAAATCCTTTTTAAAAATAAATATATTTAAAAATAATTAAATTAAATATTTATAAATAAATATTATCGTATATATTCACAATAGAATATCATACAGCTCGAATTGGATTTATATCTCGATATTTCAAAATTCCCAGTTATATCTATATTCGATTTATATTTAAAATCCTTTTATAATATAAATATATATTTATAAATTTCAAAGGAATTCCATAACGACTTTTCTAGAATTTGATTTGAACATAAATCAAAATTGACATGACGAAATCTCAATTTTCCTCTTCCATTAGAAAATTATACTTCAACAGCTCCGAACTTTCTTGTTTCACAGAAATCCGATTTAAAACGGATCCTGTATATTCAATTGAAGTTCGAATCGCCAAATTACGAACTTTAGCGCCATTTCGAGCTTGATTATAATTATAATATAATTATACGTTCAGACTTCGTTTAAATAATATATTCATTATTATAATTCAATTCTAAACTAAATTAAATATTATAAATAATCCAGTTCACATAATATCATCAATTCACTATTTCCGACTATTTCAGAAATAAATATATTATTCTATTATTTATATTTATTTAATATTCACTATTATTTAATTCTGGTCACTTTAAATTACAAAACCATTATTTAAATAATTAAATAAATTATTTATTATCCGTTAAAAAATACGGGTCGTTACAAAACCGACGAGAATTCTTTCTGTTTTTTACCAAATCAAATCATGCCATATTATGGAAATCAGAGAAATATCATGGATTTATAATCCTATAAGTTACACCATTTTCCTCATTGGTAAGGGTAGAAATACCACAAAACAATTCGAGAGATATTCAAAGAAATATAATTCAGAAAGCTCACAGTTTCGATAGAGAGAGAGCAAATTCCAAAACGAAGTATCAAAGCCATCCATGGTGTTCGAAGCAATAGAGATTTGATTCCAGAAGCAAGCAACCGAGATTCGATTTAGGATTTAATCAGAAAAACTCTAGTTTCTTTTTCCAACTACCATTGATTGAGAGAAGTGATCGGGAGAAACAAGGGTGGAACCAACTTTAAGGTGATCGTCCAAGTCAATGTGCAAAAGGGGATATTTAATATCTTTTTAAATCTAGGGTTTCTATTTTATTTTTGTATTTGTTTTTAATTTGTGTTGAAATTTCTCAAACAGTTTCTAGAGTCTGTAAAATTCTAGGGGATTCAGTTAGGGGTTTAACTGACAGTTTCTAGAGTTTGTAAAATCTAGGTGGTTTCCTAGTTTTTTCTATAAAACTAGGAGTTTACTAGAGTCTGTAAAACTAGGGGAAATATCATCTAGGGGATTAGATCAGTCTAGGGTTTTGACCGTAGTATTAGAATAGGAACGAGGGATTCACGAGTTTACATGGTATTGTAAGCGGGATCTGTTCTATTACCTAGTAGAAACCTTAGGAATGCAGCAGTAGGCAGGGTTTTGCCGAAGTTGGTATCTTTGTGTGTTATTTACTTTCTGCACATTTATTTCGGCTGCATTCTGTGATCTATTAATATTTTTTAATATATAGCTTAATTATTAATAAACCCTATTCACCCCCTCCCTTTAGGGTTAATCTAGATCCAACAAGTGGTATCAAAGCCTGGTAATTTCATTAACCCAAGAATCATGGATCCTGGTTGTCAGTCCTTTGAGAGTCAGTCCAGCCACATTCCGAACATTTTTAATGGTACAGATTTTTTTGAATTGGAAGTCAGAAATGAAATCCTATTTGACATCTGTTAATATTAAATATTGGGATGTTGTTAACAATGTAGGTTGTCTAATAGATAGGAATATTAATGCTCGTGTTATGCATTTTCTTTATTCTCATCTTAGTAATCATCAACTTGATCTTATCTCCCATTGTTT
The DNA here is from genome assembly GCA_030737875.1 of Allium sativum. NCBI lineage: Eukaryota > Viridiplantae > Streptophyta > Magnoliopsida > Asparagales > Amaryllidaceae > Allium > Allium sativum. Next base: position 1,004,379,219 of record CM060909.1, read on the forward strand.
GATTGCGTAGGACATCTGGAATAGTCTCAACAAGAAGTATGGACAAATTGACAATAGCTGCTCAAAACCCAGAAGGTTAACTCAGGTTTAGATCTGTGCCAAATAGGAGTTACTGAGGAAGAATCAGATGTTGATAGCGATGGAGGCTCAATGGACAATGAAATAAGAAAATTTTCATTTGAAGATCTAGTTCACTTTTGTATTGACTTAACCTAGTCTGTTGAAAATTTCAAACTGAAAAATAAATTTCTAAAATCTAGAAATTCTGAGTTAACCCACAAAAATAATTTATTGAAATTAAAATTTGAAAACTACAATTGCAAAAATTGTTTCAATTTGAAAAATGAGTTAGCTCATCTCAATCAATATCTTTAGAAACATGAAAATGAAACTATTGTTTTGAAACAAAATAAGGATGAGCTAACTTGTAAGAACCATACTTTGTAAAACGAGTTGGATAATATTAATTCCAAACATGAATCTTTTGAAAAGGAGAGTTTGATGAAAACTAAAACAATTTTCAAAGAGCTTGAAGCAAAAATAGAAAATTTCAAGAAATTTGAATCTGAAAGTCGAAAACATTTTGAATCTGAGATTGCTGAGTTACAAACCAAAATTAAATCTTTTAAATATGAAAATTTGGTTTTGAAAACTGATTTTGAAAAGAGTAAGATCACTAGAAACCATTGTTCAGATTTAATGAAAGAAAACAACGGTCTTAAATCTAAAATTCAACAACTGGAAACGACATTGGCTAAATTTACAAACGGTGAAAATCTTTAAATATGTTGTTGAAAAATCAATTTTCATTGAGAAATAAAAGTTGACTTGGCTTTGGGAATATCGATCGTTTTGTTATGCTGAATTCAAATGATTTTGAAAACTCTTCAAATTGTTTAGAAAAAGATTGTTTTGAAATTTTAAACTCTAGCAATTCAAAAGATTTTTTAATCACAAACGAAATAAGAGTTTGTTTTATAACAAACCATTTAATCATTCTTGGACCCCAAAAAGAAATAAAATGAATTGGTCTAAATTCAAACAGATTTGGGTCCCTAAAGGCACTTTTGTAAATTCTGATGATTTGTTGTACAAACAGGTTTGCGTACAAAAACGTACAAATATATCTGAGAGTGGTTTTACAAATTTTGACATGCCACTTGATCATTCAAACTATTTGGTACCAGAGGAGGTCGAGGAACTACTGAGCAAAAAAAGAGAATTGAAATCAAACTGGTTTATATTATCATCCACGGTTCCTTAGCCAAGTCTGTTTGAGTCAGAGATTCTGGTTTACATAAATTTCGGGCATGATCTCTAAACTCATCTTTGTAAATATTCCTTGTTTTTATTTTCTTTGTTTATTCCTTCTTCTGCCCTATCTTTTTTTGTTTTTTATTTGACACTACCATGTTATTTTCTTTTATTCCGGGCTTCTTTAAACTTCCAATTGTAGAATTCATATTTTCTGGAAATTCACTTCACTTGTATAAAACTCTAATGTTTCAAACATTTCCAGATCTTGAATTTAAACTTGTAAATTTCTGCAATTGTTTTGAGGTTTATTTTCTGTTCTTAATTAATAACAGTGCTGATGTATTCTTGTCATATCTTGAACACTGTTGATTTGAATTCTAAATTTTTGAAGATTTGAAAGTTTAACGGAATTTCACACACCTCTGCTATTTTGAGTCTCTTTTAATTCATTTTGGAAATATTTGAAATTTATACTCATTACAGCACGCTACTGTTTTTTAGTCGTGATAATTCCATTGGTTTTCATATTGGCTTGGAAATTTTGATTTGAATCATCACTTATATCTTGAAATTCACTGTTATTTATGATCATCTGGTTTAGATTTTTGTTTGTTTGACATCATTTGAAATTTATGATATTTTGAATCTCACACACCTCTTAGATCTGAAATTATTAATCTTGTGTGATTGATTCTTTGTTTCTCATGTGTTACATTTGTTAAAGTGATTTCGAATAAACCATTATTTTTGGATCATGAATTATTACTCAGTCTTGATGTTAATATTCTAAAATATTTCTTATGATTGTTAGAAAAATTTGTGAAAAATTATTTTTAAAAATGGCCATTAAAACTCACTGCTATTTCATGAAAATTTGATTTGAATATTTGTTTGATTAAAATCATTTGAAATTATTGATTTATTGAATCTCACACTTATTCTGAATCTGAAATTTATAATATGGTGTGATTGATTCATTGAATCGTGAGTTTTTCATATTTTCTCAAATGATTTCAAATAAACAGTATTTTTAATCTTGGATCATGAATGATCTTCTGTGACTATCAAAATTTCTTGACAACTATGCTTTGAAACTAATTTTGTGCTGCTCTGATACTGTTGTGAAAATGCTTTAAATGACTGCTTGTTTTGAGAAGAACTATTTGCTGCTCTGATAAAAGTGCCTGCTTTGTTAGTCCTGTCTATTTGGGCTTTGTGCTTAAAATTCTTTTGTCTATGATATCCTTGTTTTCTCCAGTGTCTTGTTACAATCCTCATTAATAGAGACATCAAGTGGTATTAGTTTAGAAGTGTTGAAATTGTTTTTGTTGTATATATTTTTAATCTCTCATGTCTTGTATAGATCTTTCATTTCCGTCTTGTAATTGATTTTCAATCTTAAAATTATTTATTGATTATTCGTTTAGAAATTGAAATCAATAACCAAACCGAACTATATTTACAATTCATCAAAGTTATTATTAGATTTTGAAATTGGGATGAATTGTGACTGCAGTATATTTCACAACTAGAGGAGATTTTATTTAGATTTTTCATGATGGTTGAACATTTATTATAATATCGTTGAATTGGCAATTATTTCACGACCAACTCCTTTATCTGTCATCATTCTGCCATCCATGATAATTTTATACTAATGTGGAGAGTTAATAATTTAAAAAAATATCTTTTTGAATAAACAATGGAAATATTTGTGATTGAAATTGGACTATGTTATTATTCAGAATTAGTGATAATTGAAAATTTTCAGTGACCCGGTACAGTCGAGCATATTTCATAATATAATTAATCTAGAAATTTATTTCACGATCCTTTTCTGTAACTACCACATTTCTATCATTCATTTGGTTTTATATACCGAGGAGATTTTCTTTTGAGATGAAAATGATAAATGTAATAAATACATAAGTGTGTCTCTAACCTCATTTAAAAATCCAAGCTCTGGTCATGCATGGTTATGAGACAACTTATAATTTAAGCGGTGACTGACCTCATTTAAAAATCCAAGCTCTGGTGATGCGTGGTCAGTGTGCTCTTCAATAAAAATAAAAGAAAAGGAAATAATTTGTTACAAATAGAAATATATATGAAATTCTCCTTGGTGTGTAAAAACCCGACTATCAATCCATTTTCTAATTTGTGAAATGTGTTAATATCTTCTGAAATATTATGATTTGTTGATTGATAGCTATTGGGATTTGAGGTTATTCGATTTTGTCTTATAAATTGAATTATTAATTATAGTCCAAATCCATCACTGTTTTTGTACTTCATTTTTGAAATTCTTTTGAAAATAATTGGAAATCATATTTTTTTTAACTCTCTCAATTTATATAAATTTCGTCATAAATCCGTCATTATCTACAATATAAAATATGCCACTAGTTCTTAGTATATTGTGATTTTTGTTTAACTGATTGAGATTTATGATGATTGTTCTTCCTCTTTAGTTGAAATTATATTTTTTAGTCATTGTTCATCTATATTTTAATTTTTGTATCCTTTTGATGATAACAAAAGGGGGAGAATGGGTTGAGATTTTGATTTATGAGTGAATATTTTACAAATACTTTCATATTTAAAATACCTTTTATTTTTCATATTTTTTCACTCATGCACAGTTATAGGAGGAGTTTTTGTTGTAGCGGTCGCATTCAAATAGGGGGAGTTCGGTTCTTCACTGTCAAGCACATTTGTTATATTCAAAATCTTACAAAAAAATTGTCATCATCAAAAGGGGGAGATTGTTGTATATAACATTGTTGTATACACAATTATATGATTTTTGTTTGATGATAACAATAAAAAAATATTATTATAAATGTGTTTGTTATTGTACTGTTATTTTACATCATAGACAGGAACATAATATTTTTATTTAAATAAAATACGACTGTACAAGAATTTCAATATTCACACAATATTTTATCTAAACAGAATATTTTATTTCAAACGTTCAAACAGTACAACTTTTACAACTCCACTATTTGTACAACACACTGTAATTCATTAATACATTCACAGTCAATTTCTTTTTATACAGTGCTCCTCACTACTATTCACTCATCACTCAATACATTCATTGACACTGTTACATACACTCAGTCACTCTACATAATTTCATATACATAAATTAACTGACATATACACACACTGATGTTCTTGTCTTCTGTCTTCACAACACCATTCAGTCAGTCCAGTCATCCATACCTGTCAAATGCAGACACACACAAACAATATACTACAATAGAAATAAAACTGAATACATGCGAATATAAATTTTATTTTTAAAATTTTATTTGCCTCAGTTTTCTGTGGTGTTTTCTCATCATTTTTCCTGATTCATTCTGATTTATTAATTCATCTGACAATGTCTAGACAGCTTGTGATATTCACAGTGACACTGTAAATACCACAAGACAATTAGTGTATATACAAAATATTTCAGTACAGGGGCAAGAAAATTGTCTGAATGGCTACATATACACACGTGTATATGTATATATATATATATATACATGGGGGCACTACCTCGCCAATCCAGTGTGCAACTGAGGAGCAGCCACGTAGACCAACTCCACTCAATGCATAAGAAAACAACTCAACATATAACAAAATAGTCGAGTCTCAACAAATACATAGCTTCAGCAAAATGGTCAACATACATGGTCGATACAAGTGATAGTCAAACAAGTATTCGAATAGCACAATTGGTCGAGCCATGGTCAAGTAAGTCATGATTCATCAACATACAATTTCAAGGATGTTCAAATGGATGCAACAAAGTGATGTTCGAACTTGTCATGCCGCATTGATTTCATACTATACTGTTGAGCTACAGCATTTTCAAATTTCCAGCAGGTTAACAATGTATAATATATCATGGAACAACAAATGTGGTCGAGCACATATCAATCAAATCATTTTCAAGCTAGCATAAGTGGTGCTACAAGATCAGTTCAGACTAATCAATGAAGTCGAGTTTTTCAAGTGCTCTCAAACATGTGAAGCGTATAAGGATACAATGGCATATACAAAAGCAAATTCAATTTCAAGTGCTACATATTCAGATTTGTATCATGTGAAAGAATGACAATTCAGTTCAGCCTAGAATTTCGTGTACACAAATAAGTGAAGCGGCAAGGTTGGCAAAACAGTGAGTATACATGATACAGGTCAGCTGCAAAACTATGGTGAACATGGTGAGATGTCAAGGAAAATGGATGATGAGAAGTTCAAGTGAACACACCACCATATATACATAGTGCAAGGTTCACAAAACAGCTTCAGTGCGTAGTGAAGGAGAAATAAATAACAAAAATGGTGTGCACAGTGGAGCACAATCTAGAAATCATGCATGTGGACATTCAAATGGGCAGTGCAACAGAGTACAAGTACATTGGTTCAAGTAATGAGCTTACAAGATGTAATATAACTCATGGCAATATGTACATGGCATTGACAAGTACATGGTGATTAATCAAACCAGTGAACAACACATTTGGGCCAAGTTTTTAATTCTTTCCGGTTTTAGACCAAATTATTTTGTCAAAGCCAAAATCAGCAATGGTGATAATTCAGGCGCCCTAAAATCATTTCATTCATGGGAGTTAATACACACGAATGAGAAATGCATGGTGATGAAAATTCAGTAAATCTTTTTTAGCAAGGGATAAATAATTTGCAGATTTCCAGAAAGATCACAGAGAGGATATCCATCTTTGGCAAGTTCATTAAGATTGTTTCAACATGTTTAGAAATCTCCAATCCATTTTTTCGCTAAAGAAAAATTTATTTTTGGTAAAAGTTCAATTCAATAACCACAATACACGCAAGGATTTATTTCAATGGGACCACAAAATTATTTTGAACTCATCTCCGGAATTTCTCATATATTTGAAATCTGATTGAATTCAAACATGGGCATCATTTTGAAATCATTCTAAGCTGATTCAATCGAAGAACCGAAAGGGGAAAGCAATTAAAAATCAAGGGACAAGAAACAGACGTGAATTGTTTCCATTTTTTTTTACCAAATAAAATCACGCCATAATAGGGAAATCAAAGAAATAACAGGGATTTATAATCCTATAAATTACACCCTTTTCCTTATTGCCAAGGGTGTCAAAACCACAAAACAATTCGAGAATTATTCAAAGACATATAATTCAGAAAACTCACAGTTTCTACCGAGAGAGAGCAAATTCCAAATCGATGTATAAAAGCCATCAATGGTGTTCGAAGCAACAGAGATTTGTTTCCAAAATCAAACAACCGAGATTCGATTTGGAATTCAATCAGAAAAACACTAATTTCTTTTTCCTACCGCCATTGATTAAGAGAAGTGATCGGCGAAAAATGAAACAAGGGAGGAACCAACTTTGAAGTGGTCGGCCAAGTCAATGTGCAAAAGGGGATATTTAATCTCTTTTTAAATCTAGAGTTTCTATTTTTATTTTTGTATTTTTTTTATTTGTGTTGAGATTTCTTGAACAGTTTCAAGAGTCTGTAAAATTCTAGGGGATTCAGTTAGGGGTTTAACTGACAATTTCTAGAGTCCGTAAAATCTAGGTGTTTTCCATGTTTCGTGTGGAAAACTAGGCAGTTTACTAGAGTCAGTAATACTAGGAGAAATCTGATCTACAGAACTAGATCAGTCTGGGGTTTTAAGCGTAGGATTAGTATATGAGCGAGGGGTTTGCGAGTTTACATGGTCTTGTAAGCGGGATCTGTTCTATTACCTAGTAGAAACCTTAGGAATGCAGCAGTAGGAAGGGTTTTGCCGAAGCTAGTTAGCTCTGTGTGTTATTTACTTCCTGCACTTTTATTTCTGCTGCATTTTTTGATCTGTGAAAACTTTTTAATATCTCACTTAATTTTTAAACAACCCTATTCACCATCCCCCCTCTAGGGTTAATCTAGATCTAATAAATAATAACAAAAAGCTTCGTTATTTTAGACCCGAGGAGTTGACCCAATTAAGTGATACCCCGGAGAACATATTCTCTGCCACATAAGATGTAGGATATTAGTCGAAACCACTACAGTCGAGGATAGGGGACAAGGCAGCGAATTCTAGGAAATTCTATCGCTTTCACAATCATCCGGGGAATGATACTAATGAATGTCAACATCTATAGAACCTGATCAAGGAGTTGATCTAGCAGAATAAGTTGCAACAACATGTTAGAAAACCACAAGCAACGAATACCTCTCCACCTACTCAAGGGAAATATCAAACTAACAATGGTTAATGGTGTTCAAATGCCCAGAGCATCGAATAGTGACCATTTGCATCAAAACTTTACATAAAGCATTATTCAATTCTTTTGAAAATTATTGTAATTTTTATTGCAAATATAAACCGCCCATGCTTAAAGGGTTATTGTAATTGAACAGTTGCTAAAGCATCTCTAATAATAAAAGTCTGCATCTTTTTATCTAAATCATATATTTCTAAATTTTTGTTAAGCAATTCAAAAATTGCTAAAAATCGATTTAACATTGCAGGCTATCTAAAGAATGTTTGCTTACTCACGACCTAACAAGACCTTGAAAACTCTACATGGCATTTAGACAAAGATATCGCAAGGGTCAAGTTTAATAAACGTTGCTTTGTATATACGCGAGGACATAGCACATCATTTTGCGTATCAAAAAGCGGAGTCACTAAGAGTTAGGCGGCAAAAGAGTCAAGCGGCGAAAGACCGAGCAAGCAAGCACAAAAACCAAAGACCTCTCTAAGGGCACCCGATGAAGTCTTCGATGCCAGATTGACTTGGCCGGATTGAGATGAACATTGGGCTAAAGCCAAACACCTCTTTGGGGGCACCAAATGAAGTCTCTGGGGCCTGATTTACTGGCTGGATTGGGACGAACGTCGGGCTAAACCAAAGAACTCTCCGAGGGCACCCAATGAAGTCTCCGTTGCCTGATTTACTCGGAAGGATTGAAAAGAATGTTGGGCTAAGCTAAAGACCTCTCCGGAGGAAACTAATAAGATCACCAATGTCTGATTTACTCTGCCCGATTGCAACGAATGTTAGGAAAAAAATATAAGACTTCCCACGTGGGGGCGAAGAATATAAGACCTCCTCAAGCGGGGGCATATAAGGCAAAGACCTCTCCGGGGCATCCGATGAAGTCTTCAGTGCCTAATTTACTCGTCCGGATTGAGATAAATGTTGGACTAAATCAAATACCTCTCCGGGGGCACCAGATAAGTCGGTAAAATCGATTCGCTCAATATGCCGATTAAGTTGGTCTAAGCCAAAGAACTCTCCAGGGGCACCCAATAAGGTCGCCAGTGCCTAATTTACTCGGCCTGACTGCGACAAATGTTAGGAAAAAAATATAAGACCTCCCTAAGTGAGGGAAAAAAAATATAAGTCCTCCACATGGGGGAGAAAAATATAAGACCACCCCAAGCAGGGACACAAAAACCAAAGACCTCCACAAGAGAAGGTACTTGATCAACTAACAAAGTCGAGTTCCCTAATATATTAGAAAACTCGAAAGCTCTAAATATGATGCCAAAAACAAAAAGATTTTGCCGACCAAGCTAAAAATTCTACTGTGTCAATCAAAATCAAAGAAATTCAGCAAATTGATCATATCTAGCTTTTGTAGTCCATGGTGAAATGTACTTGGGGGCTAACACAACCACATTGGGAGAAAACAATGCCTAGAAAGCATACCACAAGCTCATCACGACATTGCAATAAATAATAAGACTTGCACTCGATAAAGAAATAAATGCACTTGGAAGTATATGTGCTAAAGTGTGCAACAAACAGAAAACCTCACCATAAAAAGCTTGGCAAAAAGACCTCCCCATCGAAAGAGGGGCATCTGGTAATTTGATAAAATCGATACGCTCGAAATGTCAATGAAACTCACTGCACTGGTAAAATTCAACCTCGGAATTCCAACTAGTTAACATTGACTAGTTGCGAGCCTCAGAATTGAGGAGCGGTGGATACATCGGTCAGGTCAAATTAAAAGTGATCTCTTATGAGGATGAATTACTTCATTGTGCAAACCTAGAGTCTCTTGATGCAAAGGCCTTCTCGTCTTCGATTCCAAGAAAAACCCTTATAATTAGTCATGATCTTCCATCTTCAATTTGGGTGGTAGCGCACCTCTGAAAGATGCAAAGCTCCGACCATAAATAACTTAAACCTATGGCATTCTGCTTCAAAAAGGAATAACCTAAGGATAAGCGATGCTAAAAAGGTGACTATACGAACATGGCAAAGCTCGAATCCAATAGAGCGATAAAACTTCAAAAGGAATTGAAGCTGATAACCATCAATGGTCTTAGCATGGGATACAAAAAGTAGATCGATGGGATCGAGTAGTAGTCATGCACTAGGGGCAAGTTGTAATGTAGTTAAGATCCAAATTTTATACAGCCCAGGATATTCCATGGTACGCGAGTAACAAATCCAAAATGGTATCAAATGTCATTGGAGGAGATGACATACCACAAGGCTATAATATACAAAAGGAATCCTAGCATAAGCAAGAATGTCATAATAGATTATAAGGTGCTCCTAGAGTACGAAGAAAGTCAATACACGCTAAAATAGGAGTAATGCAAGAAGCGATTCATTTCTGCACAAATATTTAATTGCAAGCCCTAGCTCCCAGGCTCACAGTTCTCAGGATAGATGCTGTAAAAGTAGAATGTAAAATGCCACCCTAGTGCAACTTATTAAACATCGCACATAAGCCACTCAATTTCTCGAGAAAAAATCCCGTGCTCATCGCCACCCAAAAGGGTCGACGGAAAATATGGGTTATGCTAACTGGGGCATTATTAATTATTATATGAGTCGGACTGGACCCTAAAAAATTAATCAATAAAATTGTCAGGTATGCACCTTTCATAAATGTTGAATGTTGTGCAGTAAAATATCAAAAAGAAGACGCTTAGCGCCCACAGTAAAAATCTTGACTGGCTAATCTCAAGTATCTCGGCGAGTAAACGAAGTGTTTTACCAACGTAAACTACATTTAGTGAGTCATACACTCTTATATGAAACAGTTTTACATTGATAACACATTTGAGTTTATGAAAGTTTCTCATTATTTATTCCCTCTTCTTGGACTAACCCATTGTCTTCTTGAGCAATTAACAAGGAATTCGCGGCCTAATAGGCTCTAAAGTTCTTCATTATAGGTTCTCTAGATGGGAATATGTGCTAAAAGAGACTTTCTAATACCAAGCTCAGGCACTCACTATTCATTCATCCTGATTGGGTCAAAAATGAAATACATTCCCTAGAGAGCATGACAGATGTGAATCGGTAGCATCTCAAATTGCTAAGGTGTGAAGACTGATGACTAAAAAGCATCAATATTCTGACATCCAGTAAGCTCAAAATCCAAAAGTCAAAAGCCATGTGAAAATTTAGGCTCAAATTTCCAAGTCCAACAGATATCATATTACACCAAACCTTGAAGCTAACTCAAAGCCCAAAAGGCACCAACCAAGCTATTGCAACAGAGCCGAAAGGCGGACGATCAGCAAATTCCTCTTTCCCCGAAAATTTTGCGTCAGATTCAGGAATTCCAAACTGAATGTATGCATGATTAAAAGCACACTGAGTCAGCATAGAAGGGCAACTCTCCGACGGATTATAAAGAGGACGGGGAACAAGAAGAGACTAATCTGCTTCCGACCCTGAAGCTGCAATCGCTCTAATCTCGGTAACTTGAATTGGAGCTCCAATTTGAGCAGAAGTGATTTCCTCTCCAGAACGGTAACTAGTCGTTGCTCGAGTATCCATTCTACAGAAGGAATCTCATTTAAATAACTTACATGTGCGCATTTCCTATAGTGTAAAGTGTTGTGCAAAAAAAATGTATAAGTTATTAAAGACGAAGCTTGATATCTACCATCGGCGTGTGTCGATTAGCGAATCTCAAGCATCGTCAAGAATTCAAAGTAGAATGTCGTGTCTATGAAAACAATGTTCAACAGGTTATAAGTGGTTGAGCGAAACCACTTTGCTTAGATAATCCATTCAATTCGAATTAATAGATATGTTGTACTTTGTTTTTAAAATTCAAACTAATCTGTCATCGATATAGACATTCAACAGCAAAATAATTGACCAAAATGGTGCAAGTGTTTTTCTTATTATAGGACCTTAGAAAAAAGAAACCGATTCAACTTGTTCGGTCATTATCAAATTGGTTCATCTTCAACAAGTCCATTGTTAACTTGAAAATCAAACCTATGGATCGTTTACTAATAAAGTTCGATCAAAACAATATTAATGGTTGGAGGTCCTTGATTTTGATCCATTAATTCTCTATAGTGCACAATTGGTAGAGGATCGTAATCGAATTGGTTTAACTTCAGAAGCTCCATCGATTAAGTCAAAGACCAACAAATTAAAAGCTTATCAATGCACATAGAATCGGGCCTAGTAGTCCCTGATCGGAGCAATCTCAACAATCGAAGGCTCCCAAGCCCCGGTACATTATTCAATCAAGATGCACGAATCAGCAAAAATATGTAGTCAACAAAGGAATTAATCAATCACTATAAAAGCCCTAAAACCACCAATGTGCCAAATAGTTGATTTAACATGAAATTTAAAAGCGACTAACACCTACAATGGTCAGAAATGATCGGATCATGGTAGTGGAAGTTCGTGGGAGTTTGGTGAGGACATGGTGGTTCAGATCTAAGAGTACAACCACAAACCATTTCGAACTGGTTGAAATGCGAAGGAAATTAAGTTCGAGGCACTCAGACAACCGAAAGCAACGTCAGTGATCAGCAACAACGTGGTTCAGTAAACGATAACGCAGAGACTTCAGGTCAAATTTGCTTTCTCAAGAGCTCTGACCCTTGAAAATTTGTCTCTAGCAAATGAAAAGAATAGCATGACCAATCCATCATAAGTCATGTGCTCTGATCCATTTAGAGTTGGTTGATCGTGATCCATCAGCAATCATATGAACCTTTCATTTCGAAGTACACCTTCTCTTCGACAACGTATGCTTCAAGGGGCAAATGTTAATCCAGTTTAAAAAACACACGATCTAAGTACAGAAAAACTTACGGTCCAACAAGGTAATGGATCAGGTCAAAGATTCCATAGGTCGGCTACGCCTATTTCTCGAGAAGTATGAATGCACCAGCATTGGTCGTTGTGTATCTTTTTTCATGACTAATCAAGAAAGTGGAAAGCACTCATTGTGTATCTTTTTTCATGACCCAACTCAAGAAAGTGGAAAGCACATATACTCTGAACAGATACGTGAGCTACATGGATCAAATCTATGCGAGCACGACCCACGACCCACGACCCACGTGATCTACGATTCATGCAAGAACGTAAAAGAATCAGACTCCATGTGCATGGATCGCCAATGTTCAATGCAGATGAAGACATATCGACCCAACAACGAAGACAACAGATCGGATCAAAGAATCATGGGTCGCTCTCATCACTCATGGATCACTTACGATCCGACTACACAAACAATGGATCAGTTCAGAGGCAAAAGAAGCAGCACCGACACATGGATTAGTTGTATTTATTATGCTCACGTAAAGCAAGAGTTGATTGAAACATGAGAAAAGTGGAGAGATCTGATGGATCACAATGTTTATGATTGTTCTTGATTAAGTAATGGATCATGGTGTAAAGTGATGGATCGTGACAAAGTGGATCATGGCATGGTATTATTGATGGACCGACTTGATGTTGGATCGTGGTATCCACGGATTGACACACAAATATTCCTTAAACTCAGGTGATCCATGCATGAATCATTGATGAAACGACCCAAATCTCGCCCTTACGGGAAAGCCCAGATTGAGTTGAGAACCCGACAAATTAGAACACAAATAGAAGAACATTTCATTATTATTACAACAATTTATGTTAGAGTTAAGAATCTACAAAGTATGAATAAATAATATACATTTGATAAATATTAGAGATTTACATATTACAATGCAGCGGAAAATAATATAAAACACAACTAAAAGAAATAAACGGATACAGAGTGTAACACCCCGTAATTCTGTAACACTAAGATTCACAAATCAAGGCATAATTAAATATTAACATCAAAATCAAGGGAAATGGGCTGCGCCATTTCGTTCATCTCGGAATTTTGCATGAAAACGAGTCCGAGTTTGCGTAAATCGGAGTCCGTATGAGGAAGATATGGCCTCCGGAAGATTCAGCGAAGTTCAAATTTCAAAACAGGGCAGAAAAGGAGTTCAAATTCGAAAACAGACCCAGGTTGGGCTGGGCGGGAAATTTCCGGCCCAAGGCACCCAGGTCGACTGGGTAGTCGACCTAGGGGTCGACCCCCCCTGCTTTTTTTCTAGCCTTCTGAACCTTATTCGTTCTTCTGTATCTAGACGCCATTCTGACCAGATTCGTTGACTCCTACTCTATATAAACAGCCCTGGTCTCCTTCTCTATTCACAATTCTTTTCTATCCTTATGCTGCCTCTGAGAAAATATATAAATAAGAAAATAATAAAATAAACCAAGACGAGGAAATGTTGCTAAAGATTTTCAAGAAGAGGTTCAAGTCAAGCTAGGATTCAAGAGGAGGTTCAAACGATTTCAACGACTGTTTTTCTACGAATCATAGCAACGCCATCTTTCTATTCTAATCTAATCTCTGTAAGTCAGTTACTTTTTAGATTTGAACGTTTCTCTCTGTTCGTGACATGAATTAAAGGAATAAAAGAATATGCCAAGTCTTTTTATTCGAATCTGTGCCTACATCTTTGGACCTAATTAAGAATTGTTATGATTCGATGACCAACTAGGTCTTGCCTATGACTATGATCGTTGCCTATGACTATGAACATTGCCTATGACTATGAACATTGCCTATGACTATGAACATTGCCTATGACTGTGAACATTGCCTATGACTGTGACTGTGACTATGAGGATTATTTCCTTGACCATGAACACAAGCCTATGCCTTGATTAGGAAACATAAACTATTGCCTATGACATAACAAGGACAACTATGATTAAACACCTATGATTCATGACTAGGAAAGTGTTGCTTAAGTTTGGTGACTGTGAAATTGGGTCTGAACCCGATTATCTATTCCGTCTGTTCTTAGTTTTCTTTGGTTTTAGACCTTGGGAATTTACCTATTAAGTTAGGTCTACCCATTTTCTTGAACCTATGTCTCTATTCTGTCTATTCTTGGTTTTAGACCTTAGGAATTTACCTATTAAGTTAGGTCTACCCATGTTCTTGAACCTACGTCGTTATTCGAACCTTTTTATGCCAGTTAGTATGTCCATCCTTTTTCATAGCAACTTTGGTTCATTCCCTATTTTCTACGAATCTAGATTTATCTATACTCTAGATTGAATCACGATTATACGAACGGTGGGAATACGATTTGGGAAAAATATGAAATTACTAAGAATGTATTTTTTAACTTGGAAATTGGCATAAATTGGGAACATGTATTATGGCATGTTTATAGAAATGCAAATTGGCTAAATTTGACATGAATTATAGGATGTGTAATTTGAATCTAGTATTGACTTGTAAATCTAGTATTTACATGAATTGTGAACTAGAATAATAAGTCTAGTTTGACATGAACCGTAATTAGAATGTTAAATCAGAATTGGATTAGCTAATTTGGCATGATAAGTATATTGGCATAAATTTGAAATAGGCCATAATTGGGAGTAATTGTCAGGTTTAGCAAAATCATGGTTAATGACACTTAATTTGGTATAGTTTACATACCAAAAAGCATAAACATGATTTAGGGGGGGAAATGGGCCATAAGAATGAATGTTGACAATTTACATTAAAAGAGGAATTAGGAAATAAGTAAATTAGGAATAATTTACTTATAGAATTTGTCCTAAATGAGAAATGTAAATTTTGACAAATTAAAGGTTTCTTAACGACATGTCTTTTAATAATACACCAGAAAGTTCTAGGGTGACAGAGAGGATAGTGTCTAGGCTTGAGTTTGGAAAATACAAGTTTCCTGCTCTCCCTGGCTATCCTTAACTGATCCGACAGACGGAATGGTTACTTTCAAAACCTGATTTTAAAATTAATCAAAACCCTTTGAACTTAGAAAACACGAATATGCCTAACCCGGGGTTAGACTGAGTTGCGATGTAAACCTGCCTGGAACCAACCGGCACATCCAGTATTCGCAATAATATCTGTCTAATGTGAGCGGTCTTGGCTTTAATTTAGTTAAAACTAGAATAAGAATGGTAGGGTTAAGTTAAATAAGACACTAAACCAATTCAACATGATAACCAAACCGATGGGTGGGGTTAGGTGCATACAGACAGTTAGCATATTTAAACCGGAATGGGAGGGTTAAGTCTATAGGAACACTTAACCAACTTAATACAGTTAAGCTAGAATGGGAGGGTTAAGTCCATAGGAACGCTTAACCAACTTAACGCAGTTAAGCTAGAATGGGAGGGCTAAGTCCATAGGGACACTTAACCAACTTAACACGGTAACAAGACAAGATTTGTAGGGGTTAAGTAACTAAGAAAACACTTAGCCAAATTAACATGTTAACTAGACTAGAAGGTGGGGTTAAGTAAAGTTAATACACTTAGCCAAATTAACATGTTAACTAGACTAGAGGTTGGGTTTAAGCAAGATTTAATACACTTAGCCAATTTGATATGTTAGATGGGCTAGACCGTAGGGTTAAGTAAACTTGAACACTTAGCCATCAGATTGTGATAAAGGAATAGGGTTAAGTCTAAAACGTGAAGGGATAATACTTAACCATTAATAACATGTTAGTTAAAACAGACGGGCAAGGTTAAGTTAAAAAGGAACACATAACCAATACAGGATGAATGGGTAGGGTTAAGTAATAAGAAATACTTAGCCAATATAACTTGGTCTGTGGTGGGGTTAAGTCAACATGAATTGCTGATAACACTTAACCAGTTTAACAGGATAAATGAAGAGGGTTAAGTTAGCTTGTATTGACTAATGACACTTAACCAATCCAAATTGACGGGAAAGGGAACTAAGTAGTAAACCTTAGTTAAGAAAACAACGATTCTGTAAACTAAGTGGTAAATCTTAGTTAGTAAAACTAAGTAGTAATTCTTAGTATAACACGGGAAGGAGCAAATGTCCGTCTGAGTAAAAAGGAGGCTCCAACGAATTGGGTTACGAAGCCCGAGGCTTCGAGGAGATGTGAGGGTACTCTTGGTATCCCTCTGTGAGGCTGCAGATGATCCTCCTGGGCTCACAGAGGTTAAGGTCTACGGTAGAAGAACCATGGGTATGCCTTGGTTGCAAAATATGGCAACCTAAAGACTAGGATGGACTAGCGTGATTCGGCGAGAAAATGGTAGCCCTGTGATAGCAACTCGTCGTCTACCATCCATCTTGAGTCAATCGAGATACGTGAAGCGGAAAGGCGGAGAACTCCAAAAGACCTTATACTTGCTATCTAGTTATGGGTGAGGACGGCCATGGGATAGTGGGGCACCGGGGGCCTGCGTATAGTTCAAATTTTTCAAGATGTGCCTTTCATTAGTTGAGGGAGGGGTCAAGTGGGACCATAGCCACTGGAACAAAAACAGACCTTAGCATCTGCATCGGCAGATATCTGAAAGCTTCCGACCGAGTTCTGTATTCCTTGATTTGCCCTGTCACAGGACTCGGGCTGCACATTACAGGACATGTGCATCTAGACAAGCGATAACGATTCGCGATACATGCGTGGGGAAGTATAGGAACATATACCACTCTAGGTAGTGTGTCCTAGACTTGGGGGCATCGTTCGACAGGTAGCATAATCCCTAGTTGGACTAGGTGGCAAAAACCCTGAATCCGAAAAGCGTTCAGCAGATAGCGTAAACTCTAGTTGAATCTAGAAGGCACTTGGTAGAAAACCCTAGATTGGATCTAGGTAACAAATAATAAATGTATGCTTGTAGGCGATGGAGAATACAGGGATTGGGATCACGTTATCATTACTAGTTGGGACATTAGTTAGGTGGTGCAGAGATATACAAGCCAGTATAACAAGGAAATAGCGAAGCGGCGAAAGTATTAGAGCATATCCAGTTTATCTTAGCTTAGCATATCTTGTGATTATCTTATCTAATCTTGCTGACCCTATCGTCATGGTGTAATCTTGTATTCAGTTAATTCATGTCGTTTTGTTTTTCCATGTTCACATGCTAGAAGTTACTGAACTTACTCAGGCTTTATGTTTGACTCTGTTTTCCTTTCGTCTTCTTTTCTTTCGTTCCCCCACCCCCCCTCCCCCCAGGTTGTAAAGGAGGAAATAGTATAGCTCAGGTTAAGTTGGAATGTCACTCTTTCCCAGCTTGAAGATTTGTCGAAGTTTTGCTTGGATTCTCTTTTCAGATGCTATGGCTGGCTCTTGCTAAAGTTGGGAATATAAATGTTGTTTTTATGCTTCTTTATTTTGTAAGACAGATGATACTCTGATATTGTAAAGAAACCATTGTACAAACTATTTTATCAATAAAGCAAAGTTTTATTTTCCGTTGTTTAATTTCTGTCTGTCTTGTAATTTATCTGCATCTTTTACCCTAAATGCTCCACAGAACTTAGTGCATTCCCTTTGTGAGTGACACTAACGAACGTGGGGTGTTACACGTGGTATCAGAGCTGAAGGTTACTGGATCAGATAAAAGATTTGAAAAATTATTTTCAAACGGTTTTAAAAGAAGCATTTTCAAGAGAAAAGATTTGTTTTAAAGGCATATTCCCCAAAGCCATACGCACTATCTTCTCTTCCTCTATTTGAATTCTTGTCTCCTTCTTTCTTGAGTCTTTGGGGCTCCTGGATTTCTGGAAAGTAACCTCATCGAAGGGCGAAGTAGTGCCTGACTTCCATCTATAACCGTAGTAGTTTCACCTACGGCCAGTTTTCTTTCAAGCTTATAGGGTTTTCTGTACGATGGAAGCAGCTTTCGAGAGATTTGTCAACATGACTACACACCGAAGAGATGAGGAGTTTGGCTAAGGAGCACAACCCTAAGATGAGGAATTCATGGATGTAGATTTAGCTCACGAAGGAGGAAGAAATTATAAAACCTAAGACAAGAGGAAGTATCTTTACTAGGATATGATAGGGCATATAATTAAGGACAAGGGCAAGAACGAGGAACAAGATTTTCAGAAGGGCAAGTACATACCTTTACCACCAAGCGTACCTAGGAGAAAGGTAGTGAAGTTCTGTTGGAAGAGTCTAGTTTTGCTGTTCGTACTCTTTCCTTGGGTTTTAGCGCTTCGCATTTGTTCATATCCACTTCCATAGTTGAGTCTCTACACCATAGTACTTGTATAGTTGGAAGATCCCACTAGAGTCTCAAATCCAATTGGTGGTCCGACCAGATTATTTTTGGTTAGTAGGGATTTGAGAATAGCTATCGAGTTTGCTTATATCATCTCGCGTAGATCGTCTAAATTCGGAGGAGATATTCCATGGGTGCTTGTCTGATATTGGTTTAGGCCTTTGGGGCTTGTACTTGAGGAATGTCGAGCTCGACTAGGATGGTTTGCGTGAGAGATGAATAGTTGTGGCAGGCACTCTAAAAAGCACGTAGTAGCCTTTTTACCCTTATAGTTATGGCATGGTGGATAAGAGGGTGACCTCTAACCATCTTAGTACATACACTTGGTACCGTGATTGACATCTGTTTATTTTGGAAATGGAGATCGGAAACTTCACAATCGTGAAGTAAAATTAGTTAAGATACAGTGGAGTAAAGCTCAAGAAGGCTAGATACTAGCATCATACCCTTTTTCCTTAAGGGTGCATCCTTGATTTCTTTGGTAGGAGCTTTATGCATAATTGTTTCTCTCTTTCCAAAGCATATCCTCTAGGTCGTATCTTCGATCCTTAGGTAGAAACTTCTTTGGATGTAAACATGTATTTGAAACATGTTATGGTTGCAAGTGGTTGCAAATGGTTGCTCGTGAATGCATATGCATACGTATTAGACACTAGATCAGTTCGGACGCTTTCATATTGCATTTACAGATATGTATTTGTTTGTAAATTGAACTTGATATGTTATCATATGGACGTTGCATATGGATGAATGGTTGTGCATGCATGTAGTATTTACATAACTAGGGATGCTTGCATACATGATTGGACGCATGGAACTGACATGATTCGCATTAAGGAGGTCAACTGAATCAGTAGACCGCCTGATTTTACATTAGATAAAGACATATACACACACTATGCATATGAACATGAAAGCATTAGAAATATTTAAAGGACAACGAATGCCTGTGATTGAATGGTTGAGTAGATGGGTGATTGGATGGTAGGACACATTCTTCCTAACTTGAAGATTTCGGGGACGAAATCCTTTTAAGTGGGGGAGAATGTAACACCCCGTAATTCTGTAACACTAAGATTCACAAATCAAGGAAGAATTAAATATTAAAATCAAAATCAAGGGAAATGGTCTGCGCCATTTCGTTCGTCTCGGAATTCTGCATGAAAACGAGTCCGAGTTTGCGTAAATCGAAGTCCGTATGAGGAAGATATGGCGTCCGGAAGATTCAGCGAAGTTCAAATTTCAAAACAGGGCAGAAAAGGAGTTCAAATTTGAAAACAGACCCAGGTTGGGTTGGGCGGGTATTTTCCCACCCAAGGCACCCAGGTCGACTGGGTAGTCGACCTGGGGGTCGACCCCCCCTGCTTTTTTTCCAGCCTTCTGAACCTGGTTCGTTCTTCTGTATCAAGACGCCATTCTGACCAGATTCGTTGACTCCTACACTATATAAACAACCCTGGTCCCCTTCTCTATTCACAATTCTTTTCTATCCTTATGCTGCCTCTGAGGAAATATATAAATAAGAAAATAATAAAATAAACCAAGATGAGGAAATGCTGCTAAAGATTTTCAAGAAGAAGTTCAAGTCAAGCTAGGATTCAGGAGGAGGTTCAAACGACTTCAACGACTGTTTTTCTACGAATCATAGCAACGCCATCTTTCTATTCTAATCTAATCTCTGTAAGTCAGTTACTTTTTAGATTTGAACGTTTCTCTCTGTTCGTGACATAAATTAAAGGAATAAAAGAATATGCCAAGTCTTTCTATTCAAATCTGTGCCTACATCTTTGGACCTAATTAAGAATTGTTATGGTTCGGTGACCAACTAGGCCTTGCCTATGACTATGAACATTGCCTATGACTATGAACATTGCCTATGACTATGAACATTGCATATGACTGTGACTGTGACTATGACTATGAGGATTATTTCCTTGACCATGAACACAAGCCTATGCCTTGATTAGGAAACATAAACTATTGCCTATGACATAACAAGGACAACTGTGATTAAACACCTATGATTCATAACTAGGAAAGTGTTGCTTAAGTTTGGTGACTATGAAATTGGGTCTGAACCCGATTATCTATTCCGTCTGTTATTCGTTTTCTTTCATTTTAGACCTTGGGAATTTACCTATTAAGTTAGGTCTACCCATGTTCTTGAACCTACGTCTCTATTCTATCTATTCTTGGTTTTAGACCTTGGGAATTTACCTATTAAGTTAGGTCTACCCATGTTCTTGAAACTACGTCGTTATTCGAACCTTTTTATGCCAGTTATTATGTCCATCCTTTTTCATAGCAACTTTGGTTCATTCCCTATTTTCTACGAATCTAGATTTATCTATACTCTAGATTGAATCACGATTATACAAACGGTGGGAATACGATTTGGGCAAAATATGAAATTACTAAGAACGTAGTTTTTAACTTGGAAATTGGCATAAATTGGGAACATGTATTATGGCATGTTTATAGAAATGCAAATTGGCTAAATTTGACATGAATTATAGGATGTGTAAATTGAATCTAGTATTGACTTGTAAATCTAGTATTTACATGAATTGTGAACTAGAATAATAAGTCTAGTTTGACATGAACCGTAATTAGAATGTTAAATCAGAATTGGATTAGCTAATTTGGCATGATAAGTATATTGGCATAAATTTGAAATAGGCCATAATTGGGAGTAATTGTCAGGTTTAGCAAAATCATGGTTAATGACACTTAATTTGGTATAGTTTACATACCAAAAAGCATAAACATGATTTAGAGGGGGAAATGGGCCATAAGAATGAATGTTGACAATTTACATTAAAAGAGGAATTAGGAAATAAGTAAATTAGGAATAATTTACTTATAGAATTTGTCCTAAATGAGAAATGTAAATTTTGACAAATTAAAGGTTTCTTAACGATGTCTCTTTTAATAATACACCAGAAAGTTCTAGGGTGACAGAGAGGATAGTGTCTAGGCTTGAGTTTGGAAAATACAAGTTTCCTGCTCTCCCTGGCTATCCCTAACTGATCCGACGGACGGGATGGTTACTTTCAAAACCTGATTTGAAAATCAATTAAAACCCTTTGAACTTAGAAAACACGAATATGCCTAACCCGAGGTTAGACTGAGTTGCGATGTAAACCTGCCCGGAACCAACCGGCACATCCAGTATTCGCAATAATATCTGTCTAATGTGAGCGGTCGTGGCTTTAATTTAGTTAAAACTAGAACAAGAATGGTAGGGTTAAGTTAACTAAGACACTTAACTAATTCAACATGATAACCAAACCGATGGGTGGGGTTAGGTGCATACAGACAATTAGCGTAGTTAAACCAGAATGGGAGGGTTAAGTCCATAGGAACACTTAACCAACTTAATACAGTTAAGCTAGAATGGGAGGGTTAAGTCCATTGGAACGCTTAACCAACTTAACGCAGTTAAGCTAGAATGGGAGGGCTAAGTCCATAGGGACACTTAACCAACTTAACACGGTAACAAGACAAGATTTGTAGGGGTTAAGTAACTAAGAAAACACTTAGCCAAATTAACATGTTAACTAGACTAGAAGGTGGGGTTAAGTAAAGTTAATACACTTAGCCAAATTAACATGTTAACTAGACTAGAGGTTGGGGTTAAGAAAGATTTAATACACTTAGCCAATTTGATATGTTAGCTGGGCTAGACCGTAGGGTTAAGTAAACTTGAACACTTAGCCATCAGATTGTGATAAAGGAATAGGGTTAAGTCTAAAACGTGAAGGGATAATACATAACCATTAATTACATGTTATTTAAAACAGATGGGCAAGGTTAAGTTAAAAAGGAACACTTAACCAATACAGGATGAATGGGTAGGGTTAAGTAATAAGAAATACTTAACCAATATAACTTGGTCTGTGGTGAGGTTAAGTCAACATGAATTGCTGATAACACTTAACCAGTTTAACATGATAAATGAAGAGGGTTAAGTTAGCTTGAATTGACTAATGACACTTAACCAATCCAAATTGACGGGAAAGGGAACTAAGTAGTAAACCTTAGTTAAGAAAATAACGATTCTGGAAACTAAGTGGTAAATCTTAGTTAGTAAAACTAAGTAGTAATTCTTAGTATAACACGGGAAGGAGCAAATGTCCGTCTGAGTAAAAAGGAGGCTCCAACGAATTGGGTTACGAAGCCCGAGGCTTCGAGGGGACGTGAGGGTACTCTTGGTACCCCTCTGTGAGGTTGCAGATGATCCTCCTGGACTCACAGAGGTTAAGGTCTGCGGTAGAAGAACCAAGGGTATGCCTTGGTTGCAAAATATGGCAACCTAAAGACTAGGATGGACCAGCGTGATTTGGCGAGAAAACGGTAGCCTTGTGATAGCAACTCGTCGTCTACCATCCATCTTGAGTCAATCGAGATATGTGAAGCGGAAAGGCGGAGAACTCCAAGAGACCATATACTTGCTATCTAGTTATGGGTGAGGATGGCCATGGGATAGTGGGGCACCGGGGGCCTGTGTATAGTTCTCATTTTTCAAGATGTGCCTTTCATTAGTTGAGGGAGGGGTCAAGTGGGACCATAGCCAGTGGAACAAAAACAGACCTTAGCATCTGTATCGGCAGATATCTGAAAGCTCCCGACCGAGTTCTGTATTCCTTGATTTGCCCTGTCACAGGACTCGGGCTGCACATTACAGGACATGTGCATCTAGACAAGCGATAACGATTTGCGATACATGCGTGGGGAAGTATAGGAATATATACCACTCTAGGTAGTGTGTCCTAGACTTGGGGGCATCGTTCGTCAAGTAGCATAATCCCTAGTTGTACTAGGTGGCAAAAACCCTGAATCCGAAAAGCATTCAGCAGATAGTGTAAACTCAAGTTGAATCTAGAAGGCACTTGGTAGAAAACCCTAGATTTGATCTAGGTAACAAATAATAAATGTATGCCTGTAGGCAGTGGAAAATACAGGGATTGGGATCACGTTATCATTACTAGTTGGGACATTAGTTAGGTGGTGCAGAGATATAGAAGCCAGTATAACAAGGAAATAGCGAAGCGGCGAAAGTATTAGAGCATATCCAGTTTATCTTAGCTTAGCATATCTTGTGATTATCTTGTCTAATCTTGCTGACCCTATCGTCATGGTGTAATCTTGTATTCAGTTAATTCATGTCGTTTTGTTTTTCCATGTTCACATGCTAGAAGTTACTGAACTTCCTCAGGCTTTATGTCTGACTCTGTTTTCCTTTCGTCTTCTTTTCTTCCGTTACCCCCTCCAGGTAGTAAAGTAGGAAATAGTATAGCTCAGGTTAAGTTGGATTGTCACTCTTTCCCAACTTGAAGATTTGTCGAAGTTTTGCTTGGATTCTCTTTTCAGATGCTATGGCTGGCTCTTGCTAAAGTTGGGGAATATAAATGTTATTTTTATGCTTCTTTATTTTGTAAGACAGATGATACTCTGATATTGTAAAGAAACCATTGTACATACTATTTTATCAATAAAGCAAAGTTTTATTTTCCGCTATTTAATTTCTGTCTGTCTTGTAATTTATTTGCATCTTTTACCCTAAATGCTCCACAGAACTTAGTGCATTCCCTTTGTGAGTGACACTAACGGACGTGGGGTGTTACACAGAGCGTTCCGAATATAGCCCCAGCTGTAAGCCAGGATCCTGTGAATATAATATCTTCAAAACCGAAACTACTAGATGCCGGTGTGGAAAATAGGGGCACCCAGAGTTTAGGTTAAAACAATAAACTTCAGGTCAGTCATGTGACTGGTGTGAGAACTAAAACAGTTATTTACTTGGTTTTAAAGTAAGGTAAATCAAGGGACCACGTCGTATAACACGGAACGGGTTTACCCCCAAGAACACCAGTGCATAAAACAAACAGTGCAATGCTAATTAAAAAAATGAAGCTATTATAAGACTCAGGTCCCGTCACATAATGCAATACAAGCCGGAGGATAGAGTTTTACCTTATAATAGCTAAATATGCTTGGTACGCGAAATTTATCATTTATTATTAATATAAGTGAAGAAATCAACTTCAAATATAAATGTATCAATCATAGATGGCATAATGCCCCATCCCACTATGTCTCCATACTAGGCTCTACAATTAAAACCGAAATGTCATATTGGAAATTGGATTCCATCTGTAAACCGAGGCAAGGGACCGTCCTCACCGATTTGAGACAATCTAGCCTACCATGTCTCAGGAACCCAGACTCAAGTGGGCCCTTAGGTAACTGCAGGGCCGGTCCACACTAAGTGCAAGGTGGATTCATAACTTCTGAATATGCGTTTCCCTGCCCTATGGGGCGTAATGGTCGGTTTGTTGAGCATATCATCCATAGGCCCCGTTGTGACCGATATAACCGAGGCACCTCCTTATCCATCAAATAATAAGCAATATCAACATGAGTAAAATATCTGGGCTCCATACCATGACACCACTCGTAGCAAGAAAGAAACGCATGTTCTCTCTGTAGTCCTTTCCCGTTTCTGGTTCATACAGGGGTGTGAGGCTCACGAATTAACGCTATACACAAAGCTATACCCTTAAAGGCCGTGCTTTGATCATCAACGACAAGACTCTTCTTTTCAACAGAAGCCTTGATCATTTGCATCTCAGCATGTCACATAGGCAATTCACGCCATGCGACTGATGTCCATCAATATATAACCTTTGAGCTCGAACGTCTCAGAGGAGGGTGCTAAGCAAGAGAATAAATTCTCCGCCACCAAACAGACATATATTTAATAGAGATCAATCAACACAGAATAAAATCCAATGTCAGACACACATCCATTCACAAGTTCGTTCTGGGTCTAAACGAAACCGAAGGCACCATATTCCTCGTCCCATATATCAAATATAGGAGAGAGGCCCTCGCATATCCGGTCGATCTCCAAGTACGCCTGAACGATCACCACTTATTACCTTGTCTTAGGTGTACAGCCTATAAGACATCAGTAACCATCTAAACGATGTGAAGACCTCCGGCCTTCAACCACCGTCTTCATCGTCGACTTATCGTTGAATTATTCAGAATGGGCATAAACCCGACCTTTTCGAATAATTCACGTATTTTATAATCAAGTCCTATAAAACACAACATACACCTCATTACATTCCAAAATATTCTTTTATTCAAATATTCTTATACTTTGGGAAAGGTTCCCATTAATTTTATCAAAGGAAAATTCTTTAAATTTATTCTTTAATCTTCCTTTGGATATCAATTCAAACCAAATTAAGGTTTATCCAAACTAGTCGGGATTAGCGCACCTTACCCAAGTAATCATTTGTTTAATTCCCCAATCCCAACCTATTCATCCAATGGAGCCAAACTAGTAATACTCCATATCTAAGACCACGGTGTTATTGGTAAAATTAATTACCATTTCCCATTCAAATCTAATTAAGGATTTAACTATCGTTTGGAGCAAAACTAGTCATACTCCACTCTCCATCATTTCCCAATTTTGATAATTTAAATTATCAAATTCTTATTTCAATCTAATTAAAGATTCATCAAAACTCCACTTGGTTTTAATCTTCCCGAAAATCAATATTAATGATATTTAAATTTGGAAAATCAAACATGCTGCATCGACAATCTACCCCGAATCATTGATTTTTGCCTATATGTAACCTCTAAGTTCGTACGTCTTAGAGCAGGGTGTTAAGCAAGAGAATAAATTCTCTGTCACCAAACAGATATATATATATATATATATTTAGCAGAGATCAACCATACCGTTCGAAATACAATGTTAGACATGTAATCGTGTCTTTAACTGGGTTAAAGAACTAATGTCATTTAAAACACATGTAACAACCCGGAAAATCAGAACCAATTTAAAATTTTTATTTTGGCTATTTTAATGAATTTTGAATAATTAAAATAATTTATTTTAAATAATAACAATTTAAAATTTATTTAAATCGAAGTTAGAACGAATATATTTATTTTAATTTTAAAAGGAGTTAGAAATAACACGGTAGTTTGAGAATTTGAATCTGAACTTTGACTGAATGTACAGGATTCAAAATTAATCGGATTTTAGTGAAACCAAAAATATTTAAATCTGCTTAAAAACGACATCCATTCAGAATAGTCGCTATTTAATTTAATATAATTTATAGCCCGTATAAATGTCCATTATACAAACGACCTTCATTTTCGACGAAACCATTTTTGTTGGATCCGGAATGTCAAATTATTGCTAAGTTCAATTTTCCATAATTTTTGGAATTAATATGTGAGCATGGTAAATTAAACTGTGTTCGATAATATTTATTGAATTTAATCAACCGTTAAAATGTCCATTTTTCGAATGGTCTCTAAATTCAACGAAATTAATTTTGTTAGGACCGTATCATCGAAACATAGCTAGATTAATTTTTCGGGAATTTTCGAAGTCCGTTTGTGGCCTCGGTAAATTTAAATGTACGATCAAATTAAATAAATAAATGATTTATATTTTAAATTGAAGAAAACAAAATGAAAACGATCGATTGGCCTGACGGGACCTAGCCCATTGTGTCTGGAATGGGGGCAATTGGGTTGCAACACCTTTCATTGGGTTGAAATTAGAGCTGAAAAGGGTTAAACGGGCTTAAATTCGTAATTAAGAGATTTATTATTATTTTATTACAAATAACTCTTATTCAAAACCCTAATACAATACAACAGCTGCCGACTTATTCATCTTCAATAGCCATAGAACTCTGAACTTCCTCCGTCAATAACTCTCCATCCTCACAAAAAAATCGAGTGTTTCTTAAAGGGATATTGAAGAGAGTCTTTAGCTCTTCACATCCGTACGGTTGGATTCTCTCTAGTGACATATTTCGTTCAGAAAAGCTACGAACTCAACCGCCGTTCGCCCTCGTCCTTGCCGTCGTAGGGTCCATCGAGTTGATCGCGTTTAGAGGTGGAGGTGCGGCTTCTTGAGCCCTTTGAAGTGTTGCTAGCCGATCATCCTCCGGCGTAGTAGTTTAGTCGCGATCTGTAACCCTAAGTTTGAACAAAATACAAAGATCTTCGGCTTTATTCTGATTGAGGAAGAAGGTGGTTTTTTTTAAATTAATTAATTTAAATTACAATATTATTAACATAAATAAATTCATAATTTGCTCAAACAAATTCAGAATTGGATGATTTCAGAAGCGTTGCAATCGTGAGTCCGAGATCTACACTTCTGGACTGATTAGAACGAATTCGGGGAAGGTCAGATTTTGGACAAATTTCAAATCTGAATTATTCAGAATTAAAGTGACTGTGAAAAATTGTACTTTTTTTATATAATTAAAATTACTTAATCATGATTGTGATATTTTCCCTACGCTGTTAAATGCTATTTGTATGATTCGTGATTTGATCTGGAAGTGATAATGTTATTTAGATCCATTGATTTGAGGGTGTTTGTGTTGAATGAAATTGTTGGAAACAAAAATACCAATTTTTGTTGAAAAAGAAAAGGAGTTGGATTAAAATTGTCATTGTGACAAATTAGAATTATGGGGTTAAGTTTGTCAATTTAAAATTGTTGAAATAAAATTATCATTTTTGATAAAATATAATAGTTGAAACAATAATTAACAATTTTTTAATTAGAATTTGGTAAATAAAAATTAACATTTTTGTTAATTAAAATTGAGTTAAACAAAATTTACCATTTTTGTTTATTAGATTAGCTAAATCAAAAATTAACATTTTTGTTAATTAAAATTGAGTTAAACAAAATTTATCATTTCTATTTATTAGATTAGTAGAATCAAAAATTAACATTTTTGTTAATTAAATTGAGTTAAACAAAATTTATCATTTTTGTTTATTAGATTAGTTGAAACAAAATTTAACATTTTTGTTAAATAGAATTGAATTAAATAAAAATTAACATTTTTGTTAATTAGAATGGAGTTAAACAAAAATCATCATTTTTGTTAATTAGAATAGTTGAATCAAAAATTATCATTTTTGTCAAATTAGAATAATGGAATTAAAATTATCATTTTTGTCAAAATATAATTATTAGACCAAAATTGACATTTTTGTCAAAATATAATCATTGAATTAAATTTGTCAATTTGTCAAATTAAAATAGTTGAAATAAAAAGGACATTTTTGTTGCAACAAAATAGTTGAAAATAAAAAAGGGCATTTTGTTGTAAGAAGATAGTGAAACAAAAATTATCATTTTTATAGTTGAAACAAAATATACATTTTTGTGAAAATATAATTATTGAAAAAAAAGAACATTTTGTCAAATTAGAATTGTTAAAACAAAAATATTCATTCTTGTCAAATAGTTTAGTTGAAACAAAAATATTCATTTTTGTCAAATAGTTTAGTTGCAACAAAAATATTCCTTTTTGTCAAAATAGTTAAGTTGGAAAAAAATGAACATTTTGTCAAATTAGAACAGTTGAAACAAAATGTACATTTTTGTCAAAACATAATGATTGAAACAAAATATACATTTTTGTCAATAAATATCAGTTGAAACAAAATATACATTTTTGTCAATACATATAAGTTGAAACAAAATGTACATTTTTGTCAATACATATTAGTTGAAACAAAATGTACATTTTTGTCAAAATATATTAGTTGAAACAAAGATTTACATTTCTTCAAAATATGATGGTTGAAAACAAAGATTACATTTTGGTTAAATAGATTTGAGTTATAACAAAAATTAAATTTTTGTTAAATAGATTTGTGTTTGAGTAAAAATATTAATTTTATTAAACTAGAATTGTCAACAAAAATGAATAATCACTTTTTAGTCATTTGTTGAACTAGAATTGTCAACAAAAATGAATAATCACTTTTTAATCATTTTGTCAAACTAGAATCGTCAACATAATTGCAACCATCACTTGTATCCATTTTGTTAAACTAGATTTGTTAACAAAAGGAAATTATCACTTTTTATCATTTTGTGGAAATAGAATTGTCAACAAAAATTAATGTTTCACTTTTTATACATTTGTTGAAATAGAATTTGTATGTTAATTAAAGAATCATTTTCATTGTCATAACATACATTAGAATTTGTATGTTAATTAAAGAGTCGTTTTCATTGTCACAACATACATTAGAATTTGTATGTAAGTTAAAGAATTACTGTTATTGTCAAAACATACATTGAAACTACATACAAATAAAATATTTCTTTTATTTGCTACAGTTAAAAATAGAAATACAAATATAAATTATCTTTTTATTTGTGATTAGCAAAATATCATGAAAATAAAATACATTTTATCTGACATTACAAAACATGTAGAAATGGTTATGCAAATTAAAACATTCTTTTATTTGGCGTGTTAAACACGTTAGTGGAATCGTCGAATGGTATATATTTATATATAATTTTATATATATAAATATAAATTAAAATTAAACGAATCGCGCGCGGTACTTCGTGTTTCGGGATCGTAACTTTAAACGATTATACCAAAAGATCCGACCGTCGATTTTTCCCAAAACTGAAACCGTTAGGACCACTTTGGGAAGATCTTTCCAATGATATAAATTTTATTAAAATCCAAAGGTTAGATTTCGAGAAATGTGTAAATCAAATTTTGGTAAAAACAGCGCCAGGGCCGCCTATTGACCGTTAAATATAATTGAACTATGTTTATATAAATAAAAGTAGCAATAAATTGTTATAAAATAATATTTAACGATATAAAATGATTTAAATTATATATATGCGAGAAATATTTGAAAAGACTGAGTTCAATCTCATTTCAAATAATTATACGGCGATTTAAATCGAAGATATTGAAGATGGTGATTGAAGACCGGCGATCTTCACATCGAATGGATGACTACCGATGCCCGGCATTAGGTAGCTCCCAATAAAGGGTTAAAGTAGTAGTTGTCCGGACGTACTTGTTGATTGTCCGTATAAGTGAGCACCTCTCTTCCGTATTGGACATACGGGACGATGAATAAGGTGTCTCCGGTTACGTTCAGACCCAGAACGGACTTGTAAATGGATGTGTTTCTGACATTGAATTTTATTCTATGTGAATTGACTTATATTTAATGTATATCTATTTGGTGGCGGAGAATTTATTCACTTGCTTAACACCATTCTCTGGGACGCACGAGCTCAGAGGTTATATATTAATAGTTATTGATCGCATGACGTGAGTTGCAATGTGGCATGCTAAGATGCAAATGATCGAGGCTTTTGTTGAAAAGCAGAGCATTGTGGTTGATGATCAAAGCACGGACTGTTTAGGCGTAGCTTTGTGTATACCGTAACTTCGCGAGCCCCACACCCCGGTATGAGTCAAAAACGGGCTAAGGACCGTAGGGAGTGCATGCTTTTCTT
Organism: Allium sativum; assembly: GCA_030737875.1. Classification (NCBI taxonomy): domain Eukaryota; kingdom Viridiplantae; phylum Streptophyta; class Magnoliopsida; order Asparagales; family Amaryllidaceae; genus Allium; species Allium sativum. The sequence goes on from CM060909.1 coordinate 1,004,410,221, forward strand.
TCTAGCTAGAAGTGGTATCAGGGTTTTGCAAGCCCTGACATTATACTTATGTGGATGATGGATTATGGGGCGCATTGGATATATTGGTCGATAGTGGCCGATTGATAGGTCCAATAGGACCGGGAAACATATTGTCCAAGAATAATTAATCCACTAAAGTATTTGTGGATCAGCCCTACCGCATCCAAGGGTTCGCCAGCGTCTGAATCCTGAGGCATTTGCTGGAGTGCCTCGAATAGGTGAGGAGCCATCCCTTGCCTCGAATCATGATGGAAACTGTAACACCGCATATTTCTGTTAACACTAAAGTTCACAAATTAAAGAATAACTAATCTCAGATGTGAGAATTAAGGGAAACAGGTTGTGCCATTGTGTTCGTCTCGGAATTATGGTTGAGATAGAGTCCAAGTTTGCGTGAATTGGACTTCGTATGAAGAAGTTATGGCCATCGGAAGTTTCAGAAAATTCAAAATAGATTTCGAAAATTCAAATTTCAGAGTAAGAATGAGCTAAACGGGAAATTTCCCGCCAGGGCCAGGTCGACCATAGGGTCGACCTACCCTCACCAGGTCGACCACAGGGTCGACCTTCCCCCACCCTCCTCCCCTCCCCCCCCCCCCCACCCCCACCCCCGTAGATTTGATTGATGACCTGTTTATGACTGTGTGCTGAGTCATTAGGGTTTCTGATCTACTCTGATTGGCTGGGATTAATTCTGGGTTGATCGGACGGCCTAAACTAATCCTAAACTCTATAAAAAGACATGTAGACTCAAACCCTAAAATAAAATTAAAATTAGATTCATGGCCTCCATGCCGTCACCTTGCAACCTAGAATAGCCGCCACTAATTAGAGAGGAAGAACAGCTAATCAAATTCAATTCTATTCAACTCTAACAACGAATCTACTACAAAGGAAAGCTAATTCAACGTCAGAACTCAGATTTCAGAACTCAAGACCTTCTTTGAGTTGTGAGTTCGATTTCATTAATAAAATAATTAACAATTTAATTGGATTGAGATATGATGTGGATTATATGGCTATGTTGTGAATTATTGACCGCATGTCATTATTTATATTGTAAATTCTATGATATTATCATGTATGTTGTAAAGTGGTGATGTTATCATCTATGTTGTAATTTTACGATTGGCTTACGTATAATCAATTCATAATGATGTTTCATATGCTATTTTGGTTATGTTGTTGGAACTAATTCAAATGTTAAATCATATGTATGTATGTATGCAAGTCTAGATGTTAGTTTAGATCTGGATCATATGCAACTTAATGAAATTATGAACAACTTACCTGTTTCATCACCCCTATTTTATGTGTGTAAATTGGATCTAAAGTTAGGCTATGACATGTGTGAGTTATATGTTAGTATACAAAATTCTACATGCTAGTTAACATGTTTACATGTAGATTTACACCATCGTTTATGTTGCATAAATCACATATGCAAGTATATATATATATATATATATATATATATATATATATATATATATATATATGTTGGAAGTATGAATCATGCCTATGCAAATTTGAACCTTATGATTAGATATATGACACACATGGTTTATGCAAGTTTGTGACTATCACCTAAACAAGTCTACACCTTTAGATTTAGATCTATGACATATGTAGTTTTATGCAAGTTGTGACTTGGGCCTGTGCAAGTTTTTATGTAGAACCTCATTCACACATGCAAGTTCACCCCTTATGTTTAGATCTAGTTTTATCTATATGTTTGTTGTGATGTTTTTTCTTTATTCCATAAGTTAGACTATTCGAGTCTAACGTATATTTTACGTTAAACGAACGAACGTACAACGTGGGGTAATGGGATAATATTAAAAGATTTAATATTGAGAATTGGCATTAATTCCTCTAATGGCATAAAATAAATTTGTGATTAAATTGGTATGATTTTGCATACCATAAATAGATGGACATAATTGAGTCAATAATGGACATCGTTAAATTTGGAATTGATTGACAATTTGAATAGGGAAATTAATTCAAATTGGGGGATGACTAATTAGGTGTAATTAATCGTCTAAGACACGAGGTTAGGCTCTTTTGTGGTGTAAGCCTGCCCGGACCCGCCCAACAAATCCAGCTGCCACAAATGCCAGTCTAATGTGGGAGGTCTTAAGCATAAATTAAATACGTAACAGTTGTAAAGAAATGAGGTTAGGCTCTTTTGTGGTGTAAGACTGCCCGGACCCGCCTGGCAAATCTAGCTGCCACAAATGCCAGTCTAATGTGGGAGGTCTTTATAAGGTTACGGTCTTAATAAATTAAGAAACACTTAACCAGATAAACATGTAATGGGACATGAGGGGGTTAAGTGGGTGCCTTGGGTGGCATGTGGAATTTAGCGGGTGCCTTGGGTGGAATTTGAAATACGATTAGAAACACTTAACCAAAATTGGAACATGTAAATGAACATGAATAAGAAGAGGGTTAAGTGGGATGTACTAGAGGGGACCAAGCTTAGGTGGATAGCTTGTGTCAAATAATGGGGGCCCATTTCAACCAGTAACCCATACGTATCTTTGTGGGTTCGACCCAGGTCGAGGACGGGACACGCATACTGGGCTTGACTGTAAGAGGCCAAAAGGGGTTAGTAGTGGCAACGCAAGTCCAACGAGTTCATATGCGTGTGTGGGCCCGGGCTGGTTGGTAAGACGTTGTTGCATCGTGTAGGTATAAGCCATGCATTATTGGTGGTATCAGGTTGCCACTTTGGGGAGTGGTACACCCCACTGTGGGGCCAGTACGGGTATCTACGAGTTAGGGAGCCGATTGCATGGGGGTAGTGGGTACACCTAGTGGAGATAGGGGTAGGCGGCACCTATGAAGACAACTAGGGGTGCATGAAACTACCATTATCATTATTAAGTTCTGTAGGCGGGATCAACCTTAGGTTGACTAGTGATGGTGCACTATAGTAATTATCTTATAGTGGTTTAGGTGCGCCTTTAACGTTATCTTTGTTCATCTTATTTCCTTGTTTACTCTGTTATACCCAATTGTTCACAGTCATTTCCTTATTTTCCAACTTATGCCTTAGCCTAGTTATTTTGGTAATTATATTGTTAAAGTTATCGCACTCGCCAGACTTTATGTCTAACCCCCTTTGTTTCCTCCTCTTTTCTTCCTTTTCCCCCAGGTGCTCAGGGCGAAACTAGCACCAGTGGAGCTTGATTTTGGATAGCTGTATCTCTTGCTTTTAGAAGTTGTTTGGATCGCTGAAGTAAAAGTTCAGCCTATCTTATTTATGGCTTTTTTGTATTGGGGTTATGTCTTTCAATTTATGTACTCTGATTTATTCAAGATGGATATTATGTACTTTGACTCTGGTTTTTTGATGATGTAATCAAACCTATGTGTTTACCGCTGCAATGAATAAAATTTTAAAGTTTTAGTACTGTTTATATATGTCTTGTTGTTAAGTTTCTGTTCTATACACACTTAAAATGCTCCATAGAAGTTAATGCATTCCCTTTGTTAGTGACATTAATGGACATGGGGTGTTACACGTGGTATCAGAGCTGAAGGTTACCAGAACAGATATGAATTTTGAAGAAACTGTTTTTCAAAAACACTTTTATAAAGAAGTACCTTCAAAAGTATGTTTTAAGGAAAGTATTTTCAAGAGAAAAGCTTATTTTAGAAAGCATAACCCCAAGAGCCATATATCTTTCCTTCGGTTCTTTTGTATTGAATCTTTCCATTTTCATTTCAGCATGTCTGGAATTCCCGAGATACCCGAGGGGATACCGATACTAGGATGGTTTAGGAGGTATATGGAGACTAGGGCCACAACTGCAGGTCCAGCAAATGCTCCTCCTCCTCCTCCTCCTCGTGTCGATACTTTTGCTAAGATATGTAAGGACTTTCGGCAATGGGTGGAAAACCTTTTCACGGGACAGAGACATTTGTCGATGCTCGAAATTGGCTAAAGGAGGTGGAAGAATTGTTTGGGATCTTTGAAGTAGAAGATGGAAGAAAGGTCTAGTTAGCTGCCTGGCTGATGAAGGATGAGGCCTCGTTTTGGTGGGAGGTCACTAATGGAGAACGTCCAGTCGATACATGGCCAGATTTTAGGCGGAGGTTTGAGGCGAAGTTTCTCTCACGGGCTGAAGAGAATCTATACATGGAAAGGTTTCTAGCACTAAAGCAGGGGAATCTATCGATGAAAGAATACGTCAACAAATTCAATCAGTTGGCAAGATTTGGCTTGGACTTGGTGTATACACCAGAAAAGAAGGCCCTAAGATTTGTTAAGGGTTTGAACGAGTCACTTCATGGGTTAGCTATGACCCACTTCCCCATGGGGGCAACCTTTGATAGACTAGTTAACATGGCGCTTATGCACGAAGAAGAGAAGGTGCCAATGCTAATAAGGCACCCAAGAAGAAAGGGGATCAAAAGAAACCGCAACAGCAACAACAGAACAAGAAAGGTGGTAAAGGAAACAATGGTAAGGGAAAGAAGAGATGCTTTAATTGTGGGACACCAGGCCATCTAAGCAAAGATTGTAGGAAGAAAAAGAAGACTGGTTGTTTCCACTATGGCGAACCGGGACAACTGATTAAGGACTGCCCAACGAAAGGGCAGGGTCTACCTCGGGAGGACAGGGGCAGGCTCTTATGGCACCACGGCAGGCAAGGGGCAAGTTCAGGCTCTCGTGGTCCCACTGCTACAAGAACGAGGTAGAGCAATTTCCATTGAAATTTTAGTTTTTTTGTTTGATTATCCTGTCCGTACTTTATTCGATTCTGGCGCATCATATTCGTTTATTTCTACATCATTAGTTGAAACACTGCACCTAGATACTAGTCAAGTTATAGATCCCTTAGTAGTCTCAAATCCTATTGGTGGTTTGGCTCATCTTTCTATGATTTGTCGGGATTTGAGAGTGTTTATCTTGGGCATTGGATTTGAATGCAACGTCTTTGTTCTTGGCTTCATGGGCTACGGCTTGATTCTAGGTATGGATTGGCTAACTAGATACGGTGCCATCCTAGATTGTGAAAGAAGGGTAGTTAGATTGTTGACTCGTTGTGGAAAGACCCTTGATATTTCTTGTGACCCTAGAGGTCTAGTAATGCTTAGCTACCTAGAATCCGAATCTACATGAATTGGACTTCGTATGAAGAAGTTATGGCCATCGGAAGTTTCAGAAAATTCAAAACAGATTTTGAAAATTCAAATTTCAGAGTCAGAATGGGCTAGGCGGAAAATTTCCCGCCAGGGCCAGGTCGACCTACCCTCACCAGGTCGACCATAGGGTCGTCCTAGGGGTCGACCTAACCCCCCCGGGTAGATTTGATTGATGACCTGTTTATGACAGTATGCTGAGTCATTAGGGTTTCTGATCTGCTCTGATTGGCTGGGATAAATTCTGGGTTGATCGGACGGCCAAAACTAATCCTAAACTCTATAAAAAGACATGTCGACTCAAACCCTAAAATCAAATTAAAATTAGATTCATGGACTCCATGCCGTCACCTTGCAACCTAGAATAGCCACCACCAATTAGAGAGGAAGAACAGCTAATCAAATTCAATTCTATTCAATCTAACAACGAATCTACTACAAAGGAAAGCTAAATCAACTTCAGAACTTAGATTTCAGAACTCAAGACCTTCATTGAGTTGTGAGTTCGATTACTTCAATAAAATAATTAACAATTTAATTGGATTGAGATATGATGTGGATTATAGGGCTATGTTGTGAATTATTGACCGCATGTTACTATTTGTGTTGTAAATTCTATGATATTATCATGTATGTTGTAAAGTGGCGATGTTATCATCTATGTTGTAATTTTATGATTGGCTTATGTATAATCAATTCATAATGATGTTTCATATGCTAGTTTGGTTATGTTGTTGGAACTAATTCATATGTTAAATCATATGTATGTATGTATGTATGCAAGTCAAGATGTTAGTTTAGATTTGGATCATATGCAAGTTAATGAAATTATGAACAACTTTACATGTTTCAGGACCCCTATTTTATGTGTGTAAATTGTATCTAAAGTTAGGCTATGACATGTGTGAGTTATATGCTAGTATACAAAATTCTACATGCTAGTTTACATGTATATTTACACCATCGTTTATGTTGCATAAATCACATATGCAAGTGTGTGTGTGTGTGTGTGTATATATATATATATATATATATATGTATATGTATATATATATATATATATTGGAAGTATGAATCATGCCTATGCAAGTTTGAACCTTATGATTAGATCTATGACACACATGGTTTATGCAAGTTTGTGACTATCACCTAAACAAGTCTACACCTTTAGATTTAGATCTATGACATATGTAGTTTTATGCAAGTTGTGACTTGGGCCTATGCAATTTTTTATGTAGAACCTCATTCACACATGCAAGTTCACCCCTTATGTTTAGATCTAGTTTTATCTATATGTTTGTTGTGATGTTTTCTCTTTATTCCATAAGTTAGAGTATTCGAGTATAACGTATATTTTACGCTAAACGAACGAACGTACAACGTGGGGTAATGGGATAATATTAAAAGATTTAATATTGAGAATTGGCATAAATGCCTCTAATGGCATAAAATAATTTTGTGATGAAATTGGTATGATTTTGCATATCATAAATAGATGGATATAATTGAGTCAATTATGGACATCGTTAAATTTGGAATTGATTGATAATTTGAATAGGGAAATTAATTCAAATTGGGGGATGATTAATTAGGTGTATTTAATCGTCTAAGACACGAGGTTAGGCTCTTTTGTGGTGTAAGACTGCCCGGACCCGCCTGGCAAATCCAGCTGCCACAAATGCCAGTCTAATGTGGGATGTCAGGCATAAATTAAATACGTAACAGTTGTAAAGGCACGAGGTTAGGCTCTTTTATGGTGTAAGACTGCCCGGACCCGCCCGGCAAATCTAGCTGCCACAAATGCCATTCTAATGTGGGAGGTCTTTATAAGGTTATGTTCTTAATAAATTAAGAAACACTTAACCAGATAAACATGTAATGGGACATGAGGGGGTTAAGTGGGTGCCTTGGGTGGCATGTGGAATTTAGTGGGTGCCTTGGGTGGCATTTGAAATACGATTAGAAACACTTAACCAAAATTGGAACATGTAAATGAACATGAATAAGAAGAGGGTTATGTGGGATGTACTAGAGGGGACCAAGCTTAGGTGAATAGCTTGTATCAAGTAATGGGGGCCCCTTTCAACCAGTAACCCATACGTAGCTTTGTGGGCTCGACCCAAGTCGAGGACGGGACACGCATACCGGGCTTGACTGTAAGAGGCCAAAACGGGTTAGCGATGGCAACGCAAGTCCAACGGGTTCATATGCGTGTGTGGGCCCGGGATGGTAGGTAAGACGTTGTTGCATCGTGTAGGTATAAGCCATGCATTATTGGTGGTATTGGGTTGCCACTTTGGGGAGTGATACACCCCACTGTGGGGCTAGCACGGGTATCTACGAGTTAGGGAGCCGATCGCATGGGGGTAATGGGTACACTTAGTGGAGATCGGGGCAGGCGGCACCTATGAAGGCAACTAGGGGTGCACGAAACTACCTCTATCATTATTAAGTTCTGTAGGCGGGATCAACCTTAGGGTGACTAGTGGTGGTGCGGTATAGTAATTATCTTATAGTTGTTTAGGTGCGCCTTTAACGTTATCTTTGTTCATCTTATTTTCTTGTTTACTCCGTTATAGCCAATTGTTCACAATCATTTCCTTATTTTCCAACTTATGCCTTAGCCTAGTTATTTTGATAATATTGTTAAAGTTATCGCACTAGCCAGACTTTATGTCTGACCCCCTTTGTTTCCTCCTCTTTTCTTCCTTTTCCCCCTAGGTGCTCAGGGTGGAACTAGCACCTGTGGAGCTTGATTTTGGACAGCTGTATCTCTTGCTTTTAGAAGTTGCTTGGATCGCTGAAGTAAAAGTTCAGCCTATCTTATTTATGGCTATTTTGTATTGGGGTTATGTCTTTCAATTTATGTACTCTGATTTATTCAAGATGGATATTATATACTTTGAATCTGGTTTTTTGATGATGTAATCAAACCTATGTGTTTACCGCTGCAATGAATAAAATTTTAAAGTTTTAGTACTGTTAATAACTGTCTTGTTATTAAGTTTCTATTCTATACACACTTAAAATGCTCCATAGAAGTTAATGCATTCCCTTTGTGAGTGACATTAATGGACGTGGGGTGTTACGGAAACCCAACTTCCAATATGACATTATGGTTTTGATTGTAAACCTATATATCGCGACATAGTATATGGTAGCAATGCCATCTAGGATTGATACTCTTACTTTGATGTATTTAAAAACTGATTAGACACTAATAATAGTATTAAATTACTATTTTCTATGTATCAAGCATGTTTGATCATTATAAGTTAAATCTCTATCCTCCGGCTTGCGTTGCATTGTGTGATGGTTGAGTCTTATAATGATTTCATTTTTCTAAAAAACATTGCGTTGTTTTGAATAAAAAATTATTTTATTTATGCACTGGCAATCCAATGGAGTAAACCCGTTCCGCATTAGCGGCGTGGTCCTGTGGTTAGCCATATTGTTAAATAAGTTAGGAAAGATTTCTCACACCTGTCCCACGACAGACTCGTAGTTTGTTTCACTTTGCAAACTCGGGTTCCCTCTTTTTCACACATGCAGCCAAGTGACAGTTCAGGTTATTATGGACATATGCTGGATTGGAGTATGCTTATGGAAGGAAGATGAAAAACATTTTTATCTATTTATTTCTACTTTGAGATATTTAGACATTATTGATCTATGTTGTACTTAATGGAGTTTGAGACTTATTTCTATTTGCTGAGACTTTCTATTTGCTAAGTTGTATCATGTAACTGTGTCACTCTAATGTTTTGATGTTGTGATATTGATGACATTTCTATTTCCACTGCAATGATTAATGTGTTATGCTGTTATCTAAGATCTCCTGTTGTTTTAAATATGTTATATTCCAATGATTATCCTTGCTTTCGTATTACGGATGTCTGGGGTCATCACAGTCGGTATTAGAGCCAAAGGTTAACCTTAGCTTCAGAGTATGACAAATTTAAAACAATTCGTCTAGCTAGAATCAGCAGTATTCTAAGGCGAGTTGCTCATTAGAGATAGGATTAGTAATGTCCTAGAATGAGCACAGCAGAATAGCACATATTAATCAGTAATTACATCAATCATCTTTCCATATGTCCTTACTTTTACCTTTCCTTGAAAATTATCATTTCTGTTGGTCTGACTCTTTCCTTGATGGTACAGAACTAACGAAAAATGAGCACTAGATCGAGAGCCCGAGGCAGAGGAGGAGCTAGAGGACCGGGAAGGGGTGAAACCCCCATTGCTCAGGGGCAGCCCACTCCCGAGGCTGTAACACCACCACCTCCACCCCTACAGCCTTTTGACCTAGACAAGGTAGCCAGAAAGTTCAGGAATTTAGGTGGCGTGTCATTCACAGGGCGAGAGACAGTGATAGAAGCTCAGGCATGGCTCAAGGATTACAAGAAGATATTTAAAGGCTTAGAACTTGAAGACCACCACAAGCGTTTTATGGCATCGTGGCCATTGAAATATGAGGCTCAGAATTGGTGGGAGACGGTCATAATTGGAAATAATGAGGCTGACATGTCTTGGGCCAAATTCAACTAACTCTTTAATGAGAAGTTTATTCCTTCGCAAGAAGTAGAGCGTCTTCACAATCAGTTTGCCAACTTGCAGCAAGGAGATAAGACTGTTTTAGAGTATGTGCGGAAGTTTGAAGAGCTTTCAAGTTATGCTCCTGAATTAATTCGGGACCCATTCCAGATAAATAAGAGATTCATTAATGGCCTTTCCAGGAAGAATCTGAACAGAGTGACAGCACACATTAAGCTTCCATTTAATGAGGTGGTCGAAATGGCTTGTCGATATGAAGAAAATGACAGGAGTTCGCAGCAATATCGAGAGAAAAAATTAAATAACAATAAGAGGAATCAGGCTGACAAGAAACCAGAGGCAAGCAACTCTTCAGCTGCCAAGCCTCAAGGAAATAAAAAGGCCAAGGTGAGATGATTTAATTGCCACAAGATGGGACACTTTGGTTATGAATGCCGAGCTCCAAAAAGGCCAAGGAGAAATGAGTCAGGGCCCAGCCAGAATTCTCGTGACACTAGGGGATGCTTTAATTGCCACAAGCTAGGTCATATTGTCAAGAATTTTCCACTGCTAAAGAAATCCAAGGTGGCTCATGTATACGATGGAGCGGTTGCACCAGCCTCTTCCGAGGGAGCAGGTAAACCAGATGTCTTGGAAGATACCCTTACCATTAAGAATATTCCTGTTACCATATTATTTGACACTGGTGCATCACATGGTTTTATTTCTAGTGACATAATTAAAAAGTTAAATTCGAAAACAAGAAATCTTAAAGAATCAGTTAGAGTCCATAATCCGATAGGAGGTTCTCTTGTTCTCGGTTTATACTGTAGAGTGCCGATCTCCTACTCTTGTTACCAATTTCCTATCAGTTTGATTGTCATGAATTTTTCTGAGTATGATGTTATCCTTGGGCTGGATCGGTTAACAAGACATAAGGCCGAAGTTAGATGTGCTGAAAGAATTGTCAAAGTTAAAACGAAGCTCGGAGATATATTTATACCATGCCACGGCCCGGCAACGGAAAGGAAAGAATTCTGGTCTTCTCTAGAAGTCATCCCTACACCTATTGAGAATATTCCTGTCGTCAAAGATTATGCGGGTGTGTTTGAGGAAGTTGATAGCTTACCTCCGTGCAGAGAAATCGACTTAAGGATTGACTTAGTTCTGAATACAAGGTCAGTTGTGCATCCTATTCGGAGAATGGCTCTGAAAGAAAAAGATGAGATGAGCAATCAAACTAAACAGCTTTTGTAGAGAGGTCTGATCAGACCTAGCTTATCAAATTGGGGTGCAGCAATGGTGTTTGTCCCAAAGTTAGATGGCACTCTCAGACTATGTGTGGATTACCGTAACCACAATAAGCAAATGCTGAAAAACAGATATCCATTGTCGCGTATTGATGATCTATTGGGCCGCTTGGACAGTATTCTCTAGAATGGAGCTAGCTACCGGATTCCATCAATTGCAAATTACCGAAGTATGTGTTCCCTTGACTACTTTCAGTGGGCTGGACTTATTCTATGAATGGCTAGTAATGTCGTTCGGCTTATGTAACGCTCATTCTTACTTTGTCGATCTGATGAACAAAGTATTCCGGGATTTCTTAAATAAATTCGAGCTGGTTTTCATCAATGACATCTTAATCTTCTCTAAATCCACTACTGAGCGTGAAAAGCATTTGAAAGAAGTTTCGAAAATCCTACGAATGAATGTGTTGAAATCCAAATTCTCTAAATCCATATTCCTGCAAGAAGAAGTGAAATTCCTCCATTATGTTGTATCAAAGAAAGGCATTTCAGTGTACCCACGCAAGATCTCAGCCATTCAAGATTGGAAGCAGCCTAGCACTACTATAGAAATCAAAAGTTTCCAAGGATTGGCTAGCAATTATCGGAAAATCATTAAAGATATTTTTGAAGCTATCTTGTCCATTGACGAAGCTGACCAAGAAGCATACGAAGTTTATTCGGACACCCGAATGTGAGGCAGCTTTCCAAGAGCTAAAATTGAGGTTGACCACTGCCCCCATGTTGACCATTATTGATGGAAACCAAGATTTGACCGTCTATACTGATGCTTCTATTGAGGGTATTGGTGCGGTGTTAATGCAAAGGGGAAAAGTAGTTGCATATGCTAGCTGGCAGTTGAAACCGCATGAGAAAAGATACCCCACTCATGATCTTGAGTTGATGGCCATCGTGTTTGCTTTAAAAATATGGTGGCACTATATTTTGGGTAAGAAGTTCGAATTATATACTGATAATAAATCCTTGAATTATCTGTTCATCCAAAGAGACTTGAATTTGAGGCAGCAACGTTGATTAGAATTTCTTATGGCCTACGATCTGGACATCCTATATACTTCAGGAAAATCCAATGTTGTTGCAGATGCGCTCAGCAGAAAGAATGTGGACACCGCCAATCTTATCATCGCCAATTTCATCATTACACCTACATTGATTGATAAGATATCTGCTCTTCAGAAGAATGATGAGTTTATTCCGAGAATTAGCAAAAGAGTTCGGGAAGGCAAAACCACGAATTTCCAGATTGACAACAAAGGAGTTCTGAGATTGTTAGGCTGAATTTGTGTTCCGAACCTTTCGGAGATCAGAAAGGAAGTAATGGATGAATGTCATAAATCTAAACATAGTATTCATCCAGGGGTGAGAAAGATGTATCATGACCTCAAGCGCACATTTTGGTGGAGATCTATGAAGAGGGACATTTCTATATACGTTAGCAGATGTTCCACTTGCCAGCAAGTCAAAAGCGATCAACAGAAGCTCGCAGGATTGTTGCAACCGCTAGAGGTTTCAAGTTGGAAGTGGGATGAAATTTCTAGGGACTTTATTGATGGATTTCCCCAAACCAGAAAAGGCAATGACAGTATATGGGTGATCGTAGATCGTTTCACAAAGATCGCCCATTTTATTCCTGTCAGATCTAATAAAACAACTCGAAGTCTGGCGCAGCTATTTCAGAGAGATTGTCAGACTACATGGAGTTCCCAGTAGCATTGTTAGTGATCGCGATCCAATATTTGCTAGTAAATTCTGGGAATCATTCCAAGAAGAGCTAGTGACAAAGTTGAGTCTGAGCACCACTTATCATCCTCAGACAGTTGGCCAGACTAAGAGGTTGAACCGCATATTGGAAGACTTGTTGCAAGCATGCATTCTTGATTTTGGCGGGTGATGGGAAGATCACTTGCAATTGGTTGAGTTCTCTTATAATAACAGTTACCAAGCAAGCTTGCAGATGTCGCCATTTGAAGCATTGTATGGCAGGCCATGCAGATCTCCCGTATGTTCGGTGGAACCAGCCAATCGGTTATTATTGGGCCCCGACATGATTCGTGTAGCATCTAATAAAGTTGATTTCATTAAGAAGCGACTACTGACTACTCAGAGCCGACAGAAGAGCTATGCAGACTCATGAAGAAGGGATTTAGAATTATCTATTGGTGATTATGTATACTTGAGGGTTTCCCCACCGAGAGTAGTAATTCGTTTTGGGAAGACTGGGAAGTTGGAGCCGAGATTCATTGGTCCATTTCCTATTCTCGAAAGGATTGGAACTCTCGCTTATAGGGTGCAGTTGCCTGATTGGTTGCCAGGGGTGCATGATGTATTCATTGTGTCCCAACTCCGGAAGCATGTACATGATCTAGACTTGATTGTGGAGGAAGCAGAACAACAAGATTTGGAGATTACCCCGAGCTTAACAGTGAGGAGGGAGACAGTTAAAATTATTGGCAAAGAGACCCAAGTTCTAAGGAACAAGAGGATCCACTTAGTCAAAATGCAGTGGAGCGGGGATCCTAGAGACTGTACATGAGAGACTGAAGATAACATCAAACAGGCTTATCCCAAGTGCAGAGTGGACATCTCCGAGTAACTCTTATGTTGAGGTACATTTACAATATTTTACATTTTCCTTTTTGTTTCCTACTTTGATATTGTTTCCTTTTCGGGGACGAAAAGTTTCTAAGTGGAGGAGATTGTAACAACCCGGAAAATCAGAACCAATTTAGAAATTTTATTTTGGCTATTTTAACGAATTTTGAATAATTAAAATTATTTATTTTAAATAATAACGATTTAAAATTTATTTAAATCGAAGTTAGAACGAATATATTTATTTTAATTTTAAAAGGAGTTAGAAATAGCATGGTATTTTGAGAATTTGAATTTGAATTGTGACTGAATGTACAAGATTCAAAATAAATAGGGTTTTTTGAAACCAAAAATGTTTAAATCTATTTAAAAATATCTTTATAATGAATCCGAAAAATTGAAATTTCATAGCGGGAATAAAAAGTTATGGCTAGTTGAATATTCAGAATAGCCGCTATGGAATTTAATATAATTTATAGCTCGTATAAATGTCCATTATACAAACGACCTCCGTTTTCGATGAAACCATTTTTGTTGGATCAGAAATCTCAAATTATTGCTAAGTTCAATTTTCCATAATTTTTGGAATTAATATGTGAGCGTGGTAAATTAAACTGTGTTCGATAATTTTTGTTGAATTTAATCGACCATCAAAAAGGCCAACGAAATTAGTTTTGTAAGGACCATATCATCGAAACATAGCTAGATTTATTTTTTGGGAATTTTCGGAGTTCATATGTGGCCCCGGTAAGTTTAAATGTACGATCGAATTAAATAAATAAATGATTTATAAATTAAATTGAAGAAAACAGACTGAAAACGATTGATTGGGCTGACGAGACCTAGCCCATTGTGCTCGCAACGGGGGCAATTGGGTTGGTACAACTTTCTTTGGGCTGAAATTGGAGCGGAAAAGGGTTAAATGGGCTTAAATTAGTAATTAATAGATTTATTTTTATTTTATTATAAATAACTCTTATTCAAAACCCTAATACAATACAACAGCCGCCGCCTTCTTCATCTTTAATGGCCATAGAACTCCGAACTTCCTCCATCAATAACTCTCCATTCTCACAATAAAACCGAGTGCTTCTTAAGGGGATATTGAAGAGAGTCATTAGCTCTTCACATCCGTACGGTTGGATTCTCTCTGGTGACATATTTCGTTCAGAAAAGCTACGAACTTAACTGCCGTTCGCCCATGTCCTTGCCGTCGTGGGGACCACCGAGTTGATCGCGTTCAGAGGTGGAGGCGTGGCTCCTTGAGCCCGTCAAAGTGGTGCTAGCCGATCATCCTCCGCCGTTGTAATTTAGTCGCGATCTGTAACCCTATGTTTGAACAAAATACAAAGACTATCGGGTTTAATCTGATTGAGGTAGAATTTAGGTTTTTTTATAAAAATTAATTAATTTATTAATTTAAATAACAATATTATTCACACAAATAAATTCATAACTTGCTCAAATGAATTCAGAATTGGACGATTTCAGAAGCGTTGCGATCGTGAGTCCGAGATCTACACTTCTGCACTGATTAGAACGAATTCGGAGCAGAGCAGATTTTGGACAAATTTCAAATCTGAATTATTCAGAATTAAAACGACTATGAGAAATTCTACTTTTTTATATAATTAAAATTACTTAATCATGATTGTGATATTTCCCCTACGCTGTTAAATGTTATTAGTATGACACGTGATTTGATCTAGAACTGATGTTGTCATTTAGATCCATTGATTTGATGGTGTTTGTGTTGAATGAAATTGTTGGAAACAAAAATACCATTTTTTGTTGAAAAAGAAAATGAGTTGGATTAAAATTGTCATTGTGACAAATTAGAATTATGGGATTAAGTTTGCCAATTTTGTCAATTTAGAATTGTTGAAATAAAATTGTCATTTTTGACAAAATATAATACTTGAAATAATAATTAACAATTTTGTTAATTAGAATTTGGTAAATAAAAATTAACATTTTTGTTAATTAAAATTGAGTTAAACAAAATTTATCATTTTTGTTTATTAGATTAGCTGAATCAAAAATTAACATTTTTGTCAATTAAAATTGAGTTAAACAAAATTTATCATTTTTGTTTATTAGATGGCTGAATCAAAATTAACATTTTCGTTAATTAAAATTAAGTTAAATTTTTTTTATCATTTTCGTTTATTAGATTAGTTAAAATAAAATTTAACATTTTTGTTAATTAGAATTGAATTAAACAAATATTAACATTTTTGTTAATTAGAATGGAGTTAAACAAAAATCATCATTTTTGTTAATTAGAATAATTGAATCAAAAATTATCATTTTTGTCAAATTAGAATAATGGAATTAAAATTATCATTTTTGTCAAAATATGATTATTGGATCAAAATTGATATTTTTGTCAAAATATAATCGTTGAATTAAATTTGTCAATTTGTCAAATTAAAATAGTTGAAATAAAAAGGACATTTTTGTTGTAACAAAATAGTTGAAAATAGAAAAGGACATTTTGTTGTAAGAAGATAGTGAAACAAAAATTATCATTTTCATAGTTGAAACAAAATATACATTTTTGTAAAAATATAATTATTGAACAAAAATGAACATTTTGTCAAATTAGAATTGTTGAAACAAAAATATTCACTTTTGTCAAATAGTTTAGTTGAAACAAAAATATTCATTTTTATCAAATAGTTTAGCTGAAACAAAAATATTCATTTTTGTCAAATAGTTTAGTTGGAACAAAAATATTCCTTTTTTGTCAAAATAGTTTAGTTTAGCAAAAATGAACATTTTGTCAAATTAGAATATTTGAAACAAAATGTACATTTTTGTCAAAACATAATGGATGAAACAAAATATACATTTTTGTCAATACATATCAGTTGAAACAAAATATATATTTTTGTCAGTACATATCAGTTGAAACAAAATGTACATTTTTGTCAATACATATTAGTTGAAACAAAATGTACATTTTGGGTTCAAAATATATTAGTTGAAACAAAGATTTACATTTTGTCAAAACATGATGGTTGAAAACAAAGATTACATTTTGGTTAAATAGATTTGAGTTATAACAAAAATTACATTTTTGTTAAATAGATTTGTGTTTGAGTAAAAATATTAATTTTGTTGAACTAGAACTGTCAACAAAAATGTATGATCACTTTTTAGTCATTTTATTGAACTAGAATTGTCAAAAAAATTGAATAATCACCTTTTAATAATTTGGCAAACTAGAATCGTCAACATAAATGCAACCATCACTTATATCCGTTTTGTTAAACTAGATTTGTTAACAAAAGGAAATTGTTACTTTTTATCATTTTGTTGAAATAGAATTTCAACAAAAATGAATGTATCACTTTTTATACATTTGTTGAAATAGAATTTGTTTGTTAATTAAAGAATCATTTTCATTGTCACAACATACATTAGAATTTGTACGTTAATTAAAGAATCGTTTTCATTGTCACAACATACATTAAAATTTGTATGTTACTTAAAGAATCATTTTCATTATCACAACATACATTAGAATTTGTATATAAGTTAAAAAATTATTGTTTTTCTCAAAACATACATTGAAACTACATACAACTAAAATATTTCTTTTATTTGTTACAGTTAAAAACAGAAATACAAATAAAAATTATCTTTTTATTTGTCATTAGCAAAATGTCATGCAAATAAAATACATTTTATTTGACATTACAAAACATGTAGAAATGGTTATGCAAATTAAAACATTCTTTTATTTGGCGTGTTAAACACGTTAGTGGAATCGTCGAATGGTTTATATTTATATATAATTTTATATATATAAATATAAATTAAAATTAAACGAATCGCGCACGGTAGTTCGCATTTCGGGATCGTAACTTTAAACGATTATACCGAAAGATCCGACCGTTGGATTTTCCCAAAACTGGAACCGTTAGGAACGAATTGGTAAGATCTTTCCAACGATATAAATTTATTAAAATCCAACGGTTAGATTTCGAGACATGTGTAAATCAAATTTGGGTAAACACGGCGCCAGGGCCGCCTATTGACCCGAAGCTTCGTTAAATTAATTGAGCTATTTTTATATAAATAAAATAAGCGATAAATCATTATAAAATAATATTAATGATATAAAATGATTTAAATTATATATATACGAGAATTATTTGAAAAGACCGAGTTCAATCTCATTCCAAATAATTATACGATGATTTAAATCGAATATATTGAATACGGTGATTGATGACCGGCGATCTTCACATCGAATGGATGACTATTGATGTCTGACATTGGGTAGCTCCCAGTAAAGGGTTAAAGTGGTAGTTTTCCGGACGTGCTTGTTGATTGTCCGGATAAGCGAGCACTTCTCTTCCGTATTGGACATACGGGACGAGGAATAAGGCGTCTCTGGTTTCGTTCTGACCCGGAATGGACTTGTAAACGGATGTGTGTCTGACGTTGAATTTCATTTTATGTGAATTGATTTTATTTAATATATATCTATTTGTTGGCGGAATTTTCTTGCTTAACACCCTTCTCTGAGACGCACGAGCTCAGAGGTTATATATTGATAGTTAATGATCGCATGGCGTGAATTGTCAATGTGGCATGCCAAGATGCAAATGATCAAGGCT
Source organism: Allium sativum (assembly GCA_030737875.1). NCBI lineage: Eukaryota > Viridiplantae > Streptophyta > Magnoliopsida > Asparagales > Amaryllidaceae > Allium > Allium sativum. Next base: position 1,004,428,468 of record CM060909.1, read on the forward strand.
TTTGTTGAAAAGCAGAGCCTTGTGGTTGATGATCAACGCACGGCCTGTTTAGGTGTAGCTTTGTGTATAGCGTAACTTCGCGAGCCTCACACCCCGGTATATGTCAAAAACGGGATAAGAACCGTAGGGAGTGCATGCTTTTCTTTCTAGCTAGAAGTGGTATCAGGGTTTTGCAAGTCCTGACATTTAACTTATGTGGATGATAGATTATGAGGCACCTCAGATATATTGGTCAATAGTGGCCAATTGATAGGTCCAATAGGACCAGGAAACGCATTGTTCAGGAATAATTAATCCACTAAAGTATTTGTTGACCAACCCTACCACGTCCAAGGGTTCGCTAGCATCCGAATCCTGAGGCATTTGCTAGAGTGTCTCGAATCGGTGAGGAGCCACCCCTAGCCTCGACTCAAGATGGAAACACAACTTCCAATATGACATTACGGTTTTGATTGTAAACCTATATATGGCGGCATAATATATGGTAGCTATGCCGTCTAGGATTGATACATTTACTTTGAAGTATTTTAAAACTGATTAGACACTAATAATAATATTAAAATACTATTTTCTACGTATCAAGCATGTTTGATCATTATAAGGTAAAAAACTATCCTCCGGTTTGCGTTGCATTATGTGATGGGACTTGAGTCTTATAATGATTTCATTTTTCTAAAAAGTACTGCGTTGTTTTGAATAAAAATTTATTTAATTTATGCACTGGCAATCCAATGGAGTAAACTCGTTCCGCATTAGCGGCGTGGTCCTGTGATTATATATATTGTTAGATAAGTTTGGGAAGATTTCTCAAACCAGTCCCACGAAGGACTCGTAGTTTGTTTCACTTTGTAAACTCGGGTGCCCTCTTTTTCACACGGGCAGCCAAGTGACAAGTTCAGGTTATTATGGACATATGCTGGATTGGAGTATGCTTATGGAAGGAAGATGAAGATCATTTTTATCTTTTTATTTCTACTTTGATACATTTAGACATCATTGATTTATGTTGTACTTGATGGAGTTTTAGACTTATTTCTATTTGCTGAGACTTTCTATTTGCTAAGTTGTATCCTTTAACTGTGCCACTATGATGTTTTGATGTTGATGACATTTCTATTTTCGTTGCAATGATTAATGTATTATGTTGTTATCTGAGATATGTTGTTGTTGTAAGTATGTTATATTACAATGATTATCCTTGCTTTCTTACTACGGAAGTTTGGGGTCATCACAACACAGTTCACGATAAACCCAAATCACATTCCATTAATCATGGAATCTTCACAGAAAACAGATATGTATAATCGATATCAATTTCCGTACCCGACTACTAGTATAAATGGAGTAACGACAAAGCCTTTTAAATTCCATATATATTAACAGTCTTCCTCCACAGAATTTCACTTCGATTATTATTAAATCGAATTCCATTCAATTCCAATTTAATATATTAAATTGGAAAACTTTACTTTGGAAATTTCCCGTTAGATCCTAATCAAAAGATTTATAAATTCCAAATCACATTTCACTGTTAATCGGGTTAAAGAACAAATGTCGTTAAAACACAGTTCACAATAGACCCAATTCACATTCCATTTTATTCCAATTAAATGTTAATTAACTGGAAACTCTAATAATCTTAATTAAAGATTTATTCTTTTCACACGGGGTTTAAGAACAGTGTTATTTAAGACACCATTCACGACAAACCCAAAATCCAATTCTTTAATTTAGTTCCATTTAAATATTAATTAATTGGGAACTTTCACTAAATCTTAAATTAAAGATTTATTCTTTTCTCAACTAGGTTTAAGAACAGTTTTAATAAAGATACCGTTCACGACAAACCCAAAATCCAATTTGACATCAATTACAAGCCTCTGAATAGAAATTATATCGGCTTATATTCAATATCAAATTCTAAAACCAACAAATATCGTATTGGAAGTAACAATATAAATATATCTTCCAAATTTCCATAACATTATCCGTATAATCACGGAGTCTAATATCGAAATATTTCAAAGATGATTTCCATTTAGATCCATTCCAATTAATATATTGGAAATTCTGGTTATATTAAAACCATTCACAAATCCAATTTATTTTAATCAAAAATAATTGGATCTTAATTCTAGTTAATAACTTGTTCATTTCGATAAAATATATTTTTATCTTTTTAAATATGGAATTTTTCATCCTAATTCTCTTCAAATCATTTATTATGATTTTACACAAATTATTATTATTTTTAACAATTTTATTAAGGCCCTTGCAGTCGATTTTATCCATAAACGATCATCGAACTGCACTTACAACGACATTTTCCAAATTTGATTTGGACATAATTTGAAATCCAACCATTAGATTTCAAATCTCTTGTATTCGTTGGAAAGCTCTTTTCGATACAAACCCAACGGTTCCGGTTTTAGGAGAATCCGACGGTCGGATCTCCTGTAATGTCAATTCGAAGTCAATGGTCGAAATTCGCGAACGGACTCGGCGCGACGCGTTCTATTCATGCCATTAAATATATATAATATATATTATACTTATTTCATCGATTTCCATTTAAAACGTATTTTATAAATCGTTTTAAAATCGGTTTCAGATTCATATTCAATTTTAAATCAAAATTGAATATTCGATATCATTAATATATAAATGATAATATTTTTAAAATATCATATTTTAAAATCATTTCTTTTTCGATATTCATTACAAAAATGAATAAAATCAATATAAATATCGTTCGTGTCGAAATAGCGCATAACTACTCAACACGGCTTTATATATTTAAATATTTTCGTGTCCATCCTAAATCGGACATCAAAAATCATATTTTGATCCATCACTAAATATTATTTTAAAATATTAGTTATTTTAAAATATTCATTATTCGTCATTTTAAAATATTCCTTCTTCCCAAACTGCAATCAAACACAGTCAATTACCATATAATTTTATTTATATGGATTTCATACACATATGTACACAACAATAATTATACACAGTAAACCATCATCCGGAGTGCATCACACAACTGCATAAGCATTAAATATAAATAACTAATGCTTACAGTAGACTGTTAACCAATCGATTGACATACAACTAAATATTGGGATTAGTGTATGTCCAATATCATCCCAATACCCGTGTGGGGTTTTCAGACAACAAATACTGACTATTATTTGTGCAGTTGGGCGATGTGTAGAATTTATCGTCCTAACCAGTATCAGTTAAATGGGTGTACACAAACAAATCGTCCGATTTGTAAATGAATATTTATTTTCAATGCATGACCATTTTGTATGGTTCATATATTCAGTAAAAATTTATATTTTTATTGTTCAAATATTTTATTTCATACATGAATATTTTATGTAATTTATTCATTTGATAAAAATGATATTTTTATTGTTCAAATATTTTATTCCACACATGAATATTTTTATATATTATATTCATTCAACAAAAATGATAACTTTATTTTTCAAATACTTTATTCCATACATGAATATTTATATATTATATTCATTCAATAAAAAGGATATTTTTATTGTTCAAATACTTTATTCCATACATGAATATTTTATATATTTTATTTCACATCACAACACAATACAGTCAAAACAAACAATCATGGTTTGTACAATAAATGGTGTCGGGTGCTGCTAAGCACCGTCTGCATCCTAGTATATATTTTACTGAAAAATAAAAAGAGTGAGAAGATTTTCTCACAGTCGGTTTTCACTCTACTAGTTTTATTTCTGAATTTCTGAACAATTTGCATTGGAATTTACCCGAAATTCTAACGTGCTCGAAATTGGGCCCGGTTAGTCTTGTTTTGAAGCTCTTGTCCCCACGATCGCAACAGATCCAAAATCGCCGAATTTGGACCTTGTATGGAAAAGATATGTATTTTTAAACGTTAATTACCGAAAATTAAAATAATTAATTAACTAACTAAAATACACTTTCTTCCTCATTCAGTTCCTCAGGCAGATGAAAACTCGACCTAGCTCCAAACCGTTGACCAACATTGTACTCCACCTGAATCCCTTGACCGTGGATCGGTCATCACCCCTCGAAACGCCGCCACCCCGCGCCCCCACGCCATGAACGACGTCAAATCCGATCGCCTCATCTGACCAGAAACGGCGGTCGAACTTGGTAACTTAACGGAAGAAATTTGAATAATTCATTCAATGAAAATTAGTCAAAGAGGTATGGATTTGAAGAGGTGAGATTACTCTTGGATTTGCTTCAGAAAGTTCTCAATTCCATTGAGTGGATTTGGAGAAATCGAAGCTCGAAATTTCGAGCAATTTGGGCCTTTCATCTTATTGAACGATGGCTCCAGAAATTAGAGAATAGGGTTTTTCTGATTGGTGGAATATATATATATATATATAAATTATTTAATTCTTTTTAAAAGTCAAAATCACGAACTCCAAATCAAACCCAACGACTGTCGCCACTAGCCAAATACCCCCATTCCGGATACAATGGAATATGTTTCACAAGCAAATTCGACTGTTTCAATCAGTTTTTTATCAAAATTAAAATATAAATCAATATATATTGAATTTAAATGCACATTTCAATTTACCGTGGCCACATACTGACTCCAAAAATTCCCAAAAAAAATAAATCTAGTTATGTTTAGATGATACTGTCCTAACAAAACTAATTTCATCGAATTTGGAGACCGTTTGAAAAATGTTCATTTTCTGGTCGATCCAATTCAACTGAAATTGGCAGAACACGTTTTCTTTTCCACGCTCACATATTAATTCCAAAAATAATGAAAATTGGAATCTAGCAATAATTTGACATTTTGGATCCAACAAAAGTGGTTTCATCGAAAACGGAGGTGTTTTGCAAAATCGCTATTTACTATATATATATATATATATATATATATATATATATATATATATATATATATATAAATTCCATAGCGACTATTCTGAATTTTCAACTGGACATAACTTTTTATTCCTGTCATGAAATCTGGATTTTTCATATTCGTTGGAAAGATATTTTCATGCAGACTCAAATATTTCTGGTTTCACTGAAATCCAGTTTATTTTGAATTATGTACATTCATTTGAAATTTGAAATTTGAAATCGAATTTTCAAACTGCCACGCCATTTCAGGCTCGTTTTATAATTAAAATAAATTTATTCATTCTAACTTTGATTAAAATAAATTTTTATTCAATATTATTTAAAATAAATCATTTTAAATATTCAAAACCCATTAAAATAGCGAAAATAAAATTTTTAAACTGGTTCTGATTTTCCAGGTTGTTATAGTTGTTGCCTGGATCAATGATACCTAGATCTCGTAAATGTGATGCAATGGATTGATGATACATATGGATCATTCTCACCCGGATCACCCATACACAAAGATGTGTTGACCTGATGCTCTAAGTCATGAAACATGGGTTTGCATGGATCGCCCACAAACCATACTAGTGAAGACATTTAAACCTGAAGCTCAAACCCATTGGATCGCTTATATCTGGATTGTGTACACATGTAGATCATTTATATCGGGATTGCTCACGATCTATGCATGCAAGGGACATAGGTCATTTTCTCCAGGAGATGGACCGCAAGTAAACATGCATGAACCATGTACACTTCACCACAAACTCCAAATCGCTCCTACCTCTATATTAAAACCAGACCACTTCCCATATAAAAGAGGTTAGACTTTCTCCCGCCAAAGCTCTGCCATTATTGATCTCAAGCCTCATTCTTCTGCAGAGACTACCGAACTTCTTCACCGAGCTTAATTATCAAGATTGAATTCAATAATCATCGATATTCGTGGAATTCGAGTGTGTTTCAAATGTTGAATTGTGTAAATCATTGAGAATTGTTGTAATTGAAGATCAATATTGTAACTGGATGTGGACAAATTAATGACTTGCATTTTCAAAGTTGACGTCGGCCTAATCCACAACTGAACCACTTCAAATTTTGTTTTCTGTTGTACTTTTCTGATAGTTACTGCTCCTAACTTTATTTTTTCTGCAATTGAAAGGTGTTTTCACACCTCTCTGGGTGTTAGCTCATTTTTGGTGTCAACAACGATATTAAAAGCGTTCTAGTAAAAAAATAACGATTTGTTGAAGTCAAACGAGCAAAGTGAGAGTTCGAGAATTCAATATAGGTCGTTGCGATTAGAGTGAGGCGCCAAATTGTCCAAGTAGTAATGATAGTATCTTATCGAATTAACTTTCAAAGGGTACTCGTACCCATAACCGGAATTAAAATTGGAAAAGGTACCAATTTAGGTATGTTGTTTATGATTGAATGGCAAACAAATGATTAATTGTAATCTACAAGCAATAATAAAAAACGATGGAATACAAACTTCATTTCTAAGTGCTGTAAATCCCTTGTAGATATTAAAGTCCCTAAGATTTTCTTATGTTATTTCAGTTGTCTCCGTTATCACATTTGTGCAAGCAGCATAAAAAAGTTAGGGTTTTAATAGCAATCTGCAATACAAAATTATCCGTAGGCTAATTTATATATATGAATAAACATCAATTTAGATACAAATAAACTCCAATTCGATCACTTAGTTTTTAAACGAAATATCCAAAAATAAGTAAACTTAAGGGATGATCATACTCGTCTTAGAGCATAATAGTCCAGACTTTGCATCATTGCATGTCTACATCCATCATTTGTACGATTATCCGATTCTCATTTGCATCAATATATTTGTTTGAGTCTGTCCGATTTTCATTTAGAACACAATCTAGAAATATTTCTGTTTGATTTTCATTTAGAAGAACGAAATTTATATGAGAAAAAAAATCTCATTTGATCCATGTACATTCAAATTTATCTGAATTTCTTTTGATTCATCCTATAATTGAAGAAGTGTCTATTAAAAAAAGAAAATTGATATAAATAGTGTTGTCCGTTCGTGTCTGTGTCTATATGTCTAATTGTCAATGTTCATCGATTTTATATAGGGCATGAGTTAATACAATAAATTTTGTAAAAATATAAATCTCTTTTGATCCATGTTTGGTCCGACCCAATTTAGAATTGAAATTGAACATACATGTTTCCACAATTCCATTCCAATCCGACCAATTTACCTCCTTGTCGACAAAAAACTTTGACCACTTAGTAGATATTATTTATTCTATTTATATTGCATTATAAAAAAATCTTATGTTGGAAACTCAAATTACATGTTCAACCACCACATACGTGCACAAATTTTGTGCCTTCACTTCTGGTACAACTATAATGATCTATCATCCACGTCTTGTTCACTAAATCAACAAACAAATAGGATGGATTCTTAACTACTACGCTATAATGGGAAGGAATGGAGTAAATTGGACACATTGGATTTTAATAAAACTAACTAGAGGGGCGTTGACAAATAATAGGACAACTAAGTCAATAATGTTCAACTGCATGGTAACAGGTTACGACTTAGTAGATGGTTACAAACGTAAAATAACACTAGCAAAACCTAAAAACAAGAAAATATATATGGCAATCACATACCCATCAACTAAAGATGATTTAGAAGAAAACTCAGCGATAGTTTTTTTATTTAATATATATATATACATACATATCCAGTCCAAAGTTTGAAATTATTATCGTCGATCAGTACAATGATTAGATTGCTAAAAAAGATATGATTGAAATGGTACTAATTGGTACATATTCTTGAAAGTTAATATCTAAGGCCTTGTTTGATTTCATTTTCAACTTTTAGTTTTTAGTTTTTGAAGCTTATTTCCAGTTTGAATGTTTTTAATAGTTTGAAATATATATTTGGTTCTCCATTTTGAAAATTTGATTTTAAGTTGAAAATACAAAAAGAGCTACCAAAATAAAATTGAAAATTTCAAATCTAGGTAGAATTTGACTACAACTGAATACACATATTAATATGATATGCAACTAATGACAAACAAATAATGCAATTACATATATGAAAGTTGAAACGATAAGCAACAAAAGTAGCAATTCAAATCGATAACCCATTTCTTAATTACCACTTTATGAAATAGAAATAAAAAAACATAGATATCGCATAAATACACAACAAATCAGATAAAGGAATTAACTATATGAGCAAAATAATGATAATAATGACATGCTTACTACAATATTTTTTAAACAATCACATCAGCACCTACCTAAATTAGTCCTGCAATAACAATACTATTTACTTAAAAATAATACTACATTTAAGATAAAACATATGTAACCTAGGCTAAAAAAAACAAAAAAAACATACGATACCACTTCTAAGTAGCATATATTTCACTAGTCATGGAAAGCTTATCCAAACAAGCTCTGTAGTTTGATTCCACTGATTGCCACAATTAAAGAGCTACAATAATATCAGTAGAGTATATGAAGTAATGACATTCTCTAAATTTATATAAGTGAAAATAAGTGCAAGCCAAAAATATTGCACTAAATCGAATGCATACATGTCGAACAATAAGCATAATAACAATAAATCGGTAGAAGTTGTTACTAAAACATATGACATGAGCAGGGGTAATGGATCAGATATCTATTATTAAACTAATTTTCTATAGAATCAAAATATTCATATTTTATAAGTCGTGGACTAATCATAAAAATTCAAAAAAATTGCATGGTTGCA